>JAHLJS010000003.1:29574685-30174685 GCA_038502445.1 Eremochloa ophiuroides
TTCTTGCAATGTTTGTAACGGTGTAAAACAAACTTGTTCACCACTTTTAATTGATTCGTACAGACACAATACAAAATATACAGAAGATATATATATAGTTTTTTGACACTTTGATATAGTAATAATTTTTTCTTCTATTTTGATAGTTCACGGTATCTGGTGTGACACTCGGACAGAGGATATTAATGGATAGAGGGTTGAACTTCTCCAACTACTTCTACTGGATCTCAGTTGGAGCATTAATTGGTTTCATTTTGTTATTCAATATAGGTTTTGCCTTTGGCTTGACTATTAGAAAGCGTAAGTGCATTATGTCTCAGAATTTCTTTGAATTAAAATTCTAGAATACTTGTATTTTTAAGATGTAACTTATTTGTGAAGTTTACAAAAGCATGTGTTCAAACAAACATCAAAGCACAAAATGTTCTAATCTCCCAATTACCTCATTTTTCAGGTCCAGGAGCTTCTAGAGCTATAATTTCTCGTGATAAGCTTGCCACATTTAATGGGAGAGAGCAAAATATAGCTAAAGACACTGAATATGGTATACATAAGTCACAAGAAGGAAATTATTCTACTCTCAACAGGATTGGTTAGTCTTATTATTATATAGTGGATAACAGAATACAGCTTGAGTATCTGCGAAATGGAACTCACTTTTCAACAATAAATTATTATGCAGGAAGGATGGTACTACCTTTCACACCCCTTGCAATATCATTTCAGGATGTGAACTACTATGTGGACGCACCTACGGTAATTATCATACCCTAAAGTCAAGACAATTACTAGAGGAATAAAGTTGTGCTTGATGGATCGACATATGCGCATGGCAGACACTTTTTCGTTCCCAGTAAATCAAACAAAGAGAAAAGTAAAATGTACTAGCAACAAAGAGTTCAGAACAATTTTTATCACTAAAGTGTTGTTGCAGGAAATGAGGGAGCAAGGTTACGTGGAGAGAAAACTTCAACTACTCCACAACATCACAGGAGCCTTCCAACCAGGAGTCCTTTCAGCACTCATGGGTGTTAGTGGGGCAGGGAAAACAACCTTGCTTGATATTCTTGCTGGGAGGAAAACCGGTGGTGTTATTGAAGGCGATATAAAAATAGGAGGTTATCCTAAAGTTCAGGAAAGCCTTTGCCAGGATATCAGGTTATTGTGAACAAAATGATGTTCATTCCCCACAAATTACAGTGAGTGAGTCTGTTGCATATTCAGCCTGGTTGCGCCTTCCTACCGATATCAACTCTAAAACCCGAAATGTGAGTTATATTTTATGAAACGTTATATATAAGAGGATTTGTTTTCATAATTATATTTTAGCCAAGGAAAATTACAAAGAAATGCTAGGTGACTTCTAATACTTTCCTTCACAGGAATTTGTCAATCTAGTTCTAGAAACAATTGAGTTGGATGAAATAAAAGATGCACTGGTTGGATTACCAGGCATAAATGGACTATCTACAGAGCAGCGGAAGCGGCTCACAATTGCAGTTGAGCTTGTATCCAACCCTTCAATCATATTTATGGATGAGCCAACATCAGGCTTGGATGCAAGGGCAGCTGCAATTGTCATGCGTGCGGTACAGAACGTTGCGGACACAGGTCGAACAGTTGTCTGCACCATTCACCAACCGAGTATTGAAATATTTGAGTCATTTGACGAGGTAATTAATGCTCCCTTCGTTAAGAATAAAAAAAGTGGTACTCCAAAATAATAGGAAGAATACTTTTTAAGTATCGTCTTTTATGAACAAGATAAGGTCCAGATCATCTTTTAAGAAAACAACTTGATTTTTATTAAGGCCCTCTAGAGCACTATGAAGCACTAGGGGGCCTTAATTAAAATCAAGCAAGCTTAGATGAAATTCAAGCCTAGATGGAGCTCCTAACAATCTAATCTCCAGAAATTAATTTTCATCTAGTAAAACTAAACCATCCTAGGTCTACGTCTACGGTCTACCTAAGCAAACCCAAACTACATCCAATGCGAAACCTTCCTCGATCATCTTATGTCTAAGTGTTTGATATGCTAAGAGTAAAATTAAACCAATTATTTCCAAAGAAAATATTTATTTCATCTAATTTAACGCATCAGGTTGATTTTTCATTTCTTTTAAGTCATACTATACACTTTTAAATTTCTTTTGTAGTTGATGCTAATGAAAAGAGGTGGACAATTGATCTATGCTGGGCCGCTTGGAAACCAGTCATGTACGGTCATCGAATATTTCCAGGTAATCAAAAGGAAGCTTACTCTATCTTTACACATTTATAGTTTATATATTGTTTGCTTAAAAAATGTATAGTTTATATTATGACTGAACTCAATGTATGTCTTATTATTTTGATGGAAATAGACTTCAACATGGTTTCCATTTTTTCCTATATCTTGAAGAATTTTACCTTAGTTGTTTTTTCTTATATAGTTATCATAAATTATAATGTACATAACAATGGAATAACCAAGTTCAAGACTCACCAATATATTATACTATGAAGCTACCCTACTATGAGTAGAGTGTGTTCCTAGGCTGACATACTTGTGAAAGTATTCCCTATTTTTTCTAGGCAATTCCTGGGGTACCCAAGATCAAGGACAACTACAACCCATCAACATGGATGCTAGAAGTTACTTCCAAATCAATGGAAGTTCAACTTGGAGTTGACTTTGCGCAACTTTTTAGGGACTCATCAATGTGCAAGTAAGCTTTGAAAAATCATCTAAATATAATTGAAAGGCAACAATCATTTTAATACCATAATTACACAATATAATAAGCAAACAAGTCGACAGAAGCATTGTGCATCCACAATACTTAAGGAAAAGAAAGTGTACGGTCCCACAAAAACAATTTGATTATAAAGTAACTATTTTCTTAGGAATTCCATCTTAGTTTATCGGAGTTAAGTTTTGCATAAAATTTGTGCTAATAATGAGTTGTTCGTGATTGAAGGGATAAATATGAACTTGTAAAACGCTTGAGCATACCACCTTTGGGTACAAGGAATCTCCATTTCCCAACGCGATATCCACAAAAGTTTTGGGAGCAGTTCAAGGCCTGCATTTGGAAACAATGCTTATCATATTGGAGGACACCATCCTACAACTTGGTACGGATTGTGTTCATAACAATCTCGTCCATTGCCTTCGGAGCGATATACTGGCAACAAGGCAACATAAATCATATGTATATATAAACCACCACTTTTCTCCATCACACCATTCCTTATCTCTTAGTTATGTTTTCTTAATTTGTTTATTAGTTTGCCTAATCATTTGTGTGTAGAAATGACCAGCAAGGTTTGTTCACTATATTGGGATGCATGTATGGCACCACTCAATTTATTGGAATCAGTAGTTGCCAGTCAGTGATGCCAGTTGTCTCCATTGAACGTTCTATCTTGTACAGAGAGAGGTTTGCAGGAATGTACTCTCCTTGGGCATACACTTTTGCACAGGTAAGTATAGAATCGCTACAAGCCACTTACATAAAGAGGTCTATAAACTAGCTAGTTTTTGATCTCATGTTAATTTTTAGATATGTAGTTAGTAATAATTAATATGTGAAGGCTTGGAATTTATTTAATGTTTGCTTCTCCCATACAGGTTGCCATGGAAATTCCTTATGTGTTTGTGCAAACATTGTTGTTCATGTTAGTAGCTTACCCAATGATAGGTTATGCATGGGAGGGGGCACAGTTCTTCTGGTTCTTTTATGCCATGTCCTGTACACTGCTCTACTTTATATACCTTGGAATGATGATGGTTTCACTCACCCCAAACATCCAATTAGCGTCCATGTTAGCATCCATGTTCTACACTGTACAAAACCTAATGTCTGGCTTTGTTGTGCCTTCTCCAGTAAGTCCCTTTGACCCACTTTATGTAGTTTGCGCAATTTTGTTTGATGATGTTCAAGAAATTTTTGCCCTGTGTATCGTTGAGTTTGTCTAGCATGATAGTGGAACAAAGGAGTGGTGAATTGTCTATTTCTAACTACTTAATTTCCCCTAATTTGCCTCACTTTTAGTCAAGAATTTAGTATATAGCCACATATACATTATTTAATGGTTATAGAAAGACTCTAGTTTCAGATGAAGAATAGATTCAGTGAAAATATTTTATTATGTATATACAATACTAATGTTTATATTTGCTTGTTGGTACATCTATTGCAGCAAATACCAAAATGGTGGATATGGTTGTACTACACATCCCCAATGTCATGGACACTCAATGTACTCATCACGACCCAGGTTGGGTATGAGGACCATAAGAAGATTAACGTATTCGGGGAGACCAAATCTATTGCGTCATTTGTGAGAGACTACTTTGGTTTTCGACGTGACTTGCTACCACTGGCAGCTGTAGTTTTGGCAGCGTTCCCCATCTTATTTGCCACCCTATTTGGTTATAGCATTTCAAAGATAAACTACCAAAGAAGATAGATGGGTAATAAACAAAAATAAAATATTATTTTGCATAGTAAGCATAAATTTTATGTTTGTACATGTATTAACAAAAATAAATTAAGTGTAAGTTTGGGTGCAAATAATATAAAAAGCAATCTTTTGTATATTAGATAATGCTAGAGTATATTTGGTAGTTTAGGATTGTAATCCGGTATTGTCATCCGAGGAGACAATTTGCCCCTCAAGGATTTATGATCTATACATTTCCCAACAGGCTCAATTCAATTAAGCACATGCTTCACCCCCAAACTACTATACTTTAATGGCATCATAAGTTTAGGATTTTGTTCTTGAACCCTAAGGCTTCTTCTACTGCCATTACAACACTCCCAATGGACATAGATCTCCGATGGGGGAGAAATGATTGATAGTTAGGGTTGGTTGATCTAGTTGATCTGCTTGTGTATCATCGTCAAACAGCAAGCGGTAGTGGTGTTAGGTGTCGTCCTTCAGTCAACTTCATCAAGTTGGTCTATGGCATCATCATGCCACATGACATCTCGTGTCATGTCATCACCATCATATCATTGAATACGAGGCCCTATTAGGTGCCACTACTGGTTACGCACTGCCCTGCACAACATACTGTAGGTTAGGTCGCTCGTAGGAGATGTGATGATGTTTTTTTAGTAAGAGATCGAAGTTGCACTACCGTATCTACGAACCCTCGTTGTTCGACCGTTGAGTCTCCTGACAACACGTTGTCATTTTGTTCCCTCCTAGGCAATCATGTTACTCGTCATTCTCATCATCTTGTCCATGGATCAGGTATGTGCCTATTGCCCGAACCTCTGGGTCATAGTTGCCAATGTCACTAGTAGACAATGTGTGGCCACTCATTGATTTGTCAGAGTAGCGCCTTTAACTAGGTACATAGAATCACAAACTAAGTGCTATGATTGTTGCTCTGCTCTCCAAAAAATTGTCAAGACATCCGTACTTAAACCAAACCTTAAGTTCTTACATCATTTGCAAACCTTGACAATTATCTATTGATTGTTCTCCACTAGGACCCAACATGGTGTCTCAACATAGTTTTCTAGCTTACGATCTTTTTTTATCATCACAACAACTTTCAAAGTTCTCTTTTTCTAAACAAAGTTTTTCAAGCGTGCCATTATAAGAGCATACCACATCACCTTGTCAAGGATTCTCTTCTTTGGGCGTTCTCCCTCTACATCACTAGGGTTATCTTGCCTGATCTTATAATGTGATGCATGGCATACTATTGGTATTTCTTAGCGTCACTACGCACTAGGTTGTCATCCCCCAACATGATGTCAGAAATGCTTTGGTTTAGTAATAATGAATGTTACTTGATAACTTAAGGAAGAATATATATATATATATATATATATATATATATATATATATAATGAAGCAAAATAAAGTATTCACAAGCAATAATTTTACCTAGTAGTATTTCAGGTATCGTTATTTATATTTTTAAAACAGCGATGAGCTATGAGCACTACTAATTTTTGACCCTATCGCATCGGCTCAATTTTGTTGTAATAGGGCCAAAATTGATGTAATATTTTGTATGACATCAATTTCACTGCTGTTGCGAGTCGATTGAAGAAACCTTAATGCAATAGCCTATCAGATCAGTTTTCTATGGCCGATGCGAAAGGCTTGCTATTGCATTGGTCATCCATTGTCTCTTACATCAGAATAGTTTGATGCGAAATGGTTATTGCATTGTGTTGATTCGAGATCGCTATTGCATCAGGCAATTGATGTCTGTTGCATCAACACGGATCGATGCAAAATTTTATTGCATCAATGCGTGTTGACGTAATAAATCTCAAAAAATTGATGCAATAAGAATTCCTATTGCATCGACAACATTTTGGTGCAATAACGAATATCGCATCATAAGGTTTGATGTAACACATACTATTGCATTGACATTAGGTTTGATGCAACAAATACTAATGCATCAAAATTAGGTTCAATGTAACATGGCCTATTGCATCGACAAAAGGTTTGATGCAATAGTAGTTATTGCATTAACATTAGGTTTGTTACAACATAAATTATTGCATTGGCATTAGATTTGATTCAACACAAACTATTTGCATTGGCTTAATTTTATTGCAGCAGCATCGCAAAAATTCACAAAATTACAAAATCCAATGGAACAAAAGGGCAATGATATTAATAACTTTAATCATCCACATCCAATAGTTTATACAATATATCAAAGAGCTTCCTATTTGTATTGCTCGAAGTACATAGCAGACCACTAAATTTAGAATTAAATGGATATACTACATGACTCTGTGCACAAACCAGGAGGAGATTTCTCATTGCTGAATTTTGGATTCAGTTCATCTTGCCAAGAATCCCTCATGGTTCATCTCCCTGGAAAATCCCAGATGACATATGCAGTAGTAATGTATACATTATTTCATTGGTGACTGTTAAAGGAGGATTGAAACTTAAAATGGAAAAATGAATAATAATTTTTCCTCTCGATCAATTTGTCTCTATGTTGGTAGGAATTAGTTAACTTGACACTTGACTGAGCTAACTAGCCACTTAAACTCTTAATCTATATTCTCTTAGAATAACTAGGTTGCCATCCCTAGCATGTATCTAAAAGATCTCATGGAATTTCTTCATAGCAAGTAACTGAAATAATATATTGATAATAAATTTATTTTGCTGCATTGGACATTGCAATCAAGCTTTGCACAAGAATAAGAAAATCATATTCTTTATTTTTTTAATCATCTTTCATGTCAAAGTGAACTACTAGTGTATATCATGAACCCTCCCAGATATGAAGAGATCTTTTTTAGAACATCTCTGTTAATAGCGCAATCCATCTTATTCCGAGTGCGAGAAGCGTGGGGGTTAGGCTGTTTGCACCTGCCATGCTTGGGACAAGCAGGTCTCTGGCCAATTACAAAGTGTTCACAGGCTGTATTAGAACAAAGTTGAGCGACTCAAAGCTTGTGGTTACGTCCTGTTGGTATTTTTAACATCACTTCACGTTAAGTTGTCATCTCCTAACATAATGCCAAAAACCATTGGTAAAATAATCTTCACTTGCCCCCTAAAAATAATACTATAAAATATATCTGCAAGCGCACAGATAATTCTCCCATTGTAGCACTGCATCCGGTAAGTATTCAAGTATCGTTGATTTGTTTTATGCTAAAAGGATAAAGAGACATTCTACTCATTAGGATAATCTACTATAATGATTGGAAAGATAAATGTGCAGACCTATGATAACCCATAACTCTAATACTTTAGCGATAAATAAGTCAATGATAAATGGTAAATGATAACTGAGTAAATGAGGTAAATGGTATTTCAGAGATAGAATATAGAGACTCACTAATGTAGTAAGACAATCTCGAGATTCGGATAAAGTAAAGGAAACCTATGTAATTACTAAATACAAAGTCTACAGCCTACGCCATATTACACATTTTCATTTATATCATAACCAACTCAGAAAACATCATAAGGAGCATCATCTAATGAGGATATTAAGACACAAGGGTCACCTCCTTTGCGTCCGCACTCTGCTCATCCTACGTACGGAGGGTGGACTACAGAGGAACCAACGTAGCTATCACCTACGCGGACTACCACATGACCCGGCACTGTCAGGGTGCCACGTCAGGGTGCCTACGTAGGTATGTAATATATCTAGACACCACGTCTACATAATACACACCACCTAACTCACTCGAGTACTGAATTAGGCGCTTTACGATCAAATGACAATAATCATCAACAGTCACAACTATATCAAATATGCAACTAGAATAAACTAAGAATTGAATAAGTAGCAATATATTAAAATAGAGCAAAGTCATAATGAGATACAAGATAATATTACCAATCTCCAGACGAACAGATCTGGAATCCCGAGCGTAGCGCCCAACTCTAGCTTGAACCTTGCTAGACGCCTAAACTATGAACTTGAAGAACTAGAGCCCTATTTCTAATCTCTAGAAACCCTAACTTCTGTCTACTCTTGACAAATGAAGCTGGAGGAATGAATTGGTGCTCTGGGAGGGGGTCTGCCCCTTTATTTATAGCCCGGTGGGATGAACGTGCGCCGTTGGATCAAACCGACTTAACATAGGGCTGAGATGCATCCTTGGAGGCGGTGGAAGAAGACTCCAGAAGGCGGTGGCGAAACCCTAGAGGGGGACGCCGCCCAGTCCCCCTTAGGGCCGGCCGGCCCCACAACCAGCCAGGTGGGGCCCTGCTCGTTTCGGGTGTTTTCTACACTCTTCCAGGGTCCCGATGACGATGTTTCCTTCACGGTTAAGTTTCGTGGTAATTAAGCACTTTAATCCTTCTTTTAAGCCTTTCTGGAATAATCCCTGGAAAATACACAATTCATCAAAACTCATAGAATTTGTCAGTAATAACCCCTATGCTTCTATTTTTGTCTTTTTATAAGCATTAGTTGACGGTATAAATTGGTACTTAACGACCGTCAACACATCCTACATAGCAGTGCAGCCAAATCTGAATTCCCCGCTGCAATCCTAGCGTTACCCTCTAATGATTTCTCGGCAGGTCGTTCAAGCTGATGGGGCAAGGCCACCAAACACCACGCGGTTTCTGGTTTTCCAGATGTTAGTAGCATCAGTGAGTCAAAACACTGGCGTTGTCCAACTGGTAGGGAGTCCCTGCAACTTAGCCACTAGTCAGTGCAGGTAGGTCGCAGCGGCAAGCGCCTCAGCCCATTACGGCGTGGGCATGTGCGCATGAAGAAGTATTGTGCGACTAATATTATTCAGTGTGCGGTGAATGCATTCGGCTTTGTGATTTTGCGGAGAAGTATAGGGACACGAGATGCGCAAATGAATACCACGGGAGGCAAATAGAGTTTGGAGGGTATTATTTATGAACTCGGTGTCATTATTGGATTGAATGGCTTTGATGGTTAGGCCTAATTGTGTGGAGACATAGTTGAAAATTTTGTAAAGTTGGCTGCAATCTCATATTTGTGAACAAGGGATAAATTCCAACATTAGTGGGTGAAATCCTTGAGTAAAATGAGATAATATTGAGAGCCCGAGATACTGGCAATAGAGGATGTCCATACATCACAATAAACAAGTTCAAATGGTATAGTGCTTGATGAACTAGAATTTGGAAAGGGAAGTTGTACATGTTTGCCAAGCTAACACGAATGACATAGAGTGTGCTCTACTTTATTACAACTGATGGACGCAATATGGCGGAGAATGTTAGTGGTGGCAAAGCTAGGATGACAAAGACGGTGATGCTAGAGATCGGTGGAGGTGGCGGGGGTAGCCTCAGCGGAGAAGGTGTAGAGCTCGTCAGCACTAATGCAGCGAAGCATCACGCGCAGGGTCGGGATATCGTTGACATAAAATTCAAGAGCGTCAAATTCAATAGAGCAATTGTTGTCCCTAGTGAACTAACGAACAGACAGTAAGTTGCACACTCGAGATGGAACAACTAGGACATTATTGAGAGAAAAATTGGACACAGGTACAGGAAGGATAGACTCACCACAACATGTAATGGGAATTATTTGACCATTGCCAATGCTAATGAAGGAATGAGAGGAAGGGTGATGGGAAAGGAGGGGGCTCATATGAGATGAAGCGATGGTGGCCTACTCAACTGTGGTGTTGTGCTTGGTGACCATGATGTCAAGCAGGGACAAGAAGACCCACGCATGTAGCACAATAACTCAATCTCCAGCAACAAAATTGGGGTAGCGGATCATATCAAACAGGAATAGGGAATGGTGTAGCGTGTACGTATATGTAGCAGTTCGTTGTTGGTGCCCTCAAAGAAGAGCACACTATCGTCTGTGCATTGGTGTCGCGAGGAAGGAGCGGCTGCCGCCAGTTGAATAGGAGGCAAGGTCGAACCACTCGATCCAAAGGTTCGACTGGTTCTGCCAAAGAACTTAACTGTTTAATGGTAGGAATGGAGCCTATTGGGATTTTTTTTGCGGTTCAAAGAACCTATGGGCCGAACCAAACCACCCTCATCCTTAGATAAGTACGTCGTCAGCAAGCGCCTTGATGGAGGATAGAAAATCATCTAATCAGGGCATGGAGACCTCCCCATCCCCAGATGTGTCACCGTTTTTACCGGCTCTTTCCTGATCCCATCACATGTTCAATGATGTGAACATTAGCCACACTAGCAAATCCTATTGCATTTCGCCAAGATCTTTGTAGGCCTGGTCTAGTCGCATGAGCCAACCATTTTAGCCTAGCGTGTCCACTTGTAGAGTTGAATGGCCCTAGAAGCCCCGACTTGATGGCATCCTAAGAGCTAGTCTCCTCCGATGACCCATTCCCCTGCATTCGTCGTGACCGGGTGGGCCTAGGTCACAGGAGAGATCAGTAGTCAAAGCTGACCTAGCAGAGCAACATGGTAGCCTCCAGCTCCCATCGACACATGGTAGCCAGACTTGAGCTCGTGTGGCGGAGTGGCTGCCACATCTGTTGTGCTCTCCTATCAACTACCTGTAGAGCTTAGCCATCATTCGGGCTTCTAGGCACACTTTGTAGATGACATGGGAAGGCATTAGGCCTTACGACATGGCCCCAAGAAGGCTACCACCCTCGGCACGGGCATGCCCGACGACCATGCAGGGATTTGGCCCACCATGGCAGAAGTGAGGAATCTAAATGTTGGACCCAATCATAGACCATGAATGGCTCGCCACTACCGTCTTCAGCTCTGCTTTCTCCAGAACTAGTGGTCTTTGGCCACTGGGAAGAACATCCACTGCCCTTAATCCTTTGGTAGTCATTTCTATCATCACTCTTGTTGGCATTATGGTTGTCATGATCGAAATACGGTACTAGTTTCGCAATGTCATCAACTTTGGCTTGTTTAGCTCATATTCTCTAAGGAAAAGCGATGGCACCCAAATAGAAGGACCTTTGGTGTATGGATCACCATGACCTCCTCATGCAGGATCAGCTTTGTGTGAAGACACCACCCCGCACGTAAAAATTCAAGTAGGTGCACTGCCATAGGGATGCCCGTGGTATGCTTAGGGATGCCCTTGATCTACCTTGAGCTTGAGTGGTGTCATGGAAGCGATTGAGATGTGGCGCAGGTGGAAACACTACAGGTAGAGAGGCTGCTTGCTTTAGCATTGGTGGTTTAGTGTGAAGCACTAGATCTGGATCTTCCATACCCTAAAAATGGATGAGGAAATCTTACTATGACCTTATCCTCAACCACTCCATTGAAATTGATAAGCTGGTCCCCACACTTGCTTCGGTAAAATTACTTGTCGACTGTGCCCAACAAGTGCGACGAGCATGAAGGAAATGGATTCTCCCATCGACTTGGGCCAGACATTGCAAGGGACAGACATTAGTTTGACTACATGGTCGTGTGGATGGGTGACCAACTAGTAGAGGTGACGACTGTGTCTCCTTAGCTGGCAGTGATAGAGAGGTTGTTACCGACGTCCTCGTTCCTAGATGAGTCCTAGCCCCAGCACTTCGGGACATCCATGACCCACCAGTGTAACATGACCGCCTAGAGATGGTGCGGACAATCACAGGAACTTGACTCTAGCGAGGTATCCTTGTTGGGAAGACCTCAGCTCCTAGAGTGCCCTAGAGGACTACCTTCCCATGCTTACAGTGGGCGCACCTGGTGCCCATGGCCTTGCATGCAAGAAAGTTAGTGAACATGATTGTCAGTGAGGCAATTGACACACTTATTATTGAGGACCTATGGAACTGGACAACAAGCTCATGGGGACTACTGGCGTTGCCAGCATGGCATCTACCTGGGGAATAGCTTGCTGGCAAGGTGCATGACTAGAGGGGCCAAACAATGCACCAACGAACGCTAGAGGAGGCATTACCAAGGTGGCTTCTTCTGCAGTCAGACCTCTCCTAGCATTATCCATGAAGCCTTCTTGTGTGCTAGTGGTGGTTGCAACCCAATGATGCAGGTGACATTGCCCACCGTAAGAGTCATGCAAACTACTTGCCCTGCTCATCTCGACTCTCAAGACTCAGAAATAAGGTGCCATTTCGAGGACTCCTTGGAGTTGCTGAAGTAGATCCTTGATAGTGGAGAGACATGCAGGACAGAGGGCCCTGTGTCAGGTGGAGAGGAAGGACTGGGGTGTTCAGGTTGAGACCTGGTTGAGGGCACAACATAGTGCCAAGAACCTCCCATTGGGTTGGTATATGGTCGAGATGGCGGACTAGAGGGGATGAATAGTCCTTTTGAAAACTAATCAGCAGCGGAATAAAACCAAATCGGATTCTAACAACAAATAACCTCTCTAACCAAGACTCTAAGGAACTTTGTAAAAGATCCTAGCAAGAAACAAAGATGCTAGCCTAGCTTGAGCTTCCGTAAACCAGTTCTAGGCGTAATATTACACAAACCTAAGCACTAGTACTTTAAGCTCCAGGGAGCTACTACCAACTAGCAAGCAAAAGCGCATTAAGCACCTAAACTCACTAAATGCTCAATGACAAGGATACACAATCCTAATCAAGGAGCGCAACTTGCTTAGCTACACAAACAAGCAAGACACTACTTCTAAGCTACACAAGCTAAGAAGGTGAGTGGCAAGCTACACAAGCTAACCAATTTCACAAGAGCAACTACAACTACACAAGGTAATAAACAATATAAACAACTTGTGTAGAAGGGAAGCAAACCATAGCTAAGGATGGGAAGATGTTGACGCTGGTGATTTTGCCCAGGAGGTTTACTTGTCGCCACAAGCTACTTCCTTCGTTGAGACAAGCCCCAAGGTTGCCGTCGATCCTTCTTGACATAAATTAACTTGACACTTGGCTGAGCTAACTAGTCACTTGCACTCTTAACCTCTATCTGTTAGAATAACTAGGTTGTCGTCCCTAGTATGGATGTAAAGGACCTCATGGAATTCTACATACGTAGCAAGTGACTGAAGTAATGTAACAATATGATTACTTAGGTATCTGCAAGCGCACAGATTAATGTATACTATTGTAGCATTTTACCTAAGTATTTCAGGGTTGTTGATTTATATTTTTACCACAGGCAAGAGGTATGGAGTAGACAGGAGTGGATAGATGTAAATACCCTACTTATGATAAAATCAATCAAATAGCACTTACTTAAACAGGGGTATGGCAATGATAAAATATAGATAAATGTGATAAACAAAGGCTAAAGATGGCTACAGAGATAGGTGTAGACAACTCATGATTAAAGTCAACCAAAATAGTTGATTAATTAAAGATTGAATTCTTATGTTATTCCTAATTTATTAAGTCATTCATCTACTCTAGTAAATATACAATCATGTATAGCATAAAGACTCCTTATCTATGCACAAGGAACATTACCCAGGAAGAATAAGAATAGAGCAAGTCAACCATCATAATCATCAAGTTCTACTATCTCTACATACGGGGAGTGGACTAGAGAGGAATCAATAGGAATATCATACCTGTGATCTACCACATGACCTGGCATATAGAGTGCATTCACAGGCAAACAATATCTAAGCACCACGCTTATATAACATTGACCACTTAACTCACTCGAGTATTGGATTAAGAGCTTTGTGATCTTTTGCATAAACTCATTATCAATCATGAATATATCAAATATACTAGTAGAATAAACTAGGAATAAAACAAACGAAAATGTAATTGTCAAATAGAATAAAGTCATAACAAGAGGAAAAACAACGGAATTACCGGCCTCCAAATGACAATAGCTCTAGAATCCTGAGTCGGTGCCCAACT
Organism: Eremochloa ophiuroides; assembly: GCA_038502445.1. NCBI lineage: Eukaryota > Viridiplantae > Streptophyta > Magnoliopsida > Poales > Poaceae > Eremochloa > Eremochloa ophiuroides. The sequence continues at coordinate 29,588,923 of JAHLJS010000003.1, forward strand.
CTACTTGAATCTAGCTAGCTAGATCTAGAATGAAACTATGAGTAGCTTAACCCTAATCTCTGGTGGAAGAGATTTCTTCTCATTCTATCTCGTTCTCATCTTCATATGAAACCCTGGGGGTCTGGGGCTGTATATATAGGCCGGAGATGTGAATCTTAGCTCTTGGATCAAACCGACCTTGAGCAACGGACCCGATGCAACCTCAAAGGCGGTGGAGAGTCCACGTCAAAGCAGAGAGACTGATAGGGTGGGGCTAGTTTGGCCAAACTGGCCGCTGGTTTGGCTAAACACCCACCACCATTTGGGTCCCACTTTCACAGGTGATGTCTCTAGTATTCTCTAGAATGGTTTTGGCATGGAGCCTGTTGGCATTTCTTAACATTGCTACTAGAAATAGAGTTAGACTCTATCCCTGGTAACAGCGTCAGAAATGCCTGAGGGGTATTTCTTATGTCTATTGGATAATTCCGCAAGCGCACAGAATATACCGTTGTAGCACTTCACCCGAGAGTATTCCAAGGTATCGTTATTTATTTTATCCCAAGGGAAAGCGTTGCTAGAATTGTTAATAGAAAGAGATCCTTAGATCTATCTCAACTTAGTACAACTAGTGTAGAGGGGGTAATCGAAGTATGATAGGAAGGTGATGATTCAAAGATAACAAATGAAATGCTAACAGATAACTAGTATAGTATTAGGACAACGAGTGAGAAAGGTTCCTGTGTTTCTTACTCTACTCCTGTGATCTATCCTATCAAATGGACGAGGTACACTAAGACTGCTACCTTACTTCCGGTGTGTAGGGGATGGTCTGAGACAGTAGGGGATATAACCTCTATACGAAGCGGCCACACTCTTATGGGAGCCTACCTTTTAAGAACTTGCCTAAAACACGTGGAGGGATACTAAGACTAGACAGGGCTATCACCACCTGCTAGCACCCACTAACAATCCGTGCCACAAGCGCCATTCAAAGGCAAGATCTAGTCTAAGCACCACGCTTACACTAAGCCTTACTACTCTAGCTGTGATCAAGGCAACTAGAGTACCCTATGACAGGCGATGAACCACACACGTGAGTTGGTTATAGGATCACAATCTAATGTATGCCGACCAAGTAATAAGATAACTCACAACAATACTATTACTAGAATAGTAATGCACTAAGTAAAGACTTAGTAAAGTAAGACAGGAATAATATATTAAAGTAAATAAGTCTTACAGAAAGAGAAAGATACAAGAACTATGCCAGACTCTCCAGCAGACGACTCTGGAGACCCACCGAGCGCAGCTCAACTCAACTCTAACTCCCACACTAGACTACACTACTACTAGAGGTGGAACTACACTAATCTTCACTTGTATCTTGAATGAATCATGTCTTGAGAGGGTGGAAGCAGCCTCTATTTATAGAGGAAGATAGAGGGGTGCCACGTCAGCGATCCGTGTGCCTTTCCACCTTGACCCTTGGATGAACCGACCTTGAAACCGCCTCAGATGAACGGCAGTGACGAAACCATCACGTGGGAAGCATGCTGGAGGTCGGTGGAGCATGGTGGTGGCTTGGGCCTACCATGGGTGGGTCGGCCGACCCCCCTATGGCAAGGTGGGCCCACCACTGTTGTCCCCACTAGTCATAGAGTATGGCTATGTACTGGTTTTGCCTTGGTCTTGTCGGTTCACGCCTTGATCCATGTGCTTTGATCTTCCACCGTTGATTGGAAACACAACTTTGATCCAAAGATAGAATTGAGCTGAGTGGAGTGTCATACGGATCATGCCATGTCAGCAGAGCCCTGGTGGGCCCCACATGTGGGTCGATCGACCTGCATGTTGGCCCTCCAGGTACTCCACTCTCTTCTATGTGCTTCCTTGTGTTATTTGTTGAAGTGTGACAGCTTGGTGCCCAAATAAGTGGTTCAGCCGACCCACTCAATTGGGTTCCAAGTGCTCATTTCTGCTCTGTTTGACCTTCCCTGCGTTCACAAGCTAAGAGTACAAGTGGAACTAGTTATTGGATAAAATATGTTCATGTTATGTTATTCTTCCATCAGAAACCGAGGCTGTTGACGGTGTTTGAGTGTGGATTTTTATGGTATATCCACCGTCAACAAGATCCCCCAAGCTTAACCTTTGCTCGTCCCGAGCAAATAATTAAACTTAGCCTCGGTGGATCAGGAGTTGCTACAATGTTCATGTTTCCCTAATACCAAGTGTACAATAAAATACTTCTCTTTTGAATGGAGAATTTGGCTATGAAAACTCACCCATATTACCTTAGTTCTCTATGGGGCTTATGGCCTTTCCCTTGCCTTAGGCGGTTGAGAGACAGAACAGTTTGACTTGAGCACTAATTTTCTTATTCTAGCAAGTTTCATACTGGAGGTTTTAGCAATGTGTTGCAAAAGAAAACTTAATGTTCCTCATATGGTTCTCTCATGTCGCTCAAATGGTGTATGATTCCTTACCAAGGCATAAAGTAAGTATTACATTCTTTGTTATCCTACTTCTAAAAAGGCTTATGTGGAGCTTAAGGTAGGAATGGAAAGGTATAGCATATTTACTTTGCATGTATTGTAGAGTCAAAGCTTGGATCCAAAGAGAGAAGTGTCATGCCCTTAGATCAAGATGTGCTAGTGTGTGGAAAATAGTGGACTAAAATGCTCCTCTATTTGAAAGTGTATCTCTCTCTAATAAATTTTTGAGGCATGGTTATCATTTTTCTTTTCTTTTATTCATGAGCTTAGACCTGCTCATCTCTTTTTCTTTTCTTTTCTATGGACTTCCTTGTGTCCATTTTTTCTTTTTCATTCATTTTGCATAGCCTTTTATCTCTTCTACCATATCAACTAAGAGAGATATTTTATGACTTTAGCACATGGAGCATTTATTTGGTGGAAATGAAAGGCATGTGATTGTGTACTTCCAGTGTAGAAGTAGCATAAATATGTGGTGTGCACATGATCTTGATCTTGGGAGCATGATAAGTCTCTCAATAAGGGTCAACAAGACTTGACAAACCTCATGTTAACACCAAATTTTGGGCTGGGAGCCGATAGCCGATACCGAAGGAAGATAGCCGATACCGAAGAAAGATAGCCGATCTCGGAAGCAGATTCCGTCCAGCAGAAGGAAGGAGAATAGCCGATGCGGAAGGAAGGAGAATAGCCGATTGAACGGTGAATCGGTTATCGGGCGAAGGTGACAGAAGGCGTGCAGCGTCGGCATATGGTGACGTCATTCAGAGTCCGCGCCGCCAAGATGCGATCATGATTGGAGTCCGTTACGAAAGGGAAGATGTGACTCCAAGTTACCTTAGATATAGGATAGTTTGTTGATTTCCTTATCTATTGATGATTTGTAATTCGACTAGGACTCTAGCTACGCTCAGGGTATAAATATAAGCCCTCAGCCATTGTAAAATACAACAACATCAATACAACACAACTTTCGGCTCCGGCCAAACAAACCCTAGAGTCAGTCGAGCCCGGCGAGTTACTTCATCCAGGCTGGGTGTCATCCGGTGGACGCAGGCTTGCTTGTAAGTATCGTCAACCCCCTGTTAAACTATGTCTTTTTAGCGTCATCCAGTGGACGTGGAAGCATGGCGGACCAGGGTCCTTGCTAAGCTCTGTTTCTTTGGCGTCATCCGGTGGACGCGGGAAGCACAGTGAGTCAAGGATGATTCACGCTAGTTTACCCGATCAATCTGTGTTAACCGTCATCCGGTGGACGAGATGCAGATTAGGACGGTTTTCACGCGCGGATTAGTTATCGATTCGTGTTTGTTTGCTTGATTAATCAATTAGTTAACGTCATCCGGTGGACAGGCTATAGATTAAGACAATTTGCACGCATGGATTAGTTATCGGCTCTAGTTAAATTTGGCAGTTTAGCTAGATTCATTAAGTTACCGATGTTGCTTATGTTTATTGTTTATTATTTAAAGCAATCATCAATTTGTCCGTCTTGATCCATATGCGTCGGCTTATGTCTAATAGATCTATGTTCAACGAATTATGTTTGCCATTCGTTTTATATTGATAATATAGAATGCTTTGCACCAGCCGGTTGTATTTTGGATCTAGATTAGATACGGGTCGCACTCAAGTAATATATTGTCTAGATTCAAAGGTTAACGGATCTAAGTTGCAACTTCATCATGACTGCCTCAATCCGCTCGATCTCCACTGTTGCAAGATTGCGATCTAGATCCATTAGCCGGAGAGTTGAAACATTGTTTACTTTATAAGCTTGTATGTTGCCCGTATACACTGAATCGGCTAAAGTAGCCGATTTCATCTTGTTTTTACATTGAGATATCTTATGGTCATGTTAGCTTGCTGTGACTACATCTTTTATAGCATATTTCTGTCTGCAGCAAGTATATATCATTGAATTCATGTCTGAATCGGTTAACTTGAGTTATAATGCATGTTTCGCTACAATCGGTTCATAACATGACGGAATCGGCTTTCTAGTCGATCTCCCATTACATCGGCTCTTCGAGCCATACAGTTGGAACTACCTGGACATACCGGTTAGTTCCGCCCCGTGATTACTGATTACTATCTTTTTCCTTGTCAATTGCAAGTCAAATTGACTGGCACGCTTAGGTGTTACTGACACTCTCAGACCGGGTCCGAAGCTAGCTGGATCTGCGAGAGCTTCACCGCCTCAAGGATCGTTTCCGGCTTCGTTGGTGTGTTGGGCTTAGGGAACCACTTTTTGCGCCAACACCTCAATACAAAGCAAATAGCTTATTCGGAAGGTTTTAAACATGTATAGCATATATGGCTGTAGTAGAAATTTATCACCATTGAGGAACAATAAGATTTTGATTGTTAAGATATAAATCTCCAGTAGTCATGCATGCTTAGAACAATATTATAGCTGCTCTTGTCTTACCATATCATATCTCACAACAACTTAGACTTAGTTCTAGCACTTGCAACCCACAAAGTTTTCAGGTTCATGATGATTTTAAATGAGCCAAGTAATCCATACTCAAAGAAATACTAAGTTATAAACTAGACATTAAAGAAATATTAACAGAGCAACTATTCATCATTTCCATGAGAAAGGCAAACAAGCATGACTTATATAACATGAAAAAGTAATAATAAACATGGAAAATATTTTTGGCATTTTTATAATTTTTGATTTTTTTTAAGTAAAGCAGTAAATGCATCAAATTAAAAACAATACAAAATACTGAGATAGAATACTTACCTTAGTGGAGGAGAGAATCTCCCCCAAGCTTGCACTTTTGCAGATGTCTCACTGAGGTGGACGCGGTGGGTATGGTGGTGGATAGTAAGGAGGGTACTGTGGTGGATATGCTGGTGGGTATGGCCGAGAGAACTGCTGTGGGTGCTACGGAATATATGGTGGTGGTGGTATGTTGTGATGTGCATAAAGAGCAGCCCACTGTCTACCACTCCGCTCCTGAAAGTTTTGGAGCTGCTGCTGGGTTTGTGCAGTGATGTTATGAATGGCCTCATGGCCAGCCCGCAGCACACCAAACTGGTGGGTAAGCAACTCCATATCATGTCGATGGCTTCGAGTTCCAGAATCCTACAAACAAGAGTGAGAAAATCTGGCACTTTGTGCCCCTGATCGGCGCCTTCCTCCAGAACTGGAGGCCTGCATTGACCTGTCTGCATAGGTGTTGTCATCTTCATCGGACGAATCATTACGCTATGCAGCACGCGCGCTTGCGCGGGTAGCAGGTCCTGAAAAACTCCAGCGGCCACCTACTCCTGCAATGTTAGGCACTAAAGGGTGGCCCCCATACAGTTTTAATTCTGCGCATGGCAAAGTGAGCCTTGCATCGCTATTATGGCATTTTAATTCGATTGTTCCTTGGGAACCACCAGCAATAATATGTGCCTTAATGAAATATTCCTCACCCAGGATGGTTCTATGTGTGGCTATGTAATCAATAAATCCATGGAACTGTTCAAGGTAGCTACAAAATTTTGTGATGATGGATGTGAAATAAAATGATCCAATTCTTGATGGTGCAGAGATCCAATGTTCTACCATGGCTTTTACAGGTGATAATCGGATTTTATGTATCATGGCATACATTATTCTTAAATCAATTTCTCTCACAATTCTCACATCATCCCGGGAAAATAAAGTGATTCCTAAGCATCTGTGCAAAAAGCGCAGTGTAGGATTGCAAATATGACTAGTGCGTGGTTTCCCCATTTTGTTTTCCCCTGTTATATCCTGCCAAAATTCAAGTTTATTGAACCTACGGGTAGCAGCTTCCAAGTTTGAGGTGCAATTCATGAAACCTAGGCAAGCACTAAACTGATCCCACGTAAGATCATAAACTTGATTAAACAGGCGAAAATAGATGTTGTCTCTAGTTGTTTTTATTGTGCACATAAATTCTAAGGTGAGACTTCTGCTACCATGGTACCCCGAAAAATCCCAGAATTCACCCCATCCTATTGCACCAAAAACATCAAAGAACTCCTCATACATACCTTTGCGTTGGAGGAGTCCTAAATCAATTAATTTGGTATGTTCAAAGTCGCGGTTCCGGATGGAGTTGAGGACGAGCAGTTCTTGTGGAGTGACCCAAATGCTTGTTTCTTGGTCTTGTGTTCGACAGGTTCCTCTTCTTCTTTGGATTCCTCATTGACCTCTTCATGGTCACGAGGTGGTTGCTCAATATTCCCCGTGTTGCTGCTTGGCTCAGTTGCTCCAGAGAGGTGTTCATCTTGTGAAGTCGAGAGTCGTATCTCGGTGTCATGGGAAGATTGTCCTTCCTGTGACGAACGCCATGATGGACTCCCGCTTAGTGCTGTGCGCACTCTCTTTGCACGGGTTCTTCATTCTTGCACAAGAACAAAGACACGAACCAAACTTCGGATGATAGGGGTTAGCTTAATTCAATGAGCCTTCTTACCGGGATTACCTTTCTTGACTCCTCGGGTGATGAACACTTGAAATATTTTTTAGTTTTTCTTTGTGGAGGGAGGTTTGTTGGAAGGTGAGAGAGAGAGAGAGTTTTAGAGTGTGGAAATGTTCTATTGATGTTTTGGTCGAAGCAATGTGCTCACGAGCATGGCAATAAAATGGAGAAGGAAGTGGAGGTGCAGGGGGCACTTGGCCTAGTTCGGCCGACCCCTGCCCTCTCTCCAATTGCACCAATAATTTGAAGAATCTCTGCCATAGTGAAAGGAACAAAAGTTGGAGTGATGGGGTTCAATCCATGGGTCGGCCGAAACCCCTATCACCTCCATTTTGGTGCCATGTGAAGCATGGTGTTGGCCAAAGGTTCACAGGTTGATGGCTTGCTCTTGTGGTCTATTATTGCCTGGTGAAACATCAACTTTTCTCTCCTTTGGATGCTTGCTCATGGAATCCTTTCTTGGAGTGAGTGGTGAATGGAACAAAGGGCCAAAGGAGGGGCCAAGACTTGACCATGTGTTGACGGTCGATAACGTCAACTTTTATTAGAACTTTAGACACAAAAGGATATATGAAAACATACTAGTCTAGGGTTTTAACTGACAATTTCCATGAGTTTTGCATGTTCTGTATTTTTCAGGGGTCATTCTAGAAAAGCATAAAAGAGGAATTAAAGTGCATAATTATCACGAAACGTAACCGCGAAGGAAACATCATCATCGGAACACTAGAAGCCTCTGGAACACACCCGAAGCGACCGGGGCCTGCACCCTGCCAGGGTGGGGCAGCCGGCGCCCCCCGGCTAGGGTTTGGCCCCGTCTTCTGGAGTGTTCTTCCACCGCCTCTTAGGAGTCATCTCGGCCCTATGTTTAAGTCGGTTTGATCCTACGGCGCACGTTCATCCCACCGGGCTATAAATAAAGAGGCAGACCCCCTGGAGGCATCAATCAATCATTCATCGAAGGCAACAAGTCTTCAAGCCATCAAGAGCTTACTAGTTCATTAAGAGCCTTCTAATTTATAGTTCTAGCCTAGTTAGATTAGAGAGTAGAGGAGATCTAGTTCTTCGGCGGGATCTAGATCCCCGGCATCCGTCTGGAGCGCAGAGTTCGGTATAGTTCTGGTTCTTTCTCTATTATTGTATTCTTCAATAAGATTAGGGAAACATTGTTCTTAGTAGTTCATATGTTCTTGATTACATTTGTCTTTGTCTACTTTAATTATATGTCTAGTATAGTTGGTTTGATCTTATTGAATTCATGTAATTGCTCGTATAGCGTTTATCCAAATGATCGTTGGGTAGATGATGAACAATGTGTAGACGTGGTGTCTAGATATTTCGTTTATCTGCGAGTGCACCCTGATGTGCTGGGTCATGTGGTAGTTCGCGTAGGTGACAGGTACGCTGATTCCTCTGTAGTCCACCCCCCGTATGTAGGCAAGCAGGCACGGTCGGGAAGTTGGGTGATGACTCTATTTCACACCTTTCCTAGAAGATGCCCTTTGCATGTGATCATGATATAGGACTAATCTGACAATGATTGCTAGATGTAATTGCACTAGTTAGAGTTATTCATTGACGTAGTTATGGAATTACCTTAGATATTAATTCCTTAGTTTATCCATTGGCTAGCTATTACTATGACTAGAAAGTGCTCTGATGTTTATCTTTATTAATGATGCTTGATCATACTTATCACCCTATTTATCTTTATTATCTTGTGACCTCTACCTGTTATGAGTAGAGTATATGACATCGGTAACATCACTTATTCATTGTATGTATATAATTGTTATCAATATAATAGATTATAGTTTATCCAAGTCCTTCCCAGTGGTATAAATATAAATCGATAACCTGGTAGAACTCCTAGGTAAAATGCTACAATGGTATAATTATCTGTCCGTTTGCAGAATTGTTCTTAGTTTATTTTTAATTATACTTCTGCCTTGTCACATGGAATAATATATAAAACCTCTATTTATTCTTAGCATATATAATTAGGACTGACAATAGATAAGTGGCTAGTTGCTATTGATGAGTTAATTAAATACCATACATCTTCTAATCTCGTCTCTAGTGTTAAAGGTTATAAAGTTATATTGGTCGACGTTAGTAGATGTCAACATGCATTTTTAGCGCCGTTGCCGGGGAAGGCACATTAAACTTAGGAAATATTGATAACACATATGCATCATGGATAAGATTGTATTACCGATTGATCTCTAACTCAAACAGGCACACCCCTGTTTTTTTATAATTTACTTATCTTATGCAGGGTGATGAATGAATAGTTTTTCTCTTCCAAATAATTTCACTGACGATCTTGAGAAACTCCTTAGAAGAAAGAAGTTTGTAGAGGCGAGGGACAATTTCAAGCAACCATCAAGAACACCCGTCGCTGCTCAAGTTAGTTCATCAAAGGAGCCAGCTCCAACATTGGAAGAAGTACAGTTAGGAAAAGATTTATCTCCTGTGTTTGAAGACATGGCTGAGAAACCGGACTGGACCAGCAGTCAACATGGGGGAGAATGGATTCGAGCTCAAGTCTGCTCTTATCACCATGGTTCATGCCAACCAGTTTTGTGGAAAAACTCATGAAGATGCCAGTGCACACTTACAACACTTTTTAGAGATCTGCAACACCTTCACGATCAGAGGAGTACCAAGAGATGCTATTTTACTCTGCCTTTCCCATTTTCACTTTTGGGGAAAGTTAAGCAGTGGTTCTACACCAACAAAGACAAGAACACCATATGGGACCGATGCTCAACTGCTTTCCTGGCAAAGTTCTTTTCTACAGGCAAGACAAATGATTTGCGTGGACAAATCTCAAGCTTTCAACAGCAACATGACAAATCATTCACTGAAGCATGGGAGAGATTCCAAGATTACATTGAAGATTGTCCTCATCATGGGATAGAGGATTGGCTACTGATGCAAACCTTCTACCACGGGCTTATCTCAAGCACCCGTGAGTCCATAGATGTTGCAGCTGGAGGAGCTTTCCTGTCACTAAAGCTTCCAGAAGCTCAAGCACTTGTGGAGAAGATGGCCTCAAATCCAAGCTGTAATGAAGAACGTACACAACCTCGCAAGAGAGGAGGAGGCATCCATCATCTTAAGGAGACCGACATGGTCACTGCCAAGCTAGACCTCATCATGAAGAAACTCGACATAGAGAAGAATGAAGTCATGCATATTGATAATTCTCACATGACCTGTGAAGAATGTGGAGATTATGGGCATTCAGCTGTCAACTGCCCTACGTTGCAAAAGGATGTGAACTTCATTAACAACAACACCTACTATCATCCTTAGCAAGGTCAAGGATAGAACCAGCCAAACCAAGGATGGAATCAGCAACCTCGACAAGGTAATTACCAAGGTAACAACCAAGGTAATAATTATAATAATTATAATCTTCCACCTTTAAGAGATTTAGTTGCTGGTCAATCTAAATTGATAGATCAAATGCCTAGAAAGGTAGCCTCGAATGATAAAGCTTTAGAAAACATAAATACCAGAATGGATTCCTTTACTTCTGCTATAAAGAATCAACACAGCTTTTTAATAAAATGTTAGAATCACAATTAGCTTAGTTAGCTGCTGCTGTCCCTCCATTTGAGAAAGGTAAGATTCCGGGCCAGCCGGAAGATTTGGAAACTGCTAACCTTATTGATATTCACAATGCAACACAATACCAAATTGAGCCTGCAGATATACAGTGGATAGATCACTCACTACCTGAGAAAATGGGAGACCCTGGAAGACTTGTCATCCCTACTCCATAGGATGTCACAGCTTTCCAGAAGCTATCTTCGATTTCGGCGCAAGTATCAACAAAATGCCTAAGGTAATCTATTAGAGAATATTAGGTGATCCTTTGTTGTACACAGATATGCGTTTGCAGCTTACAGATCAGTCTATTTGCTACCCCGAGGGAGTACTAAAAGAAGCTATTATCAGAGTGGGGCAACCATATGTCCCAATTGACTTTGTGATCATGGATATCGGAGGAGATGAGAAGGCACCCATTATCTTAGGATGACCATTCTTATGCACAACCAAAGCCATCATCTATGCGGAACACGCCAAGATTGTCCTCTCCATCAAGGACAAGAAAGAGAGATTCTCGTTCAAGTACCGCAGCCTGAAGGATCCAGCAATCCTGAAGCAATTCTATCAACAAGAAGAGCAACAACAACAAGTGTCCAAGAAGAAGAACAATAGAAGATGGAGGAAAAACAAGCCCCGACATGTACCTGAAGAAACCGCTCAACTAATCAATGCTATCAACACAGAAAATGATCATATGCTCCCAAAACCATTCCCAATAAAGAAAGGTGACCCAGGTGTACCAATCATTGGCTGCACAATCAGAAACATCACTTTTCCCGACACCGTCTGTGACACTGGATCAGGCGTCAACGTAATGTCCAAAAAGGTATATGATGAATTATTTGATGATTTACCATTATACCCAACATATATTCAGTTGCCGATAGCAGACCAATCACTGAGATTCCCTGAAGGCGTAGTCAAGGATGTCATGGTAAGAATTCAAGACAAATATATACCGCAGATTTTCTAGTTCTTGACATGCAAGAAGACAACGAATCGCCTATTCTTTTGGGAAGACCGTTCCTCTACACCGCTAATGCTATCATCTACATCGGGTCTGGATAGATCCACTTTAACCTACCCACTGGAAAGGTACGCTGTCAATTTAGAACACATCTTAATTATGAGCAGAACAGGAAGCAACGCAACAGGAGGAAACACCAAGCCCGCCGTCAGGCTACCCAGCCTCACTGTGGATGGGAGGAATTCTCTGGTAAGATTGTGAAGTATGAAGACTGCTACAAGAAGCAAGAAGAAGCCGTACAAGCACCACGCTGGAGTGAGTGGGAAGCGAAAGCTGAGAGGATGGACCAGATTGCTAAGGCAGAGAAAGAAGAGATCTAGGCACAAGTAGAAGAATGGGTGAAGAGAGATGAAGAATCAAGAGAAGCATACAAGGAAGAGCTGGAGCTTGTGAGAAGCAGAAGAAACAGAAGAGAGATGGAAAGAGAAAGAAGAAGCACCTGCTACACCACCGCAAAATGGGGAATTAACTGAGGTAACTTCAGACGATAAACCTACTGAGTAAGTACTCTCCTCTATCTAAGTCCTTTCAGTAGACTTTAAATTCCATACCCTAGCCATAAGGTTAGAATGGTAGTTATCTAACTAATTTAGCATTCATTAGTAATTTTGCTTAGCACATTTATTAGTACAATCATTTTTTGCATATTAAAAATAAAACAACAAATATATTTACTGCTTTACTTACTACATCATAAATATTAAAGCCCCATGTAAATAAACTTATGTTAACCTTATAGGCATATTTACTGTGGTGGCATAAAAATAAAAAATAAAAATAACAATCCATATTTACTTTGTTGCATTATGAAAATCCTAAGCCCCATGGGAATGATTCCCTGTGGTGGCATAAAAAAACATATATAGCATGCATACATTTTTTATTGCTGTATAAGAAACTTAGAAAACCCCAAAAAGTGAATCCTGTTAGAATCTTGCTAAAATCTATTAATTAAAATCAACTCAGAGAATAATCAAAGTACTCACTGGCTGACCGCTAACCCCTTGATAATTCAAGCCTCGAGTTTTGGTTTTCTTGTCGGAGTATAACTATGCAGGAATAATATTATGACTAAGGTGATAGTCTATTAGTGGCACCCACCAGGACTACTACTAGCTCACTCTGAGAAACATTCAAGCACCAAATATTGCAAACATCAAGCTTGGGGGAAGAGCATCCACTAGTTATCAGGTAATTATACCTATGCGCTTATTGAGTTTACTTTATACAAGCACAAAATACCAAAAATATGTGAACACATGAAGGTTCACCATAGTATCATAAGAAAATTTAAAAATACCAAAAATATATGGGCACATGAAGGTCCACACCTTTTAGAAAAAACCCAAAAATATGTGGGCACATGAAGGTCCACTCAGTTAGGAAGCTTCTGCTAGAAATATAAAATCAATCACTTACCATGGAGTGGTACTAAACCTAACCCCTCTCCATAAGATTTGGTATCTTTGTTGGCAATTGAGTTTCACAGAAAAAATATAAGATCAAAAATCTAGTCAACCCGACACCTCTACGCTGTCGATACACCTGCTTCCAGAAGGATCACTCAATTTGCAACATCAAAGACCCTTTCAAACGTTAAGCTTAGGGAGGGCGCCCTCCATTTTAAGTCCAGCTAAGTATCAGTTTCCCACACTATTATTCTTATCATTATTACTATATCGCTTTTTCGCGTGAGTTAGCTAGTAAGATAAAATTTGAAAACCAAATAAATATTCAGCTATATATTAGAGTTTGTTTAGAGTCAGTCTAAGCTAAAACCAAAATAAAAATTGATGAACACTAAAATTCTATTTTGGAGATGATGAATAGTTGCTCTGCCATAATTCCTTTTAAATGTCTAGTTGTCAAACTTAGATTCTCCTGAGTTTTGGATACTACTGTTTTAATATGAGAATTTACTCTGAACCTAAAACTTGTATAGGCATATGCTCGAGCTAAGTTTAGGTAATTGATTGATATGATTCATGAAGGTTGAGCTACTATTTATCTTATTCCTAGCATTACTAAGTTCTGGAGATTTATTTTTTGAAAACTTAAAATCTACATGATGAGCTCTTATATGACAAAATGTGAATTCCTACCAAAGCCATATATTATACATTTAGAGATAGGAAACCTTTACACATTCATGCTGCTTGCTTTGCATTGAGTTTAGTCAACCTTTATTGAATACCATATGAGAGTCTTGTCATGCTTTTAAAACCAAGATCACATACATACTTTAGCATATATACATTATTCCTACCCTGGAGTAATCGTAACCATTTTCACTTTTTATCGATGTTCATCATAAAAATGTTTTCTTCTGCACTGGAAGTGAACACCAAAAATATATAAACCCCATAGGACAGCCCTGTTATAAATGCTCTAAGTTTTCACTATTGTTATCTCTCCAAATCATGTATTAGATGCACGTGGCTATGCAAAAGTACGAAAAGAAAAGGGAGTAAAAGATGGACAAGTGTCCCAGCATTAAAACAATGGGTACTAGATGCCCGCCTCCCGAATGGAAAAAAGAGAGAAGAGAAAGAGAAAGAATAAAGATAGCCCATGTGTTCCTCCAAGTTCCAAAGGAGAGTGAATCATTTTCAAAGAGCATAAGTAGAATTAGGATTTGTCGACGGAATACCGGCGATAGTCTAACGAGGGGTATGCCCGCGGTAGTAGATGAGATGGTGAGGGTGCGCCTGAGACGAACAAGTGTTGCGCAGTAAGCGCGAGGCACGAGATTTATACAAGTTCAGGCCGCTGCGAGGCGTAATACCCTACGTCCTGTGTGTTCCTGTCTTGTATTATTATGAGTTGAGTTGCCTTGAATTGAGGGGATCTATCCCTGCCCCTCCTTATATAGTCTGAAGGGACAAGGTTACAAGTAAACTATCCAAGTTGGTACCATAACCGTGCGGTGCAATGCCTTGCGCCGCACGTCTTTATCTTCTGGGCCGGGCCAGCTTTGATGGTGTGGCCCATGTTTTGTCCTGTGGTACAGGGGGTCTATATCCCCACAGGTAGTCCCTAAGCGCCTTGCATTCGTCGGGAGATGCAGATCTTCAGAGTTGCTTGACCAGACGGATGTAAGGAGCTCAGAAAAAATTTGAAAAGAGCTTCTCTTTGGTGAAGTGTATCCACTTTTGGTTCGCTAGAATCAATACCTTCACTGTTAGGTGAAGTGTATCCACTTAGTCCCCGAGCCTGATAGTAGGTGACGTAGTCACGTGGTGTCAGGGTCAAAATCTTTATTCTTCTGATCATGTGAAGTGTCGACGAAGTCCCTGAGCAATTTTGCTGCTCGGAAACACTGGACGAAGGCGACAAAATCCCCGAGCAGCAAAGCTGCTCGAAAACACTTAATGAAGGCGACGAAGTCCCCGAGCAGCTTTGCTGCTCGGAAACACTTGACGAAGGCGACGAAGTCCCCGAGCAGCTTTGCTGCTCGGAAACACTTGCATGACGAAGTCCCCGAGGAGCTTTTGCTAATCGGAAATGCTTGACGTAGGCGAAGTCCTCGAGCATAGCAGGTGATCGTGAAAAAATCTTCCGAGCAAGCGATCGACGACGAAGTCCCCGATCGTGGCGAGGCGCATATCAAGACCCCCGATGTGCTTCCCAAGATTAGCACCCTGATCCGAACAGCATGGAGTGACTTGATAGCTTGGCGACGAAATCCCCGAGCAGCTGTACTGCTCGGAAATGCTTGACGAGGCGTCGAAATACCCGAGCAGCTGTACTGCTCGGAAACGCTTGGCGAGACGACGAAGTCCCCGAGCAGCTTGGTGCTCGAAAACGCTTGACGAAGACGACAAAATCCCCGAACAGGTCTATTACTCGGAAACGCTTGACGAAGATGACGAAGTCCCTGAGCAGATTGGTGCTCGAAGACGCTTGATGAAAACGACGAAGTCCCCAGTGTAGTCCGAGCAACGCGAGGACGGCGAGCAGCGACGACGAGTCCCAACGTGGTCGGAGATGATGTCCGAGCAGCGCGAGGACGGCGAGGAGCGACGGCGACGAGTCCCCAGCCTGGTCAGAGACGATGTTCGAGCAGCGTGAGGATGGTGAGGAGCGACGGCGTCGAGTCCCCAGCGTGGTCGGAGATGATGTCTGGGCAGCACGAGGACGGCGAGGAGCGACGACGACGAGTCCCCAGCATGGTCGGAAGCGGTGTCCGAGCAGCGCGACGAGTGCCCAGTGTGGTCGGCGGCGAAGTCCAACCAGCGCGAGGACGGCGAGAAGCGACGACGACGAGTCCCCAGCATGGTCGGAAACGGTGTCCGAGCAGTGCGAGGACGGCGAGAAGCGACGACGACGAGTCCCCAGCATGGTCGGAAGTGGTGTCCGAGCAGTGCGAGGACGGCGAGAAGTGGCAACGAGTCCCCAGCGTGGTCGGAGGCGATGTCCGACCTATGCGAGGACGGCGACGAGCAATGATGAGTGTCCGGTGAAGAGTTCCTGCAAAATAAATATGTACAGTGGGTAGTACATGATGTAGATTTTTGGCGGAGAAAGCAGATCCGAATATTGTAGAATGCATGATAAAATTACCCGTTTCTTGCTCTTGTCAGGTCACATAATTTCCCCTGGCAGTTGGCCTGTTACGTTTAAGCACCTGACCAACGTCTGGTTCAGAGGTTTGTTAACATGACCATTCGGTTTGACGGCTTACGGGGCGAAGACAGGTTTCACGGATTAAGGCGTGGCTACCAAGGTACGTTAAACAACCCTTGAGAGGAGAAAACAGAGAGATACTTAGTATCTCATCGGCGAAGAAAATCTTCTGAGTGCCCGAGCGTGGTCGGGGCTTATGTCGGTGAGTTGCCCGAGCTTTGTCGGGGCTTATGGAGAGGTCGGCGGCGAGTGCCCGAGTGTGGTCGGGGCTTATGGAGAAGATACCCGAAGATATATGAAGGTCGGAGAATATATAGAAAAATATTAAAAATATGACTTAGCTTGATTGACGTCGGGTGGAGTGGTCGGCGCGTTGAGGAGTCGTATGACGTGGCTTGCGTGATGGCCCGAACGGTTCCAAGCTTACTGTCGTCGAGGCTGCCGTAGAGTTTTGACGACGAGAAGCGCGATTGATTCTCTAGCTTTTTATTTGATCAGATCTCGATTGCATGGCAAATAGTATATCTTGAATATCGTAGTCGGCTTGCAGCAGATCCGTTCGCCGTCTTCCGTGGTTTCTTGTATGTTGCTTTCAGATCGAATATGGCCATGCATGCACATGCAAGTATTGATCGTTGTACATGGAATCCTGGCTTGCATAGCCTGAAGCTGATGACTGCTGGTACGGTGCCCTCAATTCGAATAAGATGAGGATGCCGGCCAGTCGTGTTGACTTGTAGTAAACCACAGATCTGTCCGCCGTCGTCGTAGTAGTCTTCGTATGTGGATACGTTGTATCCGGGCAGCGTGGCTATCGCTGTTGGATCGGTGAGTACCAACTGACGAGGTCCGGTGATTGGTGATGGCAAATTATTTGCTTGTATGGCGACATAGATCGAACGTGGCCACACGCATACATGGCGGAGGCGTGTCATGGAGAGCGACGACGACTTGGAGACCTTCTGGAGGTTGGAGCGCAGCGAGGTGCCCGAGCGAGGTCGGGGCTTATTAAGAAGTCGGCGAGGAGTCCTCCACGCCCTGCATGGTGCCCGTGCTTTTGCCGGGGCTTTTGGAGACGCTGCTAACCTGCCCAAGCGTCCTCGGGGCTAACGTGTTAGCGAAGACTTAACGGCCCAGGCATCCCCGGGGCTTACGTGGTGGCGAAGCTGCCCGCGCCAGGCGGGGGTTACGCTTATCGTGGGCGAAGGCTACCCGATATATCGGGGCAATCGGAGAAGAGGCGTAGTTGGGCAGCCTATCATGTGTAGGGCTTACGCGGCGTCGAGCCAGATGCTGCCCGGCGGGTGCGGGGGTTACGCATTGGCGAAGTCGTGCTGCCCGAGCAGGTGCGGGGCTTACGTGTCGTCGAGCCAGATGCTGCCCGGTGGGTGCGGGGGTTACGCATTGGCGAAGTCATGCTGCCCGGGCAGGTGCGGGGCTTACGCGCCAGCGACGAAGAATCTTAGAGATAATCTTGGCGATGATATCCGATGTAGGTGCCCGAGTCTGTTCAGGGCTTATATAGTCTTATCGTCGGCGGCGAATCATGAAGATAATTTAGTCGGTGCATAGCAGTTGAGATGATGATCTTGAAAGCTTGGACGGCTCGGTGAGCTCGGATTGCATGCTTGAGAGACGACTCCAAAGTTTGCTGTTGCCATGGACGAACGATGATAAGGACGTCGCCGGGCGTTGACGACGAGAGACGTTATTGATTTTCTACCAACAAATATCAATATAGATTCGTGGAGAAATCCGAAGATGATATATAATAAAAGATTTTAATTAAAATAAATAAATATGACTTAGCTTATTCGTAGCGGATTTTTGAAGAATCAATACGCCGCGGGCCAAGAGTAGATGTGAAACGGCATCTATCGGTATTGGACTCAGAGTCATCCCCAATATAGGCTTGATGTCGCCGTACTAGTCTGCAGCGTTGACGCTCCTAGTACGTGGTTGCTTCTGTCTTGGCCTTGGCGATACGTGCATGCACGTTCATGCACGATGAATTGGAATTGCCTTGCATGGAATACGTTGATGCATGCAGTGGCTGATGAGAGCCATAAATCCGTTTGAGCCGACGAGACGAGAGGGCGTCCAGGGCTACCATCAGGTGATGAAGAGACGATATCTGGCATCGTGTGGCTGATCAATACCAATAATAATCGTGTCCGGGCGGTGCCCGGTGAGGAAGACCTGCTCGATCTGTCGATCCAGTGATTAATCCAGGAAACTTCAGTGATGGCGGCGGTAACCAACTTGATTTATGCTCCAGCTCTTCTTTGTTGACGAGGTGAATCTTGACGAGTAAGCAACGCGTGATGACACCATCAATTACGACCACAAATCGAGGGACGTCCGCCACCGGAAGTCAATTTGTCGCGGATGATGTTGATGAAGAGAATTTTCATCTGGTCCGCCGCCACCGGATGTGGTTGACGACGAGAGGTGTAATTAATTCTCTGCCAACAATTGCCATGTAGATTTGTGGAGAAATTCGAAGACGTGTAATAAATCACAAATTATCTTAATTAGGATAAAAAAATAGGACTTAGCTTTTGATTGTCGCCGAGCAGAGTTGTCGGCTTGTCGACAACAGGTTAGACAGCTCGCTCAAGAGGTCGAAAGATTTTCTTGACAGTTTGGAGAGGTCATCCAAATTGGAGTATCATCAGCTGATTTACTTGCCCGATACACGGACATGTAGGGACGAGCACCTTTCCTTGCTTTTGCTTGCCGTTGGTAGAAGCTTCATCGTCTTCAATGTGACATGCAAATCGGACTTCTTCCTTTTTTTATTGTACGTGGTCTTGCAGATCGGACATGGTTCCTAATTAGCTTGCATTGTTGATTGTTGCATGGGGCTGAGTGCGATGAAATCATGACGAGATGCCGTCGTTGCATGGTGCCGCCGCCGTAGACTTCTTGCTACCAACGTGATGTCAAACCGTCCAAGGGCACAAGCTTTGTAGATCGATTTGTCCTCGTCGATGTTGTTCTGCGTTGATGAAGAAGATTTCCGTCTGGTCTGCCGCCGACGAATGCCGTTGCCGTTGTTTTCGATGACCAAGAAAATTTCCAACTGGTTCGCCGCCATCGGGCGTTGTTCCGTTCTGCTTGTTGGCTTGTCACGTAGATGGAAGTCCAAACTCAAGTTTCCGTAGCTTGGATGCCTTTACAGAAGTATGGATCATGCATGCATATGCATGTGTCCATGCACGCTACGTGTCGATGGTCTTGTAGATGTGGAGCAGCGTAGTTGTGTCTTCACCTGTCGTCACCCGTTGCTGATTCCGTGCAGGTTGGTCGAGCTTCATCATTGAATCGATCTGACAAGGCAGATCATGGTAGACGCGGACTCGTCCTGCCGGTGAGTGCCTGCCGATGTGCGCAGATGCCGTCGCGAGAAGCGGGTTAACGACGTGATCGTCGTAGATGACGTTAATGAAGAAAATTTGTATCTGACTCGCCGCCGCCGAATGCTGTTGCAGTGGTTGGCGACGACGAAAATTCGGATCTGGCTCGCCGCCGCCGGATGCCGACGATGATGAAATAAATTTCCATCTTGCTCGCCATGGAATCAGGAAGCATACCTCCTACCTGGCGCGCCAACTGTCGACGGAATACCGGCGATAGTCTACCGAGGGGTATGCCCACGGTAGTAGATGAGACGGTGAGGGTGCGCCTGAGACGAACAAGTGTTGCGCAGTAAGCGCGAGACACGAGATTTATACAGGTTTAGGCCGCCGCGAGGCGTAATACCCTACGTCCTGTGTGTTGCTGTCTTGTATTATTATGAGTTGAGTTGCCTTGAATTGAGGGGATCTATCCCTGTCCCTCCTTATATAGTCTGAAGGGATAAGGTTACAAGTAAACTATCCAAGTTGGTATAATAACCGTGCGGTGCAATGCCTTGCGCCGCACGTCTTTATCTTCTGGGCCGGGCCAGCTTTGATGGTGTGGCCCATGTTTTGTCTTGTGGTACTGGGGGTCTATATTCCCACAGGATTAGCCACCTCATATACACCTATCCACCATATTCCATATACATGCACATCTTGATTTGATTCTATGCCTCGATTCTCTGTGGATCCATCATTTGACTTTACAATATATGAATTGCAAGTATGTTTAAACCTTGTTGTTGCCACTCTTATGAGCTCCATTATAACCTTTAATTATAGGAAGACATAATATTAATACCTTAAGTGAGATCCACAAATACCATATATATACTGAGAGACTCGAGGGTTTCATACAATTAAGCTCTGAGTTTTACTTCGAAAACTTACAAAACTCCGGAATACTGGTACTGTGAAGAATTTGAGACATAGTGCTTGACTTAATTGTTCTATCTTTTAATTGCTCAAGACTTATGCGAGGGTTGTAAAGCTCCATAGTTAAAGGTAAAATGAGTAAGTTTGAAGGTTAGAGCAGTTATTGTCTAATCTGGAGGAGAATTTCTGTTAAAAGCATGTGTACTTGGAAAGAATGAAAGCATTGTAGCAACTTCTGATCCAAATACATTAGTAATTAGGCTTAGTTTGTTTGCCAAGGGACTGGCAAAAGGTAAGCTTGGGGGAGTTGTTGACGGTCGATAACATCAACTTTTATTAGAACTTTAGACACAAAAGGATACATGAAAACAGACTAGTCTAGGGTTTTAACTGACAATTTCCACAAGTTTTGCATGTTCTGTATTTTCCAGGGGTCATTCCAGAAAAGAATAAAAGAGGGATTAAAGTGCATAATTATCACGAAGCGTAACCACGAAGGAAACATCACCGTCGGAACACTAGAAGCCTCTGGAACAAACCCGAAGTGACCGGGGCCCGCACCCTGCCAGGGTGGGGCCGGCCGGTGCCCCCCGGCTAGGCTTTGGCCCCGCCTTCGGGAGTCTTCTTCCGCCGCCTCTTAGGAGTCATCTCGGCCCTATGTTTAAGTCAGTTTAATCTTACGGCACACGTTCATCCCACCGGGCAATAAATAAAGAGGCAGACCCCTCCTGGAGGCATCAATCAATCATTCATCGAAGGCAACAAGTCTTCAAGCCATCAAGAGCTTACTAGTTCATCAAGAGCCTTCTAGTTCATAGTTCTAGCCTAGTTAGATTAGAGAGTGGAGGAGATCTAGTATGATTAGGGAAACATTGTTCTTAATAGTTCATATGTTCTTGATTATATTAGTCTTTATCTACTTTAATTATATGTCTAGTATAGTTGGTTTGATCTTATTGAATTCATGTAATTGCTCGTATAGCGTTTATCCAAATGATCATTGGGTAGATGGTGAACAATGTGTAGACGTGGTGTCTAGATATTTCGTTTATCTGCGAGTGCACCCTGATGTGCCGGGTCGTATGGTAGTTCGCGTAGGTGACAGGTACGCTGATTCCTCTGTAGTCCACCCCCCGTATGTAGGCAAGCAGGCACGGTCGGAAAGTTGGGTGATGACTCTATTTCACACCTTTCCTAGATGATGCCCTTTGCATTTGATCATGATATAGGACTAATCTGACAATGATTGCTAGATGTAATTGCACTAGTTAGAGTTATTCATTGACGTAGTTATAGAATTACCTTAGATATTAATTCCATAGTTTATCCATTAGCTAGTTATTACTATGACTAGAAAGTGCTCTGATGTTTATCTTTATTAATGATGCTTGATCATACTTATCACCCTATTTATCTTTATTATCTTGTGACCTCTACCTATTATGAGTAGAGTATATGACATCGGTAACATCACTTATTCATTGTATGTATATAATTGTTATTAATATAATAGATTGTAGTTTATCCAAGTCCTCCCCAGTGGTATAAATATAAATCGACAACCTGGTAGAACTCCAAGGTAAAATGCTACAATGGTATAATTATCTGTCCGCTTGCAGAATTATTCTTAGTTTATATTTATTTATATTTCTGCCTAGTCACATGCAATAATATATAAAACCTTTATTTATTCTTAGCACATATAATTAGGATTGACAACCCAGTTTATGCTAAAGAATGTTGATAATAGATAAGTGGCTAGTTGCTAATGATCAGTTAATTAAATACCATACCTCTTCTAATCTCGTCTCTAGTGTTAAAGGTTATAAAGTTATATTGGACGACATTAGTAGATGTCAAGACCATGGCTGGTGGATGTTTGCTCATGAGATGCTTCAAGGAAGGAATTCTTTAGAGAGGTAATTTGCTTAAGGGTTTAATCAAGAATCTTTCCCATGGTTAGCAAAAGGTGCTTTGATCAAGGTTTGCATGAGTGGAATTAGGGAGAGTGGATGGGTTTTGTCATGACAAAATTTGCTCTCGGCCCACTCATGGTTGTTGTGTGTGCAATCCTCTCGTCAGCATTTTATTAAAGCAAGAGATGAGAGAGAGAAATTCTAACTCCTAGAGTGCAAGTTGACAGCTATATGTTTTTGTTTGCTTGCAGTACTATATAGGATAGCTCACATGAGATTCTAGGCAGAGTGAACTAGAACATGTGAGTGCACAGAGAGAGATACTGAGAAAAATTCAAGGTTGCCATGCTAGATTCAAATAGATTATCAAGATTGACATGCTATTTTTTAGGTGTTATCGTGAGTGGGGCATAGCAAATCAAGCAAGGCAATGGACAAAAGAATGGCAGGTGAGAGGCACCAGGGTGGGGTCAGCCGACCCCACCATGGGCTCCACCTGGTGTCGACTTTGCTCAGCAGGGTAGCTACTTGATTATTTTAATTTTAAACTTAATTAAAGTCGACAAAAACAGGGGTTGGAGATAAATGCTAAAATAGATTAAGCAAATAAAGGAAGTAAACTTTAATTAAATATTGGTGTACTTATCTTGATGGAAGAGTTGATCCTTCAGGTCCTTGCAGTAGGATCTCCCTCTTGGGCTGGTGTAAGGATTTTCTTTGGAGGCATCACCGGTTGTATTACCTTTCTCTTCTATATTTGCTTGATCTTTGCTCGTGGTTGCGATTTGGGCTTCTTTAGATCCCTTACGAGAGCAAAGGCATGTATCTCTTTTAGCATGATCAATGAGCATTGCTCAACCTTCGGTCGGAATTTGAATGTCTCTAGGGTCCCATTGATAGTGAATTGAATTTCTCCAGCTCCAACGTCAATATGTGCATTGGCGGTGCTGAGAAATGGTCTCCCCAAGATGAGTGGAGTCTTCTCATCCACTTCCATGTCCAGGACCATAAAGTCCACGGGAACAAAGAATCCACGTATCTTGATGGGAATGTTTTCATCTATCCCCGCCGGATAACGAACCGATTGATCCGCCAGCTGCAAACGTATTGATGTAGGGCACAAGATAGTATGATTGAGTTTGTCAAAGACTACCTTTGGCATGACGCTGACACTTGCTCCCAAGTCACATAATGCATGCTCAAAGTACTGTGTCCCAATGGAGCAATCCATGGTGGGACACCCAGGATCCTTCTTCTTGATTAACAGTTGGTTCAATATGGCCGCACTGCATTTCTCTGTCAATTTGACAATTTCCGTCGTGGGCAGTGGGCGCTTGTTGTTGAGGATATCTCTTAAGTACGTGGCGTAGGTTGGTACCTGCATCGCGTCAAGTAATGGAATATGCACATAAAGTTGACGAATTACCTCGACGAATTTCCCGAACTGCTCGTCGGTGGTTTGCTTTCTTGTCCTTGGGAAAGGTAGCAGCACATTGGTGTCATAATATTCGTGTGGGGCTGTCTTTCCCTGGAACTTGGTGTTGTCATCAGGCAATGGTGACTCTTCTTCATCTTCCTTGTCTTTTCTTGCAGCCTTCCCTACCATGTTAGGGTGTGGTGGATCACGAGTGGACTTACCTCCCCTCGTGGTCACCGCATTGATATTTGAAGTATTGCAAGAATTTTCAGGAGATGGAATAGTAGCAACAAGATGAGCTATTTGAGATTCTAATATTTTATTAAAACTCATTTGTTCTTTAATAGAAGAAGAGAGAGCATCCATTTTAGCATTTAATGTTTCAAGGGTTTTATCATTTGCTATCAATCTTTTATTCATGCTTTCATTGATTTTAGCTTGATTCATGACAAGATCTTTTAATGATAATTGGTTACCAAAATTTGCATTACCTTAAAACCTGGAGTTCGACGCCCATCTTCCTTGTTGAGGATAATTTGAATTGTTGTAGATGGCGTCTACCTTTTCAGGATTTATTTCGGAATGAGATACACTACATACCTGGCTCCATTGATTTTTGGAAGCATAGTGTTGGATGGCCTCTCGATCTTTCTTGAAATTGGCACGTTCTTCCAGCCTTCTCAATAAGAGATCCATCTTCTCAGAGATTGCATTTACTTCGTGGATGGTATGTGTGCTCTTTTTCTTAGATCGGAGTTGGTCTTCATTCCATCCTTGATTTGTCACCATCTTTTCTATGAAGTTCTTGGCTTGTGTGACATTGAGTGAAGTGAATGCTCCTCTTGCAGCGGCATCAAGGTGACTACGGGCTATTGGGGTTAGCCCATGGTAGAAACCTTGACTCAGTAGCCATTCCTAGATCCCATGGTGAGGACATTCCCAAATGTATTCCTGGAGACATTCCCATGCTTTGGGAATCGTCTCATCCACTTGTTGTGTAAAGCCTGAGATTTTTCCTCGAAGAGCAGTGGTTTTGCCCATCGGGAAGAACTTCTTGAGAAATGCATTGGCACAGTTCGTCCAATTGTTGGCATCTTCTTGACAAGTATAGAACCATTGTTTTGCCTTTCGGAGCAAGGAGAATAGGAAAAGGCGAAGACAGATGGTGTCTGCCTTGACTCCTCTTATAGCAGTAGTGCCACACAACTCCAGGAAAATATGGAGATGCGCATTTGCATCCTCATGGGGCTTTCCGCTGAATGGGTTGGCTAGCACCATGTTAATAAGGGATGGCTTGAGCTCAAAAGTGGCATCCCCCAAGCTAAGCTGCGGACCGGTGGCGACATTATTGGCCGATGGTGCAGAATACTCAAAGATGCTCTTTTGGGCCATAGCTTCCTTAGGTGACAGTGCAGAGCCTCCTTCCATGAGTGATTCCAAAACCGAATCGGAGTTCCGATCGGAGGCTGGACGATGTCTAGAACTCCGGACGGATGCCCTGGGATTTTCTATTGTTGTGGCTTGAAACTGGAATCCACTAATATAATGCCTTGCTTCACGATAAAGAGAAACAAAGGCAAGGTAAACCCTATTACAACTAATTGATATTAAATTGATGATATGTTCTAGATTCGATCTTATTAAAATTTCTAGGCTATGCTTTCCCCGGCAACGGCGCCAGAAATGCCTGTTGGCGTTTCTTAACGTTGCTACTAGAAATAGAGTTAGACTCTATCCCTGGTAACAGCGTCAGAAATGCCTGAGGGGTATTTCTTATGTCTATTGGATAATTCCGCAAGCGCACAGAATATACCGCTGTAGCACATCACCCGGGAGTATTCCAATGTATCGTTATTTATTTTATCCCAAGGGAAAGCGGTTGCTAGAAATGTTAATAGAAAGAGATCCTTAGATCTATCTCAACTTAGTACAACTAGTGTAGAGGGGGTAATCGAAGTATGATAGGAAGGTAATGATTCAAAGATAACAAATGAAATGCTAACAGATAACTAATATAGTATAACTAGGTGGGAGGACAATGAGTGAGAAAGGTTCCTGTGTTTGTTACTCTACTCATGTGATCTATCCTATCAAATGTATGAGGTACACTAAGACTGCTACCTTACTTCCGGTGTGTAGGGGATGGTCTGAGACAGTAGGGGATATAACCTCTACCCGAAACGGCCACACTCTTATTGGAGCCTACCTTTTAGGAACTTGCCTAAAACACGTGGAGGGATACTAAGATTAGACAGGGCTGTCACCACCTGCTAGCACCCACTAACAATCCGTGCGACAAGCAGCATTCAAAGGCAAGATCTAGTCTAAGCACCACGCTTACACTAAGCCTTACTACTCTAGCTGTGATCAAGGCAACTAGAGCACCCTATGACAGGCGATGAACCACACACGTGAGTTGATTACAGGATCACAATCTAATGTATGCCGACCAAGTAATAAGATAACTCACAATAATACTATTACTAGAATAGTAATGCACTAAGTAAAGACTGAGTAAAGTAAAGCAGGAATAATATATTAAAGTAAATAAGTCTTACAGAAAGAGAAAGATACAAGAGTTATACCAGACTCTCCAGCAGATGACTCCGGAGACCCCAAGCGCAGCTCGACTCAACTCTAACTCCCACACTAGACTACACTACTACTAGAGGTGGAACTACAAAATATTCACTTGTATCTTGAATGAATCATGTCTTGAGAGGGTGGAAGCAGCCTCTATTTATAGGGGAAGATGGAGGGGTGCCACGTCAGCGATCCGTGTGCCTTTCCACCTTGGCCCTTGGATGAACCGACCTTGAAACCTCAGATGAACGGCAGCGACGAAACCATCACGTAGGAAGCATGCTGGAGGTCGGTGGAGCATGGCGGTGGCTTAGGCCCACCATGGGTGGGTCGGCCGACCCCCCTATGGCAAGGTGGGCCCACCACTGTTGTCCCCACTGGTCATAGAGTATGGCTATGTACTGGTTTTGCCTTAGTCTTGTCGGTTCACACCTTGATCCATGTGCTTTGATCTTTCACCGTTGATTGGAAACACAACTTTGATCCAAAGGTGGAATTGAGCTGAGTGGAGTGTCACACGGATCATGCCATGTCAGCAAAGCCCTGGTGGGCCCCACATTTGGGCGGCCGACCTGCTTGTGGGCCCCCCAGGTGCTCCACTCTCTTCTATGTGCTTTCTTATGTCATTTGTTGAAGTGTGACAGCTTGATGCCCAAATAAGTGGTTCGGCCAACCCACTCAATTGGGTTCCAAGTGCTCATTTCTGCTCTGTTTGACCTTCCCTGCGTTCACAAGCTAAGAGTATAAGTGGAACTAGTTATTGGATAAAATATGTTCATGTTATGTTATTCTTCCATCAGAAACCGAGGCCGTTGACGGTGTTTGAGTGTGGATTTTTATGGTATATCCACCGTCAACAGAGCCCACACGGAATTTGATATATTTGTATGACATGTGGGTATTCTTTGCTCCGGTTTCCTGTTTACTCGCGATAAAATATAGATTCACCAAAACTCATGGAATTCTGTCATTTTGAACCCAATTCTATGTTGGTGATTGATTTTATGCACTTTTCATGTTTAGTTGATGGTTTAAAATAAACAATAATTACCATCAACAATCCTCTAGCAAGAGATGACCCATCGGCACCACCCCCGCGTGGGGTGCTCGTAAGCACTTGCTTTTGATCCAGCCGAACCACTTGTCACTCTTCATGACTCACTCTACTAGCAATGCTCTTTGCGATCTCCCACGGGGTGAGCTCCAACCCCTCACAATCTTCTTCGGAGCCAAGCACAACCTTCTTACTTGCTTCAACGGAGCCTCAAGCCACCAAGCACCACCGGTTTGCGCAACTCGATCACCTTCTGCTAACACTTGCAATCTCTCAAACCAACGCCCTATCGATCGATCACTCACTCTCAAATGTGATCTCAATTAGCACTAGTGAGTAGGAGGGCACCAAGCCAAGCACAAGTAAGAGAAACACATCCCCAAGGTGCTCAACCACCTGTCTTGGTCGACCCTCATCTCTATTTAAATAGCCCCATGGACAAATAGAGTTGTTACCTCGTCACCTCACTGAAAAATGACCACACCAGTTGCACAGTCGGGGGCACCCGACGCTTCCGGTGCCCAGCGTCCGATGTACCGCTAGGTGACACGTCAACCAGCCATTTGAAAGTTACCATCACGTGCCAATGGCTATCTCGCACCAACGCCTTCTCCAAGCCACCAGATGCTCCGATGCTCACAATGGACACGTGGACATCAGCATCCGATGCATGACCAGAGAGCACCAGAGAGCACCAAATTGCCACCGGACGCGTCCGGTGCGCACCCACCGGACGAATCATAGCGACCGGTGCTCCTCTACCAGTGTTGCCACATCACTGCCACCAAACGCGCACACAGTGTGCCCCTCGCGTCCAGTGCGATCAAACCTGCATCCGATGCTCTACTCAGAACATAGCCTCAGCCTCATCACTGGACGTGTTCGGTCGCTGATCCTCAGCGTCCGGTGCGTGTTTCTCCAAAGGAACACCACTGAAAAGCTCTGAATCCCGCCGAGCTTGAGAATGTGCTAACAGCACCAAGTGTACAACACATGTGCTTGTGTGTTAGCTTTTCACAACCATTTTCACAAAGGATTTTCACTCACTTCACCACGCCACTCGATCCTAGCAACTTATGCAAAGTTAGATCACTCAAGTGGCACTAGATTAACGATATGCAAACAAGTTTTCCCCTCGTGATAGAATGTCCATCTATCCTAAATCCAGTCAAGCACTTCTCTACTTAACCTTAGACCGGTGAAATGGAAATGCCATAGGTTATAGCTTTGCCTTGCGCTTTACTTTCCAATCACCTTCTTCATCACCGTGCTCCACTTCATATCATCACATGGCTTTGGTTCATCGATCTCGACTTGCTTGCTCTTCACCGTTGCGTTGGTCCATCGGCGCCAAGCCATCACCCGACTTGCCCTTTACACTTGCAACCGGTCCTTCGACGCCAAGCCTTGTATTGATCTTCTGCACCAACCCACATGACTCCATGTCATGTCTCATGCATTTATCTCCTCCATTATCACATTGTGTGAGCTAAGCATCCTCTCCAAACCATTTCCACCTCCATGGCATAGATGCTCACACATGAGTACCTGTGGACTAATCACCTGTGTAATCAACACTTAAACACATATTAGCCCACCTAAATTGTCATTCAATTACCAAAACCATACAAGGACCTTTCAATAGGCAACGGGATATAGCCACATTAGCAGTCACCATCAGTGGAAGTTAAATGGGACTAACATCGTTGTTGTTGGAGATCTCTATTCAGGGAACTTGGATACTGTTCAAATATAAGTGAATTGCTACCTCTCCTGGTCATCTTATGCTTTGGGGTTTAATTTGTTGGTACATGCAACTCGATATGGTATCAAACCCAGAGGTCTTGAGTTTGAGTCCTTGTTAGTGCAATTAAATAAAATGAATGTTCCTCATTCTATCCATATCTGAGACCTGATGTCACACCCAATTTTAAGGATAAAATTGAATGATAACCTTATGTGCGCCCCAGGATCAGTCACACACATAAGCCGACAAATACAAGGTAATATCAAAAGACAATGATCAAATACATAACGTAGTAATAATTAGAATATAACCTTTAAGAAGCAAACAGCGGAAAGACACTCCGATCTTCGCGTGTAGACGCCAACTCCACAAGGACACAACTGACTGGTTGACCACAAGCCTAAACTTCTCCTGAGGTGTGGGGGGAAATAGCAAGAGTGAGTTCATGTCGAACTCAGCAAATATAACATGGGGTTTATGAGGCTCAAACAGGATAGACACGGGTTTACAGCGGTTTGCTTTTAATTAAGCATCTTTTATGCAATTGGATAGCAACAAGTTGAATAAGCCCATAATTCATGATCATAAGTAACATAATTAATGAATTGCAACAATCAATTAGCAACAAGTCAACATCACCCAAAAAGATAACTACTCCGTGAGTTTTCCGGGCCACTCGTGACCGTGAGCACGGCTAGTATACCAGTTTTACACTCTGCAGAGGTTGTGCACTTTCACTATGAGCCGTGATTCCCATTTGCTCGGGGTAGCTAGCCCCATAACACTACCAAGGTGAGTGAGCAGGGTTTCACTATGAAGTCTTTCAAAGTACTCCGTCTAACAAATTAGGGCCGCTAGGAACCCGGCAAGCAGATGTAGAGCCCCCCTTCTTCGTGGCACAAGGTCACGCAGGTTATACACACTCGGACAGGAGCCGCACTATACCCGAGTCGTTAGGTCCCATCACGCCTTTCGGTAGCCTCTAACAAGCTAGAAAAAGTACCCATACTTGACTAAAACCAGAGCCATGTAGCCCTCATAGTTGCACTGTAAGTCCCAGCTTTTGCTGACAGATCATTACCAAGGGGGAAGGATATGGAGCATCACAAAACTATGCTCGAATCCCCTAGTTCCATGTTGCTAAAAAGACATCTTTCAATGTTATTGCATATTCAATTAATCAAGTTTACATGATCATGATTCCAATAGCGCGCTAGCATCAACTACCCAATGCATAAATCCCATAGGTGATCAAGGAACAAGATAACAATACTAGGTAGAAACTATGGTTAACAAGGTAGACACCTGCACATGAAATTAATTATTGCGGTGAATAGGACAACAAGGAAGATCCCATGCTATACTTGCCTTGATCAAAGTACTCTGGAGAACTTTGGATCCTCAACGTACTCTTGATCACCAACGTATTGCTCACCGTCTGAACTCGATCATAAAATCACCACACAATCATCGAGGCAAACATACACGAAGCAAACAAGATTTAGATTAGAAATGGTACACCAATAGTAGAAAAGCAGATTGAAAAGTTTATAAAAATAATCTACGCGTCGCTACGATTCCAATGATATAAAGTTTGCGCAAATCGGATTTAAAACGAGGAAGATATGAATTTTACAAGATTTATAATAGAATAATAATAGATTAAATATAATCTCGAATTTTAAAAGTTAATAACATATGAAACAGTGGTACTAACTGGTAGATCATCAAATTATGAATCTAACGCAATTTGAATCGTTCAAATCGGAATTAAAACGGAGAAACTACGAACAAAATAGTTTTGATTTCAAATCTAAAAACACATTTTCATATATACCGAAAATAAATACGCCTTCAAATACAGAAAACATAATCTACTGAATACGCTAAGGGCTGCGGGTTAAGCATTAAAAACTGCAGGGGGTTATTCGCAAAAACGCCGGCCGAATCGGTATGGGCTGCTCTCGGCCGTCCGATTCAAAATCGGCGGATCAGATTAAAAGAGGGGAGGGGTGGCGGTGCTCCCGGCCGAAAAACAGAGGCCGACGGCGGCGCCATGGCCGGAGGGCCGCCAGAGAAGGCGAACTCGGCCTTCGGTGCATGAAATAGGTCGGGAAGGGTACCCATAGATCGGGAAGAGCATCGCAAGCTCACCTAGGGTGATGGGAAGGTCGGAAATCGACTCGGAGATAGCTCGTGACGTGATCCGGCGGACGGTGGATCTCTGCAACGGCGGCGGAGGCGTGTCAGTGCGCAAATCGAAGGGGGAAAGTGCTCGGGAGCTTCACAAGATCACAGCGAAGCTCCTCAGAGGCTTACCGAGAGGAAATTGGTGGCGAATCGAGCTAATTGCTCGCGGCGGCGGCTGCTCGGTTCTCGCGGGAGCTCGGCAGTGGCGGCGAGAAGAGGCGGCTAGGGCAAGATTGGAGGACGTGGCTTGCTCAGAAACTTGTGGGGAGGGACGGCAGAGCTCGGCCGACCTATATAGGGGCGCGAGGGAGGCGTAGGAGATCCGGACTCGTCCGAGGATCCCGGCGGCGGAAAGCTTCGAGCAGCGGCGGCTCTGTTCGCGCGAGGGCAGGAAGAGGCAATGCCTGGACTTATATAGTCCCGAGGCGATGGGGATAGGGGAGTTGAGTTCGCCTCGGATATAGGAGATCGAATCGAGGGCGGCGAGCGACGAACTCGCTCTGTTCGTTCTCGCGTCGGACTCTCGGCGAGCAGCAGAGGGAAACAGGGGAGGGGCTGTCCTGTGGGTCCCACAGGTCGGTAGCACCGAGCGCTGGGGTCGGGCTGGCAGTCACGGCAGAGGGATGCTCCGCGCGTGCGTGCTCGGTCGCGGCGTGGCTCTCTGCTTTGGGCGTCCCGGGGAGAAGAAAGGAAGGAGGAGAAGAGGGACTGCCCTGTGGGGCCCGCCTGTCATCCAAAGATGGGAAGAGGGGGCGCTCAGCTTGCTGCGCCGACTGGCTGGCTAGTTAGCTGGGCCTCGGCCCAAGTTAGCAAGGGAGGGGGCAGGCCGAAAGGAAGAGGAGGACTGGGCCCTCGAGCCAAAATCAGAGAGGGAAGGTTTTCCTATTTCCCTTTTCTATTTTCTAATTACATTTTCAAAAGGATTTTTAAATTGGGTTTTGAATATTTGAACTCAATCATAAACCAAACAATACAAAAATACATGCTCCAGCATGAATGCAACAAACATGTATATGGCCTAACATTAATTTTATATCTCAATAAATATTAATTTCCCTATATTGGAATGATCAACTAATTGCATAATTAAATAAATTCCCACTATTTAAAAGAATGCAATTTTTCGGGTGTTACACCTGAGGTTGCCTCCGCATGAGGGGTTGTTGGATATGAGTGAGTTGTTCTCCTCTTCCCATTAGTTTAAGCTTTTTGGTTAAGTTGGTCAATACAAGCAACTCAAAGATACGAATTGAAGTAAAACTTCATTTGGTATGACAAAAATGGTCACATACACGTACACACTCCTAGTACATGGAATTGCCCAAATCTGCATTACTAGCTTCTTGTACATGCTCAGAAGAGTGGAATGTTGGAAAATTGCAACACGTACAATGATTCCCCATTAAAACAATGGTTAGCACATTGTTAACCTGCATTAGTCTTACTTGAACTTCTTACACAATTTGGTATTTAAATTATCATGTTCTTATATGAACATTACATACTTCATTGTGCTACGTTGAAAAAAATGAAAAATGATATCTTATAGAAGATGAATTAATATATGTTTTTTTGCATGTTTCTTAGTGTAAACATTATAAATTAACAGTGCACTATTATTGCAGCTTGCATTATTTGCCACTATTACTGGGACAGTATTTTTCCGAACACATATGGGTGTTGATAGAGTTCATGCTAACTATTACATGGGTTCGCTCTTCTGTGCACTCCTCCTGTTAACGGTGAATGGATTCCCTGAGATTTCCATGACAATTAGCAGACTTCCTGTCTTCTACAAACAAAGAGACTATTACTTCTACCCTTCATGGGCCTATGCAGTGCCAGCTTTTATCCTAAAGGTTCCAATCTCTTTAGTCGAGTCAATAGCTTGGACATCACTATCTTACTTCCTCATTGGCTATACTGCTGATGCATCCAGGTAGGAGCTACAATTTTGTTATGAATAATTCAATCATATCACATTTCTGTTATCAACTTTGGTAATATTGCTTATATGTCAACTTTTATGTGCATAACCTTCTTTAAATGAAGATGTAAACCATGTCTCTCACGTATATGACATTTTTCCTTAATATAGTCTAGTAGGATACCTTGGCAGAATTTTTAACTAATCTTTTAGTGACCTGATTCTATAGCTCTATCTCCTAATATTCAGTTACTACTATTTGCTAAACAAAGAGATTTTGGTGTTGCTTTGTATATTCTACCATAAACCATTTGTATGTGCAGATTCTTCCGTCATCTTCTTATCCTCTTCCTGATCCACACGGGAGCATTATCGATGTTTAGATGTGTTGCCTCTTACTGCCAAACAATGGTTGCTGGTTCAGTGGGTGGTACAATGTCATTTCTGGCCATCCTTCTATTTGGGGGTTTCATCATTCCTCGCTGTAAGGTCCCATGGCTTCATGAATTTATACTTCAAGCAAGATATTGACCTTCAACTATTAAACAAAAATTTCCAAACATGTTTGTGGGTCAAACTGCTACAGCATCCATGCCTAATTGGCTGGAATGGGGATTTTGGCTTTCTCCATTATCATACGCTGAGATAGGCTTAACTGGAAATGAGTTCTTGGCACCAAGATGGCTAAAGGTAAACTTTGACATAAAAGAACATGGGTTGATAACTGTAGACTCCACCATAAGTAAAAGCATCTCTCTTAATATTCGGAAGCATGGCGTATTTGTTCTATACACTATTTGTATAATTTTACTTTAGTTTATTACTCCTACCTTATTAACAAAAGTGAAGGCCTATTATTTTCTTGCAATGTTTGTAACGGTGTAAAACAAACTTGTTCACAACTTTTAATTGATTCGTACAGACACAATACAAAATATACAAAAGATATATATATATATATATATATATATATATATATATATATAGTTTTTTGACACTTTGATATAGTAATAATTTTTCTTCTATTTTGATAGTTCACGGTATCTGTTGTGACACTCGGATAGAGGATATTAATGGATAGAGGGTGGAACTTCTCCAACTACTTCTACTGGATCTCAGTTGGAGCATTAATTGGTTTCATTTTGTTATTCAATATAGGTTTTGCCTTTGGCTTGACTATTAGAAAGCGTAACTGCATTATGTCTCAGAATTTCTTTGAATTAAAATTCTAGAATACTTGTATTTTTAAGATGTAACTTATTTCTGAAGTTTACGAAAGCATGTGTTCAAACAAACATCAAAGCACAAAATGTTCTAATCTCCCAAGTACCTCATTTTTCAGGTCCAGGAACTTCTAGAGCTATAATTTCTCGTGATAAGCTTGCCACATTTAATGGGAGAGAGCAAAATATAGCTAAAGACACTGAATATGGTATACATAAGTCACAAGAAGAAAATTATTCTACTCTTAACAGGATTGGTTAGTCTTATTATTATATAGTGGATAACAGAATACAGCTTGAGTATCTGCGAAATGGAACTCACTTTTCAACAATAAATTATTATGCAGGAAGGATGGTACTACCTTTCACACCCCTCGCAATATCATTTCAAGATGTGAACTACTATGTGGACCCACCTACGGTAATTATCATACCCTAAAAGTCAAGACAATTACTAGAGGAATAAAGTTTTGCTTGATGGATCGACATATGCGCATGGCAGACACTTTTTTGTTCCCAATAAATCAAACAAAGAGAAAAGTAAAATGTACTAGCAACAAAGAGTTCAGAACATTTTTTATCACTAAAGTGTTGTTGCAGGAAATGAGGGAGCAAGGTTACGTGGAGAGAAAACTTCAACTACTCCACAACATCACAGGAGCCTTCCAACCAGGAGTCCTTTCAGCACTCATGGTTGTTAGTGGGGCAGGGAAAACAACCTTGCTTGATATTCTTGCTGGGAGGAAAACCGGTGTTATTGAAGGCGATATAAAAATAGGAGGTTATCCTAAAGTTCAAGAAAGCTTTGCCAGGATATCAGGTTATTGTGAACAAAATGATGTTCATTCCCCACAAATTACAGTGAGTGAGTCTGTTGCATATTCAGCCTGGTTGCGCCTTCCTACCGATATCAACTCTAAAACCCGAAATGTGAGTTATATTTTATCAAAAGGATTTGTTTTCATAATTATATTTTAGCCAAGGAAAATTACAAAGAAATGCTAGGTGAGTTCTAATACTTTCCTTCACAGGAATTTGTCAATCAAGTTCTAGAAACAATTGAGTTGGATGAAATAAAAGATGCATTGGTTGGATTACCAGGCATAAATGGACTATCTACAGAGCAGCGGAAGCGGCTCACAATTGCACTTGAGCTTGTATCCAACCCTTCAATCATATTTATGGATGAGCCAACATCAGGCTTGGATGTAAGGGCAGCAGCAATTGTCATGCATGCGGTACAGAACATTGCGGACACAGGTCGAATAGTTGTCTGCACCATTCACCAACCGAGTATTGAAATATTTGAGTCATTTGACGAGGTAATTAATGTTCCCTTCATTAAGAATAAAAAAAAGTGGTACTCCAAAATAATAGGAAGAATACTTTTTAAGTCTCGTCTTTTGTGAACAAGATAAGGTACAGATTATCTTTTTAGAAAACAGCTTGATTTTTATTAAGGCCCTCTACAGCAGTATGAAGCACTAGAGGGCCTTAATAAAAATCAAGCAAGCTTAGATGAAATTCAAGCCTAGATGGACTCCTAACAATCTAATCCACCCCAGACCACTTCTTTTCTCACGGTGCGGAGCACTCCCCTCGGCTAGGAACCTCCCGTCACGGGCGTTTATTCTTTCCTCGCGTGCATAGCAAACCGAGACAGAAGGAGCCTTGTACCGTCAGGGACGCTACCTGGAGCCCCGAAAACCAATTCCGCGCCCGTGAAAAGCAAGACTTCAGCGCTCCAATCCTGGGCATGCCCACGCGTAAGAGAGAGGGGTGCGCGTGTCACACCCAATTTTAAGGATAAAATTGAATGCATAACCTTATGTGCGCCCCAGGATCAGTCACACACATAAGCCGACAAATACAAGGTAATATCAAAAGACAATGATCAAATACATAACGTAGTAATAATTAAAATAGAACCTTTAAGAAGCAAACAGCGGAAAGACACTCCGATCTTCGCGTGTAGACACTAACTCTACAGGGACACAGCTGACTGGTTGACCACAAGCCTAAAATTCTCCTGAGGTGTGGGGGAAATAGCAAGAGTGAGTTCATGTCGAACTCAGCAAATATAACATGGGGTTTATGAGGCTCAAACAGGATAGACGCGGGTTTATAGCAGTTTGCTTTTAATTAAGCATCTTTTATGTGATTGGATAACAACAAATTGAATAGCCCATAATTCATGATCAATAGTAAACATAATTAATGAATAGCAACACTATATTAGCAACAAGTCAACATCACCCCAAAGATAACTATTCCATAAGACGTCCAAGGCCGCTCTTGACCGTGAGCTCGGCTAGTATACCAGCTTTACACTCTGCAGAGGTTGTGCACTTTCACTATGAGCCGTGATTCCCATTTGCTCGAGGTAGCTAGCCCCATAACACTACCGAGGTGAGCGAGCAATGTTTCACTATGAAGCCTTTCAAAGGTTCGTCTAACATTTAGGGCCGCGAGGTTTCCTCGGCAAGCAGATGTAGAGCCCCCCTTCCATATGGCACTAGGTCACGCAGGTTATACACATATGGACAGAGGCCGCACTATACCCGAGTCGGCAAGCCCCTCTTGCGCCTTTCGGTAACCTCTAACAAGCTAGAAAAGGTCCTCATACTGAGCTAAAACCAGGGCCATATAGCCCTCATAGTTGCACTGTCAATCCCGGTGTCATACTTACAGATCATTATCAAAGGTGAAGGATTTTGAGTATCACAAAAACTATGCTCCAATCCCCTAGTTCCATGTTGCTAAAAGGCATCTTTTAATCTTTATTGCATATTCAATTAATCAGTTTACATGATCATGATTCTAGTAGCGCACTAGCAACATTTACCATATGCATAAATCCCATAAGTGATCAAGGAACAAGATAACAATACTAGGTAGAAACTATGGTTAACAAGGTAGACACATGCACATGAAATTAATTATTGCGGTGAATAGGATAACAAGGAAGATCCCATGCTATACTTGCCTTGATCAAAGTACTCTGGAGAACTTGGATCCTCAACGTACTCTTGATCACCAACGTATTGCTCATCGTCTGAACTCGATCATAAAATCACCACACAATCATCGAGGCAATCATACACGAAGCAAACAAGATTTAGATTAGAAACAGTACACCAACAGTAGAAAAGCAGATTGAAAAGTTTATAAAAATAATCTACGCGTCGCTACGATTCCAACGATATAAAGTTTGCGCAAATCGAATTTAAAACGAGGAAGATATGAATTTTACAAGATTTA
Source organism: Eremochloa ophiuroides (assembly GCA_038502445.1). Lineage (NCBI taxonomy): Eukaryota > Viridiplantae > Streptophyta > Magnoliopsida > Poales > Poaceae > Eremochloa > Eremochloa ophiuroides. The sequence continues at coordinate 29,626,726 of JAHLJS010000003.1, forward strand.
TAATAGAATAATAATAGATTAAATATAATCTCGAATTTTAAAAGTTAAAAACATGACTAGCAGTAGCATAATTAGGTAGATTACGAAATTACGAATCTAACGAGACTTGAACGGATCAAATTGGAGCTAAAACGAATAAAATATGGCCGAAATAAACTGAGTGGCAAATCTGTAAATATTGAAAACGCCTTTTGAATTAAAACCGAGGAAATACGTTTTCTAAATAGGAAAGCGTAATCTGAGAAATACGCCAAAGGATCGCGGGTTAGAACATTAAAAAGCTCAGGGGCTCTTCTGCAAAAGTGCCGGTCGAAAAGGTATTTCCCACTGTGGGCCGTTGGATCGGCCGTGGACGGCGCAGGTAGCTCGGGAAAAGAGGGGCGACTCTAGTCGCCGGAGTCGGGCGGCGCCCGGCCGATTCCTCGCCGGCAAGATGGCCGGAGACGGCGTTTTCGGGGCTAGGAAGCTCGGCACACCTCGGGATCTGGTCGGGAAGCAAGAGGAGTTCAAGCCGAACCTATCTATGGTTTCGATTGCCATAGAGGTAGCTCGGGGAGGGTGCGGCGAGCTAGGTGGCGGAACTATGGCGGCGGCGAAGCTCGGCATCATGGCTATAGGGCATGAAACCGAGGGAGAAGGGGTCGGGAAGGTCCCTGGCCTTGCTACGAAGCTTGGAGTACAACCAATTTCGACGGAGAAGTCCTCCCGAGGAGAAATCGACGGCGGTGGCGGAGCTCGGGGCGACGGCGTCGCTCGGGGCGGCGGCTAGGGCAAGATTGGAGGGCGTGGCTTGCTCGGGAACTTGTGGGAAGGGATGGCAGGGCTCGGCCGACCTATATAGGGGCGCGAGGGAGGCGTAGGAGATCCGGACTCGTCCGAAGATCCCGGCGGCGGAAAGCTTCGAGCAGCGGCGGCTCTGTTCGCGCGAGGGCAGGAAGAGGCAATGCCGCTAGGGCTGGATGGCGGCAAATAGGGGCCCCCTGGACTTATATAGTCCCGAGGCGATGGGGATAGGGGAGTTGAGTTCGCCTCGGATATAGGAGATCGAATCGAGGGCGGCGAGCGACGAACTCGCTCTGTTAGTTCTCGCGTCGGACTCTCGGTGAGCAGCAGAGGGAAACAGGGGAGGGGCTGTCCTGTGGGTCCCACAGGTCGGTAGCACCGAGCGCTGGGGTCGGCTGGCAGTCACGGCAGAGGGATGCTCCGCGCGCGCGTGCTCGGTCGCGGCGTGGCTCTCTGCTTTGGGCGCCCCGGGGAGAAAAAAGGAAGGAGGAGAAGAGGGACTGCCCTGTGGGGCCCGCCTGTCATCCAAAGATGGGAAGAGGGGGCACTCAGCTTGCTGTGCCGGCTGGCTGGCTAGTTAGCTGGGCCTCGGCCCCGGCCCAAGTTAGCAAGGGAGGGGGCAGGCCGAAAGGAAGAGGACTGGGCCCTCGGGCCAAAATCAGAGAGGGAAGGTTTTCCTATTTCCCTTTTCTATTTTCTAATTTCATTTTCAAAAGGATTTTCAATTTGGGATTTTGAATAATTATTTTTGAACATTTGAAGAATTCAAATAAACTCCAAACAGTACAAAGAAGAAATGCTCCAGCATGAATACATCATACATGTGTATGACCTAGGTTTGATTTTATATTTGTGAAAAATTATTATTTCCCTATGATCAACTAATTGCATAATTAAATAAATTCCCACTATTTAAAAGAATGCAAATTTTTCGGGTGTTACAATTCTACCCCCCTTAAAAGGAATCTCGTCCCGAGATTCGAGAGAGAAAGATCAAAAGAATAAAGTTTAGATGATTGAGGAGATTCAAATACTCTACCACTGAATCTTCTTTATTTTCTCGAGTACCTCCTCCTTAGTGATAATAATTCTGATGCGCATTTCCTGTTGTCACCACCTCTATATAAATACTCCAGATAATATTTCCATACATTGATGGGTACCCAGTATGGTAAGATCATTTGTCAGTAATAACTCATCCAATCGCATATGTGATACACATCTAATGTTCCACATAATATCTCAAGTGATTCTAATGTTTATGGGTCCATCACGCTTCCGCTGCGCTACTCTGATATTCTATCACTACACTTGTGTCCGATCAGGCAATATTTCTCAACTTCATACATGAATTGATATTTCTGAATCTTGTGCTTGATAGTGTCCTCTCCAAATGCGGAGGTATCTGATTATTCCAAGTAAAATCACCGAAGCTCAGAAATCTTCATCTTGTTACTCTTTAGCTTGGCTACCCCCCTTAAAAGAAATTAACGTGGGACACCAAGGATAGCTTGCGTCTTCTTCTGAGTGGGTTGATTAACTACCATCATGTACTTCTAACATTCTAACAGTACCCATGAGCATAGGTAAGGTTAGGTAATCTGAAGTTATTCGCGAGCAGAAAAACAATAGCACGGTAAATCAGTTATAACTCCAGATCTATTTTTCTAAATAAGTCGCAGCACATACCATTGGAAAGCTGCTGAAATTTCCTACAACTTTGATGTAGAACACTTTTCCAGATTCTGTAGTTATAATGGTCGAAAACAGGGCACAACCAAAACATTTTCAGATTCCAGACAGCACAGTTGCATCGTCTTGTGATTTTCACAACTCTCAAACCATAATCGCTATCAGGGTGATTCTTGTGCCCACAGAACTATCTTGAAATCTACTTATGTCCAAAATTTTTTCATGATTTTTGCTCTTCCAAAAACGGAGGTATAAGCTGATGAAGACAGACTGCTCTGAGAAGACAGAATAAAGGGAATAAGAGAGAAAGAAAACCCACCTATGTATTCCATTAATCCTCATACCTTAGTCATATAAACTAAATGAAATTATGGACAACTCCATATGATCATTACAATCAGTACAAAGATCCAAATCAGGCAATGTCATAATAACAATTCAATAAGGCACAACAATCACTAATACTTTGCGACACTATCGTTCTATCTCTATCAAGGGTTCAACTCTAAGGCTTCAACTTCATGTTAGGAAAGAATGAAGTAAGAGATAGTTCTAAAAGAATTTCAAGCCAAGGGGCGGATAAAAGATTTATAGCAATAAGGAGGAGATGAATATCAAGGTAAGGGGTATAGCAAAGCAGAAATTATCAAGGGTTATGGAACAAGGACTCCATAGGAAGTTATAAAACTTAAGATGACCAATTTCTAACTAGGCTTGCGTCCTACAGTCAGCATTGCTCTGATACCACTTTGTCACACCCAATTTTAAGGATAAAATTGAATGCATAACCTTATGTGCGCCCCAGGATCAGTCACACACATAAGCCGACAAATACAAGATAATATCAAAAGACAATGATCAAATACATAACGTAGTAATAATTAAAATAGAACCTTTAAAAAGCAAACAGCGGAAAGACACTCCGATCTTCGCGTGTAGACACTAACTCTACAGGGACATAGCTGACTGGTTGACCACAAGCCTAAACTTCTCCTGAGGTGTGGGGGAAATAGCAAGAGTGAGTTCATGTCGAACTCAGCAAATATAACATGGGGTTTATGAGGCTCAAACAGGATAGACGCGGGTTTACAGCGGTTTGCTTTTAATTAAGCATCTTTTATGTGATTGGATAACAACAAATTAAATAGCCCATAATTCATGATCAATAGTAAACATAATTAATGAATAGCAACACTATATTAGCAACAAGTCAACATTACCCCAAAGATAACTATTCCATAAGACGTCCAAGGCCGCTCTTGACCGTGAGCTCGGCTAGTATACCAGTTTTACACTCTGCAGAGGTTGTGCACTTTCACTATGAGCCGTGATTCCCATTTGCTCGGGGTAGCTAGCCCCATAACACTACCGAGGTGAGCGAGTAAGGTTTCACTATGAAGCCTTTCAAAGGTTCGTCTAACATTTAGGGCCGCGAGGTTTCCTCGGCAAGCAGATGTAGAGCCCTCCTTCCATATGGCACAAGGTCATGCAGGTTATACACATATGGACAGAGGCCGCACTATACCCGAGTCGGCAAGCCCCTCTTGCGCCTTTCGGTAACCTCTAACAAGCTAGAAAAGGTCCTCATACTGAGCTAAAACCAGAGCCATATAGCCCTCATAGTTGCACTGTCAATCCCGGTGTCATACTTACAGATCATTATCAAAGGTGAAGGATTTTGAGCATCACAAAAACTATGCTCCAATCCCCTAGTTCCATGTTGCTAAAAGGCATCTTTTAATCTTTATTGCATATTCAATTAATCAGTTTACATGATCATGATTCCAGTAGCGCACTAGCAACATTTACCATATGCATAAATCCCATAAGTGATCAAGGAACAAGATAACAATACTAGGTAGAAACTATGGTTAACAAGGTAGACACATGCACATGAAATTAATTATTGCGGTGAATAGGATAACAAGGAAGATCCCATGCTATACTTGCCTTGATCAAAGTACTCTGGAGAACTTGGATCCTCAACGTACTCTTGATCACCAACGTATTGCTCATCGTCTGAACTCGATCATAAAATCACCACACAATCATCGAGGCAATCATACACGAAGCAAACAAGATTTAGATTAGAAACAGTACACCAACAGTAGAAAAGTAGATTGAAAAGTTTATAAAAATAATCTACGCGTCGCTACGATTCCAACGATATAAAGTTTACGCAAATCGAATTTAAAACGAGGAAGATATGAATTTTACAAGATTTATAATAGAATAATAATAGATTAAATATAATCTCGAATTTTAAAAGTTAAAAACATGAGTAATAGTAGCATAATTAGGTAGATTATGAAATTACGAATCTAACGAGACTTGAACGGATCAAATCGGAGCTAAAACGAATAAAATATGGCCGAAATAAACTGAGTGGCAAATCTGTAAATATTGAAAACGCCTTTTGAATTAAAACCGAGGAAATACGTTTTTTAAATAGGAAAGCGTAATATGAGAAATACGCCAAAGGATCGCGGGTTAGAACATTAAAAAGCTCAGGGGCTCTTCTGCAAAAGTGCCGGTCGAAAAGGTATTTCCCACTGTGGGCCGTTGGATCGGCCGTGGACGGCGGAGGTAGCTCGGGAAAAGAGGGGCGACTCTAGTCGCCGGAGTCGGGCGGCGCCCGGCCGATTCCTCGCCGGCAAGATGGCCGGAGACGGCGTTTTCGGGGCTAGGAAGCTCGGCACACCTCGGGATCTGGTCGGGAAGCAAGAGGAGTTCAAGCCGAACCTATCTATGGTTTCGGTTGTCACAGAGGTAGCTCGGGGAGGGTGCGGCGAGCTAGGTGGCGGAACTATGGCGGCGGCGAAGCTCGCCATCATGGCTATAGGGCACGAAACCGAGGGAGAAGGGGTCGGGAAGGTCCCTGGCCTTGCTGCGAAGCTTGGAGTACAACCAATTTCGACGGAGAAGTCCTCCCGAGGAGAAATCGACGGCGGCAGCGGAGCTCGGGGCGACGGCGGAGCTCGGGGCGGCGGCTAGGGCAAGATTGGAGGGCGTGGCTTGCTCGGGAACTTGTGGGGAGGGACGGCAGGGCTCGGCCGACCTATATAGGGGCGCGAGGGAGGCGTAGGAGATCCGGACTCGTCCGAGGATCCCAGCGGCGGAAAGCTTCGAGCAGCGGCGGCTCTGTTCGCGCGAGGGCAGGAAGAGGCAATGCCGCTAGGGCTGGATGGCGGCAAATAGGGGCCCGCCTGGACTTATATAGTCCCGAGGCGATGGGGATAGGGGAGTTGAGTTCGCCTCGGATATAGGAGATCGAATCGAGGGCGGCGAGCGACGAACTCGCTCTGTTAGTTCTCGCGTCGGACTCTCGGTGAGCAGCAGAGGGAAACAGGGGAGGGGCTGTCCTGTGGGTCCCACAGGTCGGTAGCACCGAGCGCTGGGGTCGGCTGGCAGTCACGGCAGAGGGATGCTCCGCGCGCGCGTGCTCGGTCGCGGCGTGGCTCTCTGCTTTGGGCGCCCCGGGGAGAAGAAAGGAAGGAGGAGAAGAGGGACTGCCCTGTGGGGCCCGCCTGTCATCCAAAGATGGGAAGAGGGGGCGCTCAGCTTGCTGCGCCGGCTGGCTGGCTAGTTAGCTGGGCCTCGGCCCAAGTTAGCAAGGGAGGGGCAGGCCAAAAGGAAGAGGAGGACTGGGCCCTCGGGCCAAAATCAGAGAGGGAAGGTTTTCCTATTTTCCTTTTCTATTTTCTAATTTCATTTTCAAAAGGATTTTCAATTTGGGTTTTGAATAATTATTTTTGAACATTTGAAGAATTCAAATAAACTCCAAACAGTACAAAGAAGAAATGCTCCAGCATGAATGCATCATACATGTGTATGACCTAGGTTTGATTTTATATTTGTGAAAAATTATTATTTCCCTATAATCAAATAATTGTATAATTAAATAAATTCTTACTATTTAAAAGAATGCAAATTTTTCGGGTGTTACAGCGCGGTTCTGCGGTGGGAGGTGCGAGGCAAAAAAAAAAAAAAAAAAAAATTTACCCCATCCTTATCCTGTCACCTGTTCACCTCCCAGATCCAGATTCGTCTCCCCATCCCCTTCCCTTTCTCCCTCCCCCTCTCAGATCTCGGCAGCCGGCGGCGGACGACGCCACTGCCATGCGTCCCTGTGACATGGTGAGTCAAGGTCCCCTTTCTCCTCACAGCTTCTCCCTCTCATTTCTCCGCAGGACCATGGTGTCGCGGCATCCTCGGAACTGCACCGGCACCGGCACGGCGACGACATGCTCCTGCTCCTTTCTCCTTCGTGCCCTCATGCCGCGACCCGCACTAGTGCCAACACCGGCGCAACTGCCTACGCCACCGCCTGGGCGCCAGGTCGGCCGTCATACTCCCAGTTGCGCTATCTTCCTCTTCTCCCCTCCCTACTCTATCTCGCTCATGTCACCAGATCTGAATATTGTGTGATTCATATGGATTTGTTGCCCTTGCATCATGGTTGGAAGAATATATTCAAGGCCAGTCTAGCGATTTAATTTATATAGCATACACAGGACTGAACTAGTAAGTTGTTTCATTGATGTTTGCTTTCCTACGAAGTGCGAACTCCATGGCTTTATAAATTCCCATTGAAAGGTGTCAACAGATTCCCTTCTGAGAATATACACAAGTATTACCCTTACAGTGATGTTTCTTTCCCCCATGGAATTTTGTTCAGCTAGCTCCATGTTTTTGCATTGTTCAACCTCAATGTCTCTACCTAATGCTGTTTTATCCTTTTGTTTGCAGGTTCGGTGCATTATTGCAAACTGAAACAGCTACTGTGCTTAGGAGCCTTTTGGAGATAAATCTGATAAAAGGTAAATGAACCATTGAATTGTTGAGCTAACTGCTTTTAGCAAGCTAGCTTATTGATTGCTTGTCACTACTAGCTATCTTGTTGAGATAAATACTAGTTATGCATAGATCCAGCTTTGGCACTGACAAATACTAGTTTAGATGCACATTGTATGACATACAATCCAACAGTGCACAATGTATCAGAGCACTAAAAAAATTACATGATGGAGATAATGCTTTTGGATTGTTTTAGGCAATTTATTTACCCATCTATAGAGGTGATAGAACACTGAATGTGAACAATAGGCACTGAATTTGTATTGGGCAGCTGCATTTTTCACTGATTTGCTGAATAAACATGCAGTCCATTTGTCCTCACTGAGCCGTACCTTATTACATATGCATGCACTTTTGTCAATTTACATTTGGCAACAACTTCTGCATAGATATCTGTACACTTTTGGTTCTGCAAGTGAAAAGGATCAAACTGCTTCTGCAGGACAAGACATTTTCAGCTAGATTAGGTAAAAAAATATTCATTCACATGTTTCAGTTCATCGGCCTGATATGGACTGTTTTAGTGCTTTACAAAAGCAAATTTTGCTACATGTACAGGATTTGGGAAAGAGGAAGCATTGTCTTTACTTATATTTTCTTGACCTCCAACTGTCAAACTCAGATTTGTACTGAATGCCATATACAGGGACTTCGCTGCTAATTTGGTTCTGAATGCCATATTCAGTTATATCTGCAGGTTTCCTTCTTCTTCCCTATTGACCGAATGATTTCCATCTCTTATTTGGCTTCGTTGAAAAACATTTTTTTTTATCTGAATATAGTTGTCACTTAGGGCTTTAGGAAGTGTAAGAATTATTTTTAAGTGTGATCAGCTTGCCAAAACAATGAATTTCGAGATTGCTTGTGTGATAAACTGCTTGTCACTACTAGCTGTTTAAATTGTCTATAAAAAATTTGGTACTGCTAATATAAATATATTTGGGCACCGTCCCATTCAAGTGTTGCATCCTTTCAGGTAGATAAATTTAAACATTCATAAAATTCATCCCCATCAATCTGTCATGTCAACAGTGATGGCCATTGAGTAGTGATGTTTTGGTCTTTTTCCTAGGAAATCTGAGCAGTAGTTACTAATAATTTCTTTTTGATGCAGAGGTCAGCTGGAGAACGGATCCTCTGATGCTTCAGCAAACCTGGACAACAGTGATATCCATTGAGCAGTGAGGGATGGAAATAATTTGTGGAGCCAGCATATTTTGTGAGTAATTTTGGCACCAGGAACGTAGCTTGTGTGGCTGTCTTGGTTGGGCAGCATCACTTATTATTAGAGAAATTATCTGATGTATGACTTAGGGAGATAGAACCTTCATACTGCCAGATGTGTATGACTTAGCTAGCAGCGTAGCTTCTTTGGTAACTTTCTGTTGCAACTAGTTGCGTCATGTATGACTACGGTTGCCACATGTTGCCAGATGTATGAATTTTTAGTGATGATGATATATGTATTGAGACTCCTGAATGTAACATTTATTGCCTCCTTATGCTTAAATTGTTCATTAAGCTAATGTGATGTTTGAGTGGATTTGAATTATTTGAATTGGAGGCTGAGGGTCAGGTATAATTTATGTTGGGTTCTTGATGTGGTATATGACTGAAGAATACTGTACTCATGATTGGGCACCGTCAGGGAAGGGAAAATGGTTTTCCTGACGGTTGTACACCTACGGGCAAGCTAAACAGAATCTGTGACGGTGGCGCACCGACAGGAAAGGTTTGAAACACTCCTGGCGGGTCTGACCGTCAGTGATTGTTTCCTTGACGGTGTGGACATAAACTGATGCAGAAAGCTATCCGTGACGGTTATAACTGTCAGGAAATATTCCGTGACGGTCATCCGTCAGGGAAAGTGGACTTTCTGTGTCAATTATTTTCTGACGGCTCATTCCTGACGGTAACCGTCACGGATGGTTTTTCCCTTGACAGAATAGACCGTCACAGAAAAACTTATCTGGGGTGGTCCAGAAATTAATTTTCATCTAGTAAAACTAAACCATCTTAGGTCTACGTCTACGGTCTACCTAAGCAAACCCAAACTACATCCAATGCGAAACCTTCCTCGATCATCTTATGTCTAAGTGTTTGATATGCTAAGAGTAAAATGAAACATATTATTTCCAAAGAAAATATTTATTTCATCTAATTTAACGCATCAGGTTGATTTTTCATTTCTTTTAAGTCATACTATACACTTTTATATTTCTTATGTAGTTGATGCTAATGAAAAGAGGTGGACAATTGATCTATGCTGGGCCGCTTGGAAACCAGTCATGTACGGTCATCGAATATTTCTAGGTAATCAAAAGGAAGCTTAATCTATCTTTACACATTTGTAGTTTATATATTGTTTGCTTAAAAAATGTATAGTTTATATTATGACTGAAATCAATGTATGTCTTGTTATTTTGATGGAAATAGACTTCAACATGGTTTCCATTTTTTCCTATATCTTGAAGAATTTTACCTTAGTTGTTTTTTCTTATATAGTTCACATAAATTATAATGTACATAACAATGGAATAACCAAATTCAAGACTCACCAATATATTATACTACGAAGCTACCCTACTATGAGTAGAGTGTGTTCCTAGGCTGACATACTTGTGAAAGTATTCCCTATTTTTTCTAGGCAATTCCTGGGGTACCCAAGATCAAGGACAACTACAACCCGTCAACATGGATGCTAGAAGTTACTTCCAAATCAATGGAAGTTCAACTTGGAGTTGACTTTGCACAACTTTTTAGGGACTCATCAATGTGCAAGTAAGCTTTGAAAAATCATCTAAATATAATTGAAAGGCAACAATCATTTTAATACCATAATTACACAATATAATAAGCAAACAAGTCGACAGAAGCATTGTGCATCCACAATACTTAAGGAAAAGAAAGTGTACGGTCCCACAAAAACAATTTGATTATAAAGTAACTATTTTCTTAGGAATTCCATCTTATTTTATCCGAATTAAGTTTTGCATAAAATTTGTGCTAATAATGAGTTGTTCGTGATTGAAGGGATAAATATGAACTTGTAAAACGCTTGAGCATACCACCATTGGGTACAAGGAATCTCCATTTCCCAACGCGATATCCACAAAAGTTTTGGGAGCAGTTCAAAGCCTGCATTTGGAAACAATGCTTATCATATTGGAGGACACCATCCTACAACTTGGTATGGACTGTGTTCATAACAATCTCGTCCATTGCCTTCGGAGCAATATACTAGCAACAAGGCAACATAAATCATATGTATATAAACCATCACTTTTCTCCATCACACCATTCCTTATCTCTTAGTTATGTTTTCTTAATTTGTTTATTAGTTTGCTAATCATTTGTATGTAGAAATGACCAGCAAGGTCTGTTGACTATTTTGGGATGCATGTATGGCACCACTCAATTTATTGGAATCAGTAGTTGCCAGTCAGTGATGCCATTTGTCTCCACTGAACGTTCTGTCTTGTACAGAGAGAGGTTTGCAGGAATGTACTCTCCTTGGGCATACACTTTTGCACAGGTAAGTATAGAATTTCTACAAGCCACTTACATAAAGAGGTCTATAAACTAGCTAGTTTTTGATCTCATGTTAATTTTTAGATATATAGTTAGTAATAATTAATATATGAAGGCTTGGGATTTATTTAATGTTTGTTTCTCCCATACAGGTTGCCATGGAAATTCCTTGTGTGTTTGTGCAAACATTGTTGTTCATGTTAATAGCTTACCCAATGATAGGTTATGCATGGGAGGCGGCAAAGTTCTTCTGGTTCTTTTATGCCATGTTCTGTACACTGCTCTACTTTATATACCTTGGAATGATGATGGTTTCACTCACCCCAAACATCCAATTAGCTTCCATGTTAGCATCCATGTTCTACACTGTACAAAACCTAATGTCTGACTTTGTTGTGCCTTCTCCAGTAAGTCCCTTTGACCCACTTTATGTAGTTTGCGCAATTTTGTTTGATGATGTTCAAGAAATTTTTGCCCTGTGTATCGTTGAGTTTGTCTAACATGATAGTGGAACAAAGGAGTGGTGAATTGTCTATTTCTAACTACTTAATTTCCCCTAATTTGCCTCACTTTTAGTCAAGAATTTAGTATATAGCCACATATACATTATTTAATGGTTATAGAAAGACTCTAGTTTCAGATGAAGAATAGATTCAGTGAAAATATTTTATTATGTATATACAATACTAATGTTTATATTTGCTTGTTTGTACATCTATTGCAGCAAATACCAAAATGGTGGATATGGTTGTACTACACATCCCCAATGTCATGGACACTCAATGTACTCATCACGACCCAGGTTGGGTATGAAGACCATAAGAAGATTAACGTATTTGGGGAGACCAAATCTACCGCGTCATTTGTGAGAGACTACTTTGGTTTTTGACGTGACTTGCTACCATTGGCAGCTGTAGTTTTGGCAGCGTTCCCCATCTTATTTGCCACCCTATTTGGTTATAGCATTTCAAAGATAAACTACCAAAGAAGATAGATGGGTAATAAACAAAAATAAAATATTATTTTGCATAGTTAGCATAAATTTTATGTTTGTACATGTATTTACAAAAATAAATTAAGTGTAAGTTTGGCTGCCAATAATATAAAAAACAATCTTTTGTATATTAGATAATGCTAGAGTATATTTGGTAGTTTAGGATTGTAATCCGGTATTGTCGTCCGAGGAGACAATTTGCCCCTCAAGGATTTATGATCTATACATTTCCCAACAGGCTCAATTCAATTAAGCACATGCTTCACCCCCAATCTACTATACTTTAATGGCATCATAAGTTTAGGATTTTGTTCTTGAACCCTAAGGCTTCTTCTACCGCCATTACAACACTCCCAAGGACATAGATCTCCTATGGGGGAGACATCATTGATAGTTAGGGTTGGTTGATCTAGTTGATCTGCTTGTGTATCATCGTCAAACAGCAAGCGGTAGTGGTGTTAGGTGTCGTCCTTCAGTCCACTTCATCAAGTTGGTCTATGGCATCATCATGCCACATGACATCTCGTGTCATGTCATCACCATCATATCATTGAATACGAGGCCCTATTAGGTGCCACTACTAGTTACGCACTGCCCTGCACAACATACTGTAGGGTAGGTCGCTCGTAGGAGATGTGATGATGTTTTTTTAGTAAGAGATTGAAGTTGCACTACCGTATCTACGAACCCTCGTTGTTCGACCGTTGAGTCTCCTGACAACACATTGTCGTTTTGTTCCCTCCTAGGCAATCATGTTACTCGTCATTCTCATCATCTTGTCCATCGATCAGGTATGTGCCTATTGCCCGAACCTCTGGGTCATAGTTGCCAATGTCACTAGTAGACAATGTGTGGTCACTCATTGATTTGTCTGAGTAGCGCCTTTAACTAGGTACATAGAATCACAGACTAAGTGCTATGGTTGTTGCTTTGCTCTCCAAAAAATTGTCAAGACATCCGTACTTAAACCAAACCTTAAGTTCTTACATCATTTGCAAACCTTGAAAATTATCTATTGATTGTTCTCCACTAGGACCCAACATGGTGTCTCAACATAGTTTTCTAGCTTACGGTCTTTTTTTATCATCACAACAACTTTCAAAAGTTCTCTGTTTCTAAACAAAGTTTTTCAAGCGTGCCATTATAGGAGCATACCACATCACCTTGTCAAGGATTCTCTTCTTTGGGCATTCACCCTCTACATCACTAGGGTTATCTCGCCTGATCTTATAATGTGATGCATGGCATACTATTGGTATTTCTTAGCGTCGCTACGCACTAGGTTGTCATCCCCAACATGATGTCAGAAATGCTTTGGTTTAGTAATAATGAATGTTACTTGATAACTTAAGGAAGAATATATATATATATATATATATATATATATATATATATATATATATATATATAATGAAGCAAAATAAAGTATTCACAAGCAAACAGATAATATACCATTGTAGAATTTTACCTAGTAGTATTTCAGGTATCGTTATTTATATTTTTAAAACAGCGATGAGCTATGAGCACTACTAATTTTTGACCCTATCGCATTGGCTCAATTTTGTTGTAATAGGGCCAAAATTGATGTAATATTTTGTATGACATCAATTTCACTGTTGATGCGAGTCGATTGAAGAAACCTTCATGCAATAGCCTATTACATTGGTTTTCTATGGCCGATGTGAAAGGCTTGCTATTGCATTGGCCATCCATTGTCTCTTACATCAGAATAGTTTGATGCGAAATGGTTATTGCATTGTGTTGATTTAAGATCGCTATTGCATCAGGCAATCGATGTCTGTTGCATCGACACGGATCGACGCAAAATTTTATTGCATCAGTGTTGATGTAATAAATCTCAAAAAATTGATGCAATAAGAATTCCTATTGCATCGACAACATTTTGGTGCAATAACGAATATCGCATCACAAATAGTTTCGGTGCAATACAACCTATTGCATCGCCGTTAGGTTTGATGCAACACATACTATTGCATTGACATTAGGTTTGATGCAACAAATACTCATGTATCAAAATTAGGTTCGATGTAACATGGCCTATTGCATCGACAAAAGGTTTGATGCTATAGTAGTTATTGCATTAACATTAGGTTTGTTGCCACATAAATTATTGCATCGGCATTAGATTTGATGCAACGCAAACTATTTGCATCGGCTTAATTTTATTGCAACAGCATCGCAAAAATTCACAAAATTACAAAATCCAATGGAACAAAAGGGCAATGATATTAATAACTTTAATCATCCAAATCCAATAGTTTGTACAATATATCAAAGAGCTTCCTATTTGTATTGCTGGAAGTACATAGCAGACCAGTAAATTTAGAATTAAATGGATATACTACATGACTCTGTGCACAAATCAGGAGGAGATTTCTCATTGTTGAATTTTGGATTCAGTTCATCTTGCTAAGAATCCCTCATGGTTCATCTCCCTGGAAAATCCCAGATGACAGATGCATTAGTAGTATATACATTATCTCATTGGTGACTGTTAAAGGAGGATTGAAAGTTAAAATGGAAAAATGAATAATAATTTTTCCTCTCGATCAATTTGTCTCTATGTTGGTAGGAATTAATTAACTTGACACTTGACTGAGCTAACTAGCCACTTAAACTCTTAATCTCTATCTCTTAGAATAACTAGGTTGCCATCCCTGGCATGTATCTAAAAGATCTCATGGAATTTCTTCATAGCAAGTAACTGAAATAATATATCATTTAAGTATCCGCAAGTGCATAGATAATATATACCACTGTAGCATTTAGCCTAGAGTATTCTGGGGTTGTCGATTTATATTTTACCACTGGAAAGGGACTGGCACGATTAGAAAATAGATGGACCTCATATGCACATGCAATGAAGAGATAACCATGTATGCTCTATTTACTTATAATAGGGTTAAGTCACAAGAAAGATAATAATAATGATAAAGGTAAATGATCAATTCACATAGAATATAAAGCAGTTTCACTTAAAGTACTTCCTATCTAGGCATAAGCATGGATTAGGCAGAAGCACAAGAATATTCCTAATTCATTCTAAACTATATTCTCAAAGTCATACTTAGATTAGTGCAATTATACGAGCAATCATGGCGAGAATACGATATATCTAAACATAAGAAAATATTACTAAGGAAGATCAAGAATAGAACAAGACTTCTATAGTAATACGCTCCTACTATCCCTACACTCGAGGAGTGGACTACAAAGGACTCAACGGGAGTATCACATCTGTGATCTACCTCATGACCCGGAATATAATATAGGGTGCATATTCGCAGAAAAATAACATCTAAGCACCATGATTACATGCCATTGGTCACTCACCCATGACGTCAAAGGATGAGCATTATACGATTTTATGTATAAATATAAAGACATGCTAACTATGCTAAGTATATAATCTAGGCAAACAATGAATGGCACAATTGAGAACATAATCAATATAAAGCAATCTCTAATCAAATGTATCAAACAAAATACTTATAGAAAGATACAAGAGAGAGCTTATAGGGGCTCTGAGGAAGCCACACTCCCGACACAATCCAGAATCCAAGCAAAGCTTGCCTCCTTTTACTTCTAAACCAATGTAGCTATGCTCTAGATGGTGGAAGATCTAATGAAATATGGTTTCTAGCTATGGGAACTTGATCAAATGACTATCTATGAATTGGACTTATGAAACCTTGGGGTATGGGGCTATTTATATAGGCCGAATCGATGAATCTCAGCCTTCGTATCAAACTGACCTTAAGCAACGGACCAGATGCATCCTTAAAGGCGCTGGAGAACTGACGTACAAAGCCGGAGGCTGATAGGTGGGGCCAGGGTTCGGCCGAACCCTAGGCTAATTCGGTCGAACCTCCACCTTTGCCAAATAGGCCCCGCTTTTTCTATTGAGTCTCTGGTGTTATCTAGAATCTTCTTGACACGGAGTCCACACGGAATTTGATATATTTGTATGGCATGTGGGTCCTCCTTTGGTTATTTTCATGTCTAGTCCCTGCAAATTATAGATTCACCAAAACTTGTGGAATTCTATAAGTTTAAACCCTATTATGTGGTTGTGATTGTATTTGAACCCTTTTTCATATTTAGTTGACGGATAAAATCATACAATAACTACAGTCAACACTCTACTCACCCATATCATTAACACACTGGTAGCTATTGGTAGCACATGATACATGCCCAGTTACACTTTTTATTGACAAGCTATTGTCCAATAAAGTTTGTCAGGAGAAATTAACAGAGAAATGCATCTGTCTAGCTAGCACCTGAGCCTTTGAAAATATGGATTTTGCTAAACTTATTTTGGATCATTAGCTACCGTATGCTACCAGATAACAACATGACAAATCAATTGCACAAACATGCCAAACTGACATGAAAAAAACTCACATAGGTGCATCATTTTCCTAGATGCCACATTAAAATAGTTCATGACTCAACACATATAGACAATGATCCTTTGTAAACATCAAAATATTTCAAGCTCATACTTTTTGGCTTTCTTTCTCATTTCTCGCTTTTTAGATGCAGCATTCTTGCTTAGTGTCTGTGTTGAAATAAATTTCCCCAGTGTATTATTACCTTTGTCATTTGGGAAAAGACTTTCGTAGTGCTGCGAGTGAAGCGGCTAGACTGATTTGTGCTTTATGTGCTCAATACACTTTCTGTTACAGTCTAAAAATCAATGAGATTTGAATAGGATCAATCAATTGTAAGCAATTATAAGAATCTATGTAATTACAGTTGATATTTTACAAATAGTATACATGTTGCACATGTTCTCCTAGGATAAGAGTGTTAGTAGCAGTAGGTTCATAATAAACATCAATATTCATGGCCATTAGAGTTTCCACCATAGTCTACATATTGAACAGAAAAAGAAGAATCAACTTAACAATTATGGGCCACTAAGTAGAACTGACCAAGGAAAAAAATATAATCGTTAATCATACATGAAACACATATAAACTAGAAAATAATTTCCCCGACAGAGACAATTTCCAGAGTATTGCAATAAGTTTAATATTTTTCAGTTCAATATAACATTATGTGTTACAGATAGAATGCTCATGGAATATTAATCGCTTGTAAAACACTTCAAATGATTCATGTTTAACCAAGCTAAGGAAAAAAAGTATACTATCAAGTTGTGATCATCGTCCTTAATAGCCAGGACAAAGCAAGCTTACTAATAATGTGTCATGTAGTATGAATGTAGTCATACAGTATGAATTTAAGTCATGTATGAATCTGAGTCATACAGTAAACAAGATCTAAGTCATACAGTATAAAGCTTACTAATAATGCGATCAGTCATACAGTAATAATGTGATCATCATCTTTAACAGCCAGGACAAAGCAAGCTTGCTAATAATGCGATCATCATCCTTAAGTCATATAGTAAGCAAGATCTAAGTCGTACAGCAGCACAAAGCAAGATCAGATATAACTCGACAATGCTAAAACACAGAGACAAGGCTTACTGATCTGCAAGTCTGAACGCAGATAAAAGTGGTATGCATCCAAATTTTCTGACCATACTTTCTGAACTAAAACAACACTGCAATTACCATACTTTTAGACCTTACTTTGTAGAACTGTACTCTTTGTATTTTCAGAACCATGACAGCTAATTTTAGAACTAAAATAAAATTGCAGCACCATACTTTCAGTCCATAATTTTTCGAACTGCAATCACCATACTTTTCAGAACCAAAAAAACAGCTATATAACAGAACCATACTTTCAGCGCATACGAGAATATCAGATGTCAACTTGAGTGTAGAGACATCAAGTTTAATAGTTTTCATGACTGCAACAATTATTTGTTCAGTGTTAAGAACTGCAACGGATATATAGCAGATAGCCACATTCATTCCTAATGACAGATAAGCTAAGTAGTCCATACTGGTAAATAAAAAATATACTTAAAAGGAAGGTGCAGACACATAAATCGCTAATCACAGGAAGGTGCAGGCCCAAGTAAACTACTTTGAATAGGTCAACTGCTTTTAGTATATTGATCATGGCCCAAGTAAAAGATCCCAGATTACATACTGGACTTACTTGACAATGTATGTTTATGGTATTTCGAAGGTGGATCTGAAAGCTATCTAGTTCACAAATGTCATATCTCCACTGTAATATAAACGTCTTACGCATTGATGATAGACTTTTAATCATTGGCTTCTAAGGAGGTGTTAAGTAAAGTGAACTACAAGTTGTGCATGTTTATAACCATACGAAGTGCTTCAGTTGCCTATACTCAAATAGAAACCATGGTGCACAAAATAAATTTCTTTCATAAGCAGTTAGGATTTCAAAATACATTTCTTTCATGTGTTAGTGGAAAATGCATAGGACTGTGTGGGATTTGAAACTTGTAGCAATGCATGTGCACAAATTTACTATTATCTATGTATTAGATAACTATTTATATTACGATCAATTTGCTAATGTTTTGCATCGAAATTTTCGAGTTGCAAGATGCTGAGGCATGTTTGCAAACATTGATCACAAGAGAGTCCTAGAATGTTGCAATAGCAAACGCATATTGCATCAAAGGTTGGCACTATAGGTCCATTGCAACAATACTTTCTACTTTCTCCCATACTCTAGACCAGTGCAATACCACCTACATGTTGCATCAAAATTTAACACTAATGCAACCAAATTTGTTCGATGCAATAATTTATACCTATTGCATATCTTGTTCGAAACCAGTATGATAGATCATACCTATTGCATAGACATCTATTACTATCACATCAAATTCATCACCGCTGAAATAACGACCACCTATTGCATTAGATTTGGAAAATTGATGCAATAGCAGCCACCTATTGCATCAAATTTGCATTTGATGCAAGTTGAAGCGATGCAATAGGGTCAAAAATTAGTAATGAGCACAGAGTAATTAACAAACATGTATACTTATGATGATTGTTGGTACTTCTTAACATGACACTTGGTTGAGCTAACTAGTCACTTGTACTTTAACCTATCTCTTAGAATAACTCATTTGTCATCCCTAGCATGTATCTAAAAGATCTTATGTAATACTACATAGTAATTATTGAAAGTCACTGAATAATAAACAATATGATTACTAGGTATCTGCAAGCGCACAAATAATATATCATTGTAGCATTTTGCCTTAGACTATTCCAGGGTTGTTGATTTGTATTTACCATTGGGAAGGGAGGAAAATAGACAGTTCCCATATGCACATGCAACGGATTTAACCATTTGTGCTCAATTTACTCATAACAGGGTTAAGTCACAGGATAAATAATAACGAATGATAAAGGTAAACGATTAACTCACATATAATATGATGCAGTTGACTTAGAGCACTCCCTATCTAGGTACTAGCATGGATTAGGCAGAAGCACAAGAATATTCCTAAGTCATTCGAAACTATATCATTCTTAGATTAGTGCAATTATACTAGCAAACATGGCGAGAATACTTCATATCTAAACATAAGGGATATTACTAAGGATGATCCAAAGTAGAGCATGTCTTCTAAAGTAATAATATGTTGCTACTATCATTATATTCGAGGAGTGGACTAGAAAGGACTCAACGAGAGTATCACATCGTCGATCTAGCACATGGCCCAGAATATAGGATGCATTCGCAGACAAACAGCATCTAAGCACCATGCTTATGTTTAAATGTAAATACATCCTAACTATATATTCTAAGTATTTAATCTAGGCAAACAATGAATATCACAATTGAGAACAAAAACAATATATAAAGCAACGTCAAATCTATTGTATCTAGCAAAGGGGAAGCCACGCTCCGGACACCATACGAAATCCAAGTGGAGCTTGCCTCCCTCTACTTCTAAACCTATGTAGCTATGCTCTAGATTGTAGAGCTCTAATGAACTAGGGTTTCTGGCTCTCATAACTTGATCAAATGACTAGTTGGGCCTATGAAACCCTGGGTCTACAGCTGCTTATATAGGCCAGAGGGATGAACCAGAGCCCTCAGATCAAACCGATCTTGAACAACAGACGAAATGAAATATTAAAGGTGTTGGAGAAATGACATACAAAGCCAGAGGCCGACAGGTGGGGCTAGGGTTCGGCTGACCTGGTGGTGGGGTCGGTTGACCCCCCTCACCTCCATGTGGGACCTCCTTTGGGGGTCAGCTCTCTAGTGTCCTCTAGAATGTTCTTAACACAAAGTCCACACGTGGAATTCAATGTATTAGGATGATGTGTGTGTCTCCTTTGGTTCTTTTCCTGATTATTCCTTACAAAATACAGATTTACCAAAACTTGTGGAATTCTATCAGTTTAAACCCTATTCTATGGGGTGATTGCTTTTATTCCCCTCTTTCACGTTTAATTGACGGAATGAAATCATACAATAATTACTCAACAATGATATCATAACTCTCATGCATGCTATATATTGCAGGGGTAAGTCAAATGATAAATAGATAGTAAATAATAGGTAACAGTGGTATTCTAGACATAGGACCAGAGACTCGTAAATCATTCCATATTCATTAAGTCTTTCATACACCCTGATATGTACACTCTCATCTATAGCATAATTAACTATAGATCTAAGCATAAGGAATTACTAAGGAAGGTCAAGATCACAGTAAGACTTGCTTCGCAACCGTGTTTGTTCTACACATGAGAATTAGACTACAGAGGAATCAATCGGAATGTCACACCCGCGAACTACCACATGACCCAACATGTAGAGTGCATGGTAAACAATATTTAAGCACCACTCCTACATAATGCCTACCACTTAACCCACATATGCATAAACTCATAATTAATCATAACTATATCAAGAATATAACTAGAGAAAATTAGAAACATAATACTATTGAAGTAGCATAAAATCATAAATAAAGAGATACAATGGATACTAGTCTCCAGATGGCAGATCTGGAATCCTGAGCCGCTGCCAAAACTCTACTTAAAATTTGCTAGCTAGCCTATACTAAAACTGTGAAGAATTGGAGCTCTAATTAATCTCTTTTCTCTGGAAACCCTAGTTTCTAAGGTAGATTTTTGTTGGTATTTCTTAATGTGTCACTTGGTTACTTAATTAGCCACCTCTTGTAAACTTATATCTCTTACAATAACTAAGTTGTCATCCCTAACATAAATATAAGAAATATGTTTGGATACTACCTAGAATAATACTAAGCAGTTATTACTAATACAAGTGACTAGAGAGAATATAAAACTAATCATGAATCCAAAGTATCTGCAAGCGTACAGATATTATATACCATTATATTGTAGCATTTTACCCGAGTATTCTAGGGTTGTCAATTTATATTTTTACCACAAGGAGGAGGTATGGAGTTGGCAGGACTGGATAGATGCAGATACACTACTAATGATAAAACCAATCATATAGAACTTACTTAAACATGGGTAATGATAAAATATAGGTAAATGTGGTAAACAAAGGCTTAGATAATTTTAGAGATAAGTATAGACTACTCATTATTAAAGTCAACTAAATAGGAGATTAATTAAGAGATTAAATTCTTACATCATTCCTAATTTACTAAATCTTTCATCTATTCTAGCAAATATATAATTATGCTCTAGCATAATGACTCTTTATCTATGCATAAGGAACATTACTGAGGAAGATCAAGAATAGAGCAAGTCTACCTTCATAATCAAGTTCTACTATCTCTATATACAGGGAGTGGACTACAAATGATTCAACGGGAGTATCACATCCTCGATCTACCATATGACCAGACATACAAAGTGCATCTGTAGGCAAACAATATTTAAGCACCTCGCCTACATAATTTCAACCACTTAACTCACTTGAGTGTTGAATTAAGCACTTTGAGATCTCATGCATAAACTCATTATTAATTATGAGTATATCAAATATAATACTAGAATAAACTAGTAACATAATAAATAGAAACATAGTAGTGAAATAGAATAAAGTCATAACAAGAGAGAGTACAATGAAATTACTGGCCTCCAGATGACAATGGCTCTAGAATCCTGAGCCAGAGCTCAACTCTACTAAAATGTAGCTAGCCAGATCTAAACTAGAACTTTGAGTATATAACCCTAATCTTTGGTGGAGAAGACTCCTTCTTCTTTGATGATAATGATAATCATATAAAACCCTGTGGGGGTCTGGAGTTGTATATATAGGCCGGTGGGATGAACCAGAGCCTTCAGATCAAGCCGACCTTGAGCAACGGACCATAAAAACACCATAAGGCAGTGAAAAATCGACATCGAAGCGAAGAGGCTGATAGGGTGGGGCCAGATCAGCCGAACTTGCCCTAGGTTCAGCCGAATTACTTCCACTTCCAAGTGGGTCTTGCTTTTGCTGGTGAGTCTCTCATGTTCTCTAGAATATTCTTGATGTGGAATCCACTTGGAATTCGACGTATTAGTCTGACATGTGGGTCTTTGGTTCTTTTCCTTATTACACCCTGCGAATCACATATTCACAACCCTATTCTATGTTGAAGGTTGATTTTATGCCCTTTTCATGTGTAGTTGATGGCTCAAAACGAACAATAACTACCATCAACAACTTCTCGAATGGATCTGATAGAGAGACTTTTTCTCTATGATTGAAAACAGGGGCCAAAGACCTACTTCTATAGGGGCAGCGATGAATGCGACCCCTTGGATCAAACCGACTTCAAATGATACTGGACACAGAAACCGTAAGTTGGTGGAGTGCCGCCATGTGAAGGAGGGTGGCTGACTGGTGGGCTATAGGCTAGGCGGACCGGCCCCACCCTGCAGCCTCTTTGTCCCTCTTTGGTGTGGTGGTCTCTGGTGTCTTTTAGAACCTTCTTGTGTTGGACTTCATCACGTTTACGTAATTGGCTTTGACGGGTAGGTGCTTCTTTTGGTTTTCCTGTTTAATCCATATAGAAACATAGTTGCACTAAAACTCATGAAAATTATCAATTTAAACCCCTAAGTCTATGTTGATGATGGTTTCTATGCATTTATTCAAGTTATGTTGACAGTTCTTGATAGATGACAACTACCGTCAACACATACTGACCTTGCATCTAAATTCTCGTACTCCTCACAATGGTAGAGGATGCAATCATTACAACATTTTTGTATTTTCTACACCTCTAGTTCCAAAGGGCCCCACATTTTTGTATTTCCTCGTCAAAGAAAACTCTCAGCAAAATGAATGGAGAAAAATGCCAAAAAATAGCAAAAAAAATTTCACTGAGGAAGGGCCCCACTGGTCAGCGCCGGTCAGTGCCCACCTCTGACATTTTTTCCAGCATTTTTAGCACACTTACGGTTTTCGTGGAATTCGAACCCTCTACACCATCACATGTGTCTATATTCAGCTTCGTTTCTACACATATTATGAAAACCGAGTGAATATTACTTGTTTAAGACCCTAAATGTTTCTAAATCAAAACGTTGTCAACTACAAAATGGAATAACCTTTTGAGATCTACAACGTTCATTTTGGTAGTTTCTCCATCTGAGGTTGTTTATAAAATTTGAATTTTAAATTTGACAAATTCAAATGGTCTTTTTCATGACAAAATGATTTCAAATCAAAAAGTTTTTAACTACAAAGTTTCATAACTTCTCAAGATCTATAAATTTTATTTGAGTTGTTTGGTCTTTTGTTCATCCGACGCGATGGTTCTAACATTGTTCACAAATTATATATATCTCTCGTAGTTTCATATACTACGAGAGAGACATGTAAGATTTGTGAACAAATTAACTTTCACTTTGTTATAAGAAGAAATGACCAAAATAAATATTGTATATCTTGATGAGTTAAACAACTTTGTAGTTGAAATTTTTTTGTTTGAATTAATTTACTCCTTCAAAATGTGTTTTGAAAATTGTCTTTGGCGAGTGTAAAAAGAAAACACTCGGCAAATACCTCTTTGTCGAGTGCTTTTTTTTTTACACTCGGCAAAGAGGTCTCTTTGCCAAGTGTTTTTTTTCTGACACTCGGCACTTGGCAAAGAGCCTTTTTGCCGAGTGCCCGAAAAAAAAAAACTCGGCAAACCATTTAACACTCAGCAAAGTGCCAGATTCCGGTACTGTAGTAAAAAGCATACATGTCTTTTACCGTACTGTCTTTTCCTCTTGCTCATGTTTCTACAAGCTAATCACATTTTCTATTCTCTATAGCATTGCAAGCCCGTGCATGTGCACAGTTTGTGACAGACCATAGTTTCCCAAATTTTTTTATGACCAGTACGTTATATATCGATCATACAAAAGCTTGTCGCTGGACAGGGGGAGGCGAAGGCCAGGGAACAAATGGGGGAAGAACTCTCAGCTGACAACTAAAGGTGGATGCTAACTATTGGGGGTGAAGTTTATCGCTGGCATTCACCGAAAGTGTGATTCTTTTTTGTCCAAATTGATTTGTTGCATGGGCCCGTTAATTTTTTCAGATAAATGGAAGTTTCATTTCATCAAACAAATGAAAGTGTCGCGGTCTCACATCCGTGGATGTATCCAACCAAATCCATTGTCACCAAGTTTTTTGCTGCGGCATCGACTGCGTCTAGCACATATATAGCCACATTAGTTCAGGGGGCTTGAGCAATGTATGAAACACTGCACAACTACCGTCTAGCTGAACTTCAATTCCACGGTTGGAGAGCTAGCAAAACCGTGGCCGGGCGTTACACCCAAGCCAGTGCACTTACCTACGCATTAACGTAATGCTTTGGGCTGAACGCGGAACCATGCGAACAAGGTGAACAAAACACAAAAGGTTAGCATAATTATTATATTTATCCCTAATCTACAATCATCGTATACGAGAACGCTACAAGAACAATGCTGGCTACTATATATGCGGCAGGCTCCTGCGACCCTGCTCTATATCCACGACGACTACATACACCACCGCCTTACTGAAGAGCTAGCACTAGCAGCTAGGCTGCTAGCTAGCGCTGTAGTAATGGCTTCGCTGTCTGCTCGTCTGCCTTGTGCTTCTTGTCTCGCCCTACCTTGGCTGGTCGTACCACATCAGCTACACCCATGGCAGAAGGCACCACGTTCTCCGTTCCAACAGAGACCCACGGCAACAGAAACTGACGGTGGCACGCTCCTCTGCACATTCTGGTGAAGCATCATAATGCTCCTAGCTTGCCAATTGTTGTGCAATGGTCCATGTAAATAAATGGAAACACCGTGCACGGTCGCGTCAGCTGCACAGTACTCACCATGGTGGGAATGAGTCTCGCCTATTTTTTTTCCAAATAAATATGCCTATCGTGTGCAAGGATGTGTCATGTTCGTAACTTGTGACCTAACTAACATTGTAGAGACGAGCAGCAGCGGCGCATTGCCAGTGATGCACCGGCTGAATCCATGCTCCCCTCTCAACGCCGCTGCACGGAACCAGCAGCAGGAAAAGACACCGTGGCCGACGTCCTCCACCGCGACGCACTCCGCTTCCGCTCCCTGTTCCGGGGCCGGTACGACAACCATGTGTCATCTCCTGCACCCGCACCGGCACCGGCACCGCCACCGACATCACCTGGAGGAGGGGTCTCGATACCCAGCCGAGGCGATCCGATCCAAGAGCTACCCGGCGCGTTCGAGTACCACGTCGTCGCCGCCTTCGGCACGCCGCTGCAGGAGTTCGCCGTGGGATTCGACACGAGCACGACCGGCGCCACGCTGCTCCGGTGCAAGCCGTGCGCCGCCGGCGAGCCGTGCGACGACGACGACGCCTTTGACCCATCCGCGTCGTCCTCCATCGCACAAGTCCCCTGCGGATCGCCGGACTGCCCGTTCAAAGGCTGCTCGGGGCCAAGCTGCACGCTCAGCGTCTCCGTCAACAACAACACCCTGCTGGGCAACGCGACGTTCGTCACCGACACGCTGACGCTGACGCTGACGCCGTTCACAATCGTGGACAGCTTCAGGTTCGCGTGTCTCGGGGCCGGCATCCTCGACCTCAGCCGGAACAGCCACTCTCTGCCGTCCCGCCTCGCTCCCCGCTCGCCGGACGCCGTCGCCTTCTCCTACTGCCTGCCGTCCAAGGCTTCCTCTCCTTCGGCGCCACCAAGCCGGAGCTGCAGGGACGCAAGGTGAGCTACACGCCGCTGAGGAGCGACCCCAACAACGGGAATCAGTACCTCGTGGAGCTCGTCGGGCTGGCCCTCGGCGGCGCGGACCTCCCGGTGCCGCGCGCCGCCGTCGCCGGCGGAGACACGGTCCTGGAGCTGCACACGACGTTCACCTACCTCGACCCCAGGGCGTACGCCGTGCTCCGCGACCGTTTCCGCGAGTCCATGTCCGGGTACCCTGTCGCGCCGCCGCTGGTGGAGAGGCTGGACACGTGCTACAACTTCACCGGGCTGAACAGTTTCGCCGTGCCGGCCGTGACGCTCAAGTTCGACGGCGGCGCCGAGGTCGAGCTCTGGATGGAGGAGATGATGTACTTCCCGGAGCCCGGGAATGTCTTCTCCGTCGGGTGCCTCGCGTTCGTTGCGCAGGAGGATGATGGTGATGGCACCGTGATCGGGAGCATGGCGCTACGACGTGCGCGGAGGGAAGGTTGGGTTCGTCCCATACCGCTGCTGATTTTTTTTTTTAAACGGAACCGGCAGGAGAGCTGCCTATTGTATTAAAAAGAAGGAAGCCTAGAAAGACACTGTACAAATAAATATAGAAATATACAAAGGAGTCAAAAGTTCTAAAACCTCGTCTCTGGAGGGGCTCACATCACGTATGCACAAATAAGTTGAAAATATGTTTTGCTCCCGCCATTGCCCACAGACTCGCTTCATCCTTAATTTTCTGTAGGAGCCACGTTGTTGCGGATTCTTTGTGCTCGAAAATTCTTGCATTTCTTTCATTCCACACCTCCCAACAAATAAGAATAATGATTGAGCGAAGACCTCGTCTCGCCGTCGAGGGTATGTGGTCCATGTTTTCCCACCAAGCTTGTACCAAGTCTCCTGGCACCCAGGCGGAAGGTCGCAGCTGCTCATTGCCCAGCCAAGTTGCAATGCCCTCCTAGATACGCCTAGTAAAACGACAATCTTGGAAAAGATGAACGCCTGACTCTTGACTATGCCTGCATAGGGGGCACACTCCATTGTTTGGCCATCTCCGCGCTTGCAGCCTATCCGCTGTCCAGATTCTGTTTTGGATGGCTAACCATGCAAAGAATTTGCATTTTATTGGCGCCCAGGCTTTCCAAATGAGGCATTTGAAATTCGTCATTGTTGCTCCCACGAATTGCGCGTGGTAGGCCGATCCTGTAGTGAATTTTCCATCCGGGTTCAATTTCCAATCTATGCTGTCTTCCTTGCCTAAATGCAATTGGACGTGCCTAAGGGCGTTCCAAAGCTCAACATACTCCACGAAGTGCTGGGAGGTGAAGTTTGTATGCCGCAGGTCGATGTCCCTGATCCATGCTCTGTTTTGCATAGCTTCATTGATCGACTTGTTTTTGTTTTTTGAAATTTTGAAGATGTTTGGAGCTAGGTCCTGGGGCCTTTGACCTTGTAGCCAGGCACTGCTCCAAAAGGATGCTCTCATGCCATCACCAATCGTGATTGAAGTCGCTGGCGCAAATAAGAGTCTATCTGTCGTGTCACATGGCGTGTCTAGATTGTTTAGAATCTTTCCACCTTCCTCCCATTCTTTCAATAGCCATCTCAGGCGTAGTGCTCTTTCAAATTTTCCAAAATGAAGGATGCCTAGGCCCCCAGATTCAATCGGTCTTGTAGTACGTGACCAATTCACTTTGCATTTTCCCCCAGTTAATTTCTCGGAACCCGCCCAAAGGAATCTCTTTCTAAGATTGTCAATTTCCTTTAGCGTCGCTTTCGGAGCTCTTAATGATGTGAGACAATACACAGCTTGTGACGCGAGGACCGCCTTGACCAAGGTGGATCTTCCCGCATGATTGATATTCTTGCCATTCCAAATAGTGAGCTTGCTCACCGCTTTGTCAACAAGAGGCTGAAAATCAATCCTCCGTAGTCTGCTGCTTGAAAGAGGAAGCCCCAAATATTTAGTTGGGAAGTGCGCTCGTTTTGCATGGAAATCACGCAGGATCTCATCAAGATCAACACCTTGACATCTTATGGGGATGACAGATGACTTCTGAATATTTGTTTTGAGTCCTGACACTTCACCGAAATTGGTAAGAATATTAGCGAGCACCGTGACATCCTTCTTATATGGCTTAACAAAGATTGCTGTGTCATCCGCAAAAATGGATGTCCGCATGACAGGTTGTTTTCCCCCTAATTTTTCCAAATGCCCTTCTTCAGTCGCCAGGTCCAGAATTTTTTGCAGTGGGTCAATAGCGATGACAAATAGTAACGGTGAAAGCGGATCGCCTTGCCGCAATCCCCTGCCGTGTTTAATAGGAGCAGTGGGGACACCATTTAATAGGATTCGGGAA
Organism: Eremochloa ophiuroides; assembly: GCA_038502445.1. Classification (NCBI taxonomy): domain Eukaryota; kingdom Viridiplantae; phylum Streptophyta; class Magnoliopsida; order Poales; family Poaceae; genus Eremochloa; species Eremochloa ophiuroides. The sequence goes on from JAHLJS010000003.1 coordinate 29,655,047, forward strand.
GATGACGTAGCTAATAGCGCAGCCACCCAGTCTCTCCACTTTGAGGGGAAGCCAAGCTTGCTCATAAGGGTGAGTAGATACTCCCACCTGACTGAGTCAAAAGCCTTTGTGATGTCGAGCTTGAAAAACAAGGTAGGGGTCTTAGATCTCTGGAATCGACGCACAGTACATCGCACCAACATGAAGTTATCATGAATGCTTCTTTTTTTAATGAAGGCGCTCTGGCTTTTGGAGATGAGACTGTTCATGTGCGGCGCCAATGCCAAGACCTTTGCAATGATTTTCACAATCGAGTGGATTAAGCTTATTGGTCTGAAATCCGAGATCGATTCAGCCCCATCTTTTTTTGGAATGAGCACAATGTTTGCTGTATTGAGAATGGCAAAATTGGAGGTGCGCAGCTGATGGAAAGCGTTGACTGCACTCATGACCTCCTTTTTGATAATATCCCAACATTCTCTGAAAAAGATCCCTGTGAAGCCATCTGGACCCGGCACCTTATCCGGAGGCATCAGATTTATGACACCCTTGATCTCGGATTCTGTAAAGTCACAAGTTAGCATGTCAAGATTGTGTGGCCGCAAATTTAACCTCTCCCAATTTAAATCAACTTGTCTTTGCAGCGGACTCTTCATAATATTTTGAAAATGCTCCTGGATCACCATGACTTTGTCATCATGAGAGATCGCCCAGCCTTGCTCATTCCGCAACCTCTGGATGTGGTTTTTTCTTCTTCTCGCGTTTACTCTTCGGTGAAAATATTTTGTGTTTGCGTCACCCAATTTAATATTGGTGAAAATATTTTGTGTTTGCGTCACCCAATTTAATATTTGTGACACGAGAAGTCTGCCTAACTCTGGCTCTATCAATGACCGCTAGGCCAAGAACTCGTCTTTTGAGCTTGGTTCTGATATTGGATTCCGCTGGTGATAAGCTTCTATTTTCTTGAGCGACATCTAGGCGCAATATCACTTCCAAGGCCATGTGCAGCTTTATTTTAGCATCTGAGATTAATCCATTACTCCAATTTCTCAGGTTTCTTGCTGTGATAAGCAACTTGTTATAGAGGATGTGAAAAGACTCATGGTGGTTTGAGGTTTCTGTCCATGCCTGCTGGACCACCTCTCTGAATCCTGGGAGTTTGACCTAGAAATTTTCGAAGCGGAAAGTCTTCGGCCGTCGCGGGCCACTTTGATTGGAGAGTAGAAGCGGGGCATGGTCTGACAATGAGGTGGAAAGAGCGTGTAGGACATGTGAGGTGAATTTGGAGTCCCAAGCCGCGTTACAAAAAACTCTGTCCAACTTCATCAGTGTTGGTTGGCGCCTTTCGTTGCTCCAAGTAAATTTACGATTCTGAAGATGAATCTCGTGAAGTTCACATTCATTCAAAGCCTCTCGGAATTGTTGCATTAGTCTATGATTTAGTCTTCTATTGTTCTTATCAGCCGCCTTGTAAATTAAGTTAAAATCCCCTAGGAGTAACCACCGCGTATTGTTGTCAGTTTTGATTGCTTTTAGCTCCTCCAGGAACCTTTGCCTTGCACGGTGTCTAGTTGGCCCATATACCACAGAGAGTCGAAATCTGGTTGAGCATTCCTTGACTTCTATGTCAGCCGAGAGATGAAACTCTCCCATGTCGCAGTTGGATAAAGAGATGTAATCATCATTCCAAAGGATGATTATTCCTCCTCGCGTTCCGAGCACACCCGTCGCTGGCTTGAACACAGAGCTACGCAAGCGAAAGCCCCCCAGGTAGGCTGCAGTTTGCTGATCCAGCGAGGATAGTTTTGATTCCTGCAGGCAAGCGATGTGGCACCTTGTGGCTGCCACTGTCTGATGCACAACATCCTTTCTATTTTGGCGATTCAAGCCACGAACGTTCCAGCATAATATGTCATTGTTTGGTCCAATCATATGTGAGCAGAAGAACTCTGTAGGTGTCCCACCCAAACATTTGTGCAGTAGTAGCAACAGCATCTTGCAGAAACATGCTGGAGTGGGAGAAACAACAGCAACAAGCATTGGCGTGCAGAAGAATTGCCAACGGCCACAGGCACAACGAGGAGCTTGCTGATAATTCGCATTGCATTGAGCACATAAATGGTACACACAGCAGAGAGTTGCATAGAAAACTAGGCCTTGATGGCTGGATGAAAAAACTGAAGCAAGTCCTCGAATGGTGCAGTAATCTTGTCTTAGGTAGTACAACACTGGGGCTGAAAATAAAATGCTGCAACAATGTAGATTTAACTTCTGGATACATGATGATAACTGAGTAGAAACTCAAAAGCCATCAGGCTGGTTGCTTCAGTTTACAGCCGGCAGAGCTGCCTCCTGGAGGTCGGCGATTCCTTCACCTGCCAAGTTGATGAGGGCTTCATTCATCTCCATTGCTGGGCCATCCTCCAGGTTGAACATCTCGGTGAGCGCAGCAATCACCCGATCCGGCAGCGGTCCGTTGAACATGGCGACAAATTCTGCTGATTGAGGATCAGTAGATCACCGGTCACCGGCATATATGCACCACGTCTGCATGCAGGGTGAAGAGCAAGCATGCCTTGGGTGGGTGTGTGCGTGGCCCATTTAACATCTTTTATTATCTGTAATAAAACTCAGAGAAGTCGCGCGTGATGCGTTTTGGAGGGCACGGAGACGGAGCTGCATTTTCCGTACCGTTGAATAAGCAGCAGCAACAGCGATCAAAAGCTACTTCCATATATGCTAGCTGCCTCTGTTTTGTCAAGTTTGCCAATACTAAAGCATCTCCAAGAGTTTGTCAAACCCATTTGCTATCCTTTATTTTTTAGCAAAACTAGAGAAATTACTCCTCCAACAGTTTGGCATCCAACTTGACAAATTTTAGCAACTCGGTAAATCTCCCCCCTTGCATATATGTGCACGCTCAAACGAGCGCGGATCGGCGGCGTTCGTAGAGGTGGAAGGGCAAAAAACCTAATTTTGTTTTGTCTCAGGGTTCCTGATATAAGTTTTCAAGAGGTGGAAGGGCATAAACATAATTTTGTTTGTCTTAGGATTCCTGACGTAAGTTTAGTCTGGGTTTGGCAAGTGAATTATGCCAAAATATTGGAGAGAGGCTCTTTTTTCACTTGCCATACATTTTAAAGAGTTGTCAAATCACAAGGTTTGCGAACTGAATTTTGACAAACTCTTGGAGATGCTCTAAGAATAATAATTTACTTTCTGTTTTATTTGATTGTTTTGTATTCTCGGTATAGCTCGGGAATGTTTGACGAGAAGACATTATAAGAGCATAGGGGAACCAGATGACCTTCGTGGTCTCTTGGTTATGTGTTATATGGGCAGGGAAGAGCCCCCTGCGTGACGTACAATATTGGGATTACAACAACCTTGTGAACAGATCTATCTTATCCTAACAACCTTCCTCTATCTACATGACGACTAGGATAACAACCTATCCTTATCATCTAGCACTCCGCCTCAATCTTAGCCACTAAGATTGACTCTAAACCGCTGGAGTTGTGCAGCAGGAATAGCTTTGGTGAAGCCATCTGCAAGTGATCACCAGAGTTGATGAATCTGATTTCCAGTAACTTTGCTGCAACACGCTCTCTGACAAAATGAAAATCAATCTCGATATGCTTGGTCCGAGCATGAAAGAACGGGTTGGCAGAGAGATACTTAGCTCCCAATTTGTCACACCAAAGTTGTGCAACTGAAGGACACCGAACCTGTAACTCTCTCAACAACTTCTGAACCCACAGAATCTCAGCAGTGGCATTAGCTAGAGCTTTATACTCCGCCTCAGTGCTAGATCTTGAAACGGTGGCTTGCTTGCGCGCCATCCAGGAGATCAAGTTGCTGCCGAGGAATAATGCAAAGCCACCAGTGTATCCTCGATCATCAACATACCCGGCCCAGTCCATGTCTGAGAAAGCACTGACCAACACAGATGAAAAGCCCTACTTTAGTTTTGGTAATTGATAAAACCTAATCACTAACCTAAGTTTCTAAGTGTGTGTAGCATAAGAAAGGTTAGTGGAAATGATATGGTGATCAAGTGGAGATCAAATGGAGGAAAGATGAAACGAGAAGGGACAAGGAGCTAGATGCCAAGGTAAAAAGAAAATAGTCTTTGTTTTTGGTGATCAAGGCTCTTAGTCAGGGCCGGTCCTAAGTTTTTTCTTACCTGGAACGAAGCTAAAATTTTGGGCCTTTCAATATGAACATAGTATACTACTAGCACTACTCAATGGTAGTGTATATACACACATATACAAAATGTTACTAATAATAATAGTTAACTAAATGCAAAAGTAATATGTGTATAAAATACCTTAAAAATTTCTTCTAACATTCCTTGATGCGAAGTTGTCAATGATGGTTTTAATATCAAATCTTATCCAAGAGCCAATTTCTGTGATTTTATAAAATTATTTATTCATTTTTCTTTTTTCTTTTATCATTTCTAGAAACATACTTTCTTGAGATATGGTACTCTTAAAATTTAGGGTTAGAGAAACAATTAGTAATTACAAATTTATAATTTGACAAAGTAGGGTTCATATAATAATTAATTAGTAATTAAATTTCAGATACCTGATGGATCATGGAGGTTTTGATTAGGGCCCTACTGTCGACTACGCTGCTGGCTGCTGAGAGAATCCTCCTGTTGTGCTTCTATACTGGCTGCTGCTCGCTGGAACACTCAACGCCGCCGCCCGCCAGGCTAGTGGCCAGACTCGTGACTGGTACCTCCTGTCTCCCGAGGCCCCCCACGCACGCTCGCACAGGAAGGAAGCGGAAAGCCAGCCCACCGCGCCGCCGCTGCGTGACATGACGTGGTTTTCTGGGCTTCCTACAGATACATGATACTACACAGGATATGGGGAGAGGCCCATTAGTTTCATGGACCTGGGACAATCACATTTAAAATAGATAGCTGGACTATTAAGAAGAGAATTACTTAACTCGGTCATTAAGTATTATAGGTTGCATATCTCTTGCATACACTTGGAACTAACCTAGAGTGAAAAATCTCTTTGAAAAATGATTGTGAAAATATAACACACGAGCATAAGAATTATACGCTTGGTGGTGTCAGCACTTTTGTCAGCAAATTTCAAGTGATATTTCTATTAAAAACAACTGTCGAACGCTAAGTTTTGCAAAGTGTCGGACCAATGCTAACAGTCCGATGCCTAACCCTCTCTGGCACTGCACTGTACACTGTCAGTCGCTGGACGACGCTTGAGCGTCAGACTAATCCTCCGGCTCCGACGCTTGGAGAGACCCTGTGTGTCACACCCAATTTTAAGGAATAAAATTGAATGAACCAACTTATGTGCGGCCAAAGATCAATCACACACATAATCGACAAATTACATAGTACCATCAGAAGATTTAATACATAACGAATAATATCACATAGTCTTTACATAAATAGCAGCGGACTAATAATTATAATCTCTCGCGGAAGCTCCAATCCACAGGGAAGTAGTTGACTGGTGAACATAATCCTAATAATCCTCAGAAGAATCATCATAGTCATCTGTTACCCATCCGGGATTTTTATCCAAATATGAAAAATAAAGCAAGCGTAAGTACATGTCGTACTCAACAAGAATAACATGGGTTTATGAGGCTCAAATAAGGCATGACACTGGTTGACAGCGGTTGCTTTTAGTTGATCATGTTTTAGCAATTTGAGTAGCAGCAATAGAATATACCAAGGAACAAGATTTGCATGATCATATAAACATGATAATTAATATGGAATAAACATCAATAGAAACTCCAAATAAATCAATATTAAATTAGTTAAGTTCCTGTAAGACGTCCAAGGCCGCTCGTGACCGTGAGCGCGGCTGATATATCAGTTTTACACTCTGCAGAGGTTGCACACTTTCACCATGAGTCTTGATTCCCATATGCCAAGGGTCATGACTCCCATGTCGCCTCACCAAGGAAGTGCGGCAGGGTACACTATGAAGTCTTTCAAAAGCCTTCCTAACATGCCACTAATCAATCCGGGCGCAATGGCAAGGGGTGGTAGAGCCCTCCTTCTAGTGGCACACACATGCAGCAGTACACACAAAGACAGGAGCCGCAAAACAACTAGCTCGGCAAGGAACCTTTCAAGATTAACAACATAATAGAAAGTAACTTTATACTTGACTAAAGTCAGAGCCATATGACCCTCATGGTTGCGCTGTAAGTCCCGGTGTCATACTTATAGTTAAGTCCTTAGTCCATGTTGCTAAAAACCATCTTTTAATCTTTATTTCATAATTAATTAATCAAGTTCATAAGATCATGACATCATCAAGCACTAGCATCACTACTCAAATGCAATCTCATAGGTAACAAGGATCAAGTGATCAAAACTTAGGAATAAATGCTAGGGTTAGCAAGGTAGACACATGCATCATGAATTTAGTGATTAAGGTGAATAGGCAACAAGGATGGTCCATGCTATACTTGCCTTGATCAAAGTGCTCTTGAGAACTTGGATCCTCAGCGTACTCTTGATCACCAACGTATTGCTCACCGTCTGAACTCGATCATAAAATCACCACACAATCATAGAGGCAATCATACACGAAGCAAACAAGATCTATATTAGAAACAGTACACCAACAGTGGAAAAACAGATTGAAAAGTGTATAAAAATAATCTACGCGTCGCTATGATTCCAACGATATAAAGATCACAGAAATCGAAGTTCAAACGGGGAAGTTATGAAATAAACAAGTTTTACTTTAATAAAATAATAGATTAAATCTAATCTCGAATTTTAAAAGTTGAAAACATGTACAACAGTAGCATCATTAGATAGATTACGAAATTACGAATCTAACGAGACTTGAACGGATTAAATCGGAGCTAAAACGAATATTTTATGGCCAAAATAAACAGAGTGGCAAATCTGTAAATATTGAAAACGTATTTTTGAATCTAACCCGAGGAAAATACGTTTTCTAAAAGCAAAAGCGTACTCTAGTTAATACGCTAAGGACTGCGGGTTAGCACTTTAAAAACAGCAGAGGGTTTTCTGCAAAAAGGCAGGGCGAAGGGGTATGGGGGGCTCTGGTCCGCTGGATCGAGTATGGATGGCTCAGATTAGATTGGGCTGTGTGGAGGGTGGTGCTCCGGCGGTGAACAGGAGCGGCGCGGCGGTGGGTCGCCGGAATCTCGCCGGAGACGGCGATTCGGGGGTTACGGTGCTCGGTTTCGCGTGGGGTTTGGCCCTGGAGGATGAGGGGCTCAAGGCGAAACCATCTAGGACCCTAATTTGGACAAAGGTAGCACGGGGAAGGAGCAGCGCCGGTAATGGCGGCCGGACTTCGACGGTGAGCTCGCAGGCGGCTCGGGTGGGCGAAAAAACGAACAAGGAACGGCGACAAAGCTTGTTTACCACGCTATGAAGCTTCGGGAATGGTGGGATTGGATGGAGAAGGTCCCGGTGACGATCTCGATGGCGGCGGCGCGAAAGCTCTTCACGGCGGCGGCTGTTAGGGCAAACTTGGAGGCGGTGGTTGCGGGATTGGCTCGTGGGAGAGGCGCCGCAGGTTCGGGGCACTTATATGGGCCCGAGGGAGGCGTTGCAGGGAGGGACTCGGAAGATACGGCAGTTGGGGCACGATCGGAGGCGGCAACCGTGCTCGGTTCGGACTCCGTCCAGAGGAAGGTGACGACACTGAGCAGCGGGCCCGACGCGTCAGTCACAGACAGAGAGGGAAGGACGGCGCTGCGCGGCTGGGCTCGCCTAGTTTGGGCCCTGGCCCAAGCGGGAGAGAAAGGAGGAGGAGGGCTCCGAGCTGGCCTGCAGAGAGGAGGGGAGATGGGCCTGCTCGGCCTGGGCAGAGAAGGGGAGGGAGTTTTCCCTTTTCTATTTTTTCTCAATTCATTTTCAAATTTATTTTCCAAATAGCTTTTCAAACTAAGTTTTGAACCCTTGCAAAATCCAAACAAATCTCAAGAAATAAATATGTGCAGCAGCATGTATGCAACACTCAAGTTTCTATTTCTAAGATTTATTTTACTTGCTAAAATTTATTGCCCACTAGATTATATGCCAACAAACGCAAAAATAAATCAATTGATCCCTACTCAATAAATGCAAAAATTTTAGGGTGTCACACTGTGAGAGTCAGACGTTTGTGTTCCTGCCGTCAGACTATTTCTTCACCGTCCGACGCTAGGCACCTGAGAGCGAGGGGCTGTTTGAAAAATCTTCGGACGCTGGCTTTTATCCGACGATGGGTGTCGGACAATGTCCAACGCGTTTTCCCCATTTGTATCCTCTCTGGAAATGTCAGACACCAGTTGGTTTAGTCCGACGCTTCTAATACGACGCTTCCATTCGACGATTGGGTAAGTTCGACTTTGTGCGCAACAGCAAAATTCAAATAGTCGAGCTGACGTGACACGCGCTGATTTGCTAGGTAAAATCGTCGGACGCTGAGCATTAGTGCGATGCCCTCGTCTGACGCTCTGTCCGACACCTCCGAAGTGAGTGAAAAATGGCTAGTCTTTGTGAGGGGCTTTTAAATAGGAGTGGGTGTGCTTTGGGGCGACTCTCTTGGACACTCTTGACTTCCTAACACTCTCGTGAGCATATCCCACTCCCTCCAACTCTCTTCTCTCCATTCAACTTGATATTTTGATTGAGAGAGAGTGATCCAAGTATAGTGTTCATCATCCATTGCATTCTAGAGCACTTGGTGGTTTGGTGACGGGGTAATTCTTATTACTCTTGGTGATTGCCGTCACCTAGCCGGTTTGGAGATGGAGAAGGCGTGGAGAAGCTTGGTGATTATGGTTGCTCACACCGGTGGATTGTGAGGGGTTCATGCCTACCCCGAGCAGAGTGCTGAAAGGTAACAATAGTGGATTGCTCATGTCATTGAGTTACTTCCTCCGTGGTAGGTCCTTGTGACGCCTTGTGTAGGCTCGGTGTGTGATACCGATTAGCCACCGAACCATCCGTTGAAGTCGACACAACCGGGACGTAGCGTGCCGGCAAGCACGTGAACCCCGGAGATAAATCTTGGTGTTCTTATTGCTATCCTCACCTTCGAGTGAGTGTGTTGATTTCTATTCTGGTGATTGGCTTCTACTCAAGTCTCTTGAGGTAGCTATGTCTGGTCGTGTCAACGTTAGATACAGAAGAGCACCAACCACACTCCTATACTGAGTAGCGTCATCAGGGCCTAGTGGATCGCCATCAACAAGAATAAGTTTTAAAGAGACAGACAGAGGGGTGTCGTCTGCGTTGGCCTATTCCATACCCGACCTGGATAGTACATCAGTAGCATAACGTTTTTGCGACAACACCAAACCATCTGCCACTTTCTTGACTTCAATTCCCAAAAAATAGTGAAGGTCACCCAATTCCTTGAGAGCAAACTCGGCCTACAAATCTTTGAGCAACGCAGTGGTGGCAAGTGGTCAAGAAGTCACCACGATGATATCATCTACATAGACCAAGATAAACATGGTGTAGCTTCCATTGTGATAATAGAACAAAGGGGTATCTGCCCTTGAAGAAAACCAAGGGCTTCAAGTTTCTTGCAAAGCCATGCATACCAAGCCCGAGGGGCTTGTTTTAAGCCGTAGAGAGCCTTGTCAAGTTTGCAACGAAACTAGGACGGTTTTTGTCTCTATACCCTGAGGGTTGTTGCATGTAAACTTCTTCCTCAAGGATTCCATGAAGAAATGCATTTTGAAAATCAAGTTGAAGCAATGACTAGCCCTTTGTCACAGCTACAGAGAGGATGAGGCGTATGGTAGCTGATTTGACAACCGGGCTAAAGGTTTCTTCATAATCCATACCGTAGCGTTGCTTGAATCCCTTGGTTATAAGACGTGCCTTGTGCATGTCGATTGTACCATCGGCTTTCCATTTGATCTTGTAAACCCACTTGCAGCCCACAATATTTTTTCCTTTTGGATAGGGCACAAGGTGCCATGTTTTGTTCTTCATCAATGCTCGATACTCACAATCCATGGCATCATGCCAATTTTTGTCACCCAGTGCTGCATCAAGTGTTGTAGGTTCTTCAACAACCCAGCTACTGTATAACCCCACCTCACTATGCGATCAGTGTACCTCTTGGGCTGCCGAATGGCATGCTGAAGGCGAGTGGCAGGTCGTCTCGGCAGCGGAGCAGCAGAAGGAGGACTAGAAGAGATGCTCGTAGAAGATCCTGGGTGGAGAATTTGCACAGGAGCTGATGCAGACGTCGGGACCTCACCCTTCGGATCCATCTATGGCGCGATCGTTGGTGTGGCTGAGGGCTGTGGTGTGGATGACGGCGTAGAAGATCCCGGGCTAGTGGTTGCCCCGGCGAGCCGTCGAGCGAGCCCGCCATGTCACCAGCCACTGGAGCCGGTGGACAGGGGGAACAAATTTGCCCCAGATCCTGACGGAGATGTGCCTACGCTTGCTGTCGCCATCGTGTCTGCAGCAGGCGTATCTGCCTCGAGAGTGTTGCTGCTCCCCGGTGGGGAACACATGAAATATGGTGGCGCTGGCGTCGTTTGTGACCGGATTTGAGCAGCGTTTTCGCCCACGTTGGTGCCTATTTCATCCATAGAAGCGCCATAGCTTGGCAAAACGTTAGTAGAGGTAGAAGAAGTCGTGCATTGATCGGGTACACGTAGATCCCCAAGGCTAGTAGATGATTTAGGAGGATATCAGGTAGAAGCTCGACTTCTTTGCGAAGTAGGGCACCAGCGTTGGGATGGAGAGATCCAAAGGGAATACGTGCTCATCAAACAACACGTCACGGGAAACACAAACTCAACCTTGCTTGGGGTCGAGGCATTTATACCCTTTGTGTAAATTACTATAACCAAGAAATACACACTGTTTTGAGCGAAACTCAAGCTTGCGAGCATTATAAGGGTAAAGGTTTGGCCAAACGGCAGAACCAAAGACACGAAGATGATTATAGTCTGGTTTATCTCCAAAAAGTCGGTCAAACGGTGTGACATGATTAATGACTTTGGATGGTAATCAATTTATGAGATACACGGTAGTCATAAAAGCCTCATCCCAAAATTTTAGAGTTAGAGAGCCGTGGGCAAGAAGAGTAAAGCCGACTTGAACAATGTGGCGGTGTTTTCGTTCGTCAGAGCCGTTTTGCTGGTGTGCATGAGGGCAGGACACGTGATGGGCAATGCCGATGCGCGTAAAGAAGGAATTTAGAGCATGATATTCACCCCCAATCTGTTTGTATGGCAAGAATTTTTGACCAAATTGTCGTTCCACAAGGCTTTGAAAATTATGAAAACATTGGAAGACCTCCGACTTATGACAAATCAAATACAACCAAGTGAACTTGCTATAATCATCAATAAAAGAAACATAATATGTAAATCTTCCAACAGATGTGGGGCAGGACCCAAACATCCGAGAGAATGAGATCCATAGGACCCTTTGACACACTAACAGACTTTGGGTAAGGCAAATGATGACTTTTTCCTTGTTGACACGCATCACAGACTCTATCTTTATTGGAATCACGAGAAAAAGGAATCTTATGACGATCTAGAACTGGCTGAACGAGTCTGGACGAAGCATTCCCTAGATGGTGGTGCCACAAGGAGGTGGATGGCTTGACAGCACTGAAGGCTTGTTTATTGGAAGACGAACACAAAGTGGATGATGCATTCAAAAGGTAGAGCCCTCCCTCACATCTGCCTTTGTGGAGGGTTCTCCTCGTCACTTGTTCCTTGATCAGAAAGTGATCGCGGTGAAATTCAAGATATACATTGTTATCTTTAGCAAGGCGATTTACAGAACAAAGGCTTTTATGAGATTGTGGATCATGTAAAACGTTATGGAGATGAAAGTCTCTACTAGGGGAATGCACAGTACTATGACCAACGTTAGCAATCTCCATACCTGCTCCGGTAGCAGCATGAACTTGGTCACTGTCGTGGTACTTGTTGCGCATGGTCGGCCTCTCCCATTCCCCAGTGACGTGGTCGGTGGCGCCAGTGTCCATATACCAGTTCGTATCTACGCCATACGAACTGGAGGTGGCGGAGGAAGCACTCTTTTGTGGCGGGCCATTGTAGATGCTGTCGAAGCACTTGAAGTAGCGAGCAGGGTGCCCCTCCTTGCCGCAGATCTGACAGAAGACCCCAGGTTTGAAGTTTCGGCTGTGACCCGTTCCACCACTGCCATTGTTGCCGTCGATGCAACCACCGCCGCCGCGACTAAGACCGCCGCGGCCACCACCACCGCGGCTACGAGAAGCCATGGAGGAGCCGCTACCGTTGCGGCCACCCTTGGTGGCAGCATTTGCTGAGAGCTGGGCACCGCCTCTAGTATCCAACTCTTTGCGCTGCTCATGCGCAATGAGTTGGGCATAGAGCTCTGGCACCGTGATGGGTTCCACTCTGTTAGCAACAGCAGTAATAACAGATTCAAATTCCGCATCGAGTCTAGTAAGGATGTTGGTGACGAGGTCCTCGTCCTCCAGTTTCTTGCCCGCCGAGGCCATGTCGTCAGCGAGGCCCTTCATCTTGACGAAGAAGTCGGCAACCGACAAGGTCCCCTTTGACGTCGATGCCAGTGCCATCCGGGTGGAGATGATACGAGCACGAGATTGGGAGGCATCATTCGGCTGCGGTGGTTGCCGAGGAGACTTGAGCAAAGATGTCCTTGGATAGCGACGAGAAGAAGTAGCTAAGGACCTGTTGGTCCTGGGTTACCTATCGTAGGCAGGATTGGGAACCGGGTCTCCCTTCTTGCCGGTGGCTGGATCGACGGCGCCGTCGAGGTACGCTGCGGGTGGTTGCGCGCCAGGCTCGATGTGGTCCCCGTACTGTGCACCCTTGATGATGTAGGAGACTTGCGTGTGCCACATGTTGTAGTTGCCGTGAGTCAGCTTCTCCAAGACGGGAGGGAGGAAGCCGAATGCCAACGATGAGACGCCGGCGACGGCAGCGGAAGAACTCGTGGCCATGTGGATCGGTTCTGTGAGGAAAGAAAAAAAGCTCGATACCATATAAGAGAATAGGGGAACGAGATGACCTTCCTGGTCTCTCGGTTACGTGTTATATGGGCAGGGAAGAGCCCCCTGTGTGGCAGAAATTATTGGGATTACTACAACCTTGTGAACATATCTATCTTATCCTAACAAACTTCCTCTATCTACATGCCATACATGCACCGACTAGGATAACAACCTATCCTTATCATCTAACAGACATCTGTCGTCCATATATAGGTTACGGACTTACGGTAGCAATTTGGTTCACCATAAATCTACTTTTCGTTGAGCTTTGATCAAAGTAGACAAGAGATTGCTGGGAGAGCAGACCCTAGTCATACCAACCGTAGGCAAACTATCGACACAGTCCTTGTGTGGCACCTTAAATCACAATAGACAGTAACCTATTAGGTAGAACTATAGTCACACAGCGCGCGGCACCTATTTAATAACAAATTGCAAACCTGAATGGAGCAAACTATAATCACAATAAGATATAAACTGGGGATGGGAAACAATAGTCACAACCTTTACTGCAAGCTAATTGGGGGCAAAAGAATAAGAAACGATATTGGCATCACATCTCGGTAGCTACGGGCTTAAGGAGCTAGAGCAAGAAGGGACGCGGCGTTCATCTTGCCGGCCATCACCGCACATTCCTATAAGGGTATGGCACACATGAACTTTCGTATGCAATTCAATAAAACTATTTACTTACTTCTTTCGTCTCCAAATAAGTGTCATTCTTATTTTTCTCATTTTCTGAGGAGTCAAATATTTTTAACTATGACCAAATATATGTTAAAAAATTATTAATATTTATAGTACTTAATTAGTATCGTTAGATAGATCGTTGAATCTATTTATAATAAGCTTATTTGGATATAGAAATATCGCTAATATTTTCTATAAACCTATTAATAACCATAGGGATATTTATTTTGGGACGGATAGAATGTTCGATAAACAATTATAACATTTGCAACATATATAATTGGGATATATAAAGACATTGACTAACACGATATGTTTTGGAATAATTATCATCATTGGTTGTGAAACCCTACTTTCAGTGATCATAATCATACATCCATAGTTTGAATAACCATAGTTTGTAGGAAGGATCAACCCTCTCAGTGAGGTCAACTGCAACATGACACGGTTGGAGTCAATGTGCTAAGATTGCAGGGTTTGGGTGTTTTAGATTCATATGAAGTCGGATCGGTGTTTCGCTTTTCAACCAAATTGATAGCTATCTACAACTGACGGAAGATCGGAAACATTCACGGCTACATAAATAATTGCACGGGGCACTAGCCATGCATTAATGGAAGCTGTCAAAAAATCAAACTGCCTCCTAAAATATCTGAGGATTTTCAGAGATCGCAGTTTTATTTATGAAGATGATCGAAAATTGTCTGCCTCAAAAATTTATTTTACAGAGGTGGTGGTCAAAAATTGATCGCTACCTAAATTCAATTCATAGATGAGACTTTTAAGAGGTCTTCCTCCACCATATTCAGAATCAGACCTCTTAAAAGGCCTACCTATGCAAGTATGCCTAATGCCAGGCAAAGGCCCATATCAAGTCTTCAATCAGACTTATATATATGAGAAGTTATAGTTTTCACTTATTCAATCTCTCTCTTAGCTGCACCCTATCTCCCCGCGCGGCCCTCCTCCCTCTCCAGTCTTGGCACCCCTCCATCTCTCCCCGGTGCGGTGGTGCCCCTCCCTCTCCTTTGCGTGGTGGCACTCCTCCCTCTCCTCCGTGTGGTTGCGCACCTCCCTCTGATCCATGTGTTGGCGCGCTTCCTCTCCCTTACGCGGCCATCTGTGCTCACGATGGCACAGGTTCAAGGTCGTCCTAATCGCGGCGGCACAGTTGTGGGCACTCACAGACGTCCGAATATGAGCAGTGGCAGCAGTGGGGCCTCACGGATCTGACAAGCAGTGGTAGCCCTTCTATGGGCTTGGTGGGCCACGTCTCCTGTCTTTTATTGATTAACTGAGGCGGCATATGATTGAAATTCTTGGTTCGGTTAACCTCGAGATATTGATTTCTCAAGACACTCTCCATTACTGCCTGAGGTGCTGGAAAGAGGTAGAAAGGCAAAAGTATGCATAGGCAGTTTTTTCGCTGAGCACAACAGAATGAAAGGAATTTGTTTCATTTCAAATCTATCAAAATTGAACACCTATCTATAGATAGCTGGTTTCCCCTATTTGCTTAGTTCTTCTCCTGTGCCAAACTCAAACATCTCTTAAAAAAGCACCTGATCAAGTTATAATTTTCTCACTAAGAGAGAGTACCCAAGAAGAATAGGTGCTGCCTCCATAGGTCCTGATTAATGTAGAGGTTTAACTGCAGGGATGAGATGCCCGCTTGCGATAATGGATTTTGGTCGACTAGGAATCCTAGCTAGCCATGGAAACAAATCCTATCATACCATAAAAATTGGATTTTTTGCATGTTTATTCCACATAATTCGACAAATACAACCTTCACATTTCAAATTAGGTCGATTACATAACAGTAGGCTTGAGGTAAATATTGCGATGGCAGAACAATTATTACAGTAGACATCCATAATATAACGTGGCCAGCTGATTACAACATGTTCTAGCCCTGAGGCTGGGATTATCATATATGATTTGTGGTCACCTTCCGCTTGAGAGGCTGGAGGTAATGGCACTGCTCCCAACAATGGATGTATACTGTTCAAAACCTTCATTTTGCATCAGGGCTAGAACGCTATAACTTAAGTTTGTGGGCATCATTTCTGGGAGTGGCATCTCGCCATTGAGGTATTGTATGACTTGTCTCATACTGGGCCTTGCACTACAAACTGGGTGTGCACACATCAATCCTAGATTTAATGCTAGGCATACCTCATCTTCCTTGTAACTACCTTGTAACCTACTGTCCATTGTGTATGTGAGTGATCCTTCGTGCCAATTCTTGACAACCCAATCAATTAGGATCTGCGAACTGTCCTCTGCATGACTATTGATTGGCCTTTGCCCACAAGTTACCTCAAGAATGAAAATACCAAATGCATACACATCTGTTAGAGGTGTTGCCTTGCCGGTACGGGCCAGTTCTGGGGCAATATATCCCATGGTACCAACTACATGTGTTGTCTCTGGGTTAGTACCATGATCATACAATCTTGCAAGACCAAAATCACCTAGACGTCCATTCATCTCACTATCAAGTAGCACATTACTTGCTTTTATGTCTCGGTGGATTACAACCTTTTCCCACCTCTCATGTAGATAGAATAGGCCAGATGCAACACCTTTGATGATTTGAAACCTTTGAGCCCAATTCAGAGTGGGATTATCCTCTTCACAATGTAAATACTTATCAAGACTTCCATTTGACATGTAGTCATACACCAATAGGAGTTCACCTTTTCTTCGAGAATAACCAAGTAGCTGGACGAGGTTACGATGACGGAGACGACCAATACTGACAATCTCAGCAATAAACTCCTTCATTCCCTGCTTTGATTCATGTGACACCCTCTTTACAGCAACCTCTAATTTTGAGACAGGAAGCACACCTTTATACACCTTCCCAAATCCTCCCAAGCCAAGTAGATTCTTATTCTTGAATCCATCCGTAGCATCGAATAAATCCTTGTAGGGAAAGCGGTGTGGCCTGAACTCGGCTTCCCAATCTTCTTGTACCTCAGCATACTTCATTCTCCTCCGCACATACAGAATTATAGTTGTCCCAACAAGGATAATGAATGTGGCTGTTACTATTGGTAGGATGATCTCAAGCACCTTTGACAGAGGTTTTGGGCCAACATCAGGTAGCTTTGGCACCTTAGCGATATCAATAACTGGAGCTGGGCTATTAATGCCTATGCTCCAGCCGAGCACACAATATAGTGAATTGATTGGACCAGTTGATGCAGAGAAGCCAACGTAGGATGGATCTTCCAATACTGTTGAGAGGTTGTAGGCTGCTGAGAGTAGAGGTTTGGACGGTTTAGCTACCTTGAGGGGAGCCAGTGTCACGTTGATCTGTGTGGTCTCACCATTATAGTCCACCCAAACTTGCATCTCTGTGCGGCTAACAAGGGACAAGTTTTTGAAGTTACCATTCTTGTCATCGTAGAAGGCAGCTGGTCGGGACTGAAATGAGGTGAGACTGTTGATGTTGATGCCGATGTGGTTGTCATTAATGTCATTGAACTCAGTATTTTGGCTACTATCAAGCTCCACTGCAAATATGTGGTTGCTTGGCTTGCCATCACTTGTTTTGTTGAGGAGACCCAAGTATTGTGAGTGCTGTGCACCAGAGAAATCCTTGGTAGGGGAGATTAGGAAAGTCATGCCATCGGTACATTCATCAGAGTAGATGGGGACCATACCGAACACAAAGGTGACTGAGAAAGATTGCACCATCTCACCAGGGGACTTTCGGAATCGCCATGGAGTTGGGTAGAACGCATGGCCTTTAATGTGTACCGTGTGATTGGTCAGCTCAAGGACACCGTCTGGTGTAACCGTGGCTGCTCCATCGAGGCTGAGATTACTGCCAGAGAAGCCCGAGTAGACGAACTGATCCTCACTGGTGACAGTGGTGAAGCATACAAGGTTTATGGTCATGGAAAGCAGAAAGGGTAAAAGGAAGGGTATTTGCAAAAGGTTACTCATTTCTATAGCTGTAAGAACTCAAAGATGCAGGAATGGAGAGCTTCTGTGAGAGCGTGCAGTGGGTGTTGCTTGTTTCTGCTCCGTTGTCTGTAATTTATTTGCAGAGATGGGGTAGCTCTTTGCCACATATTTGCAAGAAGAAAATGACGACATAGCAATCGGTTTTCTTCATCCATTCCAATTGGTTCCTGAGTTTTTATTTACGGTAAAAAAACTAGAGATGGCTGAGGTTGTAGTGGAAGGTTTCACCCAGAAGGTAGTAGTATCCAGGAAGACAACAAACTATCCAAGGTATCGCAAAATTATACATCAAAGTCGTGGATGAAGTGGAATCCAGGAAAAGTCCAGACGAGTCAAGTCGTGAAAATTAATGTGGCATGTAAGTCCTAATCTTGAATGCGAGAGAATAGTTTTTCTGTGTTTGTTCAATCGTATGACTACAAGAACATTTCAGGAGAGAGTTGATAATAGGTTAGGTCAGGAAAGTCTATTGAGTCGCCCTCAGATTGATCTGAATCATCTCGCTGATTGATGACATGATCTATTATATTTATCAGAACTGGACCTGCCAAAC
Source organism: Eremochloa ophiuroides (assembly GCA_038502445.1). Classification (NCBI taxonomy): domain Eukaryota; kingdom Viridiplantae; phylum Streptophyta; class Magnoliopsida; order Poales; family Poaceae; genus Eremochloa; species Eremochloa ophiuroides. The sequence goes on from JAHLJS010000003.1 coordinate 29,673,284, forward strand.
CACATGTATATTCCAAATGACATCATACTGATTCAATTACTCACATAAGTTTTTGTGCAAACAGGAGGAGCCAGATCCTACTTGATATATATAAATAGACAGAAAACAAGAAAAAAAACAGCCCGTCCAAAAGGAAAAAAAAAAAGGAGAGAGAAAAAAATTGCAAGAAGCTATCTAGCCAGTCAATCAGTAGTGCTAGGAAAGTAACTACTCTCTTCTCCGCCCTAGCTATGCAAAAGCATAACGAATACTTAGCTTTAAAAGCTTCCAGAAAGGATGACACATGCAAAAATATCCAATCGTTTCCCACCAACCAGATGCTCTAGGCTAGGAGGATAATTATTTGCCATAAGGTTGCAAGGCCATCATTGAAAACCAGCTTCTTCACATATAAGTTATTAAATTACCTACTCCTTTGACCCTTTCCGTTGGTCACTCCTTGTTTGGGCTTGAATCTCAATAGGGATTGTGAGTACGTGACAAGTGTCTCCACTGAAAAAGTCCTTCCTCGGTCGTCATCAACTTGACAGTTGACACGTACAGCCAAGCTAGTCTCTTCTATTTGCAGCTGCCATCAACTTGTTTGAACATTTGAACGCTTCATTTCTTGACCAGCCAAGTGTATAGGTAGATTGCCTCAGGCTTCCAGACTTCTTGGACTTTTTCAGTACTCTTAATCTGTCAAAGTCTTGGTCACCTTGTCATTTGCCAAATACCCACTGAAAGCACACTCCAATCTCCAGTTGTCAGATAGTGCTGATACTAGGAATTACATTTGTGGGGCAACTCAATCTTTTCTACCTAAGAAGACTTACTGTCATCTTCGAGGCAGGAGCCAGTCACACCCAATAATTTATAGGTGGATCTGGAAGTAATCTTGTCAGCATAACCACAAAGTTTTTTCTGGCTGCTCTCTCACGACAGACTCAGCAATTGCAATATTTTGGGAAGAAAACATATGCACCTCCCGTCTTACATGTGTGTGCTCTGTTGTCAAAATCATGGAGAAACTGTCCAACATCTTTTTCTGGGTTGTGAAATGGCCAAATCTTGTTGGGCTGCCATTGGCCTTTACATTGACTCATCCCTCTAACATCTGCAAATCTTTGAAAGTCTCAAAGGGTAATCAAATGTCAGTTTCTTTATTTTTAGATAATGGATAGTTTCTATCCGGCTTTATCTATCAACTGATAGACTTAGACCAATTATTACAAAGTCCCAGCCAAAGGCCGCAACGGGAAACAGTTCCACTAGAAAAAAATGACAACGGAAAAGAGGCAAACGACTAAGCAAACAATTAAGTAGAAGAAAACCGACTACTTGAGAACCACGCCTAGAGGCAAAAAAAAAAAAAAAGGCCAATGCCTCCAAGTGCTGTCCAGCTTTTTGGACAAGCTGTTCCTTTAGCTCTTCACTACCATGTCGCCGTTGCAGTATTGCACATTGGCGAAGCCAGTGAGTTCCGCAGAAAAGAACCTGTACAAAAGATTTTTATTGCATTTGTTAAAAACAACCTTATTTCCCGTTATCCAAATTACCCAGCAATGTTGTTGCTGCAGTCAATAACAATGAGTTATACTCTTTGCCCTTCTTAGACCACCTAGTAAATAGGCCATCCATATCCAGCGGAGGTGCAATTTCAAAAATTACATGAATAGCGCGCCACAAAAACCTTACATATGAGTAATTAAGAAATACCTTCTACAGAATGACAAAAACTGCAGTTCTTATCGCCATTCCAATTTCATCGAGCAAGGTTGTCTTTAGTTAATATGAACCATTTTTTCAGGTACCACAAAAAGATTTTATTTTTGTTGGGACCTTAATTTTTCAGATATCTTGAGACACTGTAACACCATTATTGACCGCAGTAGCATACATGGATTTAACTGAAAAAAGTCCTGATGAATGTAAATCCCATGAAAAAACATCCCTATCCCCGCGAAGATTCACTTCCTGTAAAGAAGAAGAAACAATTTTGTGCCAGTTCCTTAGATTCGTGCCCGCTAAATTGCATCGAAAGGATATGTTCAACGGGGTTGAGCTAAGTACTTGTGCCACATAATCTTGTTTTCGTCTCACTATATTGAACAACATTGGGAATTTGTCTTTTAGTGGTTGGTTACCCAGCCAACTGTCTACCCAAAATCGGGTTTGCGAACCATCTCTTGCCTTGAATGAGCCATGGCACATGAAAGTGTCTTTTATATTCATCAAGCTTTTCCATAAGTGTGAATCTACGACTTTTTTTTGACACAACTACATAGAGGCTTATCTTTCCAATATTTATTCCCATGAATTTCCAGCCACATTCCATCCTCGTTTAGAAGTTTAAAGAGCCATTTGCTAAGCAAACATTTATTCTTTATGTCTAAATTCTTCTATATGCCCAGGCCACCCTGAATTTTTGGTTGGCACAAAAATCTATACTTCCGTTTGTGTTCATCATTCTACAAAAAAAAAAATCTAGATCTGAAACAATCAATCTTTCGTTTGTGCTCATTGTTCTGCAAAAAAAATCTGCATCTGAAACAATCAATCTTTCGAAGCACCCCTTTTGGTATTTCAAGAAAAGATAACATAAACATCGGTAGATTGAAAAGCACCGAGTTTATTAGGACTAGCCTGCCTCCTTCCGATATCAACTTTCCTTTCCACCCGCTTAGTTTCTTCTCAATCCTATCTACAGAGGCATATGGCAAGGGAGGGTTCAAAGTGCAACCTAAACAACTACTCTCTATAAAGACATGTGATTTGTAACCTTTAGGCCTTGTTCCGTTGGTACTGTGAATCGTTCCATGCCACACACCCCTTCAATAAATGCACATGGTCAGAACGGTTCCTGGTCTAAATTGGTCAGGAACGGCCGGGAATCATTGTAACCGAACGAGCCCTTTGTGATTCCATGTAGTCGATCAGTACGGTGAAGATCAGATTCAGAAACATGAATAGACTTACCCCTCTTGGCACGTGGCATACCTTTGGTGACAACAGTGGTACTAGTGGGGTCTGAATGTATAGAGCAAACTAGTCTAGCTGAAATTTACTCTGAGAGACTGGTGGTTTCATGGCATGACATGCGAACAAGGGTCTAGGAGGTAAGCTTCTGCAACATCTACTACCAAAGCTTTATCAGGAGCTAAAAGAATAAGCTTAGAGTGATTTGCATCCAAAACAGTTGCAGAAGCAGTGCAAGTAATGCCAGAAATATATAAATATGGTTTAGTATGGGAAAGAGTAAAAGTGTAGGAGATACCATGACCAGATAAGCTGTTAGCCATAGCTGCCCATCCTGAAGACTGAAGGAAGTCCTTGGCCCAGTCAAAGGTGGATTGCTTTATAATCAACAAGGTGAAAATTCATCTACTATGTAGGAATTGGCAAAAGGAAGGAAAATCCATGGACCGACCCCATTGTCTCCACCCTGTAGGAACTACGAGATCACCCCAAGGACACCTTCGGCGTCCAGGGGTCACGGACCGACCATAGATCCTGTTAAGCAATGAGAGCAAGATCAGGTGGGCCTTTTACAAAAAAAAAAGCAAGGTTTTGAACTATTATGGAAAATAAACGTTGAGCCAGAATCAGCGCACCAAACTTAAAACAAGAGAAAAACGAAAGATGCCTCTGATTGCCACGTTGTTCGAAATTAGAACTTGAATTCATAAAAAATGGTTGGGATTGGTTCCGATCCCTCGATTAGCTCTGTTGAGCGGCAGCGAGAACGAAGGAGGATCAGGACGATGAGAGAGACCTGAGTCCATTGGACTGCGTCCTCTTCCCAACGCCAATATTCAGTAAGATGCCTCTATTGTGCCAAAGGTTGAAGAAAATTTTGAACTAGGAGTTCAGACAACCGGAGTTTGTAAATGTGGAACCCTACCACCGATGAGAAAAATAGAGAATCGGAAAACATGATTGCTAAGGGAGCGGAGATGGAAAGCATTAGCTCTTCCTCCAATGACTTATTATTGGAGAATAACAGCCACATTCGCTTCAGACGAAACTTGCAACAGCAAAAAGATAGAACTAGGAAGAATTCTCGAGAGGGAAAGGATGGATCATGACAAACCGGAGATCCATGGGAGCTGCAGCGACGATCAAACGTTGTATCCATCAGGTAGATTGCCGATAGGGCCAATGCTATGCACCCTGTTCTACACACGATATTAAGTTGATTAGATACTCATGCATTTCTTGTTTTTTCTTATTCTTCCATACAAACGAGAATATAGGAGTAGTAAATGTTTATGGACAATCTATGTACCCTTGGGAAAATATTTCTTGATAAAAGAGAGTAAGAAGTTTGAAAACATGGCCAGGAACAACTTAAAATGAAAGGAGGGTACAAACTGATGTTTGGTTGAATCACGTAAAAGTTGAAGAAAAAGAAAAAGAATTACCAAGATTATTTGTTGTGCATATTTGGATTCTTAAGCAAAGAGTCATATTGGGCTCCTAATTTGATATAACGCCCGAATTTTTTCTTCCAAAACAATTCTCCAGTGGGAAGTCATGTGAGCATTGAGCCACACTCTACAACAACCACAGCAGAGCAATCCTCTCATTTGGGGATCCATTTCATAAAAAGGAATGATATTCACATGTTTGTTTGCTGAAAGCCAAAACTGTGAGATAATGAATTGAGAATATATCCGGAAATATGGTGTGCCATGCTGATTATTAATATGTTTGACAGCTGGGGTCAAGGTAAATATAGAATTAAGCCATCCTGAAACCAACATAGAACTGATACAAGGAAACCACGTTAAGTGGACGCAGATTTATCATACGAAGTGGCTTGTTAAACCAGAACAGAGCTGTATAGCAAAGCATCCTTTCATTATTATCACTTGAACTGCTCCAATGCTGGATGGTCAACCTATGATTGATTTGCTACTGCCTAGAAAAATCTCATTGAATGGGTGTCCTCTCGTATCTATGTCCAGATAGGAAACAAAATGTGGCTCAATATTGACAAAGGGGGCATCTATCACTTCGTCCAGCTTGACATGTACGAAGAAATGGCATAGCAATCGATTTTCATTAATTCCAGTAGCTGAGCTAGTAGTGGAAGGTTTGGAAGACACCGAACTATCTACGGTGCCACAAAAGTATACATCAAAGTCTACATGAGAGCCAAGCCATAGAATATGTGGCAAGGTAACCCCTAATCTTGAAATTCAAGAATCATTTTTCTTTGTTTCTTTGACTGTATGATTGCAAGAACATTTCATGGACTGCTTGACAACAGGCTAGGGGCAGGAAAGTCTAGTGTGTCGCCCTCAGATTGATATGAATGACAACGATGGTTTGGTGACATGAAGTTTTTATTTGACAGCAGGATTGGACCTGCTAATGAGCATCGTTTTGCTGTGGTATAGGTTGATTTTCTATTTACATTCAGTAGTCAAAACTAATGGTATGCAGTTTGAATAGAATTGTTCAGCAGCCCTTCCAGAAACCGTATGATATTTCTGGATGTAGCTGGTTGTCACTCCATGACGCTTTTAGTTATGTGACAATCCCATGCTCAAGTGCTCAAAACTGAAAAAAAAAAAAACATTTTTCTCAATCGTAACTAAAAAGTTGTTACCCTTTGCTTACTAATTTTGCTTCTGCTTGTTTTATGTAACACCTTTTTTAGTGCAAATAAAAGTCACAAAGCGACCATGAAAACTTTTATGACTGAATGTTAATTAGTAAATTTCTCTACATATACTTGCTATTCGCTGGCCCTAACCGGAGTATCCACTCCCATCGGTTTGAATTCTTGTGCACACACATGCTGCTGCCACATGTTATGTTAGCTCATTCTCCAGTCCTCAAAGCAAGGGCCACCGGATAAATCCAATAGAAAACCCTAGTTACATGACCCCTCTACCTCTTTCTCTAGGTACCTGTCAGCGAGAGTGGGGGACATTCAGACCACTCCGGAGGTGCCAGGCTGCATTCTTCGGTGACTCCCCCTCAAGGGCACCGTATAATTTCAATGGGTGCAGAAAAACAGTACCAATTCGATCTCTCAGAAGGTTTTGAAATTTTCCAACTACAGATGTGTTCCAAATTTGAATCAACTCCTTTAAATACTGAATTAGCTTTTAAAAAAGAAATAAAATCATTTTCAATTGCTTCCTCACCAGATCGCTAGGCCCAAAAAACATGCAAACTTGGACATCACCATGTGGCTTTAGAGAACCACAATCGAATTGGCATTCCACTCTTAAGAGTATGGTTATTTGTCCTAAACCCAACCATACACTCTATTACACCATGTCGGCAAAATTGAAACCCCTATCTTATACTTTTGCCTTGGTCTACTTCCATTTTCTATCTCCTTTCGTCTCTCCAATGTTGAGAACTTTATCCACTTGTGGCAAACCATCATCTCTAGCCTCCTCTTGCTGACTTACTCAGCCCTTAGGTGGAGATCTAACCTAGTTCATCACTGTAAGAGCAATCAAGCCCTAAAGTGGGTTTTGATTATAATGACCACACGATTAAAATACTAGCGAGACTTATCGAGATGTTAGACAGGCAAAAGCATTGGGAGGATGTATTACCATACAGGTGGACCCCTAACAACTAAAAGATGCAGCATCTGGCACAAAGTAGGTTTAATTTCATTTTTATTTTTGAACTTGAGTCCTACGAAAGCCGTACTATTAAGGGGGATGCAAAATACAGGTTTGAAAGTAAAAGCAAGCGCAATCTTTCCTCTAAACATCCTCTACTTATCTGCCAAAGCCATCCACAAAGTTTCAGATCTTTCAGTCAAACATTGGCAAAGCGGCACTGCTGGCCGTAGGCCCGGCACTATGAGTCGAGCGGCACTGCTATGACTTGTTCTGACCATTAGACCAGAGGGGAGTACTTACTCCACATCTCTTCGTCCCCAATGGTCACCTGCGCCATTTACTCAGTTCGAGGCCAGAGAAGCTCTCTCTCACTTGCTCTCTCTCACTCCCAAGAAGCTCTCTCTCACTCCATTGATTTCGAGTTCAATCTTTGAGTGTGTGAGCTGAAATTTCAGCAAGGAGAAGCCTCTCCATCTGTTCTTCAGCTTGCTCAAGCACTTGGTTTGCATTCAAACCGTTGGTTTGCATTTGTTACTCTTGGAGCTTGCTCCTAGCCAGCTAGAGCGTCGTCGGGTGAGCTTGCAATGGTTGTGGCAGCCCCGGGAGGTTTGAAAACCACCCTCACAAACTAGTAAAATCACCCCCTAAGGTCAAAAGTTTGTTCTCTTGACTTGAGAACGAGGTTGGGCTTTGTGAGACCCAAATCCTTTCTGGAGAGACCTTACAATGTGGAGTAGCCAAGCCTTGGTGGTGAGCTGAACCACAGGATAAATCTTGTGTCTTTTGTGTTGTTTTTATTCTCTCTACTTGTGTATTTGGTGATTTCTAGAGTTTGCTCCCGAGATCTACGTATTGGTGTTGTTCTAGCTTCAAAGAAGTGGTGTTCTAGGCTCTACACATCTCATGGGACCTCACTAATTTACCCGATCTAATTTTCATTGGCTACATTTGAACTATGTAGTTTCTGTTCTGGAGGGAGCAGCACTGCCGCTCTATAAGAGCAGCAATGCCGCGCCCCCAGCAATGCTGCTCCGCACTGTGATCTGATCTCTATTTGCGAAGATTTCTCATAGGCCCATTCAACTGTCCTGTAATACATCAAAAAAAAAAGAAAAAGAAAGGGGGCCAGCAAGGGCCAGCCCAGCCAGCCCACCACCAGCCTAGGCGCCTACCCCTCTCTAGAACTTTGTTTCTTCCTCCAGCAGCACTCTCTCCTTCTCCTGCTCGTGCTCCTTATCCCCAAGGTCGCCTCCTCCCTCTTCCCTGCTCCCCTCCCTCTCTATCCACTCCTTCCAACCAGCAAGAATCAAGAGAAAAGAAGAAAATGGATTAAGGAGGAGGAGAGAATCGAGTAGAGCTGAATCTTGGGTGAAGGACGATTTTTCCCCTTCGTTTCTTGCTGCCCTAGGTTTGGAGAATATCCAAGATGAGGTGAATCCACTTTATTACTGTTAATTGAAGTTCTTAGATGGTTCTTGGTCATGGGGATTGGTGTTCTTGTGGGGGGAACACCCTTCTCAGATTTAATTTTTTTGTTTTGCTATTTTTAAAACACGATTTCGGAAAATTATTTTTACTAGCGGTTTCTTATGTGAACCGCCAGTACAAATCTATTTGTACTGGCGGTTCACAGGCAACCGCCAGTAAAAATCACTGATTTTTAGTGGCCCCTAGCATTGGCGGTTCACAAAAACGCCAGTAAAAATACATTTGCAACCGCCAGTACTGAGCTCCTGTGTACTAGTGAGCCTTATTATGCTCGATTCGAAAGATGGCCTCCCTAGCTAACCTCCTTTTCTATGAATTCCGCCATTAAGTTATTTTGTATTGGAGCAGCCAAGGATTTTGAACATGAATATATTCATTTGTTTGGGCGGAACTATGTAAAAAGGATTGGGCCTTCATCAAGAAGAAATTCTAGAAAAAACACTTGGAAAGGTAAGTTACTTTCTGTGGAAGGGAGACTTGTCTTGATTAATTCAGTGCTAACTAGACTGGCCTTGTTCATGTTATCTTTCTCTTTTTAATAAAGGATAGTTATACCCGGCTTCGTCTATCAAATGATAGAATCAGGCCAATTATTACAAAGTTTTGGCCAAAGGCCACCACACAATTAGGTAAAATCCAACACTAACACTGGACATTTGATAAAAACATAACAAGGTAAAGTTTTGACTAAATAGGTCCAATAAATCTAGTTGACAGCCATCCATTGGAGCCGAAGAATTGCAGAGCTGAAGTCTCAATGTGTTGCACAACTGAGACTAAAGCATCTCGAAGATCTTCACGCCACTGCAACTGAGCCCATTGCCGGAGCCGGTGCGTCCCCTGAACAGTACCTGCAACAAAGATTTTAGTCTACATTTGTCAAAAACCACTTCATTTCTTGTTATCCATATAGTCCAGCAAAGTGCAGGTGCTGCTGTCAATAACAACGCGCTTTGATTCTTATTAGCCCTCTTGGACCGTCTATTAAATAAATCCTCTATACTTATGGGAGGAGATACTCCAACTAACATATATGCCGCTCTCCACTTTCTTTTAAGTCCCTACAGGAATCCTTCAGAAAACCAGATTACTATCATTTGCATTTGTCTGGCAAAGTCATGGGCACAAGAAGAAATATCAGCTCGCTACATGGAGTGTTCTTTATAAACCTATAGATTTTGGTGGATTAGGCATACAAAATCTAGAAGTTCAAAATAAATGCATTCAGAGTAAATTGTTGATTAAGCCTATAGATGAAGATGGAGTGTGGCAAAATCTTGTAAGGAAATAAAACCCTAACACAAGTTCAACATAATGTAAGCCAGGGGATTCTCATTTTTGGACTAGCCTTTTGAAAGTCGATTATGATTTTCTGGTTGGTGGATCTTTCAAGGTACAAAGTGGGGAACAACTTTGATTTTTGGAATATATGGTTAGGAAACATACCCTTAGAGAGGCTCATCCACATAATTACATAACTGTAAGGAAAAAAGATGATAGAGTGGCAAATGCCTTTGGACTGTACCACTTAATCATTTAAAAGGGGTTTAGTGAATGAAAATCCCAATTCTTGGTAAAACTTAGTGTCAAAGTTGCCCCAACTAATCTCAACAGGTAGAGGTTTCTTTTGGTGGAACCGTGCTATGAATTGCTTGTTCATGATCCAATCTATATATAGGACTATGATTAATTAGGAATGGAGTCCTACCGGTTATTAAAAGCAGATTTTCCTTTGGTACCTACAACAGGGAGTTGCACTTGCAAAGGACAACATAGCAAAGCAAAATTGGCAAGGAAGTGTCAAATGTTATTTTTGTAGCACTATTGAGACTATTCAACATTTGTTTTTGACGGCATAAAAAACAATGTTTTTTATTTCCATTTTACGAAGTTTAACCACTGATTTCTATAATATGTTTGGCTCCTGGCTATATGGATTTTTGTCCTAAGATTTGAAACCTGATTTTGTTAGGGCAGCAATTATCTCCTTATGGTTGAATAGGAATCATGTGGTATTTAACAAGGGTAAGTCTAATACTAATTTACAGATAATATTTTGGGTGACTAACTGGATTCAACAGTGGTCCATACTGCATAAGGAGGAAAGTCCATTGTTGAGGCATATGGATGTAGAAGCTAGCGGTTTTTGCAAAGTTTGGGTGGCAGTTCCTAAATTAAATTAAACCAGTATATTTCGGTTCTTCCCTAGTTGTCGGTCGTTCACCCTCTGGGAGCTGAACTATATATGTCGCTTACTTTATTTCTTCTCTTAGTTGTGAGAATTTAAGCGTTATGGCTTCCTTTTATGGTTGACACTCAGTTTTGTACCATCTTCAGATGGTAGAAATTAGAACTTTGTTCCGTTATCTAAAAAATAAATAATTGCAACAAAAAAATATTTGAGAGAATCCAATCAATTTTTTATGAACATGTACACATTGTTTGTCTCCTTGGTCTTCTTGGAAACTAGGGAAGATGGAGGTGAAGGTACTGGTATTTGAAAAATGTGTACACCTGTACACATTTTTCAAATACCAGTACCTTGTTTTCCTAACTAAAGATGGAGGTAGGTGCTAATTTCTTCTCATAATTCCAAATGTCAAAAAAGGTACTGGTATTTGAAAAATATTACATCGAAAAACTTGGTCTGTATAGAACAACGAAATTTTACAATTGTCATAACCAGGTAGGAGTATTTGTGGAATGTACATCCTTACAAAAGTACATCTAATATATTTATCCTAGATTTTATTTCTAACCAAAGTAAACAGGCAGTGATGGCAGAAAGCCACTTTAATTTGTTATCTTCCATCTAGTGAAAATGATACTGAACCAAAGTCCATCATCATTATTGGCGACGGATACAATGACACTGTGGATGTGTTAAGCCGTTTTTCATTCTGCAGCAAGGCCAACATATTAAAACTGAAGTGTGCTGGTAGTAGCTCTGGTAGTGTCATCTCACCATCGAGATACTGTAAAACATGACTCATGCTTGGCCTAGCATCAGGAGATGGGTGTGAGCACAGCAATCCTAACTTTAATGCGAGGCATGCTTCATCGATATCATATTTACCTTGCAGTTTGATATCTATTGTATCAATGAGTGTGTCTTTATGCCAATTCTGAATAACCCAGTCGACCAACATGAGCTGGTTGCCTCGGGTGTCTTCATTGATAGGCTTTTTTCCGCAGGTAACCTCAAGAATGAACACACCAAAAGCAAATACATCGGTGAGAGTGGTTGCCTTGCCTCTGTGTACAAGCTCTGGAGCTAGGTATCCTATTGTGCCAACAACATGCGTGGTATGCGGGTCAGTGCCATGATCATACAATCTGGCAAGACCAAAATCTCCCAGCCGTCCATTCATGTTTTTGTCAAGAAGAACATTGTTTGGCTTGACATCCCGATGGATGACAACTTTGTCCCATTCCTCGTGGAGGTAGAGCAAAGCCGATGCAATGTCTTTGATAATCTTGAACCTTTGTCCCCAGTTTAAAGTGGTCCTACCCTCCTCCCCATACAAGTACTTATCGAGGCTTCCATTTACCATATAGTCATACACTAGAAAAAATTCACCCTTTCTCCTACAGTACCCATGCAATTGCACGATATTGTTATGTTGAAGATGCCCCAAGCTTACAACTTCAGCAGTGAACTGTTTTACGCCTTGCTTCGAGTTATAGGGTACCATCTTTACTGCAACTTCTGATTTTGACTTTGGAAGCACTCCCTTGTACACCCTTCCGAAACCACCTACACCTATCAAGTGCTTGGAACTAAAGCCTTTGGTGGCATGAAATAAATCTTTGTATGTGAATCTCTGTGGGCCATACTCAACCTCCCAATCTTCGCGTACCTCCTTATACCTAAAATGTCTCCTGATGAGCATCACAACTGTAGTGCCAATAACTAATACCAGAAGGGCAGATGCAATTGGAAGGATGATCTCTAGGAGTTTGGAAGGAGGTCTTGGACCAAGGTATGGTAGTTTGGGTAGTTTGGTGGAGTTGATGGCTGGAGCGGGGCTATTCATACCAAAACTCCAGCCAAGAATAGAATGATGCCCTGTGCTTAAACCTGTTGAAGATGAGAAGCCAATGTATGCTTCCTCTGTGAGTATCGTGGAAAGGTTGAAGGCTAAAGACAGTAGAGGCGTCACAGGTTTTTCTAGGCCTACAGGAGCTACGGTCACATCGATCCGCGGGTTCTTGGCATCATACTCCACCCAGGATTGGATTGGACCACTTCCAATTAAGGATAGGTTTGTGAACGTGCCATTTTTATAGAAGCCTGCTGTGTAGGATTTCAAAGAGTTTAGACTGTTGATGTCTATGCCGACAATGGTTGTTGTCGATGTCTCCAAACTCTGTGTTTTGGATGGTATCGAACTCAACTGCAAAGATGTGATTGCTCAGACTACCATTGTTTTTGGAGTTGAAAAGGCCCAAAAACTGTATTGCGAAAGCATCAGTGAAGTCTTTTCTAGGGCTAATGAAGAAGGCAAATCCATGGCCCCTGATGTCTCCAAATGAGGATTGGATACCAAACACAAAGGAGAAGGAAAAGGATTGAACCGTGCCATCGGGGGACTGGCGGAAGCGCAGTGGAGATGGGTAAAATGCATGACCCTTGATCCGGGCCGTATCATTAGTCAGCTCGATGAGGCCAGTCGGCGTGATTCTGGCTGCACCGTCAAAGGTGAGGTTGCTGCCAATGAAGCCATTGAAGACGAATTGTTCATGTTCAGTACTGGTGGCGATACTGAATTCTGGTATAAGGCCTACAATTAGGAAGAGGAGGATAGTCATAGTAATGAGCTTCATGCTGGTAGTGGTTATGGGCTTATGGCGAGTTAAGTCGATGTACATTCCTGGTATGTAAATTTATAGCCTGGTACGACACCCACTTCTTGCAGGAGATACGACCTAGTCTATACACCAAATTGTCACGACGTGGAAACAGCAGTTGGCGGTCTTCTTGGGTTGGCAACCTGGCATCAAATGACGCCAGCCTGCAAGAGATTCAACAAAGTCCGCATCATGACGGCATTGATTACTGACTGAGCTTATTAGTCTTGCAGACGTTCAAACGATCGAGCATGCTTCGAAATTCACTAGCAATTTTAAATACGCTACAGAGGTTAATTAAATGTATCATGATGGGTATATATGTTTAATTCTGAGTATAAACATGCATTATTTCTTATAAAAATCTTAATATATGCATACTTATTACTAAAAGAACAAGTTTATTACAAGTATCATTCACTATATGATGGTTCTACTCGTTCGTCTTGTCAATAGATTAGTGAAAAAAAAATATTTAAAAGAGCCTATTATATTGTTCTAAAAAGTCACCCACCACCTGTCATTTTTAAAATACAATAAAATAACCACTAAATTTATATCCTAATTGTCCACCTCTACCATTATAAAATACGACATATTATTACTGAAACTTTATATCCTAATTGTCCAACCTCTGTTCGCTTGACCTAGTTTTCAACTTATTTTGAGCCACAGAACATTATTTTTTCTCTCATAACAATTCAGCTATAGAATTCAGCCCAACCGAATTTCAGTTCAGCCGAGTGAAAATTGTCGATGCATGAAAAAGTAACTGTGTATTCCGATGAACTATGTAGAGGTATATATTACAAGACATCTGTTTACCAAAAGGTGTCTTTCTGTATAAAGGTGTCTATCTACTATGTACACGGGGGACTGTCATCAGCAGTTGCCAATGACATGATTAATGATAAATTGATCACTATTAATTAATCCTAATCAGTCTCAACACTCCGTCTTGAACGATTGATCCTTGTCGACTCTGGTATTTGTTTATCAGTGATCGTCTTGAAGCTTTAAGCTTTGAAAAAAATTCTATGAGAAAAAGCCAAAGCATATCATATACGAGACAAAACTCCTTAAAACCTAGTAGAAAAAAAAGGAGAAACACCATGATATATATAACTTCTAATATTTATAGACCCTTTAGGTGATCTAAAGACATAGTCTAAAAACAATTTGATCGAAAATCAATATGTCGTATATTATCTTCAAAAAACTTTGCAGAGGAAAAACAGATTATATCATATTTACTATGTGTTAACATTACCTCATTAACAACTTTTTGTGAGAAAACTCTAGAAGAGTAAAACTCATATAAAGGAAAAAAAGTGTGTACTAATATGTTAGGACATGCCACATTCATATGGGTCAAGTACTCTAGAAAAGGCCTAACTAACGCCATTGGAGTGACATGTAAAAACACAGCCCCACCGAGGGGTTGCATGTAAATTGCCAAGGTAGGCACTCTCCTCTTTGACTCAATTTTCGCTAACCCTAGTCCCTGCCTCACTCTTCCCTCCTGTGTGTTGGAGCCTTTGTCACAAGCCCTTCTCCGTGTAATAATCGCAGGGACATTCGAGATCGGACCTTCATTCGGGAACCTCCATCCCTAACCTTCATCTCAGGACCTTCTCTCACGAGCCTTTGCCAGGAGACCTCCGCCGGGAGCCTTCTCCAGTTGGGCCTTCTAAAGAAACCTTCTCCCACCAATCTTTTTCGTGAGGCCTTTTTATGTCGGCTTTCGCTGAGAAGCCTCCTACCTCTCAATCTTTTTTAGGACGCTTGTCTCAACATTGGAGCCCATCGTGCTTGGTATGAGATAATTTTTGGAAAGAAGGTTTAAACGTGTCCAAACCTCGAAGAAGGTAACAACCCGGTGCAAGGTATGATCTCCCTAAAAGCTTCAGGCTTCATGAATGTGGCAGAAGTGATGGCTTGAATAAAGCATCACCAAAGTCTTTCTAAAAGAAATAAAAAATGATAAAAGCTCTTAAAGCTTTCGGACCTTTTTATTCAAAGGAAATAATAAAAAAATAAAAAATATATTAAACAAGTATAAAAAATCAGCCGAAGACTTAAACCTTCACCGTATTCAAGAATTTTTTTTGTGGAAAAACTAGAACCTGGGCTTTTGTGTGTTTTTTTTTAAATAATAATAGTACTAATCCAACCTTCGGCGCGGTTTTAGGAATTGCAAAAAAGAAAAAAAAAACGGAAGGACTTGACCTGCTAGCGTGACCTTCGCATGCAAATCAAAAACTTCGCAACTGGCACGCACAGGCTCCTTTTTATTTGCCTATATGCAGGTTCCTTTTAGGGTATGTCCTCGGCTCGCCCCGGCATGCGTGTCCGGACGCGCGCACGCGTGAGGCTAGCTGCCCTCATCCCGTGTAAGTACAGTACAATACGTTTCATGTTTTTTTAAATATAAAAAGTTATAACCCCTAAGCTAAACATCATAATTAAAATTCGATTACACCATCGTGTTTCTTATAATTAATTCTCCAAAATAAGATCTCACGTGGATATATTTTGATAAATTTTTTTACAACATATATAACAACTTTGCAACATCCATACAAAACACCTGCAATATAATTTTAAAACTAATGAAACACTAGATATATGCTTTTACAACATGCATGTTTCACCACCTTCTTCCAGACAAAGCTGAGCAGAGGAGCGAAATAGGTCAATCATGTTATCCGGCAACAGAGGTAGATGACGGCTGGTTAGGAGGTTATGCCGGGCGTACCTGATATCAAGCTGCCGAGGATGGAGAATGGCCGTTATGAAGCATAGGAGGAGGAAGTAAAAGATGACCACGTGGGCATAGGGATGATTACGGTTGATGGAAAGATGCGAGGTCGCGCCGGCTGAGGCGGAGAACGATCACCGCTGGTGGCGAGCCTCCCAATCCGAGCGATGGACATGAAACATACATGTGAAACACTAACTGCAACATTAGATCTAATTTTGAAACATTCAGATACAACAATTGCAACATATATACGAAACTACGGAAACACTCGAAACATGCGGATAAAACATTTGAAAAAAAATACCTAAAAACACTTGGAAACCATTTACAAACATATGCAGCATTCAGATAAAACAGTTCCAACAATTCATGCGAAAATATATGCAACATCCAAATGAAACACTTGCAAACATTGATTTTGAAAACAAAGGATGAAACATTAGAAACATACAATTAAAACATACATCCAAAAAAATAGAACATTTTAGTGAAACACTTATAACCACATGTGCAATATTTCTGATCTACTTTTACAATATTCATATAACGAAATAAGAAAACATATAAATGTTAAAATAATAAAAAATAAGAAAAAAATAAAAAGGAAACAAAAGGAAAGAAATCCAAAATCAAAAACAAAAAATAAAAAATAAAAATAAAAAATAAAAAGGAAATAAAAAAGATAAAGAAAAACCGGTTGCGAAGGTAGCCAACCGGTTGGCACTATCACATAAGCAACCCTCACCCACACAAACTGTAATACATAAAAAAAAAAAAGAGAAATGAGGCTAGCCAGGCCCAAGGCCCAACCAGCCCAGCCGCCCCCTCTCTCTCCAGAACCCTCATCTCTACCCCTCCACCGCTCTCTGCCCTCCTGCTCGACTCCACTCCTTCTAGGTCGCCCTCCCCTTCTTCCCTGCATCCTCCCCATCTCTAGCACTTCTCCAACCAGCAAGGATCAAGAGGAAAGCAAAAAAACGGATTGAAGAGGAGGAGAGGATCGAGTAGAGCTGAATCTTGGGTGAAGGACGATTTTTTCCCCTTTGTTTTCTTGCTGCCCTAGCTTGGGAACGACTAAGGTGAGGTGGTTCAACCCTTGTATGTTCTGATTGAGGTGTTTTAGATGGTGTTTGGCCTACAAATCTTGTGGTTTTGTGGGAGGAATTAATTTATGGGTTTGATTTAGGTTTCTGCTGCCTGGCAGCTCGAGCAGTGCTGCTGTTCGTGAGCTTTCCTGTGATCTAAACGATTTCTCCTCAAGCAGTGGTTAATAGGAAAGTTGTAGAGGGCCTTTAGATCTATCAGCTCGTGAAATTTCATGATTTTAAGCCAATTGGTTTGGGAGATATAGATTTTCTAAGTTACATATTATGTTCTGTCAAAGTTTTGGACAGAACTGGATCTAGCAGGTCTTTGAGAACCTTAGAGGTATTCTGTGACATCACAAATTATAATAGACTTATAGTGGTTTCTCTTGTCTTTCCAAATTGATAATCCTCATTGCTTTTGGATAAGCACAACTTTAGTTATACTCTTTCCTCTACAGATTTTCAGTTTAAGATTTGCTCATGCATTAGGCCTTTTTGCTCAACCTATCTGCAAATATGGGTAATATGAAAGTTGAAGGATATGAAATAAACTGATAGCTGGTGAAATTTTAGAATTTTTGGTCATAAGGATATATAGATATAATCATGGAAAGTCTGCTATCTCTGTTTTTGGACAGATTTTGAAGTCTGATTTCAGTAGCAGTTTAGGCCATCTTAAAAGCATGATAAAAATATAATCCCTTCATAAAAGTTGTAGGCCTTGTTGTGTAGATTCCAGACTGTATTTTTTTTCTATCATGGATTTTCTGGATTAAAAGATATGAAAAAGTGAAGCAGCAGTGCTGCAGCCCACTTGGTGTTTGATCGTTGTTTTGGCTCGGTTTTGGTTGGGGAACGTAGGAGCGCTTTACATGTTATAAAACTTAATGGGAGAAGTTTGTTTTCTGATCTTAAGTTATCAAAGCAGGTGGTAGTGCTCCGGATCATGCGTAAAACAGGTCATCCCTTCACCGGAGGTAAGTAAACGTAGCGGTGGTTTGCTACGAGCTTTAACTTGTTATTTATTCTACTTCCACTCTAAAATTTAGAGCTATAACTAATACACAATAAGTCCTTTAATCCATGTTTCTTTCATTTGGACTTGTCATCTATGATTCCTAGGTGTATACTTATATGTGGCTTGATGATGCTTATGTTGGTTTAAAAGAATGGGGCCTCATTGTCTCCGTAGAGAGATGCTTATGATGTTACTTGTGGTATACCTTATAAATATATATATATTCTTTTCATCACATTCCACTCATGCACTAGCATATGGAGTTATGTCGCTGTCCTATGGCGCGACCGTACTGGTACAACATCGTTTATTGGGCATAACGATGCAGCTTCATACTTGTTGGGTATGAAGACAGGAGACATGGCATTGTATTGCATTTCAATTTTGGACTATGGCTTGGGGACCCTGGACTAGGGTTTGGATGATGTGGTGAGAAGCTATGCTTCTCCACGTTTTGGTGGTTATTAATGTGTATCATGTATAAGGTCATACCTATTGATGGATATACCTGAGTGTTTATTGCTTGGCTTACATACAAAGGGTTTAAATTGATTCTTAATCAACTTGTAGTTTAAATAGCTTGTTAAAGCAGTTTACTTGCTGAGATTTTCACATCTCACCCCCTCTTTTATCTTTCCAGGTTCTTAGTTTGGCTTTTGCTTGAAGGGTGGGAAAAGTAGCAGCACACTTCGCACATCCATACAAATCCTATAATGTTAATTGTGTTGTAAATTAATCAATGTTAAAGCTTGTTAAACCTACCTGTAAGCTTATGGTAATGTTGGATTGTTCTCTAGACATGATGTTTTTTTCTGCTATTTAGGTTGTATATCTTGTTAGTGTACAAATACTATCTTGTGTCTCTACATGTGTTTGCTTCCACTTTGACCCAAAAACAAGAGAGATGCTGCTAAAATTTCGATTAGTTGACCTAGTGCTTTGTGGTTTGGTGGCATCTTAGGTATGGGTGATTTGGGGGTGTTACACACATTTTCTAATCTTATATTGCAAATATGCATGTGCAAATTTTGACCCTGAGACCATCAGAGTCCCAAGCCTTGCCGTACTTCTACCGCCAATCTTTGCTTCTGACCAGACCCGGAAGCGAGTCGCCCTCCGACGGCCCCAGCTCTGCAGTCTAGGTATTATCGTATGTTTCTTTTCTTTTTTTCTTATTTTTATTTTCTTTCTTTTCTTTTCTTTTCTTTGTGATGTTTTATTCTTCTTTTTTCCATATTTTCATTTTTATTGTATGTTTTCTTTTTCTTTTGCGATGTTTTTGTATTTGTAATATTTTCTTTCTTTATTGTGTTCTATTGTTTTTGTTACCTTTTATTTTTATTTTTATTTTATTTTCTTCTATTTTTTCTTTTCTTTTGAAATTTAACAAAATAAGCTCACTCCATGTATAATATTTTGAAAATTGAGAAACGATCACAACCAAATGTTTTATATCTTGATGAGATAGACAATATCTAGAAAAGTATGTACTGATGGATTTGATGTCCAATGACTTTGGGGGTCAAGCGATTACGGATGTTACAAGCGAGGCCACAAGTTTAAGGTTCAAATCCCAACTGCATGCGCACATTTTTTCATGCAAAAAATGTGTCTTGTGACTTCTTAAAGTGAGATTTCAATATTTTTCTTTTCCAACCTTAATTTTTTCTGTTCTAAAAGATAGCCTATTTGGTGCAGTAGTCTCACCCAAGCCTAGGTCTCTAAATCCAAAATAATCAACCACCGCTGCTCCTTCTCCCACCAATGTCGCGCTCCCTCTTTCTCTCGATGAAAACCACCACCTTCGCTGCTTATCCTGCCGACACCGTACCGCGCGCTCTCTCTTTCTGCCATTGATAATAATTCCCCAAAATTTTCACATGCCGCCATCTTTTTCGGTTTTGCTGATCTGTATGACTGTCTATTTTGCTGTCTTCTCGTGCTCAGCCAAGTCAACGATACGTGTCGTGCGAGACTTTTCAATTCCTTTCATAAACAGAGCCAGTGCCAGCAGCTTTCTTCTTCGGCTCATATGGGAAAACCTAATTTGGATACACAAAGTTTCCTTTTCTTAGGCGGTGATGGTGCTTGCGGAGTCGTAAATAACTGTTCAGATTATTTGGCTGGTGGGGAAGAGTGTGGATGGGTAGGCAGCGGTGGTTGCGGAGTCTGTTGCTTAGGTGATGCTGGTGGGTCATGAAGACAAGGTGATGGTGGGTCAGGAATACGAGGTGATGGTGGTTCAGGCATAGCGTGTCCAAGTGATGGTGGGTCCACAGGACAGGAGTGGGGAGGTGTCCAGTGATGGTGGGTCCATATTGTCGAAGTACTTATCCATCTTACGCAAGCGGAACTTGTGTCCTTTTGGTAAGAAGCGTCTGTGCCTCATGTACACTAGCTTGTTTGATTCATCTAGGTACACGCAAGCTGTTTCATCTATGCATATTACACAACCAACCTTCCCCTTGAACTGCCCTGATAGCACGAATAGAGCAGGGTAGTCATTGATGGTAATAAATATAATTGCTTTCAGTGTGAATGTCTCTTTACAGGTACTCAGTCCAACATTTTGACACCTTCTTCCCATAATTTTTTCATGTCCTCCATTAAAGGCTCCAGAAATACATCCATGTCAACTCCAGGTTGTGTAGGTCCAGAAATAAGAAGTGTTAGCAAAAGGTATTTTCGCTTCTGCATCAACCAAGGAGGAAGGTTGTATATGATGAGGATCACCGGCCATGTGCCTGTGCTTGCTGCTCCTCTCGGCAAATGGATTCATTCCATCAGTACTTAGAGCGAACCTAATATTTCTTGGTTATTCAAGCAAAATCCGGGTGATTTGCATTGAAATCTTGCCATTGTTTGCCATCAGCTGGATGTCTTAGCTTTTCATCGTCTTTGTGCTCCTCAGAAGCATGCTTATAAGTTTGGTATCCTCAGGGTTTGCAAACAAACATCTCAATCGATCAACCACGAGAAGGTACCACATCACCAGAGCCAGAATCTTTTTCTGCGCATAGTAGTCTACTTCGTCCTTTTTCTTTCTTTGTGGGTTTTAAACTCTGTTGTGTCTTCTATTGGGCTTTCTTTTTCCTCTTACCTGTTGTAGACACAGAGGCTACGTTCTCTTCCTCTCGATAGTCTTTGTTCGTCTTGTACCTACTTGCGCCATAATTTGGACAGCTCTCCAAGTCTTTATAATCATCACCTCGATAAAGGATGCAATGATTTCTATAGGCGTGGATCTTTTCGACACCCATAGTAAGCGGACTGATTAGCTTTTTTGCGTAGTACGTGTTAGCAGGCACGTTGTTCTCCTTTGGAAGCAAGTCTGCGAGAATACTTAAGAACGCATCGAAGTCAGCATCACAGAAACCATATCTAGGTTTGACCATTGTGTCATCACTGGACCGCAGCGTCGTGATCTCTTTCGTACAGCCCTTCGACTCATCGTAAAAAGGCTCTTCTGCTGCCTTCCTCAAGGCCTCCATACCTTTCATGAAGAACATCGATGGATCAGTATGACGACGAAATATTGCATCTAAGAATTGTGAATCTTCCTCAGCAGTAACATCTGGCAGGACATGATCAGTTTTGTCGTCTACATTTCCTCTAACGAAATCATAATCAGTAACATTTGGTAACAACATGTTCACTATGGGTACTAGGCTGATGTGTCCCCCGTACAAACTTATCCAGACCACCGGCGTCGATGTTCTCATGGTTTCTAGCTATATAAGGTGAAGAGCTACCCTCTCCATGCTTAGTCCAAATCAAATAGTCCTACATAAATCCTCGACAGACCAGATGAGAAAGGATTGGTTCTGTGTCATCAAACACAACAATATTTTGCAGTCTTTGCACAAATATTTCCAGTTGTAGAAAAAGCTCCCCCTTAAAGTGTGCATACAAGCATAGAATACTTGTGGGAGACATGCACATAGACTTTGAAGGTTAAGTCATCAAAAAGGGGGAGATTGTAAGGAAAATAGACCCTAGGCCCATTTATATTGGATTTTGGTGGTTGATGATCAACATGAGCAATATTGAACTAATGGTTCTACGAGTGTTGGTTTTGTAGTTCAATAGGATGCACAAGTGTTTTAGACTCAGGCAACGGTGAAATCCGAGTGATCAACACCTCAAGCAAGACATTGGAAGACTTATTGAAGACCACAAGATAAAGCACAAGTCCAAGACACAAGATGGAACTAAGCCGGGTGTCTGGAGCGCGAAGAAACAAGTAGGGAGAGGGTTTGGGTTCTCTCTCCCTCCTGCCGAGCTTGCGAGGTAGGATTCAGCGATTTTCGGAGATGTCACTGTGGAAAAACAAGCACCGGACGCTGACCTCGTGAGCACCGGACGTGTCCGGTGTGACTGAAATTGGCTGGTTTCATTCCCAACGGCTATCTTCCACTTGGGGGCTATAAATACCGCCCCAACCGGCCATGGAGAGTGTGGAGAAGTGAGGGATCATTCCAAAGTTGTTGCTACACCATTCTATAGCTCTCCACTTGCATAGTGCTTAGTGATACACTTGGTGATTAGCGTAGGTGCTTTGCGAAGTGTTTAGATTGACTAGACCACCGCTTATGCACTTGCTCTAGGTTATGCCTAGTGTTTAGTGAGGTTTGCATACCTCTTGATCATAGGTTCTTGCGCGCACCGTTGTTGTACTCGGCGGGGCTTGTAGTCTTGCGAGATCACACCAACCGCGCTTGTGGTGTGGCCGCCACCGTGTACCGAAGGGAACAAGGCCCGCGGCGGTTCGGCCGGAAGCTTGATAGTGAAGACGGTGGGGAGCATCCGAGGAGAGGCTTGCCTTGCGAGGCACACCTGGAGACCCACTTGCAAGTGGGGAAGGTCCGGGGCTATCCACGGGGTGACCCGACCGGGAGCTTGGCCCTTTCGAGGGATTACTTGCGAGGGGCTCCAACGAGGACTAAGGGGAAGCTTAAGCGCTTCTCGATACCTCGGTAAAAATACCGGAGTCATCGACGGGAGTTTGCATCTCTACCTCATCTTTACCTTCCGCATTTACATTGCTTCCTTGGTTGTGTGCTTTATCCTTTCCTAACTTAGTTGAGAAGCTAGTTGATAGGATTGGAACTTTTGCGGTAGAGATAGCAACACACTTAGCAAAACCTTAATTGCACCTTGGCTAGTTTATTTATTGCTTTGGTTTTGCTAAGGTTAGGAAAAAAGAGGCCATAGTTTAGAAGTTGTGTTTTGGTCGCCTAATTCACCCCCCCCCCTCTTAGGCGTCTCGGTCCTTTCAGGAGGAAGAACGGGTATTTATAGCAGACTTTGTACAGGCGGTTCAAACCACCTGCAGTAATAGGTTTGCACCGGTGGTTCACTTAACGGAACCGCCAGTATATTTCTACTGGCGGTTGTGTTCAACCGCCAGTAGAAATGGATTACTACAGGCGGTTGACTTAACACAACCGCCAGTAGAAATAGACTATTTCTACCGGCGGTTCCGTTAAGTGAACCGCCGGTGCAAACGGTTTTGCACTGGCGGTTCATAAGTCTGGCCAGGCCGTTTTTTTTCTAGTGACGTCCGACAACCATAACCGCCTGTAAAAATAAAGGCCCAGCGCCTGCGTAAGCTTTTCTCTACTAGTGTATAGACAGCATTAGTAACCCCACCTCTATATAACAGTGATCATATTACGATTTAGTATCACCATCTAAGAGCAGCAGCAAATCATCACTCAACGACCGATGGCCCCACACATTTCTTCCATACTCATTTGCTTCCTCCTTCCTTATTTTGGTTTCTCGGAATACACCCATGGGAGAACCCATGTCCTCCACCACCAATCATCCTCCGTTGAACCTCGGCCGCAGAACACTCAGTCAGTAGCGCCAGACTGCTCAGCCATCCTTTCCGGTGCAGTAACCATGATCACTGCTATTACATTACATTACTTTATTGTTGTAGATTTTTAAGTTCTTCTCAAAACTGTAATTGCACAATAAGGGCAATTTATCGGTGCTGAAATGGTAGCCGGTTTGTTTGAATGAACATGACCATGAGTTCACGAAATTTCGGTCACTTAATAATAGTTTAAATTCAGTCTGGTACTAGTAAATTTTGTACTTGTACCAGCTCCATCTCATAAAGGTTACAATTGTAGATTTTAGTAAAAAGTCAAACTTATCTTATGTTTGACTAAGTTTACTAAAAATGTAATTATATTTGTATAAAATTGTTCAAACATGAGATGATTTGACTTAGAATAAAACTATAGTTGTAATTCTTTTTATGAGACAGAGTAATGTCCAGTCTTATCACGTCAATATTTGATTTTACATTTTCGGTTTAATTTTTTCCTAGTGAGACTGAGAAGCAGGCCGCGTCCCTGCTATCTGTCCACTAACATAGTAACATACACAGAAAAGCTTTACTCAATCTCTGATCGACATTTTTCAGGAACCACCGATGACAGGAAATTGCCACTGGTGCACCCTCTGAGCCCCTGCTCCCATCTCAATGGCGCACGGAAAGCCATGCCGTCGGTGAACGAGATACGCGCTCCGCCTCCAGTCCCTCTATGAGACTGGCACTGGCACCCGCTCCAGTGCGGCGTCGACTTCTGCGTCAGCGTCAGACTCGATTCCCATCGCTGGCAATGACTACGACGATTTTCCAGGGACGTTGTTCTACACCGTCGTCGTCGGCTACGGCACGCCGGCGCAGAGGTTCTCCGTGGCCTTCGACACCGCCGCCGGCTTCTCAGTTCCTCCGGTGCAAGCCGTGCAAGGCGGGGGACAGCCCTTGCGCCCAGGCGTTCGACCCGTCCCTGTCGTCGTCCTTCGCCGCGCCGTGCCCTGCGGCTCGCTATCGGATAAGTGCCCGGCGGCGTCTTGCTCTGGCTCAGCCTCTGCACAGACGTCGTGCCCATTCAACTTTGCCACGGCCGAAACCACGGTGGCTAACGGCACTTTCGTCAAGGACACGCTCTCGCTCTCGCCGTCGGCGGCGGCGGCGGCCACGGTGGATGGCTTCACGTTCGCGTGCGCGCAGTACGTCGACCCTGGCTTCTTGTTCGGGGCGGACGGGATGATCGACCTCAGCAGGAACAACGGCTCGCTGGCGTCTCGAGCGGTGTCGTCGTCGTCGTCTTCTCCACCCGGCAACGGCGGTGGCGACGACCCCATCGCCTTCTCCTACTGCCTTCCGGCGAACCTGAGCTCCCACGGGTTCCTCTCCGTCGGCACCTCCCGTTCCACGTACTCCGGCCGGCAGGACGTGCAGTACGCTCCACTGATCGACAACCCGACCATACCGACTTTCTACTTCGTCGAGCTCGTCGGAATCAAGGTCGGCGGTGTCGACCTCCAGATCGCTCCGGACGCGCCGATCAGCAACTTCACCTTGCTGGACTCGGCGTCGACGTTCAGCTACCTCGCCCCTCGCCCGTGTACGCCGCGCTCCGCGACGAGTTCCGGCGGGAGATGGCCGCGTACCCGGCGGCGGCGCCGCCGGTCGACGACGGCCTGGACACGTGCTACAACTTCACGGGGATGGAGGACGTGGTAGTCTACGTGCCGATCGTCACGCTCGAGTTCGCCGGCGGGTCGAGCCATGGAGATCCTGCTTGACCAGATGATGTACTTCACCAACCCGGCGACACTGTACTCCGTCGCGTGCCTCGCGTTCGGGGAGTCGAATCCGGGGAGCACGTTCCCTGTCTCTGTCATCGGCAGCATGGCGCAGCAGTCGGCAGAGATGATCTATGATTTGCAGCGAGGAAAGCTTGGGTTCGCTCAACGAGTCAGCTAGGTATCGGCTGGCGGAGTGGCGGTGAACTAATTCTCAACCGTTCTCAAAGGGGGAGCTCTCAGACTCACTTCTGCAAGCTGATGTATAAGGATAACAGGACTTCAGGTTTGGCTAGCCTGTTCCCAACTTCCCACGGTGCCAACGTCCGTCCTGTAATACTACTACTGTTAGAATAAATTAAGAGAGAAGACACAGCATCTATATTTTTATTTCGTAACCAGAAATTCTATTAATAGATTAGATTACTTCATTTCAAATTGTGTATTAAATGAAAGATTAGGCAATTCCATTTTCACGGTTGTCCGCACAATTCATCCGCGACGAAGCACGTATCAAGCACTATCGGAAAATCCAAATTTGTCGAGTGTAGATGGTTCGCAGAGTGTAATTTTTCGGCCACTCAGCAAAGAAGTTCTTTGCTACTTCTTTGCCCAGTGTGAAAAAAATACTCGACGAAAAAAAAACAATCGATAAAGAGGGTCTTTGCCGAGGTTTTTTTGCACTCAACATCGCTTTTTTATTTTTATTTTTTGCAACCGGCAAACTTGCATGTTTGCCAAGTGTTTTTTCTTGGCACTTGGCAATGTGAGTTTTTGCCGAGTGTTTTTTTACACTCGGCAAACAAGATCTACAAGGCCCTAAACCAATTTAAATTAGAAAGTGTTTAACTACGCAGTTTTGGTAATTTCTTCATTCGACAAAGCGACTAGAATGTTCTTCACAAAATCTACATAGCCATATATAGTTTCATGAAATCTAGAAGAGAGATCTCTAAGTTTTGTAAACAATATTACTATCACTATGTTGGAAGAACAAATGACCAAAATAAAAGTTATAGATCTTGAGAAGTTATACAACTTTTTAGTTGAACACTTTTTTATTTGAATTAATTCTGTCAGCTAAAAGTACGTTTGAATTTTGTAAATTTGAAATTTGAATTTTGTAAATGAGTTCTGATGGAGAAACAACCAAAATGAAAGTTTTAGACCTTAAAAAGTCATGAAACTTTGTATTTAAATTATTTAGGGCCTCAAACAAGCAATTTACCCTGAGATTAGTATAATATAGACAACGAAATGGAATCTAGACACAAGTGACGGTGTGGTGCAATGGTAGAGCGAGTATGCACAAGGGAGAACTCACGAGTTCGAATCCCACCGGCTGCGTAGCCGCAAACTTTCCACGAAAAATACCGTGACTTGTGACTTCAAAGGAGTTGGTTGGGCCATTCCTACGTTAAAAAAAATTGCTATTTTTTGGGGGTTTTTCCGATTTATTCTTTGTCAAGTGTATTTTAGCATGCGGTAAAGGCTTTGCCGAATGTCCGAAATAAAGCACTCGACAAAGACCTTTTTGGCAACACAAAATTTGCTATGTGAGGTATGCCGAGTGTGGCACTCGGTAAAACCGGCGAGTCAAGAAGTGATGTGCGCATGGCTTCCTTTACCTTTTTTTTGTCCAACTCACCTTTCCATTTAGGTCATCATGCAGACTTTCACCGAAGCCTCAGACAGCAAACCATGGCTTTCCCTCCCCTCAAATAGATGAAAAAAAGTAAAATATTTATTTGAGAACGGTATAACTTTTGAACTGTGTATCTATTTTTAATTATGTCTGTACCGGTTTCAGACGACAACATGAATAAAATTAGACCCCATTTGCATATGTTATGATGAATTTTTTAATATCAATTTATATGTATTAATTCATAACATATAATCTATGTATATAGACTTTTTATAACTTTTGTATGGAAGTTGTGTTTATAACTTTTGTGTTTTTAAGTTTTGGTATAAGTTATGAGTTAATTTGTTCCCTTATGTTCAAATAACTTTTATGTTTTCAAGTTCTGCGATAAGTTATAATTTAATTCGTCCCTTTTGTTTAATAGCTTTTGTACATAAGTTGTGTTTCATAACTTTTTATGTTTCCATATTAGCATAAATTACATATTATAAGTTAGTACCCATAAATATTTAATAGCTCTTGAACATAAGTTGGGTTTCCTAACTTTTTGTGTTTCCATTTTTTTTTGCGAATTTTGTGTTTTCATATTGACACAGGCTACGTGCCACAAAAGTTATGAAACATAATTCATTTTTCTTTTTACTTTTCATAGTAAGTTATTGATTTTCCTTTTATGCATGCTACCAACATATAACTTTTAACTTTTATACATGCTACCAACATAGAATTTTTATGCATGCCATCAACATAAGTTTCAATGTAATTTCCTTTATGTTTGTATAGTTATATGTAAGTTGGTTTTTTATAACCTTTGGGTTATATGTTACAAGTTATGTGTTGTAAGCTAATACTTATACTAGAATAAAATTCTTCGAAATATATGCAAATATGATCTAATTTTCTTTGCATCGTCACGTAGAACACACTGGTATAGAAAGAACTTAAAATAGATACACGGTTTAGAAGTTATAGCAGTTTCAAATAAATATTTTGATTTTTTTAGTTGCGTCGGCGGTGACATCACAACATGCAGGGTGAGCGCGCTATGGATTTTACTGAGGCTGAGTGTGTCCGTCTAAAAAGGGAAAGTGGTGGGAGTTTATTTTGCCAAAAAATGGAAACTTTTAAATGTTGGAATATTGATCGTTGGAGTTCAATCCAGATATTATTCGCTATATAGTTTCGCCGGGGAAAATTATTCTCTATGTCAGGGTAGAATTTTTGGATGTCATTTCTATACACCGTTGTAGGGCAGAGAGAGTACATGTTGTATGAATGAATTTACTCTCGTACCTTTCATCCTAAATGACTTGTTTTTTTTTGTCTCATTCAAATATGTAAGTAAAATAGACCATAGGCCCATTTATATTAGATTTTGGTGGTTGATGATCGACATGACTAATATTGGACTAATGGTTTTACGAGTGTTTGTTTTGTAGTTCAATAGGATGCTTTTGGACTTAGGCAACGGTGTAATCCGAGTGATCAATACCTCAAGCAAAACATTAGAAGACTTGTTGAAGACCATGAGATCAAGCACAAGTCCAAAATACAAGATGAAACTAAGCCGGGTGCCAAGAGCGCGATGAAACAAGTGGGGAGAGGGTTTGGATTCAGCGATTTACGGAGATGTCTTTGTGAAAAAACATGCACCGGACGCAGTTCAGCAGCGTGCCTCAGCAAGAGGCACCGGACGCGCTGGAGACACTGAGCGAGCGTCGGGTGCACTGAAGGCAGAGAACGCTGGACACGCGGAGTGTTCAGTGACCACGCACCAGACGTATCCGGTGTGAAAATGCGCTCTCGGCTGTTCTCTGGATGCTCACCGAACACGGAGCTGGGAGCTTCCGGTGTTATGCCGGACGCGTCCGGTGATCAGATGAAGATGGCGCCAATGGCTAGTTTAAACGGTCAACCGACGACGCGGCAACACGTGGTAGCACCGGACGCGGGGCGAGCGTCCGGTGCATCCGCCGGGAGCGTCCGGTGACTAGTTTTATTTCCCAACGGCTATCTTCTACTTGGGGGCCATAAATACCACCCCAGCCGGCCATGGAGAGTGTGGACAAGTGATGGATCATTACAAGGTTGTTGCTACACTATTTTAAAGCTCTCTACTTGTATAGTGCTTAGTGATACACTTGGTGATTAGCATAGGTGCTTTGCGAAGTGCTTAGGTTGATTAGACCACCGTTTATGTGCTTGCTCTAGGTTTTGCCTAGTGTTTAGTGAGGTTTGCATACCTCTTAATCCAAAGGTGCTTGCGTGCACCGTGCTTGTACTCGGCGGGGCTTGTAGTCTTGCGAGACTACACCAACTGTGCTTGTGGTGTGGCCACCACCATGTACCGTAGGGAACAAGGCCCACGGCGGTTCGGCCGGAAGTTTGATAGTGAAGACGGTGGTAAGCATCCGAGGAGAGGCTTGCCTTGCGAGGCACACCGGAGACCCATATGCGTGTGGGAAAGGCCCGGAGCTATCCACGGAGTGACCCGACCGGGAGCTTGGCCCTTGCGAGGGATTCTTTGCAAGGGGCTACAACGAGGACTAGGGGGAAGTCTGAGCGCTTCTTGATACCTCGGTAAAAATACCGGAGTCATCGACAGGAGTTTGCATCTCTACCTCATCTTTACCTTCCGCATTTACTTTGCTACCTTAGTTGTGTGCTTTACCTTTTGTAGCTTAGTTGATAGGTTGGAATCTAGGTTTCTTAACTCTTTTGCGGTAGAGATAGCAACATACTTAGCAAAATTTTAGTTGCACTTTGGCTAGTTTATTTATAGCTCAGATTTTGCTAAGGTTAGTAAAAAAAGACCATAGTTTAGAAGTTATGTTTCTAGTTGCCTAATTTATCCCCCTCTTAGGCGTCACGGTCCTTTCAAAATCCACCCAAAACATACAGCACACACCAAGACCACATATGCACTCCTACCTATTAAATTTGTGTGATTATCACCACATAGAAATTATCACAACTAGTTCAGAAACCCTCATTAGTGTTGGCTTTCATGCTGTAGCAGTGAAACTGAATCGTGATAATCATCTTTGACACCATCGGTCAGAAACCAGAAACCAAAAACCAAATTAAAAAACAAAGCCACCTACCACTCACGTTGCACTCACTGGTGCACCAAAACCCATGCCACCATGACCCGATTCCCGAATCCACACAGGGATAGAAAGGGGTGGGCCTCTACGCAATGCCACCACAACTACCGGTTCCCCAATGTGCCCATGCTAGGCCTCTCACGCTGAGAGGCATCACACTCGGTGCTACCATGGCAGGTGGCTGCTTCCATGAATTGCGGTCGCTAAGCCCGAGAGTCACTAGGAGGAAAAGTGAGAGGCATTTCTTCATAGGAAAGAAGGAAAAGATAGAGGACACATGTAGGATAGATAGAAGGGGATGGAAGGCAAGGATTCACATACTCCATGCATGGCCATTCATGGGGCGATACACGGGTGCATGAGGTTGTCATTGAGAAGAGAGGTAAGCGGTGCACTATTGCTGATCCGGCAATGGCAACGGAGCCGATTAGAGTCTGTGAGTAGTGGGCTTAGTATGATAGTAGTCTTAGTGTGAAAGTTAAGTCATGTAATGGGCCCCAAGGATAGGGTGAGTGGAGTCGGTGGCGACAGCGCAGCATACAAACGTTATTGTGTCATTGTATGGAGGCATCGATGAACTGAAACTGCTCCCTTTAACTGAATACAACCGTCCCCATTCTTATTACTCTTCCTCAAATTCTCTGATCATCCCAGACTATGCTTCTCTCTAGTTATCATCAAGATTACTCATAGAACCTAACAATTCACTGGTACAGAAATGGCCTTTGTCCCCGGTTGGGAAACCCCTTTAGCCCCGGTTTCCCAACCGGGAACAAGCTTCCGGCAGTAAATGTCACCACTTTTAATCCCGGGTCTAGAACCGGGATTAAAAGTGGACCTTTAGTCCCGGTTTGAAACACAAACCGGGACTAAAAGGTCTGCAGCCCAGACCACGTGTCCTCGGGTCTGTGGAACCTTTTAGTCCCGGTTTGTATCAACAACCGGGACTAAAGCCTTCTTTTTTTGTTTTTCGTGTTTTTTCAGTTCATTATTCGTTTTGTTTTTTAATTATGGTTTCGATTTAAAATTATCTATACACACATATATTACATATATATATATATACACACATATATATATTTTACACATATATATGTAAAATATATATATTATATGTGTGTGTATCAGTTTTGACAAAGGACACAATACGACATAAGACATATATTACAAACTACATATATATATATATATATATATATATATATATATATATGTATATATATATATATATATATACACTAGAGAGTTTAACACTTTTTTCACTCCAAATGTTTTCCTCTCCAAAAGTTTTCACTCCAACATATATATATGCCCTTCAGTCATCTTCATCACCACCGTTGCCCGGCTTCCAAGATTCATTAGGGTCATTGTAAAATTCTCCGGAGGAATTCAAAACTTGATCATTAAGAAACCCTGCTATGGTCTCTTGAATTGCCTTGAGCTCGTCTTTTACCAGGACCTTTTTCTTTAAATAATCAGTCTTCAAACAGAGTCAAAGGGAAAGGTATTAATATATATGATTATATATATATATGTATATATACATTTGTGTGAGTTAATATGAGATCGATTTAACGTACTTTTAGCTTCTCCCGGTCAGTTCTGACTGAGTACACCCTCATGAACTCACAGACATAGTATCCACAAGTGTTATTCCCGGGTTGTTGCCGCAGAACCCACTTTACAAAACAAAAAAGATTATCATCCGATCCGGACAATACATATATATAGATACATATATAACATGAATGGCCTCTAAGTATATATACTTACCATGTGTGGGATTATAGTCAGTGGTGCATTGCAATGTTTGAGGTCGTATTTCTCAATGAATCTTTTCCAAACACTGCCAATCAGAATAAAAATATCCAATGATCGATGTGAATATTTTCCAAACACTGCAATTGAAGAAGGTAAGGAGAAATAAATTACCTCTGAAAAATATCTATCATATCTTGGATTTGGTCCAGGCTCTTTCTCATAGAATCTAAGATCTCCATATGGCTTTATTAAAGATCGATGACGATCAATATCCAATGATCGTTAAAGTTGTAGGGGAATAGTATCTGTTTCTTGCCGCGTTGCTTTGCTAAGAACTTCATGAGATTCTTCTCCGTGTCTTCTTTCCATGTTGGGTTGGGTGTAGGGTGTTTGAATACAATATGTGGATCAATGAAACCAACTTCATTAGACCCTCTCCATTTGCACATTTGCATCTCATAGCTGCATATATATATAGAGAGAGAGTAAGGATATATATATAGAGAGAGAGAGAGAAAGATTTGAATTGCAGAAAGAAAGTACACTTACAGACAATAGCAACTCATTATTGTTTTGTCGAGGGAGTCCATGTGGCATAGTTGGTGTAATTCAGCAAAATCAACAAACATAATATCATCGCCACGGAACCAATGTTGGTTTCTAATT
Source organism: Eremochloa ophiuroides (assembly GCA_038502445.1). NCBI lineage: Eukaryota > Viridiplantae > Streptophyta > Magnoliopsida > Poales > Poaceae > Eremochloa > Eremochloa ophiuroides. The sequence continues at coordinate 29,705,864 of JAHLJS010000003.1, forward strand.
CGGACAGAAATCCAAGACTCACCCCGTGTACATGCCCCAAGGTACCACTTGTTTAGCAAGTACATTTGCGTACCTAGTTGACTGAGGGTTTTTGGATTCCATAGACTCCGACCATGTTGATATTTCCTCCACTCGTCAACTACTTGCGCTTTCTCCACTTGCTCCCATCCAACCATTTGGGCAAGGTTCATACCAGTTTCCGCCATGAAAGCTTCAAACTCGTTCAAATTGACCTCACTAGGTACCTGAATGCGGTCCATAAATGAGCCATATTGATTCGGTATCTGATCACTAACAATTAGCGGGGGGTTGCTTGCTTGTCTTGTTTGCCGAGTTACGGAACATCTTTCCCTGCCTTCTTCTGTTTGTCAATAGACTTCGTGAGAGAGCGGTCATAGTCCGATAGTGACAGGGGCTGTTTAGCTTCTCTCAACTTCTTCTCGTGCTCCATCCTTTTCTGCCTTAAAGCATCGCGAGGTAGATAGTAGTACGGTTGCGCTTTCTTTTTCTTCATCTTTTCTGTCTCCTTTGGTTTTCTTGTGAAAAAATCTGCGACTTGTTTTTTCACCGCAATATCTAACTCCTCTTTAGTCTTTTCACCGGGCAGTTTCTGAGGAATGGGTTGCTTTGTTTGCTTGGTGGCTTTCTTCTTTGCGGGCGGGGTTGGTTGCACCACCTGCGGTGGAGGCCTCTTAGTAGATGGCTTGGTAGGTGGGGGAGGTGTTGGAAGTCGTGGCGGCGATGACGGCTTTGCTGTTGGTGGAGGTGATGGCGCCCTGCCTGGTGTAAACACATCTTCGTACTCGCAGCCCAGAGCACTCTGATGGTCTGGGGAACGGATTATTGGACTTGGCCTTTGCTTCTGTTCTTCAGGACGAGGCGGCAGTGGCGCCCCTGGAATAATAATGTATCGCTTGCGCTATACAACGAATGTCTTCTCAGCTTCTCCTAGTGTCTTCTCCCCATCACCTCCTTCAATTTCAAGAGGCACATTACCAAAACCTTTGGTAACTCTATCCACCGAGACGCTAGCATATCCAGGTGGTATTCTTCTCCCATGGATAGTGGGTGTCTTGGTCGGGTCTACCGGGTTTACAATACCGGTAGCAACCATGACTGTGGAGTTCCCCTGTGCAATGTGCAGCTCACACGGTGTAAGTGAATTAGTGATATCAACCACGGGGAAGCGCAATGCTCCGTCATCTTGCTGATTTGGCACCTCAGTAGAAGCACAACTGCTTTTTGCAAGATTTTCTGGTTGGCTAACTCCTTCTGATGTATGTCTACTCAATGCTAATTCCAACTGCCTTGCTATTTCCTCTTGCATTCTTGCTTCAAGTTGTTTCTCACGTTCATGAGACTGACGTAGCGCTTCACGTGACTCGAGAACATATTCTTCTAACTTGCGCATCCGCTCTGCCTCCTCTTCCTTCCTTCTTCGATGGCTTCTGTAGCTATCTTTGTCCTCAGGGAAACCATGTTCCCAAGCCACACCCGGTCCCAAGCCTCTGGTTCGGCCAGGGTGCTCAGCGGTACTAATGGCATATGTCAGTTCGTCCTTCTCTCTCTTCGGCCTAAATAACCCTTTCTCTTTAGCGTGCATAATATATTGCAATCTTTCTGCTGCGTCTACAAGTTTCTGGCCATGAACTACCTTCCCGGTCTGCAGGTCAAGACTTCCCCCATGACCAAAAAACCATTGTTTCGCACATACAGGCCATGCAGCTGATTCTGGTATGAGCCCCTTGGCTAAAATATCAGCTTCCAATTTTTTCCACTTGGGAATGGCAGAAGGGTAACCACCTGATCCCAAGTGATGGTGGTATTCCTTTTTGCGAGCATTCTCAGTGTTCCTTTTGACCCGTGTCTCACCCTCTTCCGATAACTTGTACTGTACAAATTCATCCCAGTAGGGCCTACATTTTGTGATCGGACCAGTGGCTCGGTCAAAATCTGGCATCTTGTTCTCCTTCACATATGTCTTGTAGAGACTTTTCTTCCAATTCTGAAACTGTGTGGCCATCTTCTTCATTGCCCAGCGCCTAACTAGCGACTTCAAGTCTTCGCTGTTGAACTCTGGATAATTATCCGTTTCTAGTGTGAAATGTTGAAGAATATCATTCCACACTAGATTCTTGTCAACATCAGAAACAAAGTGAAACGACCTCGATTTCCACGAAGGGAAATCCACAGGCTCGAATTGTAATTCAACAGATTGCTTGGGACAATCCATGAAATTACCCATATCTCAGTTGACACCAGGATCCATACAACGATAATTAAGTCTTACATAAACATTTATTACATCGCCACACTGGCGGAATCAACATTCAGAGAAGCTTTAGAAGATGCGGAAGCGATTCATCCTTCACGGCCAACTTGAGTGTAGCACGTGACCCTATTCCTCGTCATCATCTCCCTCGAAGTCGTACTCATTCTCGTCACCTGACAGCAAATTTATCAGTACGATTTGTACTGGCCACGGAGCCCACCTATGCAGCATTTGCTTTGTGGAAAGTGGATGCAAGGCTATACAAGCAGACCTATAGGCTGAGGTTTTCCTATGCAGCTGTAATCAATGTTTATTTAGTCAAGTTTTATCACCAGTTAACACCATTATCCCTTTTCCCATCACCACACCTCGCATACCCACACCTCACTCTCATTCGACAGGCCCAACTCCCTCTCGGGCCTATCTCAGCGGCACACTACCACAACGGGTACACTGCCGGAACAATGTTATCCAGGGGGAGAAAAGAATATGCTCTCATCTAATAGTGGTTGCAGAAACATTAGGAAAGGTCCATAGCCAACGAGTTGACTTATGTATCGATCGATCAACCATACACTCTGCAGAGGTTTTACTACTCACAAGATTAGCCATCATCGATGCTGTACAATCATCTAGGCAGAATTCCGGGTGCTTGCTTGCCTAGGTCGATGCCACCCTACCACTCAGCCCTGGGATATTCCGGATCCAACACCGTCATGTTGAGACTGGGAGACGCAGTACCGGGCCCATCAGTGGTACTGCGCATCTAGAACGGTACGGGAATCCGCCATCCGTCACCGTCCACCCTTATCACCTCTCAACCTAGCAGTAGTGGCACCGCCCTACCAAGTAGTCCAGCCGTCTCCCGCCCATCAGAAGCGAGCGAGTAGCAAGGGAATCCAGATGTTTCCGGTCACTAGTCAGATCCTAGGTTGTGACCAAGCAGGCATCTCCACTTAGGGGATACTCTCCCCGTGCTATCACAGCACCTCCGTCCACGGGCTTCAAACCACCAAGGCTATCCCACCCGGAACCTCCTCAACAACTTTACCCGCCACAGGTATCTCACTTTGGGGATGCCCAGGTTGCACCCCCGGCACGACTTGCCCCATGGGCTTGTCTCACATCCCACTTGGTCGACATCAACCCTTACCACGCACCCAAGACGCACGCAGCACTCTCTCCCAGTGGTTATAATCAGTTATACACCGTCCCAATTCCACCACATAGCATATAGCAAGTAGAAAGTAGTGGAAGAGTAACAGTAAATTAAGCAGCAGCTAACCTAACAGCGGACAGCAGGGTAAAGTCTTATCAAGGCAGGGAATTCAAATATACTACCATGCAACCAATCCATACATAATCATAAAGCAATAGCAACAATGTCATTTGCAATGCGTAATAGGATCTAAGGATTTGGTGGGACGTGGCACCTTCGTAGTCGTCTCCTAGCTCCTGAAAGTACTCGTGGTCATCTTCCTTAGTCAGATCCTCCTCCGGCTCTGAAATCGAACACGAAATAGTCGCGTCAGCGACTCCTATAGAGTATTTCAGAAAAATCCAATAAAATAAAGAGCCAAATGCACACAAACACAATCTTAGATTGTAGATCTCATTTTTCTGAGAATTTTGATATATGGTGCGCAATTTTTGGACATCGTATGAATAAGTTATGAATTTCCGAAGATTATCCTATTTTCTGAAAATGGGAAAACTGGTCGGTTAATCAGGGGCAGCTTGGGATTGGTCCACGTGGCGCGCGGGTCCAGTAGTGCGGCAAGTGGTGCCTCAACAGAACACAGACCCGATGGTCGCCCACCAGGTGTTCGATGCTGGTTCCCAGAGAGTTGCCGGAGTTGGCGTAGCTCGGCGTGGCTCGGCGGTGGTCGGTGGTAGCTCGGCTGTGGTTGGGGTATCTCGGCGGAGCTCGGCATAGTTCGGCGGTGGTCGGGGGTAGCTTGGCGGTGCTCGGCGTAGTTCGGTTTAGCTCGGCGGGGCTCGGGCGAATCGGAGATTCGGGGCGCCGAGGGTGCCGTTCTCCCGAGGTCTCCCGCGGAGGTTCGGGCGAATCGGACATTTGGTGCGCCCGAGGGTGCCGTTCTCCCGAGGTCTCCCGCGGAGGCTCGGGCGAATCGGAAATTTGGGCGCCCGAGGGTGCCGTTCTCCCGAGGTCTCCTGCGGAGGCTCGGGCGAATCGGACATTTGGGCGCCGAGGGGGCTGCTTTCCCGAGCTCTCCCGGTGAGGCTCGGGCGAATCGGAAATTTGGGCGCCGAGGGGGCTGCTTTCCCGAGCTCTCCCGGTGAGGCTCGGGCGAATCGGAAATTTGGGCGCCCGAGGGTGCCGCTCTCCCGAGCTCTCCTGGGGAGGCTCGGGCGAATCGGAGATTCGGTGCTAGCAGGGTTCCAGGGCGTTTGTTCAAGGCGGCGGTGTCTCTCCGGTGCGACGGACCATGACAGGGCGGCGATGGCCATATTTCGGCAAGACAGGGCTCGGCTTTCCCCAATTGGCGTGCTCAGGCAGTCGTCCGACCAGATGGTGGCGGATTAGAGTCGTGGTATGGCCTCCTTCTCTCGCTCGGCATACGGCGGTTCTCCGACGAGGTGGAGGCGCACGTAGCCAAGGCGACAGTCGTGATTCGGGGCTCGGCTATCTAGCGGCGGTGCCGAGGCAGACTTGGTGAACCTCGGCGGCCTTTCTCCGCAGCGCGAGGCGACCAGGGGTACTCGGAACGGATTTAGGCGAGGCGGAACCTGTCGGCGGCGATGTCGTCGCGACGGTGAGGTTCCGGCGGGGCTAAGGAGGTCCTCTAGGAGATGTATACGCGTCCAGGGTCTATGGCGATGGTATACCAACTATCAATTTTGGCTACCGAGCTTTCCAAGGTGCTCGGTTGTGGCGGCGGCGTGTCGCCGACGGTGGCGGAAAGCGGCATCGCGGCTACGACCAAGTATTGGTTCAATCGAATGCGGTCTTGTCAAATTGGTGAGGCCAGAGAGGCATACAACACTCTGGTGGCGAACTTTAGCCATGGCATGACCTTCTTTTGGCGACGGCTCGCGGCGGCGCTCCGGTAAGGTCGCGGCGCACGCGGCCAAGGCGATTCAGGCTTCCTCTAGCGCTTAGATCTGCGTAGCTAGCTCAAGGGGTCGTGGCGGTGCTCCACGACGCTCTAACCTATACGGGTGCTAGTCGGATTGCTCGGAACGGGTGATTCGGCGTCGGAACGCGTCGGTGGTGAGCGCGCTCCGCCGAGAACGCGTCGTGCTGCGTTCTCGGTCTAGCAAGCTTGTAGTCCGGGGGTTTCGGCCGGTCGAATGAGTGCATGGTGCAGGTGATCTTCCCGAGCCGGTAAAGGCTCGTGCCTGCGCGTCCCGAGGGTGGAACGCCATGGCAAAAGCAGGGCAAGGTTCGGACATGGCGTGCGGTGGCTCACCGTGGTGTCGGTGAAGCTAGGATGGCGGTGCAGTGGCGAGTCGGAGCCGTGCAGAGCGATCGCAGTGCCGTGCCGCTCCTCGTCCGCAGTTCGGGCTTCTCCTCCGTGTCCGGCTCCGGCGTGCTCCGCGGCGGCGGCGCTCCGGCAGCTTCTCCTCCTCTGCTCCGCCCTTCTCCTACGCTCTCTCTCTCGGTTTGGTGCGGTGTGCCGGTTTGTGCTGCGGTGGCGGCGAGGGGAAATGAGGGTAGGGCTTCGGGGTGCTCCAATTTATAGGCGAGCTTGGTAGGTTCCCATGGCGGACGACCGCGATTGATCTCGGTAGATCAGAGGGCTTCGGCCGCTCGACGCTAGGGCTTCAGGGTGCACGCGGGCTCGCTTGGTGGCCAAGGTAGAAGGGGACAGGAGGGGGACAGCGGGGTCAGGGCTCTGCCATGCTGTCGGCTGTGGGACCGGGGTCACGCCATTCGCGCGACACCCCCGGCAGGCGCGTCGCCTTCGTGAGGAAGAAGAACAGTGGGGGGGCGAGAGCGGCTGACAGGCGGGGCCGGGTTGGCAGCGAGCGCGAGCGCGAGCGCGTGTGTGCCGGTCGTGCGCGTGCGCTGCCGAGCCGCGACGTGGGCCGCGCGCGGTGAGATGAGGAGAGGAAGGTCGGGCGGGCTTGGGCTGGCTTAGCGACCCGGCTGGCCGAAACGAATGGCTGGCCTAACTCTCTTTCTCCTTTTCTATTTTCAGTTTAGTGTATATATACATATATTGCCCATTTTAATTATTGAGTAAATACAAACATAAATTGCAATAAATCCCAAATGTGATGCATAAGTTATTATTCTATGTGAATGGAATTAAAATGCAAACTACACTCCTTTATTTACCAATTTCATAATGAAACCTATATGCTTGCACAAGAAAAATGGGTTTTCATAATAAATAAATGAAAAATTTTAATTGGTTGGGATTTTTAGATTGTGTGGATTTTTAGGGTTGTTACACAAAGCTGACATCAGGAGCACTAGGCTTTGCCTTCCATTCTCATGCACTGATCGGGATCCTGTCCCTTACAAGGTATCCACAATGGTTCATGAATTTCTTTGCCTGTGGTCCTAATGGTTCGCCCGTATCTGTGTTGAACTCTGTGATCACAAAGCGACCCTCTAATGGCTTCTTCGGGCCCCGGACTCCTTTGCTCTTGCCCGTAGATGTCGTCGTTCCAGATGGCTACAAAATTAAGTTAAGAAACAAATATTTAATAAGTATCGGTAACCACGCATATAATGATTTCGTAACCATGTGTTCGCAATAAATAAATATCTCGCCAGTAGTATTATCTGCAACATTGTCTTGCTGCACATTTCCATCATCCACTAAGTACTGACTCCCATCGTCTTCTCCCTCCGGCCAGTGTTGACTGCCAGTGTTGATAATGTCCATCATTTCTTGTTCCATATTGGCTCTTTCTTCGGCCATCTAGAGGAGAAAAATTATTAATGTTAATATTGCATGTGGAACAAAAGAGACAGAAAACCTAAACCCTAGCCCTAACAATAATTAAACCGTAGCCCTAAGCCCTTACACTAAACCCTAGCCCTAAATCCTAGCCCTAAACCCTAACACTAAACCCTAGCCCTAAACCCTACACTAAACCCTAGCCGTAACACTAAACCCTAACACTAACCCTAAACAACCCTAACACTAAACCCTAGCCCTAAACCCCTCTAAACCTAATTAATAATACAATTAATTAGTATAAGCTAATAACTAAACTAACTACAAAAACTAAACTAAAACTAATTTACTAATTAATTACTAATATATTAACCTAAACTAAACTAATTTGCATGTGGTCCTAACTAATTAAACTAAACTAAACTAATAATTAGTAATAAAAAAAATAACTAACTAAACTAACTAACCTAACTAACTAAACTAACTAACCTAACTAACCTAACTAACTAAACTAACTAACCTAACTAACTAACCTAAACTAACTAAACTAACTAACTAAGCTAACTAACTAACTAAAAATAGAACTAAAACTAATTAAATAGAACTAATTAATAATATCTAACTAACTAATTAACTAATTAAACTATCTAAACTAAACTAAATTAATGAACTAACTAAAAATAATACAATTAATTAGTATAAGCTAATAACTAAACTAACTAAAAAACTAAACTAAAACTAATTTATTAATTAATTACTAATATATTAACCTAAACTAAACTAAAACTAATTTACTAACTAATTAACTAATTAAACTATCTAAACTAAACTAAATTAATTAACTAACTAAATGAAAAAAAAAACGCTAGCGGATATATCTCGGCGATGTAGGGCGAGGCGGTGAGCAGAGGAGAGAGGGCCGGGGGCGGATCGCGTGGGGGCCGGCGTCGAGGCCCGCAGTGGGGCAGTCCGCGGCGGCGGCCGGCAACACGGAGGCTGCGTGCGGCGGTCAAGGAGGCGGATGTTGGGCGCGCGGCGGTGGCGGGCCGGGCGTCGAGATCCTGCGCGAGGCGGTGGCGGGCCGGGTGTCGAGATCCCGCGCGAGGCAGTGGCGAGCTCGAGCAGGTCAGGGCGGCGCGCGGGCGAGGGGGCGTCGCGCCGGCGGGCCACTGGCGGCCGGCGTCGGTTGCAGTGGTCCGAGAGGTGGCGGCGGCGTTGAGGGCGAACGGCGGACAGGGCGTCTGAATCGAAGAAGATGGACCGAGGTTGAAGGCGAGAGTATATATAGATGGGGACTTTTAGTCCCGGGTCTGATTCAAAACCGGGACTAAAATCTTTTGTTCCCGGTTCCAACCAGGAACCGGGACTAAAGCTTAGACTTTTAGTCCCGGTTCTTGGTAGGAACCGGGACTAAAAGTGTGTTTTTTGGCGGGCCTATAAATTTCGGCCCACCTTTAGTCCCGGTTGCAGCCTACAACTGGGACTAAAAATGAAATTTCTGTTCACCTCCCGCCAACTGGATCATTTCTTTTTGTCTTACTTTATAATACTTATAAACCTTACTAATTCAATAGTAAATGGAAATGTTGACAAATTTTTTTAAAAAAAAGGTTCCTGCTTTATTTTACTGCATACTACACAGAAGAAAAATCTTTTACCTATATTTCTTGATTTCTTTATAAATATTAATAGTAATATACGATAATAATCATTAATTTATTAATGCAAAAATGTAGTGCTCAATAAATATAAATAAAATGGTTGGTATTTGACAGAAAAGTTGTTTTCAATTTATTTCAACGTAGCCAAGGGGTGTCTTCATTGTTCAATAGGATGCTTGGGTCTTTGTTGACCATGAAGGGTGGGATTCGATCATCCTTCTCATAATCTTCTGATGTGTCTGTCTTATCTTCAATTCCCATAATGTTTCTTTTTTCTGAAAGAACTATATGACGCTTTGGCTCATTACTAAATGGGTTCTTATCGTTTTTCCCTCTTTTCGGTTTCGATGACATGTCATTGACATAGAATACCTGGTTGACATCCTTGGCAAGCACAAATGGTTCGTCTTTGAACCCACTGTTATTGAGGTCCACTATTGTCATTCCATACTGGTTGTCTACTGTTACCCCGCCTCCGGACACCTTTACCCACTGGCACTTGAACAAAGGAACTTTAAAAGTAGGTCCATAGTCTAGTTCCCATATCTCCTCTATGCGGCCATAGTATGTTTGCTTAGTCCCGTTCGGGTCTGTGGCATCTATGCGGATACCACTGTTTTGGTTGGTGCTCCTTTTATCTTGGGCTACTGTGTAGAATATATTTCCATTTATCTCGTACCCTTTGTATATGAGGGTATGCCATGATGGTTGCCTAGCTAACAAACACAGTTGCTCCGGAATACTCTCATCACCCTGACATTCTTTTCGTAACCAACCGCTAAAAGATTCCATGTGATGGCGCGAAATCCAAGCTTCAGACTTGCCTGGAAACTGTGATAGTAGGAATTCCTTGTGTCTGTCCATATATGGCTCCACCAAGGTGGAGTTTTGCAGAACTGTGTAGTGTGCTTTATTGAAATAATCGTCACCCTGACTGATATATGTTTTCTTCCCTAGTGTCCCCTTTCCACTTAGCCTCCCCTCATGTCGTGATTCTGGAACACCAATTGGGTCTAGATCAGGAATAAAATCAACACAGAACTCAATGACCTCCTCGGTTCCGTAGCCCTTCGCGATGCTTCCTTCTGGCCGAGCACGGTTGTGAACATATTTCTTTAGGACTCCCATAGACCTCTCAAAGGGGAACATGTTGTGTACGAACACAGGACCTAGAATAATAATCTCCTTGACTAGGTGAACTAGGAGGTGCGTCATGATATTGAAGAAGGATGGAGGGAAAACCAACTCGAAGCTGACAAGACACTGAACCACGTCATTATGTAGCTTAGCAAGATCTAGAGGATTAATTGCCTTCTGAGAAATTGAGTTGAGGAATGCACATAGCTTCACGGTGGCTAGACGTACATTTGGAGGTAGAATTCCTCTTAATGCAACTGGAAGCAATTGTGTCATGAACACGTGACAGTCATGAGACTTTAAGTTTTGGAATTTCTTCTCTGGCACATTTATTATACCTTTTATATTTGAGGAGTATCCGGATGGTACCTTGATGCTGTCTAGACATTCAAACAGGCTCTCCTTCTCTTCTTTGCTAAGACTGTAACTAGCAGGTCCTAAGTATTGGCATCCATCAGTTGTCTTCTCGTTCAAACGCTGGAGGTCCTCTCGTGCTTCAGGTGTGTCCTTGCTCTTCCCGTACACACCCATGAAGCCAAGCAGGTTCACACAAAGATTCTTTGTTAGGTGCATCACGTCAATCGCATTGCAGACCTCTAGGACTTTCCAATATGGTAGCTCCCAAAATATGGACTTCTTCTTCCACATAGGTGCATGACCGCTAGCGTCGTTCGGAACGGGTTCACTGCCAGGTCCCTTTCCGAAGACTACTTTCACGTCCTTGACCATATCGAGTACATCCTCACCGGTGCGGTTGATAGGCTTGGACTTGTGGTCTGCCTTACCTTTAAAATGCTTACCTTTCTTTCATACAGGGTGATTCGCAGGCAGGAATCGACGATGCCCAAGGTAGACAACCTTTCTACATTTTTTCAAAAATATACCTTTAATGTCCGTGAAACAGTACACACATGCATTATATCCCTTGTTCGACTGTCCTGAAAGATTACTTAGAGCAGGCCAATCATTGATTGTTACGAACAACAATGCACGGAGGTCAAAGTGCTCCTGTTTGTGCTCATCCCAAACACGTATACCTGGTTTGTTCCATAAAAGCAGTAGTTCTTCAATTAGTGGCCTCAGGTACACATCGATATCATTGCCAGGCTGCCTTGGTCCTTGGATTAGCACGGGCATCATAATGAACTTTCTCTTCATGCATAACCATGGAGGGAGGTTGTAGATACATAGTGTAACAGGCCAAGTGCTATGACTACTATTCTGCTCCCCGAAAGGATTCATACCATCCGTACTTAAAGCAAACCTTATGTTTCTTGCGTCCCCTGCAAAATCTGGGAACTCTCGATCGATTGCTCCCCATTGAGACCCATCAGCCGGGTGTCTCAGCATATTGTCTATCTTACGGTCTTCTTTGTGCCACCGCATTAACTTTGCATGCTCTTTGTTTCTGAACAAAGGTTTCAAGCGTGATATTGTAGGAGCATACCACATAACCTTGGCAGGGATTTTCTTTCTGGTTCTTTCATCCTCAACATCACCAGAGTCATCTCGCCTGATCTTATACCGTGATGCATGGCATACCGGGCAAGAATCCAACTCCTCGTACTCCTCGCCACGGTAGAGGATGCAATCATTAGGACATGCATGTATCCTTGTGATTTCTAATCCCAGAGGGCAGACAACCTGTTTGGCTTCATAGGTAGTGGCTGGTAATTCGTTATCCTTTGAAAGCATCTTCTTTATTTTTGTAAGCAACTCCCCAAATCCCTTGTCGGATACACCATTCTTTGCCTTCCATTGCAACAACTCTAGTGTGCTACCCAATTTTTTCTGTCCTGCATCACAAGTTGGGTATAGCAACTTCTTGTGATCCTCTAGCATACGCTCAAACTTGATCTTCTCCTTTTCACTTTCGCATTCTCTCTTTGCATCGCAAATAGCCTGAGCAAGAGCATCAACGGGATCATCTTGTGCTGGTACCTCTTCTTCAGCTTCCTCCATTGGAATATCATTGTTTAATATACCATAGTCAGCAATAGTGTCACCATCGTCCCATTGTTCTTCTTCGTCTTCTTCCATTATAACGCCTCTTTCTCCGTGTTTGGTCCAGCAGATGTAGTTTGGCATGAAACCCGACTTGAACAAGTGAGAATGAAGAATCCTTGAGCAAGAATATTCCTTCAAATTCTTACATACAGCACATGGGCAGCACATGAATCCATCCCGCTTGTTTGACTCGGCCACATTTAAGAAAATATGCACGCCCTCAATGAAATCTTTAGAGCGACGATCAGTGTTGTACATCCAATGCCGACTCATCTACATTACAAGACAAACAAACATATATCACAATACTGGACATTAATTAATTTATGGAAGCCTCGCTGCAATGTAGACAGTCACAACTAGCACTAAACTAATTAAACTTAAAATACACTTCAACAGCCTAAGCATATCACAACCGATCTCAACTAAAACAGACAAATCATTCATCTGTTCAACATCAATGGTCTTCGTTCACGGGCTCAGTGCCTCATCAGCTAGCTCATCACCCACCGCAGCCGCCTCTGCAAGAGTTCCAAACACGTGTTTGGCATACTCTTCTTCTCAGTACCACCCTAGACATCCACTGCCATCCCACTTAAATTAAGACAAAAATACATAAGTTTAGTAAAAAAATACATAATTTATTATATATAATCATCAAATGCGATGGAGTAACTCACATTACGATCCGGACACTTGTAGAAGATGCGCCCCTTGTTGGGACCCTCCTTCTTCACTCGAAACTCAAGCACATTCTTTTTCTTGCACTCGCCGCACTCAATGAGAGGGAGGTCTGGTCTCAGCCTCTTTTGAACCCGATGATAGGCCGACGATCCGAAAGCATTCGTCATCTACTCTTTACTCTCTAGACTCAAATTTGTAAAGCACTTAAATTCCTAATAATGTATTTTAACAAGTGAAACAAAAAATAAAACTCCTAAAATTTAAATCACAAATATATACATACAACATTTGAGTAACAAATGTGAGCTATGCATACTATAAATCTTCCTTCAACCAAATATACAAACTATCAAGTGATTTTGAGCTTGAAATATAAATTATTGGAGAAATATCAAGTGATTTTGACCTTGAAATACAAATTATTGGAGAAATAACCATAGAAATATCCTAGTGATTAAACAAGAGAGAGAATAAAGATAGTAAGCTTTGCAACCGTAGAATTGAAGAAGTTGGAGGAGTAACCTAGCCAAGCTCCACACTTGAACTGAGAAGAAGCAAGAACATGCACGAGCAGAAGCAAGAACAAGCATGAATGGCTCGGGGCCTCGAGCTCGGGGGGAAGAAAAGGTTTAAATTGGAAGGGAGGAACATTAGTCCCGGTTTAGGCTACAAACCCGGGCTAAAAATTAAGGTTTAGTCCCGGTTCTGCCCATAAACCGTGGTTAAACTTTTAGTCCCAGTTGATTATTAAAACCGGGACTAAAGATAGACTTTTAGTCCCGGTTTTGATCACCAACCGGGACTAAAAGCTCCCTAGCCGTTGCGAGCCGTTGGGAAGGAGGATTTAGTACCGGCTGCTATATCTAGCTGGGATTAAAGGTTTCTTTCTTCCCGGGCGCAAAAAATTCCGGTACTAAAGCCAAAATCGGTAGTGGATCAAAAGTCTGCTCTCTACTAGTGATTGGTATCCCCGTCGGCAGGAGCCACTGTTCTTCACCTCGGTGTTGAGGGCAATGAATCTAGAAGTCTGAGCCAAGGTTGAGCAGGTTGGTAATTGCACACGGGTTCTGCTGATTGGAGAATAATGCGACGCTGGCGCTAAAGCGAGGGCCCTCCATGATTCAAAAAGACATGGTGAAGTCGGTCGAGGAGTTGTCGACGCAGTTTGAGAATATGATGAGGCAATTCACAGGGTTCTAGACTATGATGCAGAATTCTCTGGACTCGTTGAATGCTATGGGATCTAAACAGGCGCATGTTGTTAGGTGTTTCAGGAATTGCAAGAAAGAGCAGAAGGCGCAGCTATTTCTCTGGATGTGGTCTCCAAGCAGGTGGACGTCATGCACGGATTTGATGGAGACGCGACTCATGATGGCTTGTACACCCATGGTAGTGGACAATTGCACTTGGGTCTGTCGCATGGACCTCAATTTTGCTCCGGGGTCATCCACTTCCTCACCTGCGTCGGATGATGAGCAGGCGAACTGTCATAGCGAAGAATACAACGAGATTCAGGGATCTCAATCATAGGACGACAATAAGGGTACGTGCTCGATACCTAAACCTCCTCAGTTCATTTCTTTGCATTTGGTCTTGCCTAAGAATTCTCCAGCACCACCATTTCTGAAAATGGAGTTTCCCAAGTTTGATGGCTCTCAACCTTGTGTGGCATGATTGGTGTGAGGTGTTCTTTGAGGTGTATGTTAAGCATCCATCTCTGAATTCCCGCTTTGTGATCCTCCACTTTTAGGGAGCGTCGGCAACTTGGTTGTAGACATTGCAGCGCCAAGGCAGAATTCTGGATTGGGAAACGCTCTGTGATCTGGTGATGGCAAAGTTTTTTAGGAATCAGTACCAGAACCTATTGAAATAGTTTGACTCTCTGATGCAGAAAGGATTGGATGACTACCATACTGATTTTGTGCGGTTGGCTCATGGCATCTTGTTGTATAACAACAACTATGATGATACGTACATTGTGACTCAGTTTGTGGCCGAATTGAAGGAAGAGATCACATCAGTGATTTATCTGCATCAGCCCAGGATGTTGATAAGGCTAGTGCTCTTGCCTTTATTCAGGAAGAAGAATTGAGCGTCAATAGCAGTAAGGGAAGGCAAGTTGGCAAGGGAGTTGTCAGATTTTCCAATGAGAAGGCAAAGCTACCTGAGTTGGAGGCCAAGCTAAGAGGGGATGATACGTTGTCCTCTCTGAGGGATTTTCACAGAAGAAATTGGCTATGCTTCAAGTGTGGGTAGAATTGGAATCATCAGCATAAGTGTCCACAACAGGTTTCCTTTCATGTGATAGAAGAGCTCTTGGATGCACTTGAGGAGGATTCAGGACCTGATCTAGTTGAAGGTACTAAAGTGGAAGAAATTGTGCTCTTTGTGGTCATGATGTTCCTTCTGGACAACACAAGAGGAGGACATTCAAAATTTGTGGCAAGTTTGGTAAATTTGAGGTGGTTATTTTTGTTGATTCAGGCAGTGTGGGTACCTTTATCAATGAGTTTCTTGCAAACAAGCTGTCAGTACAAGCGGTCCCTTGTACAACTACCAAGTTATTCGCTGCTGATGGAAGCCCTATGTTGTATGATAGAATGATCGAAGGGTTACATTCGCATGCCCAGGGTTATACATTTACTTCAACTAAAGGAATCCTGCCTTTGAAATGCTTTCACATGATCTTAGGTGAAGACTGGTTGGAATCTTGCAGTCCTATGTCGGTTCACTAGTCAATCTACTAAATTCTGACCTTTATGCAATAGCGAGAAAACGTTGCAATATGCCCAATTTGGTTGCAAAAGATATATGTTGCAACCAGATCGCAATACCTTATTGCAACGTGACATTTTGCAACCAAATCGCGTTCGTTGCCAATGGTTGCAAAATATCACGTTGCAATAAGGTATTGCAACCGTTGCTAATTTGACATTGCAACTACTGGAGTTTATTGTAACCATAGTGCTTCGTTGCCAAATATGGCAATAGGGCATTATAGCAACGTTCTTGGTCATGGCAATATAATGAATTGCCACGCTTGCCTCCCTTGCAAGAGGTGGTTTATGCAACGATAGCTAACGTGGCAAGAAAGACATTTTGCCACTCTATAATTTAGTTGCCAAAGGTGTTATTGCCACAACCGTCATGTCGTGGCAATACTACCAGTTTGCCACGCAATGATATTTGTTGCAAGAGCCATATGTTATTGCCATGACCATCTTGTCGTGGCAATACTACCATTTGCCACGTATTTTTATGCATTGCGCAAGAATGTGTTATTGCAACAACCATCGTATCATTGCAATACTACCAATTGCAACGCACTTATGTTCGTTGCAAGAGATTTTATGTTATTGCAACCACCATCAGGCCATGGCAATACTACCATTTGTCACTCAATGTTTTTCGTTGTGAGAGTGATGTGTTTTCGCCACGATCATCAAACTGTGGTAATACTATCATTTGTCAAGCAATTTTATTTGTAATTTCAAAAACAATAAATCATTACAAAAGCAATTGCACTCATATATTAATTATAATCAATCATCACTCATTCAATAAGTTCACAAACCATTGCAATAGTATCAAAATCATAATGGAGTATACAGTTCACTTGATCTATTTCACAAATTATTAAAACTTGTACCAGTGCAAATTTTCTATCATGAAAACAACACTCAGAGTTTCCTTGTAACACAACATGTGATCGCCTCCGCTGTGTGATCCATTGATTATGAGCCTCGCATTCAAATTTTGTTCACCTACTGACCAAAACAATAAGATTAGAAAAAAATTAGATTTAGTCCTTCATGCACAGAATGTAAAAAGATTCCAATTAAACTGGTTGTAAATAATAAAACTCTAGAAGCTATGCTGTCAATTTAATTAAGCAAAAGTAGATTAAAAAATAAGATGTAGGCAGTAGGTCAACAACAGCAACAAAGCAAGTTCCTTAAACTGGTTGCTCTTTATTCCATATAATCCTCCGAACAAAGACATGACATATATAAGATAACTTTATCCTGTAAAAATAGATTAGGTAGACTACCAATTGAAATAAATAGGACAGCAACAAAGACATGCCATATTCTATCCAAATTCAACTAGTATAGTTGTATGTACAGAATGCACAAGAAATATTTCAGCATTCCGACTCCGATATATTTAAAGCATGCTCAAGGTATTGATAGGGAAGAAACAGGTAATTTTTGGAAATTGTTTCGCACATCAAATGTATCACGTCAATGTTACATATATAACTAGACCTATGCACACCTCCATCAGTTTACTGCCTTGATAAGAAACAACACTCTGCCTAATCAAGGCACTCACTTTCAGTCTCATCCAGGAATCTCTCTTACTAATTAAATTTAGGTTCATGTCACAATCACATTTGCAGTTCAGCTAGTTATCATAGTAATTATAGAGATCTAGGACACCTGAGTGTATGGATACAAACAATAACTTAAGACATGACAGTCTCTGCCAAGAAGAACCATTTAGAAACTAATTAGACATAAAGGTGCCAAACTTACTTCTGGTCATTTGTTTTGTCAGCCTCAGTAGTTCTTAGAGCAGGCACATAATCAATATGATAATCTCCCTTACAGTAGTTAATTGAATTTTTATACACATACAACCATTATCATAATAGCCTGCCATTTTAACTAAATGCTCACCTCACTTTCTAATTCAACAGGAAGCCTAAAGAAGCTTAGCCTGTGGCTAGCTATCTGAACTTCACGTGACGTGTCCAAGCTAAGCAGTTTTACAGATATATCTACACGTGGCCATTAGCACAAGCAAAATAAATAACTTACTGGCAAGTTTCAGATACAACAAAACAATTTTACTTGCATTCAAAAAGTGATGTACGTGCATTCACATAGAAAAATTATTTTAATAGGTAATCTATAATCCATACATGTTAGTTAGACCAAATTGCACCAATGAAAAGAAAGAAACATCAGCAAAACTGGATTGTATATGGATATTTTCCTGATAGAACTGTATACTGATCAACTGAGAATTAGATGTGTTACAGAAAATGGAGAAGCTAAAAATGGCAGATTAATTAAATTAAGAAAGCAGCCTAAGGTAATGAAGCCCAATAGCTTTATTTGCACATTAACTTTCCTAATTGGTAGAAACCAATAGTAGTAAATTTGGTTGGCTGCTCTAAGGAACTAAGAACATAATGTTATACTAAAAATATCTCTTCAAATTACTCCTAATGACTTATGCAAACATGTTGCAATTCCTCATCTTTAGAACCAACTATAAACCCCACATAAGTAACTAGTATGTGTGGATCACCAACAGTCACCTGCATATATACATCCTCTAAAGCCCAATCATCTTGTTGACTATTGTTATCACTACCCCATGGAGACCAGATCAATCCTTATACCATACATCAGAAAGTGAATTAACCAAATCAATCCTTCTTGCAAGTACCAAATAACTTTGAAAACTGAATAATAAGGTTCATAACTCAGGAATAATAAACAGTGGCATCTCTGAATTAGAGCATCGAAAGGTTGATAGCATTGAACTGTTACTGCAGCTATATTCACATGGTAAATCCACACCCTTTCCGCTGTTAATCAATTGACAAGGTCAAGTTTGTGTTAACTTAGAGCTTCTTATCGTGAACCCAGCAAGGCAGCCAGACTCAATGGTGTATGACATATACCCTAAAGACCTGGCAGTGGCCAATGCCTCAGTGTAGCTTCTTAAATATGCACACTGTTAAATGAATGTTTACTCAATCAAAATGACCTGAAGGGGATGCAAGAGATCTTCATTTAGAAGATAGAATGGAAAATTCTAAAGGGGATGCAACCAAACAAGTTTGCTCCACCATTTAACTGCTTTAGCTACCTCTACAAATTGGAATTATACCTTACTTGTACTAATCAGGAAGGGGGCCTTACCTTGAGTGCTCCTGCTGCTGTAATCTGCAGGCCAGGAGGCGTGGTGCGTGCAGGCGGACCCCTTCTTCTCCAGGCTCCAGGTAAAATACCAAGTCTTCCGCAACTACTAGATCTGCAATGAGGCCCCCTAACCTAGCTACACCAATACAGAGAAAGCAAGGAAAAATTTCAGTCAACAACATAACTGGCACATTTTTTGTCAATGTAAATATGACGAAAATAAGATTGCTACAATTTTTGTTGTCCTCGAGAATTACAAATTCAGATAGATCCCTTGTCAAAATCGATAACAAAATTACATGTATTCTATAGCTCCACATGTTGGTCAAAATGTCCCATATCCATTCATCAGGAAAGTACGTATCATATTTAAGAATCAATACTAAGAAAGTCCAGATGATTGAATAATCATCACAAATACAAGAGAAGCTTAATAATATTTACTGAAATAGTACCACTAGAGCAATATCATATACAATTTCTACCTTTTACGAAATCAACAGCCAGTCAATACAAATTCAACAGCCAGCATTCCATTCTTCACAACCAGTCCTTGCTTTCGATTCTTCATGACCGTAGTCAAAATAACACATGCAATTGTACACATATTCTACCCATCATTCATTAGTAATTTAGTATGCACAACTAAAAGTTCCTGAATATAATCATAAAATACCCACCTTCAAAAGCTAAAATTTTGTAGCTATATAGAAGAGCATATACCAATATACTTGAGGGTAGCTCGCTGATTCTTAATTATCAAATTAACTTGCCCGGTCAAATATTAGACAGATGGACCATTAAAAGTGGTCTCATTTTTATATTGAAAAGCACTAGTTGGAGTTCTACATATATGTTAAGTTTTATAAATTTTTGTTGATATATGGCTGAACAGAATTCACTAATTAATGATATGAAGACAGTACGAATACGAAAATGAAAAATTTATGTTTCATGCCTTATAAACTTGTACGTGGGCAAGCTTTACCAGAGTCTGCAGTAAGCACACAAAATGGGTTCTGTCAACTACAGAAAAGGCTATCAACGCTCTGTGTGAACTCTGCACAGAAATTAGAACTCACTAGCATCATCTTGGAAATGTTTATCTACAACATTATTTTTTATAGATTAATTAGCTAAAAATATAACTGAAGTCAAGAAAAAAATAATTATCTAGCACCACATGCAAGTCTCAAGGAAGAGCCCATGACGTCTCCATATTAAAGAAATTAAGGAAACCTAACTAGCAAGACAGTAGATGGATTGACCGCATCTCAGCATGGATTTATTTCTCCATCAGAAAATCAATAGCAAAGGGAGAAAATGGATTAATCTTCTCTGACTGGAGGGAGTTGCCGCACTCGAACCTTCTTTAGCTGCAGCCTGCAGGGACTCATTGCTGTGCATAACCCAACACAACGAGATGAGATGGATCTTCACTAGGTTGACTGATTTCTTTCAGATCTACACACATGGACGAAAACCAAAGCTCAAAGGCACAACGACGGGGGAGGGGAGGAGAGGTGGGTGTAGATGAGAAATTGGACAAGTACATCACCATCGGAGAAACAAAGATGGGGAAAGAGCTGCAGCGGCCGCCCTTGGCGCGCGGCGGCTTGACCACTTGGCGTGCGGTGCCGTGCACCTGGGCGTGGCGCCCTGGCCCCTTTGCGCAGCGGCGCTGCCCCCTGGGCGCCGCAGCCCTAGGTGCGATGTCATCGGACGACCTGGGAGGTGCATCGGCTTTGGACGAGGGCAGCGGCCGAGCGGCCTTTTCCTCGGAGGACCGTGAGGGGTCGAATGACAGGGAACCGCGGTGTACTGGTATTCTGTAAATGGGAATATTCGCTTTTGGCTCGCCACGGCACTGAACGCGGGAATGGAAAATTCGGATGGAATTCGGATTTAGCGGGCGCCAACGTTATAAGTTGAAAACAATTTTACCTTGTCCAAATGATCCAAGCTATAATCTAAAGTCTCAAAAGGTTTTAATTAACAACTTAATAGAACAATGATCTTTCTTTGGTGGAAATAAAGCAAATGATGGTCTTGTTTTGCAACACGCATATGTCCAAATGCACTTTTTAATTATATTGTTGCCAAAAACTAATAATGATTATGAGAATATAAAAAGGGAAATGAATGGTTGCAAGAGGTGACATGTTCAATTCTTGTTTTGGTTATTTTTGCTAGAATATAATTATTTTCATGATCGAGTACTCGAACCGTCAACGCGTTGGTAGCAAAGGATTTTGGAAGAGACGAGGATTTTAGTTTTTTTTGCTAGAATATAATTACTTTCATGAGCGAGTACTCAAACCGTCAACACGATTATGAGAATATAGAAAGCGACGAGGATTTTGGAAGCAAAGGAGGAGGATGGAAGCGTGGAACGGTGGGTGAAGGCACCGATGGCGATGTAGAAGGAGGCAGGGGTTTTAGAAGCAAAGAAGAGTGGGAGTATAGAACGACTGGTGGAGGCGCACCGTTGGTGATGAATTAGGAAGGACGCACATCTGAGATTTGAACTTTTGAGTACGGAGCGGATGAATCTAAGGAGTTCGTGGGTTTTTGCGTTGGAGAACATAAACTGATTTCCTTGTAACAAACTAGAAACCTCCCATGTAAATCAATATCGGGATTCAAACTATAACATCTGGGATTACATATAAGATGCGGCGCATTGCATAGCAATCCTAAGCAACTAGTCATCAGTGGTCCTGTAAACACTGAGCATACAAGAGGAGAGATCTACTCTCAACGGAACCTAGGGCACCCTATACTTGAACTAGTATAAATCTACGTCCTATATGTTACACTTATGATTCCTTGTATGTGATATGGTGATCTTCATTGTCTAAACCGATTCATCTGACAGCCAAATAAATCAACCGACCTCAAAATATTTTAACACTGCAAATCATTACCAAGACAGGTAACCATTCTTTACTACTCCCTATGTCTTGGCCGTCGCCATTGGTTTTCGTGCCACAAGTTTAAATTAATTTATAGGAAACAAGTTTAACTCAATTTGTAGTCCGAATAAAAGCTTGTTGAGTTGGCTTAGTATCTCGTTATAAAAATCCTTTGATTATATGTGTTTTCCTTCAAAAAATCAAATTTAGATAATTTTGGATGATTTTAAATTTTAACTCGGTTCGTTAAGCTTGGTACGAGATTGCATCCCAAACAAATCAAGAGTCTATAATAAATAATAATATTCTAATGCCAATGTGAGTGGTACCTCAAATGGGTACCATATATTTTGGATGGTCCACATTGAGATGAGTCCCTAATTGCCCTGATTTTGTAATATTCAGTTTATAAGTATTATATAATAAACTAGTGCACTATTTTTTTTTTATAAAGTACTTCTCCATACGTCATACGATACTTATTGGGAGATCAGGAAACAAATTTTCTAATCTACTATTTTTCCCACCTAAAATTTGCCTCCAACCAAATATCTTCCCGCTAACCAAACTTTGATCGGAGGATGGGGCCAGGGGATAACGCAGCCCCTCTAGATTGCGACCTGCAAGGGCAGTTCAGTTTTCAGCAGCGTTCAGCTGCCATCACCATTCCTGCGTTTGGCAGTAAGAATCCTTACCACCCGCTCTCCCAATTCCGATCAATTGAAACGTACCTCAACTCCAGATCTGAACACTAGCCGGTCACTACCTCTCTGATCCGAATTTGCTGAAAATCTAGGTTTTCAACTTTCAGCAGCGTCCGGCGCCGTCGTTCATCCCTGTTGCCGCTGGCTTCCAAGGGGAAGGTGAAGATGTGTACAGTGCCTACCCCATCACAGCGTCTCAGGTGATTTCCTCTCACTTCTTCGGTGCTTCTCTTCGGATCAGCGTGGAATCGAATTGCTTTTGATGCTTAGATATTCAGCCATCTCAGCCTTAAAGTGTTGTGGATTTGTCAATTTTTTCTGAAATTGTCTCCTGTGATAATTTGGAATGGACTTGCTGAATTTGCAATGCTTTGATTGTGTGGTTCTAAGAACATGACAAATGTACAGATAAACCTCTGAGTGTGTATATTACAATTGTGTATCTTAGATGAAGAAAATCTGACACGGTCTGACATTCGTCTAGCATTTGGCATGAGCCTGATCGTCTGGCTTTGGATCATCCAATCAGGATCGCCAATCGCTGTTCCCTGAATTGGAATGGCCTTTGCTATTCCCAACTTCCCTGAATTGGGATCACCATTGGAGGCTAGGCAAACTCTGACCTATGAGTTGAGAACCAATGTTAAACTACAGAGGTTCAGTTTGATCAGATCATTGAGTTGCTACTAACTTTATATGGAGAGCAATATGCCAATGCACCATCCAAACTTATCACCAGTAAGATTTGACACAGTTATCTAATGCACATTTCTAAAAATTCCTTGGCGGTGTTCGCACCCATGGCAAACATTGCTAAATCCAATGCACCATCCAAACCTATCTCCAGCCAGATTTGACACAGTGGTCTAATGCACATTTCTAAAAATTTCCTTGCATAGCAATTAAGAAGAGCACAGCCATATATTATTCAGTTAAAAGATCCAATAATACGATACTGGTGCCCTATGTGTCCTGAAGATGCATCCTAGGAAGGCACTGAGATGCATGAAGGCTTAAGCCTCCCAATCTGAAATTTTAAACTGAAAGATGAACCATGCTAGTGCACATACAGTTTGAGGTAAAATGAGCAAATATGTTTACTGCTATCTGTGTTCTGAGAAAATAATTAAAGAGGTGAACTCGTTTCTTGGGTTTTTTTTTTTTGTTAATGAATGAATGCAGTGAAGCAGAATTTACAAGCACTGCTACTGTGAGAAGTAGTTGCAGCTTGACCTCTTACCTTTGCTCATGATCAAGCTTAGCATTATCAAATATGAGAGCATTAGGACTGATTATACTGTGTAACAGCGTTCAGACTGAGGGAGGTGCATCCAAGAGTAACAGTGTTGGGGTGGTTCTATTATTGTGTAAGCATGACTTCCTGACCTTGGGTTGCAGTTTATTTATTTGTACAGAAGCTTTGCATCCACGCAGGATGTTGATTTGACATTTTCCCTTTTGCTTTGCACTTTTGCAGATTGGATCTTCCCTGTGGTTTGAGGATAGCGAGTTTGAATTAACCAAGTTCTTGCGGCCAGCTTCATCATTTTATCATGTTGCCGAATATTGTCTATATATTGTAGATTTAGAGGTATTATATATCCTAGTATATTGCCTTTACCTATTGTTGTTTACAACATAAACAACTTTTCTGTTGTCCCATTTTTTATTTCATATTTGATCAGCAAAAACTAGTAAGCTGTTTGGAAGCATATATGAGTCTTGATTGGACCTAACAATGTTTAATTAATGTGAAGATTGATCCATGCAGCAATTTTCATTCGCGCATACCTATGTTGTTGTCATTAGAATTCCTTGACACACAATCGTAGAAATTACCAATAACTACTTCTTTCGTCCCAAAATAAGTGTTGCTATTGTATTTATGTCGGTCAAACTTTCTTAATTTTGACTGCAGCTTGCAGGAAAGGGTGGCGACGGCGCTGCTAGGTGAAGCCTGCAGGGCAACGTGACGATGCCACTGGGTGAAGCCTGCAGGGGAACACGACAATGCCGCTGGGTGCATCCTACAAGGACGGTGATAGGGAAGGGCAGCGACGGCGCTGCTAGGTGAAGCGTACATGGCAACGCGACGACGCTGCTGGGTGAAGCCTGCAGGGGAACATGGCGACGCCGCTGGGTGCAACCTGCAAGGACGGCGATAAGGAAGGGCATCGTCTGGGCAATAGCTAAATAGGTCTAATGTTCATTTTCATAGGCTCCTTTGGCTACTAGTTATGCATACATGTGTATAGTTCAGTGGTAAGCACCTACGTTCTAGACTCTGGTATCCCAGGTTTAATTCCTGAAAGCATAGCTTTTTATTCCTTTTTTTCTTGCTAGCTAGTCTATTGCAACGATCAAATTTTCGTTGCTATATGTACAAATCTTTTGCAACAATCAAATTTTCGTTGCAATATGAAGAACCCTATTGCAATGACTCAATTTTCGTTGCTATACATAGAAACCTATTGCAACGCAAGTCACTTTGTATACAACGAAATATATTCGTTGTAACATAGACGCGCTATCGCAACTATAAACTAAAGGGTTGCAATATAATATCTGTATTGCAATGACAATAATAATGACTGCAACGCAAAACAAATCGTGGTAACAGTGGCTACTTATTGCAACCGTTCTACAATTGGTTGCGATACAACTTATTTTTCGCAACGTCCTCCATACTTAGGCCACGAAACAATTTGCGTGGCAAAAAAACCCCATCTTTTGCAACCTACAATGTAAATGGTTGTGATAACACCCACTATTGCAACAAAATCTTGTGGTCGCAACAGAAAAGCGTGGCATTAGGGTCAAAACTTAGTAGTAAGGTGATGAAATTCACTCACCATGGTCGAAGAATTACTCTACAAGGAATAACTTCTAATGTAGAAAAGTGTTCCACCATCAGTGGTCATAAGATTTAAGGACTACTAAATAGGCAAGCTCTGACTCACATGATTCAGTGTCAGTATAGGTTGATTGATATAGATGCCGGTGATGAAAGGGTAGTAGCCGGGGTTCAAGAAGAAACTATTCCTATTGAGGTGCAATACCTTTTAACAAGTTATCAGGATGTGTTTCAGACAACATCTACACAGCCACCACCTAGACCCTTTGATCATAGAATCTAGTTGTAGTCTGGCTCACAACCTATCAATATCAGGCCCTATAGATACTCACTAGTGCAAAAAGATGAAATTTTGAAACAGTTGAAGGAGATGCTAAGCAGTGGGATCATTAAACTAACCACTAGTCTTTATGTGTCCCTAATGTTGCTAATCAAAAACAAGGATGGTACATGGAGGTTATGTGTTGATTACAGGCACCGTAATGCTCAGATACTCAAGAACAAGCACCCAATGCCTGTGCTGGATGAACTCATAGATGAGTTGGCTAGTGATCAATGGTTCACCAAGCTAGACTTTAGAGCTAGTTACCATTAGATTTGTATTGAGCATGGTGACACTTACAAGACAACCTTCAAGAGTCAAATGGGTTGTTTGAATTTCTGGTTATGCCATTTGGGTTAACCAATGCCCCTAGTAACCTTCAAAGGGATAATGAAACTAATCCTTGAATCTCTTCTCAGGAAGGGTTTAGTATTCATGATTGGTATACTTATAGACTCCAAGCTCTTAAGGAACACATTTAGTTGTTATAGCAGGTGTTTGAGATATTGAGAGCTTAGAAATTTCTCATCAAACCCTCTAAGTGCTCCTTTGCTCAACAGGAAGTGGAGTGTCTAGGCCATGTCATTTCAGGTGAAGGTGTCTCTACCAAGGAAGCCAAGGTCAGGGTTGTGCAACAGTGGCCAACTCCAACCACCCTGAGGATATTGAGAGAATTTCTCAGCCTTAATGGCTATTACAGAAAATTTATCAAAAACTATGTAGTAATTTGTAGACCATTGTTTGATATGCTCAAGAAGAATGTTCCTTATATGAGGTCATGTGGATAAGAATGCAAGTGGACACGGGCTTACAAGCCAGCCTGTGAGGCCCGCCTGCAAAAACAGGCTCAGCGGCTCATGCGGGTTTCTGCTTTCAATGACGTGGGCTTATGTGCTTATGTTTGCAACATCTGCTACTCTTAAGTAGGGCGCCTACATCTGCCGCTAGCGCCTTCGTTGGCCTGCAAGCATCCGCTAGCGCCCGTCAATCCGTCACGGTATCGACTACGCCTCTCGTCGTCCATGGACGTGTACTTGGCCAATGAGCCTTATGCTTTGGAACAGTTGTTGCAGACAGTTGTTCAGAAGCAGCAGCATATCAAGGAAATCGCTGGATCGGATGAGGTCAGGCAACGGCACGCCCACGCCATCTCCTAATGGGACAAAGCTATACACGGAGTACTATGGTGGGTGGTGACGTGGCTTTCAGGGTCGTACGATGAGTCGCAAGGAGGATACACGAGTTTGTTTGAAGAATTTGGTTTGGGAAATCAGTTTGAGGAATGCTTGTGCTACTACTATACTCGACAACTCGGCATGACGACTAGCATGCAGGCACCTGCATGTCTCCTTGTTTATTACTGCAAAGCCTAGCAGGAGGTGGCGATTAGAAAATCAGGAGCTGGCCGGTCCTGCAGAGCAAGCAGATTCTTGAGGGCTGGTGATGTGGCAGCCTGGTGGGCGTCCGCAGGCAGGCCTGCTTGCATCTTTACCTGTGGACCTCGATCAATGAAACAGCCTTCCAGAAATTGAAAGAGGATCTCCAAAATAGCACATGTGTTGGCTTTGCTAGATTTTCCATGAAATTTTTGTTAGAGATAGAGATAGATGCTAGTGACTTGGGTTTGGGAACAGTCCTTATGCAAGCAAGGGCGCCTAGTTGCCTACTTGAGTAAAGCTGTGTCCTAAAATTTTAACTTATGAGAAGGAGTATATGGCCATAATTATGGCAATAGTGACGCACCAGGAGTTTATGATCAAGACTGACCACTGAAGTCTACTACATTTGACTGACCAAAAGATCTCAACAAAATTGCAATAGAAGGCATTGTTCAAACTTGTGGATCTGAGAATCAGATAGTGTACAGAGCAGCACTTCTAATATGGTAGTTGATGCCAGGTGTCACCCTGGCAACACCATCTTGATAGCCTCTTCTTGGCAGCCTGAACGGGTGGAATGAGTTAAGCAAGGGTATGTGGATGATCCTCTGGCCATTAATCTATTGAAGTCGATGACATGGTTGGACCGCAACGTGACACGGTTGGAGTCAATGTGCTTAGATTGCAGGGTTCGGATTTTAGTTTCATATGAAGTCGGATCGGTGTTTCGTTTTTCAACCAAATTGATAGCTATTTACAATTGACAGACGATCTAAAGCCTTCACTACTACATAAATAATTGCACGGGGCACTAGCCAATCGTTAATGGAAGCTGTCAAAAAGAATCTAACTAACACCTAAAATATTTGAGGATTTTCATAGATGGACATTTTATTTATGAAGACAGTCGAAAACTATCTGCCTCCCAAAATTGATTTATAGAGGTGGTGGTCAAAAGTTGATCGCTATGTAAAATGAATTTACATAGATGGGACTTTTAAGAGCTCTGCCTCCACCATTTTCAGAGCCAGACCTCTTAAAAGGCCTTCCTATGCAAGTATGCCTAATGTCCGGACAAAGGCCCATATCAAGTCTTCAATCAAACATATACATATATGAGGAGTTATAGTTTTCACTTATTCAATCTCTCTCTTAGCTCCAACCCTCTCTCCCCATGCGGCCCTCCTCCCTCTCCTTTGCGTGGTGGCACTCCTCCCTCTCCTCCATGCAGTTGCACACCCCCCCTCTAGTCCATGCGGTGGCGCGCTTCCCTCTCCCTCGCGCGGCCACCTGTGCTCACGATGGTATAGGTTCACGGCCGTCCTAATCGCGGCGGTGCAGTTGCGGGCACTCACGGCCGTCCAAATCTAAGTAGTGGTGGCAGTGGAGTCTCATGGATCCGACAAGCGGTGGTAGCACTTCTATGGGCTTGGTGGGCTTCGTCGATGAACCCCCTGGCTTTTTCGTGTTTATTGATTAACCAAGGTGGCATATGATCGAAATTCTTGGTTCGGTTAACCTTAAGACATTGATTTTCCAAGACACAATCTCCATTACAACCTGAGCTGCTGGAAAGAGGTAGAAAGGCAAAAGTATGCTTAGGCAGTTTTCTTTGCTGAGCACAACAGAATGAAATGAATTTGTTTCATTTCAAATCTCATCAAAATTGAACACCTATCTGTAGATAGCTGGTTTGCCCTATTTGCTTAGGTGTTCTCCTGTGCCAAGTCAAACATCTCAGAAAAAAAAAACAGCTGATCAAGTTACAATTTTCTCATTAAGAAAGAGTACCCGAGAAGAATAGGTGCCGCCTCCATAGTTTCTGATTAATGTAGAGGTTTAACTGCAGTCGGATGGGATGCCCTCCTGCGATAATGGATTTTGGTCAACTAGGAATCCAAGCTAGACATAGAGACGGAAACAAATCCTATCATACCATAAAAATTGGATTCTTTGCACGTTTATTCCACATACTTCGACAAATACAACCTTCGCATTTCAAATTAGTTAGATTAGATAACAGTGGACTTGAGGTAAATATTGCGATGGCAGAACAATTATTACAGTAGACGTCCATAATATAACGAGGCCAGCTGATTACAACATGTTCTAGCCCTGGAGGCTGGGACTTGTCATATATGATATGTTGTCACCTTCCGCTTGAGAGACTGGAGGTAATGGCACTGCTCCCAACTATGGATGTATACTGTTCAAAACCTTCATTTTGCATCAGGGCTAGAACGCTATAACTTAAGTTTGTGGGAATCATTTCTGGGAGTGGCATCTCTCCATTGAGGTATTGTATGACTTGCCTCATACTGGGCCTTGCATTACAAACTGGGTGTGCACACATCAATCCTAGATTTAGTGCTAGACATACCTCGTCTGCATTGTAACTACCCTGTAACCTACTGTCCATTGTGTATGTGAGTGATCCTTCGTGCCAATGCTTGACAACCCAATCAATTAGGATCTGCGAACTGTCCTCTGCATGACTATTGATTGGCCTTTTCCCACAAGTTACTTCAAGAATGAAAATACCAAATGCATACACATCTGTTAGAGGTGTCGCCTTACCAGTACGGGCCATTTCTGGGGAAATATATCCCATGGTACCAACTACATGTGTTGTCTCTGGGTTAGTACCGTGATCATACAATCTTGCAAGACCAAAATCACCTAGACGTCCATTCATCTCACTATCAAGTAGCACATTGCTTGCTTTTATGTCCCGGTGGATTACAACCTTTTCCCACCTCTCATGTAGATAGAATAGGCCAGATGCAACACCTTTGATGATTTGAAACCTATGAGCCCAATTCAGAGTGGGTTTATCCTCTTCACAATGTAAATACTTATCAAGACTTCCATTTGACATGTAGTCATACACCAATAGAAGTTCACCTTTTCTTCGAGAATAACCAAGTAGCTGGACCAGGTTGCGATGACGGAGACGACCAATACTGACAATCTCAGCAATAAACTCCTTCATTCCCTGCTTTGAATCATGTGACACCCTCTTTACAGCAACCTCTAATTTTGAGACAGGAAGCACACCTTTATACACCTTTCCAAATCCTCCTAAGCCAAGTAGATTGGTATTATTGAATCCATCGGTAGCATCGAATAAATCCTTGTAGGGAAAGCGGTGTGGCCTGAACTCGGCTTCCCAATCTTCTTCTACCTCAGCATACTTCATTCTCCTCCGCACAATCAGAATTATAGTTGTCCCAACAAGGATAATGAATGTGGCTGTCACTATTGGTAGGATGATCTCAAGCAACTTTGACTCCTTTGACAGAGGTTTTGGGCGATCTGGTAGCTTTGGCAACTTAGCGATATCAATAACTGGAGCTGGGCTATTAATTCCTAAGCTCCAGCCGAGCACACAATATAGTGACTTGAATGGACCAGTTGATGCAGAGAAGCCAACGTAAGATGGCTCTTCCAGTACTGTTGAGAGGTTGTAGGTCACTGAGAGTATTGGTTTGGAAGGTTTGGCTACCTCGAGGGGAGCCAGTGTCACGTTGATCTGTGTGGTCTCACCATTATAGTCCACCCAAACTTGCATCTCTTTCCCGCTAACAAGGGACAAGTTTTTGAAGTTACCATTCTTGTCATCGTAGAAGGCAGCTGATCGGGACTGAAATGAGGTGAGACTGTTGATGTTGATGCCGATGTGGTTGTCATCAATGTCATTGAACTCTGTATTTTGGTTACTATCAAGCTCCACTGCAAATATGTGGTTGCTTGCTTTGCCATCACTTGTTTTGTTGAGGAGACCCAAGTATTGTGAGTCCTGTGCACCGGAGAAATCCTTGGTCGGGGAGATTAGGAAAGTCATGCCATCGGTACATTTATCAGAGTAGATGGGGACCATACCGAACACAAAGGTGACTGAGAAAGACTGCACCATCTCACCAGGGGACATGCGGAATCGCCATGGAGCTGGGTAGAAGGCATGGCCTGTAATTTGTACCGTGTCATTGGTCAGCTCAAGGACACCGTCCGGTGTAACCATGGCTGCTCCATCGAGGGTGAGGTCACTGCTGGAGGAGCCCGAGTGGACGAGCTGATCCTCACTGGTGACAGTGGTGAAGCATACAAGGTTTAGGGTCATGGAAAGTAGAAAGGGTAAAAGGAAGGGTATTTGCAAAAGGTTACTCATTTCTGCAGCTGTAAGAACTCAATAGGATGCAGGAATGGAGAGCTTCTGTGAAAGCGTGTACTGGGTATTGCTTGTTTCTGATCTGTGGTCTGTAATTTATTTGCAGAGATGCCACATATTTGCAAGAAGGCATTCCAATTGTGCCTGAGTTTTTTTTTTACGGAAAAAATATCTAGAGGTGGCTGGGATTGTAGTGGAAGGTTTCACACAGAAGGTAGTATTCAGAAAGACAACTAACTATCAAGGGTCGTGGATGAAGTGGAATCTAGGAAAAGTCCAGACGAGTCAAGCCACGGAAATTAAGGGGCATGCAAAGCCTAACCTTGAATGCGAGAGAATAGATTTTCTATGTTTGTTCAACATTTTTGGAGAGAGTTGATAATAGGCTAGGTCACGAAAGAATGGGATTGTAGTGGAAGGTTTCACACAGAAGGTAGTATTCAGGAAGACAACCTATCCAGGGTCGTGGATGAAGTGGAATCTAGGAAAACTCCAGACGAGTCAAACCATGGAAATTAAGTGGCATGTGAAGCCTAACCTTGAATGCGAGAGAATAGGTTTTCTATGTTTGTTCAATGGTATGACTGCAAGAACATTTCTGGACAGAGTTGATAATAGGCTAGGTCTCTATTAAGTCGCCCTCAGATTGATCTGAATGATATCACGGATTGATGACATGATCTACTATATTATCAGAATTGAACTTGCCAAACCACATGTATATTCCAAATGACATGATACTGATTCAGTTATTCACATAAGTTTTTGTGCAAACAGGAGGAGCGATCCTACTGTGTCTATATATGTGGTATGCGCGCGTATATAGGCTAGCTGATAGCCTAGACGCGGCCTTGATTCTGGCGTATATATAGAATATTCTAGGGCATAAAATATTCTAGGATATTATATTGATGCGCCTATATATGTGTTGTATTTTTCTCTGATATGCGAACGCATATGTATATACAAGGTCTTAGA
Organism: Eremochloa ophiuroides; assembly: GCA_038502445.1. NCBI lineage: Eukaryota > Viridiplantae > Streptophyta > Magnoliopsida > Poales > Poaceae > Eremochloa > Eremochloa ophiuroides. Next base: position 29,737,761 of record JAHLJS010000003.1, read on the forward strand.
GGCTTGCGAGGCCAACAAGACTGCAGGTTCTTACGCTTCAGGTGTGTCAATCCTACTCGGTGCTCACAATACTTCTCTCGAGACTGGACCATGGAACAAGACAGAGCTCGGTGACTCCTTAGCACTCTCTGGACATGGCACACCTAGATGGGCCACTATCGTCTCCCCCAAGTAGTTCCACCCGAAGGGAATACGTCTCTACGACAACACAGGGTTCTCGCAGGCGCCTATCTCCGGCTACATGAGAACAAACGCACGTAGAAATTTCTCCTGTAGGGTCCCTAGCATAGAGACTCGTCTCGGTAACCAGACCGAAACAACAGTAGGGAAATCACAAAGACAAGGATACTCCATAACAACAGACTGGATTACATACAGCTTTTCCTTTTGGAAAGCCCCGGAGGGACTGAGCACAAGAGCATACTTACCTCAACATAGGTGAGGCACCCGCTCCAGTTCTCTCAGCACTACTGCTATGCTACAATGTGGGTGTGGACACTAGCTCATGCTCGCTCACTAAGTGTGTGTGCTCTGTCTATCTACTAATGCTCGTGTCTCCTCCCTCTTCTGAGGATCTTCACGAAGCATTTTATAAGAGCGTCGTGGGCTTTGTTCTTGGACGCGTCAGGGATAGTCATCGAGCTTCAGCAGCGCCAGCGCACCACCATTTGTTCTTGCTCACCGGCCGTCTCCAGGCACACTGCTGCTGCGGCGTTTTTATCTTACAGCTGCACGCACCGCCTCGCGCAGACTTATCATCTTTCTCTGGTACAGCAATGGATGACCTTCGCCATCGATACAATATAGAATCTCCTCGAGAAACATCAGGAGCAAGTCCCGAAGATTCCCTGGCGCAAGTTCCGAGAAACAAATTCTGAGAAACAAGTCCCGAAGTCCACCATGCATGCATCATTAGGATGTTCCCTAATGACACGATTATTATCGCTGATGACGCTGGTATTTTATATTTGTCATGTGGAGAGGTGAGGTGTCCTACCGCACATACGACTGATAATATTCTTATCATCTCCGGAATGCTGATGTACTAGGTTACCATCTCCTAAATCCTACACCCTAAACCCTGAAGTCCCGCTCGGTCTTAACTTGTTAAAATCGTCATTATTATTTCAAATTCAGACTCATTCTGAGTCGAGGGAATATTCCTAAATCTCGTGAACGAAAACTGTTGTTCTAGTTCTGCCTAATACTAAGCAGTACGAAGCATAATATCATCGGAAAAATATTAATCAGAGTGATTACTAGAGAGAATTCAAGGTAGTTCATGCATCAATAGGTTTCTATATATATATATATATATATATATATATATATATATATATATATATATATATATATATATATAAGAGATGTTGAAATTAATCTTAGACTAACAGGATCTTAATCTTAGTCTAAACATGTTCACTAACTTAAATTTATGCGAATATATCTTAGTGACTAATCAGAGTCGGTAGATGCCATCTGTACCGCGGTGAAGGTCATAGATGTAGTAGATAAACTGATCTTCACCAATTGAGAGTAAGAATTCTCTCTTGATGAAAGTCATAGATGTAGTAGATAAACTGATCTTCACCAATTGAGAGTAAGAACTCTCTCTTCATGAAGAACTCGGTGTAGATTTGCAGCAAGAGTTAGTGGACGTGGAAGACGGCCTGCCGAGACTCTCCGACGCCTAAGTGATCGGTTTGGGGGTTTTTGGAGACAGTTGAATGGAGTGCCAGGGGCGCCTCCTACTAAATTATATGCGCTGTAGGCCTGGGGGCCAAATCTTATATTTGGTAGGAATGCCTCCGGTCATGGCAGGTGCTGATTTGTTGGGGGGTAACAATGGCAGGTGAACAATCATGATTGATTGGCAATTAATCCCGGAATTAATCACTAATCATGGGATTTGCCGAGATCACCTCCAACTAGAGAGAGAGAGAGAAAACAAGAAGAAAAGACAGCCTGTCCAAAAGAAAAAACAAGCAGAGAGAAAAGAAAATGCAAGTCAGTAGTGCTAGGAAAGTAACTACTCTCTCTTCTCCGCCCTATCCAAAGGGATAGCGAATTAGTGGGAACATCAACGTGTTTGAACATCTGAACGCGCATTAACGTGTTTGAACATCAACGTGTTTGGCTACCTGGCATGTCCCATCCTTTCTGGAAGCTTTTAAAGCTAAGTCCTTCCTCGGTCATCATAAACTTGACAGTTGACGCCTGTAGCCAAGTCTCTTCTATGACAGCTGCCATCAACGTGTTTGAACATCTGAACGCTTCATTTCTTGACCAGCCAAGTGTATAGGTAGATTGCCTCAAGCTTCACCTGGCTTCTTGGACTTCTTCAGAACTCTTAACCTGGCAATGTCTTGGTCACCTTGTTGTTTGCCAAATACCCGCTGAAAGCACACTCCAATCTCTGCAGTTGTCAGATGTGCTGATACATGGAATTATATTTCGGGGCAACTCAATCTTTTCTGCCAAGAAGGCTTACTGTCATCTTTGAGGCAGAAGCCAGTCATGACGAATAATTTATAGATGGATCTGGAAGTCATCTTGTTAGCATAATCACAAAGTTTTTTTTTTCAGGCTGCTCTCTTATGCTAGACTCAGCAATCACAATATTTTGAGAAGAAAACATATGCACCTCCTTCTTACATGTGTGTCCTCTATTCTTAAAATCATGAAGAAACTGTCCAACATCTTTTTCTGGGTTGTGAACAATGTTTTAAATAATGGGTTACAGCAAATTGCGGCGACCCTCCACAACAAGTTATAGCGGGGCTAAAATGAGGCTATAGCGGAAATTTATACGTAAATTTATTTAGCGGCAACAGGTTCGAAAGGCTATATCGAGGCTATAGCGGGGCTATAGCCGGCTATTTGAAACTATGGTTGTGAAATGCAAAATCTTATTAGGCTTCCATTGGCCTTAACATTGACTCATCCCTCGAACCTCTGCAAGTTTCTTCATTGAAATCATAATTCTCATGAGCTGGAGCATATGGTCACTTGGAAACGATGTAATTTGTAGAGAACTGTATGCCAGCACTGATTGCTGTTCAGAGCTCTTCAAGCATACTTTTGGCTTGCTCTTATGGAGAGCCAAAAAGAAGTACTTCCCTGCTATTGATCTATATATGGCTAGAGCACCTTATGTAATTGTCCTTATTTTCTTTGTTTCTGTTTTTTTTGTCTATTGAACTTTTTTTTTTAAAAACACAGGAGAGCTGTGTTTCATTGTATCAAAGAGAAAGGATGGTCCCCAACATGAACCTCACTCATAAGGGGACCAAATATGAGTGAGGCAATTACACAATCTCAAATCTTTTCCTCATAGCTAACACACACAACTCAATTAGCTGCCCTAGATTGCAGCAGTAAGTCCTAAGCCCAGCAGTTTCTTCGCCCCAGCCATGCACCATAAGTCATGCTCATCCTTCAGATCACACAAAATGTGTCAACTGAAGGCTAAGCCCCTTCAAACACACAAGCATTTCTATGCTTCCAAATAACCCAGGCGTCGAGAATAATTAGAGTATTCACTCCTCTTTTCTGCTCCTTTTTAACTCTACTCCATGTCTTGCGCCACCAATCTACGAAGCTCCTTTCATTTTGGCAGGGGACTACATTTGCTAGCTCCAATGGATGGAATAATCTGAACCACACTTGTCTTGCCACCACGCGCGTTGTTAAAAGGTCTTGTATCGTCTCATCTTCTTGATCACAAAGAAGACATTTATCCGGGTCAGGGAGGCCCCTCATAGCAAGCCTATCTGCTGTCCAACATCTGTTTCAGATTGCCAACCACAGAAACATTTTGCATTTAGCTAGGCCCAGGTCTTCCATAATCGACGCCAAGGTTCGAAGATCACAGCACCAAAGAAATAGGCTTTATAGGCAGATTTGGAGGAATAAAAACCACTAGCATCCAGCCTCCAAAAGTGACCAGTCAAAGCAATTTGTCTATTGAACTTCAACTCTTGCTATTTTGTACTCTTTTTTAGATAAATGATAGTTCATATCAGGCTTCATCTATCAGCTGATAGAATAAGGCCAATTATTACAAAGGTTCGCCTGAGGGCACTAACACACACTGCAAAAAGCCAAATTAGAGCCAAACAAAGGAAACTGAAACAAAACAAGGTTTTGACTAAACATGACCAATACACAGAGTAAACAACCACCCATTGGACCTAAAAAACTGCAGAGCCGACGTCTGGATATATTTGTATTAAATAGCACGAAAAGAAAGGAATGAATGTATGCAACAAGAAATCATCAATAGAGATACAAATTGGCTCCGTTCGCTTCAGCTTATCAGCGCATATTTTCAGCTCTAAAACAGTATTTTCTCTCACAACAAATCAGCATCAGCTTATCGGTTCTAGTGAACAGAGCCAAAAGCACCAGGTTTTAGGATACTGGATTTTTGGGGACCCACTATACCAATCATATTACTGGTATAATTACCAGTCCAGGACACTGCCTCTTAAGTTCAGAACATTAATGCTTTTCAAAGTCTAAGAGTACTTGGTGTTATGAGCCCAGATTGTTTCGTCCACTGAAACTGGATAGCCTCAATCTTTGGCCAGGCCTGCAAGACCGTAACCAAAATGACGCTTGATTATTAGTAAACAAATGTTTAATGAATCAATAATCTGACATGTCCATGAAGATTGTTGACAGATACCGGTGCCAATAAGACATCTGGTTGATAAGTGATGCATACATAGTCAAGGGCAGAACTGATTCATATCATACATCAAAAAGTATGAATAAATTGTATTTCACATCATAAATGTGTTTTGACCATATTATCTGGCCAATATATAGATAAACTAAACAAAGGGAGCATACACGACAGTCACAGACATGGTCAGTGAGATCAATGGAAATTGACACCAGTGATTGTAAATTCGACAAAAATCCTAGCACAGCATGCATTTCTTGACATCTTCCTAATAACTGGGACATTTTTTTTTGAAAGAGCAGGAGAGCTGCGTTTCAATGCTATAGAGAGAAAAAAGGTTAGTCCCCATACAATGTCCATCTCTCATACGGGGACCAAATATGAGAGTTGGGTTCACAAAGAAAAATAGAGAAACCTAAGGTATCGAAGAAGGACCTGACCCAACTAAACCTACTCCACTAGATTGCCCCTGGCAGCCTAGGTCCTGAAGCTTCTTAGCTCCAGCGAGGCACCAAAGGTTGTGCTCAGATTGGAGATCCGTCGTGATGGAATTAACAGAGGCTGAGACTCCATCGAACAAACAAGTATTCCTGTGCTTCCAAATCATCATAGAACCCAAAGTTATAAGAGTATTTACTCCTTTCTTGTACTCTTTCCCCACCTTTTTAATCGCTTTTCGCGACCATTCTGCGAAGTTGGGCTCCCAGTTGCCTGGGAACACACTCCCTGAGATTCAAATGTGCAAACAAGTTAAACCAAACCTGCCTTGCCACCACACATGAAACTAGTAGATGTTGCATCGTTTCCTCTTCCTGATCACATAAAGGGCACTGATTTGGGTGCGGCAGCCCTCTTTTAGCAAGCCTATCTGCTGTCCAGCACCTATTGCAGATTGCTAACCAAAGGAAGACCTTACATTTGTTTGGTGCCCAAGATTTCCAAAGCCTTCTCCAAGGCTCAAAGGTTATTGAACCTAGAAAAAAAGCCCGGTAAGAAGACTTAGAAGAATAGCACCCCCCAGCCTCAAGGTTCCAGACATGCCGGTCTTCTTGCTCATGTAAATCAACCCCTTGGACGCAATCCCACAGCTGCAAAAACTCCCTGATTCCGAACAAAGAAAGGCCACCGCGGATTACAGAGACCCACCTATTATTGTCTAAAGCTTCTGCCACAGTTTGCCTCGTACGGATTCTCGATGGTACGCTTGCAAATACCGCAGGTGCTAAGTTCTCAACCGAGTAACCATGTAGCCACTTATCCGACCAAAAGTGAGAATTATTACCATTGCCTACCTTTGTATGGACAGCAATAGCAAACAAGGCCAGTGAGTTAGGATGGGAGGGGAGTTCTAGATCATTCCATGGGCGATCAGCTATGGTTTTTTTATGCCACTGCCATCTTGCCTGCAGCGCCCATGCCATGACTTCCAAGTTGGGTATTCCTAAGCCACCAAGATCCAGAGGTCGTATGACTTTTTCCCAAGCAACAAGACAACAACCACCATTAGCTTGCTCCTTTCCTTTCCAAAGAAAACCTCTTCTGCTGATGAACCATTTTGGAACATTAATGGCGATCAGCAAATATGTAGGTATAGCCGAGAGAACAAACCGAACCATAGTAACTCGCCCTGCACTGTGTTGACATCTACTACCATCGCCAAATATAACTATATAACTTTTAATACTAGAGACGAGATTAAAGATGTATGGTAATTAATTAACTAGTCATTAGCAACTAGCTACTTATCTATTACCAACATTCTTAGGCATGAACTAGGTTGTCATCCCTAATTATATATGCTAAGAATAAATAAAGGGTTCATATACTATTCAATGTGACTAGGCAGAAATATATAAATATAAACTAAGATCAATTCTGCAAGCGGACAGATAATTATACCATTGTAGCATTTTACCTAGAGTGTACCAGGTTGTCGATTTATATTTATACCACTGGGAAGGACTGGATAAACTTTAATCTATTATATTGATAGTGATTATATACAATGGATAAGTGATATTACCGATGTCATTTTCTCTACTCATAACAGGTAGAGGTCACAAAATAATAAAGATAAATAAAGTGATAAGTATGATCAAGCATCATAAATAAAGGATAAACATCAAAGCACTCTCTAGTCATAGTAATAGCTAGCCAATAGATAAACTAAGGAATTAATATCTAAGGTAATTCTATAACTACGTCAATGAATAATTCTAACTGGTGCAATTATATCTAGCAATCATTGTTAGATTAGTCCTATATCATGATCACATGCAAAGGGCATCATCTAGGAAGGATGTGAAACAGAGTCATCACCCAACTTCGCGACCATGCCTACTTGCCTACATACGGGCGGTGGACTACAGAGGACTCAACGCAGCTGTCACCTACGCGATCTACCACACGACCCGGCACATCAGGGTGCACTCGCAGATAAATAGAGTACCTAGACACCACATCTACAGTATCGTTCATCATCTACTCATCGATCGTATGGATAAATGCTATACAAGCAATTACATGAATTCAATAAGATCAAACCAACTATACTAGACATATAATCAAAGTAGACAATGAGTATTGTAATCAAGAACATATGAACTATTAAGAACAATGTTTCCCTAATCATAATGAAGAATACAAAAATAGAGAAAGAACTAGAACTATACCGAACTCCACGCTCCAGACAGACGCCGGGGCTCCAGATCCCGCTGAAGAACTAGAACCCCTCTACTTCTAATCTAACTAGGCTAGAACTATGAATTAGATGGCTCTTGATGAACTAGGAAGGCTCTTGATGGCTTGACCGAAGACTTGATGCCTTGGATGAATGATGGGATGCCTCCAGGGGGTCTGCCCCTTTATTTATAGCCCGGTGGGATGCACGTACGCCGTAGAATCAAACCGACTTAACCAAGGGCCGAGATGACTCCTCAAAGACGGTGAAAGAAGACTCTAGAAGACAGCGGCGAAACCCTAGGGGGGCACCGCTGTAATAGAACCGACCAATTTATATGAGCACAAGTACAGCGACAGCTGTTTTCCCAGCTATCAAGCCACACTTGAACCAATATAAACCCGGTAGTCCGTGAAATCTCGAAGGATTTCAAACTTTTACACAGTACATACCCCAAGGATCGCAGAAACTCAGCAGTACACATACACATGATACATAGATTCACACATATTTCAAATACATCAGAGTACAAGATAAACTTTTACATAAAAGTTCAATAGCGGAAACGAAATCGTTTTACATAAGCTTAATTTCATAATACAGTGCCAAGTACCGACCAGTCACAGCAACATAGATGAGACAGATAACATGACCTTGCCCAAGGTCTAGTCTTCCTCTCCCGAAGGATAGAAGTAACTCTTTAGTCAACCAAGCATTTTTCCTGCAACATTGGTAATAAAACCCTGAGTACTCAATTGTACTCAGCTAGACTTACCCGACAGGAAGTAAATAAAAAGACTCTCAAGGATATGCAAGCTTATTTGGTGGAGCTCAGAGGATAGCAACATTTTTGCATAAAAAGCATTACTACAATGGTTCCTCAACTTATAAGTTTTAGATGTGATTCAGCTTCGATTTCAGTTAAGCTATTAAGGTAAGGTTTGCAGCTATACTAAACAATCACTTGATATTATAGCAATCAATAAAACCATATAATTTTCGATATCCACAGATATCAACCTCATCTCACCAATAATCACGTTCAAGTTGTTAACCTCTACCTCACCAGAAGATCAGTTCAGTTTCTCACTAACCAGGAGAGATGGCGATTTGAATCGATTGTACCAGCTGGCAAATATGCCAATCACAAACCCTGTCAGCCGAAGCCACTGGCTTCATGGGTCACCGTTAAATCTTTTTGAGACGTAATATGTATCGCGGGTTTGGGGGTGCCCATATTCTCAGAGACGAACCCACTTTCAGGAAGCCTCAGGTCCTTGACCTGCCCTTGGTAAGATGGTGTCTCTGCACATACTTCCTACCTCTAGAATATGTCTACCTTATCAGCCCTAATTCCCGGCTCAGAAAGAAATACTCGGCTTCGCGGTCAGAATGACTTATCTGGCAAGCTATGTGATGACGTCCTTCAATCTCAACTGATGTCTGGTGGCCTCAGTCCTAGTCGGCCGCAAGTAGCACCGAAGTCAACATGACCCATGTCATGCAGCTCCCCACTACCTAGCCTTGATTCTCTCATTAAACATTGTGGCATGGTGACACATATAGCCATCCATGTGGATCTCATCAGTCACCACCTACACTCGCGAATGACAGGAAATCACCCGACTTTCTCGCGGATGACAGGAAATCACCCGACTTCTACCGGTCTAAGCAGGGCTAAGCATAAGATCGGTCACCTGTCTAGTAATAGTATCAGGTTCACATATATGGTAGACAAGGTAGATATGCAGCAACGGTTTCAAACCAACTCCTATACTTAAATGCACAAACATACGATTTAATAAAGACCGGTGCATTTATAAAAAGAGATAGGTGGAGGCTTAGGGATGCTCCGGGGCTTGCCTGGGGTTTAGCACTAAGTTAGTGTTTGTTAGATGACACTTGTTCGACGAGCATTTTCCATCCAAGCACTCGATTAGTCCTTCCACCTTCGTGATTAGTCCACCACACCATCTTGTGGTTAGTTCCATCATCATGTCCTTCATGTTCACGTGTTCATCATCTAGCGTACCTAAATGAGATGCAAAATGCACATGTATGAATAAGAGAAAGTAATACAAGACATGTTAATCTAGCATCACTGAACCATGAGCTTAACAATGCCACCAAGCAAGGCAACATGAAAGCCAATCCTAATCTCACATATGTAGTTTAAGGACAGCAGGACAGCAAGCACAAGATTTAACCATAACTGAAGCTATATACATCCAACCAGGGTGATCTAAGCGTTTCTGGAAAGCTATTGAAATTAGTCTACAACTTTGGTATTATCCTCTTCAGATGATTTAATTCATATAAAGGTCAAACAACACAAAGAAGACAGCTCTGTCCAGACTTGGATAGATTCTGTTCTCCCAACTCAAACAATCATAACTAGAGATTTAGACCACCAAAAGGGATGATCATAGACAATTTGGAAAGACATAGAAATATACTACAACTGATCTATTATCACCAAGAAGTGATTCAAAGCATAACTCAGTCAAATAATGCAATCAATCAGATCTAGACAGAAAATTGGCAAAACCTGACAGCAGTCATCCAAAAGCCATGACTCCTAAAATATTAGGCCTATGAACATGAAATTTTAGGACAAGCTAGACATAGAATTTGGCTACAACTTTTGTATAGAACACATTCTCATGCAACATCATTTTCCTAGGTAAATCATCACAACAACAGGTGCTGCTCCTGCAGCCATTTTCAGCATATAAGTAAAACAACATTAATTTGATTTCTATCAAAGCATACCTATACTTATGAACTATGGACATAGCTCCAACCATCATAGCATGATCAATAACACTCATATCAGATTAATACATGGTAAGAAGTCATAAACAACATGCATGTGTCTATTTACCTCCAATCTCCTTCTAAATATTACATAAAAGTCATTTTATTTAATTATTTAAGTTATATGGTAAACATCTCAAATGAGTCCCAAACTTTTATGAGAGCTAGGTGATTACAAATCATGATCAAGGTACGAATTTCACATGCTCAGGTTCCATAATTTAATTATTACAAAATAAACAAATCTATAATGCAATAAAGCATTGGAGAGCAAATTAAATATGAAACTCAATATTTTCTGAAACAACATGACCATATTATTGATTCTCAGGCTAACACAATATCATACAAAGGTAGTGGAACACCATTTTCCATTTTTACCACAATATATTATTTATAATGTATTTAAATCTACTTAATATGCACCAAAGAAGATAAATCAATAACTCAGTCATACATGCACCATAAATCATGAAATTTTAACCATACATCACACATCATACATAGAGTCTACAATTAAATTTTCATGCCATTTGGAGTAATACAACTCCAGTTACAAAAATAACAAGCAATTCAACCCTTTATTTCCTATTTAGCAAAATTAATGTGAAACACCAATAAAACAGTAAAGAACCTATATGTTTTATATTCTTAAGAGCTAGTACATATTATTAGAAGACTAAAAAAATTGGAACCACAATTGTTGGACTTATATTTCTCAGATTATGTCCAAAAGCAAGTTAATCAATCCTAAAAACCACTTTTCCAAAATAATTTTTAGAGCACAAAAATATAAATAATATAGCACATTTACTGGATCTAACATGCAGACAACTTAATAAGCAAACTAACAAAACTTGTTCCATAATTTTTGGAGCTACCAACTGGAGATATGAATTTTCAAAGATCTGCAAGAATATGAAGATTTGGTGCTCATTTGACCACGCGGGTCCCACTTGTCATAGACTCAAGAAAGGATACAGAGAGGTCTTCTTCCTCCCCTGGCTGAACGCACACAGAGCAGGGCGAAGGCCTGCCGGCCGTGACCAGCAGCGGCAGAAAAAAATGCCCGGCTGTGGCCAGCTGCGGCCCGGTAGCGGTGACGACAGGGCTGACCACGGCCATGCCTGGCTTGGCTGGGCCGGCGGCTAGCGAGGCGGAGCCGCAACTCTCAGCAGCACGCCGCCGCGCTGCAGCAGGCAGCGGCGAGCTCGCCGGCAGCGTCTCTGGCGGCGACGGTGTTGCGGCACAGCAACAGAGGCACCGTAGTAGCATCACCGAAGCAGCAGCAGCAAACCACGGCAGCAGCACACGCAGCGGCCGGCCATGACGGAGAGAGCTCCAGTGAGGAGGCCATGGCGGCGCTCTGCTCGCCGGGGCGAAAGCGGAGGGGAGCAAGGAGGGCGAGAGGATGAAGTGGAGAGTGAGCAGAGAGCGAGACGGGTGAATGGAGAAGTGAGCTGAGGCTCTCTGGTGCGGTTCCTTTCGAGTTAAGACAAGGGACAGGGGTGGCCGGCAATGGTGGGGCACGGACAGAGCAGGGAGACCACGCGTCCCCTTTGAAGCCCGACGTCGAACACGTGGCGTGTGCGAGAGTGGACGAGTTAGGCGGTGGATTCCGGCATCTTCCTTGCATATTCTGCCCTGGGCGCTAGAGTGAAAGTTGGAGCCCGCGCAATACCCTACTACCTTTGCTAAGGAAGCTCGGCCATTTGATGAACGTATTAACGGGTAATTAGCTCTAAAGTTGATGCTGTCAACAAGCTAATTACGATCAAAGATCGAGTGGCAACCCTTGTCAAACGAAGTCGGATTGACCTCAAATTTTGATATGTTGTGCTCCAAAGAGTTTGAAACAACTTTTATTTTGGATCCCACTCAAGTTGCTAAACAAAATTTGGAGAAACCAACACGTCAATGCAATAGGGGCAGATTTCAGACTTAGAAATTATTTAAATCCTGAAATCAGGATTTTGCCAAACTTGATTCCACTGTTTGAGGCACTTAGAGATTGAATCATGAGTTGGTCCAAAAATAACAATTGTTGTACTCCTAAAATATCTCCAACTTTCATTAAAGGTCAAACTTCATACCTTGCTCACAAATAGTATTTCCACTTTGGTCAAAGTAAGATCATTAGAGAGCTCAATGTGGATATTTAGGCCAATTGAGGTATTTTCTTGACATTTTCTCAACATGAGTCCTTCATGACTTTTGTTGTAGAGTTCAAATAGAGTTGTTTGGGCAAGGTTGCAAGGTTTGGTTGGCTTTGCATGCTCATCTTCACTTAATCCATAAATTCAATTAAGTGAATAACTTGTCATTCCATGTGAATTCTCAATTCGGATCTTTATGAACCATTTCCAATGATCATGGTAGATGATATGAATATGAAATAGCGATTAGGATCATTGATTGAAATAACTTGATTAGGTCCACACTCGCTGGTTAGCTCGTGACTAACACCTGGGGTGTTACAACCGCCCGGCACCCCTAGGGGCCGGCCGGCCCCACCACCTGCTAGGTGGGGCCCCGGTTGTTTCGGGTGCCTTCTACACTCTTCTAGCTTGTCGATGACGTATGTTGCCTTGGCGTTCAAGTTTCATGATAATTAAGCACTTTAATCCTTCTCTTAAGCTTTTCTAGATAATTCCCTGAGAAATACAGAATATGCAAAACTGGTGGAAATTGTCAGTTAAAACCCTAGACTAGTGTGTATTCATATATCCTTTGGTGTCTAAAGTTCTAATAAAAGTTGACGTTATCCACCATCAACAACACCTCTAAGCTTGCCTGTTTGCCAGTTCCTTGACAAACAAACTAAGCCTAATTTACCAAACTATTTGGATCAGGAGTTGCTATATTGCTTTCATATTTTCCAAGTACACATGCTTTCAAACAGAGATTCTCCTCCGGTTTAGACAATAACTGCTCTAACCTTCAGACTTACCCATACCTTTAACTATGGAGCTTTACAGCTTTCGCGTAAGTCTTGAGCAATTGAAAGATAGAACAATCAAGTCATGCACTATGTAGTAAATTCTTCGCAGTACCAATATTCCGGAGTTTTTATAAGTTTTCGAAATAAAACTCAGAGCTTAATTGTATGACACCCACAAGTCCCTCAATATATGTGGTATTTATGAATCTCACTTAGGGCATTAATGATGTTATGCCTTCCTACAGCTAAGGATTATCGTGGAGTTTATAGGAATGATAATAACAAGGATGTGCATACTTGCAGTTCATATATTGTAAAGTCAAACAATGGATCCACAGAGAATCGAGGCATACAATCAAACCAAGATGTGCTTGTGTATAGAATATAGTGGATAGGTGCATATGTGGTAGCTAATCCTAATTCTACTTATGCTCTTTTAAAAATAAATCTCTCTTTAAGACTCACAGGAAAACATGGGCTATCTTTATTCTCTTTTTTTTAATAGGGAGGCGGGCATCTAGTACCTATTATTTTAATTGCTGGGACACTTGTCCATCTTTTAATCCCTTTTCTTTTCATACTTTTGCATAGCCACATGCGTCCTTTGAATATAAATAATTGGAGAGATAATGATAAGAACTTAAAGCAATTAAACAGGGGCTGTTCTATGGGGTATGTTTTTGGCGTTTTCCTGCCAGTGTAGGAGAAAACATTTTTATGATGAACATAGATGAAAGTGGAAATGGTTGCCATTACTCCTAGGGTAGGAATAATGCATGTGTGGCTAGAGTATGTACGTGATCTTGGTTTTAAAAGCATGACAACACTCTCATGAGGTATACAACAAAGGTTGACTGAACCCAATGCAAAGCAAGCAGCATAAATGTGCTAATGTTTTCCTATCTAAATGTATCATATATGGCTTTGGTAGGAATTCATACTTTGTTATACAAGAGCTCATCTTGTAAATTTTAAGTTTTCACAATAAATCTCCAGAACTTATTAATGCTAGGAATAAGATAAATAGCAGCTCAGACCTTCATGTATCATATCAATCAATCACCTAGATTTAGCTCAGGCATATGCCTCCACAAGTTTCAGGTTCAAAGTAAATTCTCAAGTCAAAACAGTAGTATCTAAACCTCAGGAGAATTTAAGGTTGAAAACTATGCACTTGAAAGGTATGATAACAGAGCAACTATTCATCATCTCCAAGATAAATTTTAGTGTTCATCAATTTTAATTAATTCTAGTCTAGACTGACTCCGAACATATTCTAATATAAAACTAAGTGTTTATTTAGTTTTGATTATTTCTGATTGGACTCAAAAAGGACTCTATAATTTGTGGACCTTCATGTGTCCATATATTTTTGGTATTTTTAGAATTTTCCTATGATACTATGGTGAACCTTCATGTGCTCACATATTTTTGTTATTTTATGACTATATAAAACAGACTCAATAATCGCATATGTATAATTACCTGGTAACTAGGGGATGCTCCTCCCCCAAACTAGATGTTTGCAATACTTGGTGTTGAATGATCTTCAGAGTGAGCTAGCCAGTGGTAGTCCTAGTGGGTGCCACTGATAGACTCCCTCCTTAGTCATAATGTTGTTCCTGCATAATTATACTCCAACAAGAAAACCAAAACTCGAGGCTTGAATTTAACAAGGGGTTAGCGGTCAGCGAATGAGTAATCAATTATTCTTTTGAGTTGATTTTAATTGACAGATTCTAGTAGGATTCTAACAGGATCCTCTTTTTGGGTTTTTCTGATTTTCTTATGCAGCAATCAAATATGTATGTATGCTATATATTTTTTATGCCACCACAGAGAATATTTATTCTCATGGGGCTTACGATTTTTACAATGCAACAAAGTAAATACAGATGCTACTACCATTTATCTATATATATATATTATTTTTTTATGCCACCACAGTAAATATTCCTACAGGGTTACCATAAGTGCATTCACATGGGGCTTTAGTTTTTATGATGCAGTAAATAAAGCAGTAAATATTTTTGTTGTTATATATTTAATGTGCAAAAGTGATTGTACTAATAAATGTGTTAAAGCAAAATTACTAATGAATGCTAACTTAATTAGATAACTACCATTCTAACCTTATGGTTAGGGTACGGAATTTAAAGTCCACCGACAGGACTTAGATAGAGGAGAATTCTTACTCAGCAGGTTCATCGTCTGAGGTAACCTCAGCCAATTCCTTATTTTGCGGTGGTGTAGTAGGTGCTTCTTCTTTCTCCTTCCATCTCATTTCTGTCTCTTCTGCTTCTCTCTTTTCTAGCTCCAGCTCTTCCTTGTCACACTCCCTCATGTGTGTTCTCTTGACTCTTTATCCTTCTTCATCCATTCTTTTAATTGTGCATGGATCTCTTCCTTCTCTGTCTTAGCAATCTGATCCATCCTTTCAGTTTCCGCTTCCCACTTACTCCAGCGTGGTGCTTGTATGGCTTCCTCTTGCTCCTTGTAGCAGTCTTCATACTTCACAATCTTGACAGGGAATTCCTCCCATCCACAGTGAGGCTAGGCTGCCTGAACGGCGGGCTTGGCGTCTTCTCCTGTTGCAGTTGCTTTCTGACCTGCTCATGGTTAACTAAGTGTTCTAAATTGACAGCGTACCTTTCCCGTGGGTAGGTTGAAGTGGATCTGTCCAGACCCGATGTAGATAATAGCATTGGTAGTGTAGAGGAACGATCTTGCCAAAAGAATAGGTGATTCATCGTCTCCCTGCATGTTAAGGACTAGAAAATCTGCGGGTATATATTTATCTTGAATTCTTACCATAACGTCCTTAACCACGCCTTCAGGGAATCTTGGTGATTGGTCTATCATCTGCAACTGAATATATGTTGGGTATAGAGGTAAATCATTAAATAAATCATCATATACCTGTTTAGACATTACGTTGACACCTGATCCAATGTCGCAGATGGTGTCGGCAAAAGTGGTGTCTCCTAATTGTGCATTCGATGATTGGTACATCTGGATCACCTTTCTTCGTTGGAAATGGTTGGGGGAGCATATGATCATTTTCTATGTTGAGAGCAGTGATTAGCTGAGCAGTTTCTTCAGGTACATGCTGGGGCTTGTTCTTCCTCCATCTTCCATTGGTCTTCTTCTTGGGTGCTGGTTGTTGTTGTTCTTCTTGTTGATGGAATTGCTTGAGGACTGCAGGAGTCTTCAAGATGCGGTTCTAGAATGAGAATCTTCCTTTCTTGTCCTTGACGGAGAGGACAGTCTTGGCGTGTTCCGCATAGATGATGGCTTTGGTTGTGCATAAGAATGGTCGTCCCAAGATAGTGGGTGCCTTCTCATCTCCTCCTGTCTCTATGATCACGAAGTCAACTAGGACATATGATTGCCCCACTCTGATCACAGCTTCTTCTAGCACTCCCTCGGGGTAGCAAATGGACTGATCTGCAAGCTGCAAACGCATATCTGTGTACAACAAAGGATCACCTAAAATTTTCTCATAAATTACCTTGAACATTATGTTGACACTTGCGCTGAAATCGCAGATAGCCTCTGGAAAGCTGTGACATCCTATAGAGATAGGAATGACAGGTCTTCCAGGGTCTCCCATCTTCTCAGGTAGTGAGTGATCAATCCACTGTATATCTGCAGGCTCAATATGGTACTGGGTTGCATTGTGAATATCAATAAGGTTAGTAGTTTCTAAATCTTCCGGCTGGCTCGGAATCTTACCTTTCACAAATAGAGGGACAGCAGCAGCGAGTTGAGGTAATTGTGATTCTAACATTTTATTAAAGCTGTGCTGATTCTTTATAGCAGAAGCAAAGGTATCCATTCTGGTATTAATGTTTTCTAAAGCTTTATCATTAGAGGCTACCTTTCTAGACATTTGATCTAACAATTTAGATTGACCAGCACTAAATCTCTTAAAGGGTGGAAGATTGTAATTATTGTAATTATTACCTTGGTTGTTACCTTGGTAGTTACCTTGTCGAGGTTGCTGATTCCATCCTTGGTTTGGCTAGCTCCATCCTTGACCTTGCCGAGGACGAAAGTAGGTGTTATTGTTGATGAAGTTCACATCCTCTTGCAACGTAGGGCAGCTGACAGCTGAATGCCCATAATCTCCACTTTCTTCACAGGTCATGCGAGAATCATTAATATGCATGACTTTCTTTCTCTCTATATCGAGCTTCTTCATGAGGAGGTCTAGGTTGGCAGTGACCATGTCGGTTTCCTTGAGATGATGGATTCCTCCTCCTCTCTTGTGAGGTTGAGTACGTTCTTCATTACAGCTTGAATTTGAGACCATCTTCTCAACATGTGCTTTAGCTTCTGGAAGCTTAAGTGATAGAAAAGCTCCTCCTGCTGCAGCATCTATTGACTCACGGGTGCTAGAGATAAGCCCGTGGTAGAAGGTCTGCATTAATAGCCAATCCTCTATCCCATGATGAGGACAGTCTTTAATATAATCTTGAAATCTTTCCCATGCTTCAGTGAATGATTCATTATGTTGCTGTTGAAAGCTTGAAATTTTCTCACGTAGAGCATTCTCTTGCCTGTAGGAAAGAACTTTACAGGAAAGCAGTTGAGCATCGGTCCCATGTAGTGTTCTTCTCTTTGTTGGCGTAGAACCACTGCTTAGCTTTTCCCAAAAGTGAAAATGGAAAAAGACGGAGTTAAATAGCATCTCTTGGTACTCCTCTGATCGTGAAGCTGCTGTAGATCTCTAGAAAGTGTTGTAAGTGTGCACTTGCATCTTCATGAGCTTTTCCACAAAATTGACTGGCTTGAACCATGGTGATAAGAGCAGGCTTGAGCTCGAATCCATTCTCCCCAGTGTTGACTGCTGGTCCAGTCCGGATGTTTTCTGTTGTTAGGGCAGAGAACTCGCGCAGTGTCTTCTCAGCCATATCCTCAAATGCATAAGTTAAATCTTCTCCTAAGTGTTCTTCTTCCAATGTTAGAGCTGGCTCCTCTAATGGACAGGCTTGAGTGGCAATGGGTGTTATTGATAGTGACTCGAAATTGTCCCTCGCCTCTACAACCTTCTTTCTTCTAAGAAGTTTCTCTGGATCATCAGTGAAGTTGTTTGGAAGAGAAAAACCATTCATTCATCACCCTGCATAAGATAAGCAAATGATAAAAGCAAGGGTGTGCCTGTTTGAGTTAGAGATCAATCGGTAACACGATCTTATCCATTATGTATATATGTTATCAATATTTCCTAAGTTTAATGTGTCTTCCCCGGCAACGGCGCCAAAAATGCTTGTTGACATCTACTAACGTCGCCAAATATAACTATATAACTTTTAATACTAGAGACGAGATTAGAGATGTATGGTAATTAATTAACTGGTCATTAGCAACTAGCCACTTATCTATTACCAACATTCTTAGGCATGAACTAGGTTGTCATCAACATTCTTAGGCATGAACTAGGTTGTCATCCCTAATTATATATGCTAAGAATAAATAAAGGGTTCATATACTATTCAATGTGACTAAGCAGAAATATATAAATATAAACTAAGATCAATTTTGCAAGCGGACAGATAATTATACCATTGTAGAATTTTACCTAGAGTGTACCAGGTTATCGATTTATATTTATACCACTGGGAAGGACTGGATAAACTTTAATCTATTATATTGATAGTGATTATATATAATGGACAAGTGATATTACCGGGGTCATTTTCTCTACTCATAACAGGTAGAGGTCACAAGATAATAAAGATAAATAAAGTGATAAGTATGATCAAGCATCATAAATAAAGGATAAACATCAAAGCACTCTCTAGTCATAGTAATAGCTAGCCAATAGATAAATTAAGGAATTAATATCTAAGGTAATTCTATAACTACGTCAATGAATAACTCTAACTGGTGCAATTATATCTAGCAATTATTGTTAAATTAGTCCTATATCATGATCACATGTAAAGGGCATCATCTAGGAAGGATGTGAAAAAGAGTCATCACCCAACTTCGCGACCGTGCCTACTTGCCTAAATACGGGGGGTGGACTATAGAGGACTCAACGCAGTTGTCACCTACGTGATCTACCACACGACCCGGCACATCAGGGTGCACTCGCAGATAAACAAAGTACCTAGACATCACGTCTACATATCGTTCATCACTGCCCATCGATCGTATGGATAAACGCTATATGAGCAATTACATGAATTCAATAAGATCAAACCAACTATACTAGACATATAATCAAAGTAGACAATGACTATTGTAATCAAGAATATATGAACTATTAAGAACAATGTTTCCCTAATAATAATGAAGAATACAATAATAGAGAAAGAACTATAACTATACCGTACTCCGCGCTCCAGACAGAAGCCGAGGCTCCAGATCCCGCTGAAGAACTAGAACTCCTCTACTTCTAATCTAACTAGGCTAGAACTATGAACTTAGATGGCTCTTGATGAACTAGGAGGCTCTTGATGGCTTGACCGAAGACTTGATGCCTTGGATGAATAATGGGATGCCTCTAGGGGGTCTGCCCCTTTATTTATAGCCCGGTGGGATGCACGTGCGCCGTACGATCAAACCGACTTAACCATGGGCCGAGATGGCTCCTCAAAGGTGGTGGAAGAAGACTCTAGAAGATGACGGCAAAACCCTAGGGGGCGCCGCCCGGACCCCTAGGGGCTGGCCAGCTCCACCACTTGCCAGGTGGGCCCCCGGTTGTTTCGGGTGCCTTCTACACTCTTCTAGCTTGTCGATGACGTATGTTGCCTTGGCGTTCAAGTTTCGTGATAATTAAGCACTTTAATCCCTCTCTTAAGCTTTTCTGGATAATCCCCTGGGAAATACAGAATATGCAAAACTCATGGAAAAATTATCAGTTAAAACCCTAGACTAGTATGTATTCATATATGCTTTGGTGTCTAAAGTTCTAATAAAAGTTAACGTTATCCACTGTCAACACCCTATTCATAAGATTTGCTTTCCATCCCGGTAGCTTATCTTCTACCTTCTCAATCCATGGCATAAGGTTGGATTTTCTCAGCTTCTTGATAGACAACGGCAACCCTAGATAGGTGCAAGGGAACTCAGCTAAACTGCATAAGAGGGTATTATTCACAGTTGCCAGGGAGGCGTCTTCACAATGCATGGGAATAACACTGCTCTTGTGAAGGTTTGTCTGTAGCCCAGAGGCCAAACCTAAAACTTTAAGGATCCCCTTGTAATGTGTAGTTCAGTTTCCACTGGCCTGATAAATAGAGCAACATCATCAGCATACAAGGAAAGGCGTTGTCCCGAAACCCTTTGGGATAGAGGTTGTAGCAACCCCTCCTCCCCTCCTTTCACAAATAAACTGTTGAGCACATCCATGACAATGATGAATAGCATGAGGGATAAAGGATCCCCTTGTCGGAGCCCACGCTGATACTGAATGAGATCTCCAGGTTCACCATTTAGCAATAAACTAGTGGAGGAAGTGGATAGTAGATTAGAAATCAGATTACACCAAGATATGCCAAAGCCCAAATGAGTGAGTACCTCTAAAAGAAACGACCAAGACACTAAATCGAAGGCTTTGGAAATATCCAATTTGAGGAAGAGACTTGGCACCTTTTGACGATGCAGGATCTTCATAGTTTGCTGAACAAGGATGAAATTGTCATGAATACTGGGCCCACGGATAAATGCACTCTGATTTGGAGAGACCATAGAATTTAGGAGTGGCGCCAATCGATTTGCAAGAATCTAGGTTACTAATTTAGCAAAACTGTGCACTAAGCTGATGGGTCGGAAATCCTTTGCCAAAACTGCATCCTCCCTCTTAGGAATTAATGTTATGTAAGCCGCATTAAGCAGACCAAGCCCCCTAGCATTTCCTTGCTGCAAGGTGAGAATAGCAGCCATAAAATCCGCCTTAATTACCGACCAGCATGCCTTGTAGAATCTGCCGGTGTACCCATCAGGGCCCGGCGCCCTATCCATCGGCAAACTTTTTATTGTGTCCCAAACTTCTTCCTCATAAATCAGGCTATCAAGCTCAGACAGATCCATCCAAGCTTTGTGGAAAGAGCACAGGTCCAAGGATACAGATCGATTAGCCACTTTTCCTAACAGATTCTCATAAAACTCATGCATAATCCCTTGTTTGTCTTCCTGAGATGTGGCCACCCACTCACCATCAATGAGTTTGGGAATAAAATTCTTACGCTTGCGAAAGGCAGCCTGCTTATGAATGAACGAAGTGTTTGCATCACCATCTTTAAGATACCTGACTCGAGAACGTAATCTCGCAATGGTCCTTTCCAATGATGATAGACTCAGACATAGGCGTTTCAGCTCCCGTCTCAACCAGTCCTCCACTGATGTGAGCTGCCTCATATCTTGGGCCATTTCAAGCCTATGCAACACCTCCCGAGCTAGGGCCAATTGTGTCTTTATATGACCCATCCTTCTTGGCACTCCAAGATTGTAAAGCACGTGTCAGCCACTTCAGCTTGATAGAGATCCTCTCGAGAGGACTTGCATTCCTCACTGGTTCATCCCAAGAATTTTTCACCGTATCTTGGAATCCCTGCCATTGTGTCCAGTAGCTTTCAATGTGGAATCTTTTCTTGCCCTTAATACCATCCTTAAGCCCAAGAACTAGGGGGCAATGGTCAGACATTTCCAGTAGCATGGCTCTGAAGAACACAATCTGGGAAAATGTCCTCCCAATCCCCTGTGCAGAGCACCCTGTCTAACTTGACAAGAGTAGGAGATACCCTCTCCTTAGACCACGTATACCTCTGACCCAAAAGTGGCATCTCTTTCAGTTCCATATCATTAACAAAACGGCGAAATCTCCCCATCAAAGCCCGGTTCACATTGTCGTTGTTTTTATCTTCAGCACAATAAATCATATTGAAATCACCTGCGAGCATCCAAGGCCCACTGCAGTGACTCCATACCTCTCGGAGTTCTGCAAGGAAAGCAGGTTTCTCAGCATCCAAATGAGGCCCATATATTCCAGAAAACCACCAAGCTTGCTCGCCTTCAGACTGGAAAACAGAATGTCGATGAATACGATGACACACGGCAAGGAAAACATCATCTCTCCAGGCAACCAGAATTCCACCCCTTGTTCCTTGGGCTGGGAGATAAACAAAGGAGAGGAAAGCCTGCCCCAAAATAGCTAAGACATCCTGGTCAGTAATAAGAGCCAACTTTGTTTCCTGCAAACAAACTATAGCCGGATGACAAGACTGAACCACTTGATAAACTTATCACGACGCGACTTCTCATTAAATCCTCTTGCATTCCAAATCAAAACATTGTAAGGAGACATTGCGCACAGGGGAAAGACGACCCGAAAAGAAAGGAAAACCGCTTAACAAGAAGTTAAATCCAACGATCGCACCTCATCACCTAGAGGCTACACTCCAGCCAAACAATGCTGCAAGGGCCATCACATGACCCTGGCTCAAAGGTTGCTCAAATATCCTGGCAAAATGTTCTAGGTTTTCCTCCGAAATTGTAACAGAACCACATAAATCACATGGCCCACAGGCACCTGTCATTGTCACTAATAACCTCTAACAGCCGAGCCTGTGTCCCAGATGATCTAGTAGGCTCTGCCGGACTACATAAGCACCCGTATTCTCCGATAGGATCACATTGCGAAGCCATTACAGGATTACAACATTTCGTAATAAAATACATCAGAGTAAAAGCGCGGAAAGATTATAAAGTATTTAGATTACAAACCAGTTGTCCAAATAGAACTTAAGTGCAGTTATTACAAACCATAATTAAAAGTTGGTAGCAGTGGTACAACAATACAACATACTTAGATAATTGATAACACGAACCCTGCCCACGGGTTCAATTTTACTCTTCCTCACTTCCTTTCCTGCATGATTGTCACACAGCAGGGGGCAAGGCAAACTTCCGACTGCTGGTTTCCTGCAACAGGGGTTAACAAACCCTGAGTACTTGGGGTACTCCGCAAGACTTACCTTGACTAAAGAAAAAGGAATGAGACTCACGAATGCAGGCTGAGGGGA
Source organism: Eremochloa ophiuroides (assembly GCA_038502445.1). Lineage (NCBI taxonomy): Eukaryota > Viridiplantae > Streptophyta > Magnoliopsida > Poales > Poaceae > Eremochloa > Eremochloa ophiuroides. The sequence goes on from JAHLJS010000003.1 coordinate 29,760,923, forward strand.
GTCAAGGTAAGGCTTTAGCAAGAGTCAAAGTATTTTACGGAAAAAATATTACTAATCCTGCTTTCAGTATTTTACTCAATATTATTAATATCAACATAGTCAGTTCTCAGTTCTTTCACATATATCCTTCAAATCCAATTACTTATTCTCAAAAACATCCTACTTCCGAACCACTATTTGATGAAGGTGTGAGGATCGAGTCTCCATAACCGAGGAGCAACGATGATTCGAATCGATTAAGTACCCAGCTGGGGAATCCCTAACCACACTACATATGTAGCACCTAAGCTTGCATATACCAACCTCGTGTACCACGGCTTTTCTATCCCTGAACCGGTCCTGCGCTGCCTGAGATTAAGCATGACTAAGCATTTTTTAGTACTTTAAATAAATCAGGTTCTCAGAGTATGATAAGTGGTCAAGGAAAGGTAATGCATCAATAGGTTAGCACTCAACTCCTATTAATCTAATGCAATAGATTAATTCAAGTGATAAATATTTATAAATAACAAGGAGGGGCAAATGCAACGGGGCTTGCCTTGGATTGCAAAAAGAGTGAGGTCGAGGTCGGTGCCACAAATGTCAAATCCCTGCACCAACTCTGGAGTAGGCTCCTCAATAGTCACCTCAGTCTTCACCTCTTCGTTTAGGGCACTACACGTATGCAATGATATATGCTTAATATGATGCAATCATGAAATATCATGCAAAAATACAAGAATCAATAATTAATATACATAATCTAGAGCACAACCTTTCTTCATATGCAAGCCATAATAAATCTAGCCTAAGGTGCCCTAGGTCATAAGTGTGTTTGACCTAGAACCACAATCAATCATAAAATAACATAAACCCTAAGTCATTAACATTTAATTACCTTTTTAATTAACCTATTATACTAGTATTATTAAACCACTAATTAGATTACTTCCAAATAAACCCAAACTTTACCAACAGATAACTTTTGACCCTGAACAGTACCAAAATAAATTTCATGATTTTTGGAGTTACAGAGAATTAACTAAAATTGCACAAAATTGCATTTATTAATTAAAACACAGATTTATGGTTCATACAGAAAGTGTTTGAAATATTTATTTCATATTTTTGCTGCATTCTACTAATCTCAGCAAACTTCCACAAAATTTTTTTATAATTTTTGGTGTTGTAGAAATATTTATTCAAAAAGAATAAAATAGGGGCTATTCACTTTAAAATAGAAATAGAAAAGTCATTATAAATCACCGGGAAATTGGAAAATGACTTCTCACCCGAAGCGGCCCAGCACGGCCCGCGCGCCCGCGCGCGCGCTCTAACTCTCTCACCGGGCGCTGACAGGCGGGTCCGCCCTGTCAGCTCCCTCTCCCACCTCCAGCCGCGCTATCGCCGTGCGCACGCGACGGCCCGCCGCGGATCTCGCCACCGGCGACCCCAGCAACAAAACCACGCGCACCAACAGGGACCCTAGAGCCTAGCGAACACCCCAGCACATCTAGCTCTAACCCTAAGCGCCTCCGACGAGGTCAAACTCGCCCATGGCGGACGCGATGGCACGGCGACGCCGCTCCGGTCGTGGTGGAGCGGTAGCGTTTAGTAAAAAGGGTCAGGGAGGTCCAGGGCTTACCACGGCCCTAGACCAGTAGCTAGTTGTGGCTGAGAAGGAGCGGAGCGACGAACACTATGACGATGGCGGATGCGGCGGCTCGGCCTCGACGGCGAGGTCCTGTTCCGGCGACTCTTGGGCACCAAAAGGCAAACCAACTAGCGCATGAGTACCCCTAGGCCACACGGAAGCCAAAACACAAAGGGATAGAGACCGGAGCTCACCCGAACGAGCTAGGCACAGCGTGATGACTGGCGGTGGTGCTCTGGCGAGAACCTGAGGATGCTGAAGTGCGTTCCGGTGAACCCACTGCACTAGAGCTTGGACAACTAGTGCAAATGATGCGCAAGGGAGTATACTAGTTGGCTTCACGGGCAATTTGGAAACGGTGGACGGGTGGTGGCAAATTTTGCTGCGCACCAAGATGAACCCGACGGCGGCCGAGAGGGAGGGGAAGGGAGACGGGAGGGCCTCGTCGCCTTTAAACCGCAGGGGAAGGAAGGGATAAGGTCGAGTGCCTGTCCAGGGCCCCCGAGCGGCTCTGGCGCGGCGGCGACAGCGCCCTGCCGGCTGGACGGCGGCATCGCGCGGTGCGCGCATGCGTGCACGGCGCGCTCGACACTGTAGGGGCCCGAAACAGTAGCCATGCAGCTAGGGTCAAACCCTATTTTGCCCAATGATGGCCTATACGATTTGAATCAGTGAAAAGTCCAAAAATGAAAGTTGTAGAAATTTTGTGTAGAACATTTTTGCTTTTTGGATCAAGTTCAAATTCTGCATATTTTTGAAAATAACAGAAAGTGGGTAACTCCCCAATTCGAAATTCAAACCCGATTCAATCAAATTCTTCAAAGTTGTATATATAACTTGAAAATATGTAAACATGAAAGTTGCTCAACTTGCTGAGCTCTACAACTTTCATTAAGGGTATTTGGTCATATTCCAGATAATTTTTGAAATGACATTTCAAATTCAAATCTCAAGGCACTATTTTGAGTTTAATTTAAATTTCCACTTTATAACTTCAAATTCTCCAAAAATAAAAGTTGTTCCATTTTAAAAGATCTACAACTTTTATTAAGACACTTTCATTAGATTCCTTATAGTTTTTTAATTAGGTTTTTTAGGGCCTAATTAGGTCTTAATTTGATTTTTCTTTTTAATTTTGTTTTTGATTTCCAATCATAGGGTTAATTGCACAATCATTACCAGACATATCCAAATCACTCTATGAGCCCTAAGCACAATCAGATACATGCAAGTAATTTAAATATGATGGCATGGCAGATTAATTAATAGTAGTACCAGAGGTATTACAGCCTTCCCTCCCTAAAAGAAATCTCGTCCCGAGATTTGATACACGACTAGAATTTAAGACTATGTAATGGAAAAGAAAATGTGCCAAGGTAAACTGACTCTAACTTGATCACTAAACGAGTGAGAAAGGTTTCCATATTACATGACGGGGGAATTTTACATTTACAAGGTAGCGAAAAACTCGGGGAAGTTCTCGTAAAGATAGTCCTCCGATTCCCAGGTAGCTTCATCTTCGGAATGCTGACTCCATTGAATCTTGTACCACCTGGTTATAGTTCTTCGTGTAACACGATCCTTTCGATCGAACACTCAAATTGAATACTCGGAGCATGTCAGATCCGGTTCGAGTTCCACTCCTTCGACATCAATAACTTGATCGGGCACTCGAAGACATTTCTTCAATTGTGACATATGGAACACGTTGTGCACTTCAAAGAGGTGCTCTGGCAATTGCAACTTGTACGCTACTTTTCCCATACGTTCTATAATCAGAAATGGTCCAATATATCGCGGGGCTAGCTTGCCATTGACTCCGAAACGGTTGACCCCTTTCATTGGCGAAACCTTCAGGTAAACATAATCTCCAGTCTTGAATGCTAATGGTCGACGCCTTTGATCGGCATAACTTTTCTGACGTGACTGTGCCACCTTCAAATTCTCCTATATCAGTAGAACCTTTTCTTCAGCTTCATTGACTAAGTCAACTCCATAAAACCATCTTTCTCCTGGTTCAGACCAATTCAACGGAGTACGACACCTACGACCATAAACTGCTTCAAACGGAGCCATCTTGATGCTTTCTTGATAACCGTTGTTATACGAGAACTCTGCCAATGCTAAACACTCGTCCCACGTGTTGGTGTAACTGAGTGCACAAGCCCTCAACATATCCTCAAGTACCTAGTTAACTCTCTCGGTCTGTCCATCAGTCTGCGGATGGTATGCTGTGCTACACAGATGTTTTGTCCCAAATGACTTATGGAAAGCCTTCCAAAAATTGGAGACAAACTGGGTACCTCGATCGGAGACAATGGTCTTCAGCACACCATGTAGCTTCAACAGATTTTTTATATAAAGATTTGTGTACGTCGCTGCCCTGTAATCCTTTTTGACTGGTAGGAAATGAGCTTGTTTCATGAGACGGTCCACAATAACCCAGATGGAATCAAAGCCTCGGGATGTCCTGGACAAACCCACGATGAAATCCATGCTGATGTCCTCCCACTTCCACGCAGGAACAGGTAACAGTTGTAGTTCTCCACCCGGCTTCATATGCACAGCTTTCACCTTTTGGCACGTGTCACACCTTGCTACATACTGAGCAATCTCTATCTTCATCTTAGTCCACTAGAATTTCTGTTTCAAGTCCTGATACATCTTGTTGCTTCCTAGATGATTCGAGAATCTGGTCAAATGTGCTTCGTCGTGGATCATGTGACGTAACTCAGGAACCTTTGGGACTACAAGTCGATTCTTGAACCATACCACAGCTTCATCATCAATTCTAAAACAATCCACCTTTCCAGCTTGTACTTTCTCCTTAATGTGCTTGATTCCTTTGTTTCCCTTTTGAGCAGCAATGATTTGCTCACGGATAGGTGTTTCAATGCTGATGTTGGCCAGACTACCCTGTGGAACTATTTCTATGCCTAACCTTTCCAGCTCATAACATAAAGATAGGTCATATTGATTTATGGTCAAACAGTTGCAATGAACTTTCCGACTTAGCGCATCGGCAACCACATTAGCTTTGCCTATATGGTAATGCACATCAATATCATAATCCTTTATCAACTCGAGCCATCTTATTTGTCTCATGTTCAACTCTTCTTGAGTAAAGATGTATTTTAGGCTCTTGTGATCAGTGTAGATGTTGCAAGTACTACCTAGTAAATAATGACGCCATATCTTCAATGCATGTACCACAGCTGCCAACTCCAAGTCATGAGTGGGATAATTCTCTTCATGACACTTGGGCTGTAGTGAAGCATAAGCAATAACTCGACCCTCTTGCATTAGAACACAACCAAGACCAGTGCCTGAAGCATCGCAGTACACATCGAATGGCTTTTCAATATCAGGCTGAGCTAAGACTGGTGCTGTGGTCAACAACTTCTTCAAAGTCTGAAATGCTTTCTCACACTTCGGTGACCAGACAAACTTGACATGATTCTTCAATAGACTAGAAATAGGCTTGGATATCCTAGAAAAATCCAAAATAAATCGACGATAGTATCCCGCCATTCCCATGAAACTGCGGACTTGATGTACAGTAGTTGTGGCTTCTAATTTAAGATTTCCTCCACCTTGCTTGGATCCACAGACACACCTTCCGCCGATAGAATATGTCCAAGAAATAGAACTCAGTCCAACCAAAACTCACACTTGCTAAACTTGGCATAAAGTTGATGTTCTCTCAAGTGAGTCAGTACAACACGGAGGTGGTTGACATGTTCTTCAGGGGTTTTGGAGTAGACAAGGATGTCGTCAATGAACACAACCACGAATTTGTCGAGCTCCGGCATGAAGACGGAATTCATGAGGTACATAAAATAGGCAAGAGCATTGGTTAGGCCAAAGGACATGACTAGGTACTCGTATAGGCCATATCTGGTGGTGAAGGGTGTTTTTGGAATGTCTTCGGGATGGATTTTTATTTGGTGGTAGCCAGACCTAAGGTCAATTTTGGAAAACACTTTGGCTCTAGCTAGTTGGTCAAAGAGTATGTCAATACGAGGTAAAGGGTATTTGTTTTTGATGGTGACCTCGTTGAGTGGACGGTAATCAACATAGAGTCGGAGGGATTTATCTTTCTTCTTTGCAAAGATAGCAGGACAACCCCAAGGAGACGAGCTAGGCCTAATGAAACCTTTATCCAGCAAATCTTGCAACTGAACCTTAAACTCTGCTAGTTCTTTGGGAGACATCCTATAGGCTCTACGAGATATAGGTGCTGTTTCAGGCTTCAACTCAATAGAAAACTCCAGGTCACGATCAGGTGACAAGGCAAATTATCGGGGAACACGTCCGGAAATTCACAGACTACTGGAATATCCTGCACTTCTTTGACTGCGGTTGCACACACCCTTCCAACAGCTCTCTGAGGAATTGGGAGTTGAATGAGGAGTTGGGTTTGACTATTAGGCAAGTTTACCCTGATGGTTCTATTCAGCACGTCGATGAGGGCCTCGTGCTGATACATCCAATTCATGCCTAATATCACATCTATGCCCTGGTCTTTGAGTACTATCATGGTGGTAGGGAATATATGCTCGCTCAGTTCTATAGGTACTCGCTGCACTATCTCCTTAGTATTTATACGCCCTCCAGGCGAATGTATAAGAAAAATTTCCTTTATTTCCCCAATTGGTATCTCATGCTTGACGACAAATGTGCGATTGATGAATGAATGAGATGCACCAGAATCAAAAGGCATAATAGCAGGGTGACTTGCGACAGGGAACCTACCCATCATGACGGGTTCACCCCTCGGGAATCTCACCAACTTGGGTGTAGTAGACCTAACCTGCCTTCTTGACTACCTTTCCTTTCTGGGCATGCTGCTGATGACCACGATGCTGAATCTGCTGCTGCTGACCACCTGGACCCTTCTGTGCATTCTGATTATACTGCTTCGGGAATGGACAGTTGCGAGCCCAGTGCCCCATCTTGCAACAGTTGTAACAAGGATGGTTGTAGCTGACCTGTGGGGTGGTGACACGAACGCCAGGGGCATTCGGCTGAGTGGTGTTTTGTTGGTTGGAGGTGTGGGAGGTAGCAGTAGTGCGAACAATGACTGCTGCTGAGGGTATGGTGGACGAGAGTGGTGAGTGGGATGATAAATTATTTTCTGACACTTCTGACCGTCAGAAAACCCAGACTTCTTCTTCCTCTTTTCCTCTTGGTGCTTACAGTCGCTCTCTTCAAAGGTAATGGCAATGTTGACAGCCTCATGATAAGTGCAGTGAAGATTGTTAGACAGACTTCTCTGAATCTTGTAGTTCAGACCCCTGATAAAGTAGTCCTTCTTTTTCTGGTCGGTGTTGGTGTGCTCAGGGGCGTACTGCGACAGGTGGTTGAACTGACCAACATATTGCATGACAGTGGACTCTTTTTGCTGCAGGGCCAGGAATTGGTCCAGCTTCATCTTCATCACACCTGCAGGGATGTAATGAGCACGGAAAGTCTCATGGAATTCTGCCCAGGTGAGTTGATGACCATCAAGCTGTGTAGACAGAAGGTTTGCATACCAAACACTTGCAGGACCTCACAGTTGCTGCGCTGCGAACAGTGGCTTCTGAATCTCTGTGTAGTGAATCAAGCTAAACTTCTGCTCCATGGTACGGAGCCAGTCATCACCCTCCAGGGGCTCATCAGCATTGGTGAACACAGGTAGACAGGTATCCGTGAAGTCCACGTATGTTGTCTCATGATCATCGCGGCGGCCACGACGCCCACCACGGTTGCCTTGATTCTGCGCCATCACTGTGGCGGCATTGGCCAAGGCCGCAATAGCATCGACCAAGGTTGGTGGAATAGGCGGTGGGTTGGGAAGTAGCTCCATCCTCAGAGGTTCCAGCACCAGACGCACGGGTATTGACAAGCATCTGTTTAATTGCAAACCGAACTTAGGAACTAGCATTACTTAAACTGAAACGTAGTAGCAGTACACACTTAAACATGACAACACTTAAACGATACTTAACAGACATGACTAGGACCTAAACAAAGTTCCCATCCCACAGCTAAGGTTCTCGGCAAGCACCAACATTACAACACAAACGATAACGATAGGCCGACGTCCCTAGTCCTATGACTAGTCTAGTCATCGTCGATGACGATCACGTCCTCCTCGTCGTCATCCTCCACGATCACATCCTCCATGGGATCAACTTCCTCCTCAACGTCGTCATCCTCGACCTCTTTCCTAGGCCCCTCGACCACGCCCAACTCAGGCTCTTCCTCGCGAGGAGCAAGGATGGGGTTGAGCTGGTCGTTGAGCCTATGGATCTCCTCATGCAGGGCATCATTGTAGTGCTCAATGTGCTCGACGTAGAACTCCAACTCATGGACTCTTGCCCAAGCCACGTCCTCACGGGCCTAGGCCTCCTCCTTCTCGCGAGTCAAGCGGTCCACCTCACGCTGCAGCTCAGGCGACCATCTTCACGTTCCTGTAGTGGTCACGACGGGCCACATTGAAGTCCTCAGTGAGCAGCTTGATCTCCTCCTTGAACTCCTTATGGCTGCGGCGGGGGCGGCTGCTGCCAGAGGCCTCCCCGTCACGTGGCGCCAGCTGGTGGCGCGAAACTCCCTTGGGACCAGTAATCTTGCGAGCGGTGAGCTTGGTACGTGCCAGCTGGAGAAGGTGAGTTTGGATTAACAAAGATATTACAGGCTAGCAAGAATATGTTTGATAGATCCTAACCCATAAACCACTTTTAAGGAGGAAGTTAACTAATATGTGAATTAATCATAATGCATGAATCATACTTATGAATTTTAAATCAATGCAAGATAAATAAATGCATAAATAATTTTAACATAGGGCTAGTAAACATGTTATTCCACTTGCTACCATAGCTATATTACGGAATAAGATAAGAACAAGCAGTTTGGAACAAAATAGCAATTTAAATTTTTATGATCCAAAACATTTTGAAGTTTTAAAAATTAAAACTGTAATGATTTAGCAATGGAACTCTCTGATACCAGCTATAACAGAACCGCCTAAGTCACATGGCCCACAGGCACCTGTCATTGTCACTAATGACCTCTGATAGCCGGGCCTGTGTCCCAGATGATCTAGTAGGCTCTGCCGAGCTACATAAGCACCCGTATTCTCCGACAGGATCCCATTGCGAAGCCATTACAGGATTATAACATTTTGTAATAAAATACATCAGAGTAAAAGCACGAAAAGATTATAAAGTACTTAGATTACAAACCAGTTGTCCAAATAGAACTTAAGTGCAGTTATTACAAACCATAATTAAAAGTTGGTAGCAGTGGTACAACAATACAACATACTTGGATAATTGATAACACAAACTCTGCCCACGGGTTCAATTTTACTCTTCCTCACTTCCTTCCTGCACGATTGTCACACAGCAGGGGGCAAGGCAAACTTCCGACTGCTGGTTTCCTGCAACAGGGGTTAACAAACCCTGAGTACTGGGGTACTCCGCAAGACTTACCCGACTAAAGAAAAAGGAATGAGACTCAGGAATGCAGGCTGAGAGGAGTCAAGGTTAGGCTTTAGCAAGAGTCAAAGTATTTTGCGGAAAAAATATTACTAATCCTGCTTTCAGTATTTTACTCAATATTATTAATATCAACATAGTCAGTTCTCAGTTCTTTCACATATATCCTTCAAATCCAATTACTTATTCTCAAAAACATCCTACTTTCGAACCACTATTTGATGAAGGTGTGAGGATCGAGTCTCCATAACCGAGGAGCAACGACGATTCGAATCGATTAAGTACCCAGCTAGGGATCCCTAACCACACTACATATGTAGCACCTAAGCTTGCATATACCAACCCCATCTACCACGGCTTTTCTATCCCTAAACCGGTCCTGCGCCACCTGAGAGCACAGTACTCCTCTCGTCTCCAGACACGCCGGCCATGAGGGTACACGCTACTCTCGCCATCTCTCCACTCCTAGTGTGTGGTTATCGGTTCAAACAATAGAGCCACCGGAGATAGGGCTTCCCGGAGTATGTGGCTAGTTGCAATGTCTCGATCACAGTAGGCCGACAACGAACGGTCCCTAATTCTTTTCCATTGGAAACCATGCATTGGGACTCTAACCCAAGTACATTGGTGACCACCGGTTTTCACATCCCTTTTCCGCTGGCGACGATAAGTTGGGACTCCAACCCAAACATATGACCACCAAACGGAAAACCCATCCCCGTTGATAACAATGGACTGGACAAGTACACTGCCAACGACGAGGACAATACCCTTTCCTTATGATTCATTCTTTGTATATCATCATAGTTAAAATAGAATTTTTGCAAATCTAATAATTAAGCAAGACTAAGCATTTTTCAATACTTTAAATAAATCAGGTTCTCAGGGTATGATAAGTGGTCAAGGAAAGGTAATGCATCAATAGGTTATTACTCAACTCCTATTAACCTAATACAATAGATTAACTCAAGTGATAAACATTTATAAATAACAAGGAAGGTCAAATGCGCCGGGGCTTACCTTGGTTTGCAAAAAGAGTGGGGTCGGGGTCGGCGCCACAAATGTCAAATCCCTGCACCAACTCCGGAGTAGGCTCCTCAACAGTCACCTCAATCTTCAGCTCTTCGTTCACGGGCACTACATGTATGCAATGATGTATGTTTAATATGATGCAATCATGAAATATCATGCAAAAATATGGAATACAAGAATCAATAATTAATAATACATAAACTAGAGCACAACTTTTCTTCATATGTAAGCCATAATAAATCTAGGCTAAAATGCCCTAAGTCATAAGTGTGTTTCACCTAAAAGCACAATCAATCATAAAATCACACAAACCCTAGGTCATTAACATTTAATTACCTTTTTAATTAACCTATTATCCTAGTATTATTAAACCACTAAATAGATTACTTCCAAATGAACCCAAACTTTGCCAACAAATAGCTTTTGACCCTAAACAGTACCAAAATAAATTTCATGATTTTTAGAGTTACAGAGAATTAATTAAAATTGCATTTATTAATTAAAACACAGATTTATAGTTCGTACAGAAAGTGTCTAAAATATTTATTTCATATTTTTGCGGCATTCTACTAATCTCAAAAAACTTCCACAAAAATTTTCATGATTTTTGGTGTAGTAGAAATATTCTGTCAAAAAGAATAATACATGGAATATTCACTTTAAAATAGAATTAGAAAAGTCATTATAAATCACTGGGAAATTGGAAAACGACTTCTCACCCGAAGCGGCCCAGCTCGCTAGGCCGGCCCAGCACAGGCCTCCGTGCCTGCGCGCGTGCTCTCACTCTCTCACAGGGCGCTGACAGGCGGGTCCGGCCTGTCAGCTCCCTTTCCCACCTACAGCCGCGCTCTCGCCCGCGCGCGCACGCGATGGCCCGCAGCGGATCTCGCCGCCGGCGACCCCAGCAACAAAACCACGTGCGCCAGCAGGGACCCTAGAGCCTAGTGAACACCCCAGCACACCTAGCCCTAACCCTAAGCGCCTCCTACGAGCTCAAACTCGCCCATGGCGGACGCGACGGCACGGAGACGCCGTTCCGATCGTGGTGGAGCGGTAGCGTTTAGGAAAATGGGTCGGAGAGATCCAGGGCTTACCACGGTCCTAGACCGGTAGCTGGTTGCGGCTGAGAAGGAGCGGAGCGACGAGCACGATGACGATGGCGGATGTGGCGGCTCGGCCTCGACGGCGAGGTCCTATTCCAGCGACTCTAGGGCACCAAAAGACAAACCAACTAGCGCATGAGTACCCCTAGGCCACACGGAAGCCAAAACACAAAGGGATAGGGACCGGAGCTCACCGGAACGAGCTAGGCATGGCGCGATGACTGGCGGCGGTGCTCCGGCGAGAACCCGAGGACGCCGAAGTGCGTTCCGGTGAACCCACTGCACTAGAGCTTTGACAACTAGTGCAAATGATGCACAACTAGGCAATTTGGAAACGGTGGACGGGTGGTGGCAAATTTTGCCGGGCACCAAGATGAACCCGACGGCGGCCGAGAGGGAGGGGAAGGGAGACGGGAGGGCCTCGTCGCCTTTAAACCGCAGGGGAAGGAAGGGATAAGGTCGAGCGCCTGTCCGGGGCCCCCGAGCGGCTCTGGCGCGGCGGCGATAGCGCCCTGCTGGCCAGACGGTGGCATCGCGCGGCGCGCGCATGCGTGCACGGCGCGCTCGACACTGTAGGGGCCCGGAACAGTAGCTATGCAGCTAGGGTCAAACACTATTTTGCCCAATGATGGCCTATACGGTTTGAACCAGTGAAAAGTCCAAAAATGAAAGTTGTAGAAAATTTTGTGTAGAACATTTTTGCTTTTTGGACCAAGTTCAAATTCTGCATATTTTTGAAAATAACAGAAAGGGGGTAAGTCCCCAATTTGAAATTCAAACCCAATTCAATCAAATTCTTCAAAGTTTTATATATAACTTGAAAATATGTAAACATGAAAGTTGCTCAACTTGCTGAGCTCTACAACTTTCATTAAGGGTGTTTGGTCATATTCCAGATAATTTTTGAAATGACATTTCAAATTCAAATCTCAAGGCACTGTTTTTAGTTTAATTTAAATTTCCACTGTATAACTTCTAATTATCCAAAGATAAAAGTTTTTCCATTTTAAAAGATCTACAACTTTTATTAAGACACTTTCATCAGATTCCTTAGAGTTTTCGAATTAAGGTTTTTGGGGCCTAATTAGGGCTTAATTTAATTTTTCTTTTTAATTTGGTTTTTGATTTCCAATCATAGGGTTAATTGCACAATCATTACCAAACATATTCAAATCACTCTATGAGCCCTAAGCACAATCAGATGCATGCAAGTAATTTAAACATGATGACATGACAGATTAATTAATAGTAATTCCAGAGGTATTACAGAAATGCTATCCTCGCCATTCCCGGACTGCAACTAGCGGCAAGCCGTGGCTGCCGACTAGTGATCTATGGCCGGCGGGAGCTTTGCTACCCGCCTACTCCTTCTAGGCACAAAACCCTCTAGCAGAGCCTTCTTTCTTGGCTTTGGAGGTGGAGGACACTGCAGCACCACCCCCACCGGTTTGTTTACCTTAGCTATGAAGGCCGCTGATGGTGAGGCAGAAACAGTAGATGCATCAGCCAGAGACCCAACCATCCCTTCCTGGGAGGCACATACCGAGGTAGGAGGAACGGCCCGTGGAGGCCTGTTCATGGCTACCATGCTGCCCGATTGAGGAGGATGGTCTGGCAGCGGAGCCATGACATCCTCTACGACGCTTGGTGGGACAAAAATAGTAGCCCTCTCAGCTTGAATCACCACAGGCGAAGGCGTGATGGAGTCTGCAACACACACCAGCTTGGGGGGCCAGCGGCGACGACCTACCAACCTCGATGATGCCTATAGTAGAAGGGGCATGCTCCACACGTAGAGTCTTGCCTCGGCGACAATAGGTCTTGAGAGGACTGCATGGCATGCAGGGATTCACCACCAAAATCTGAGGCTGCACAGGCATACAATGGACAAAAATTTTATTCTCAACAAATTGTTCCAAGAGAGACAAATACTAGACCCTTAGACATGTTGATCAACCTAATGAATAAGCACATGGCCACTATGTTAAGCTTTGAAAATCAACTATGAAAGCAGCATTGGGATTTTTTGGTAGTTAAATTACTTTTGACCAATCAATGTTTTCACTGAAAGTCATGGTCTTAATGTATTAATTAAACTAAAAGACATGAGAGCTACTTGTTGGCCATTGATCTGATGGATCAAGGGTGATAGAAAGCACAGAGGGAAGCTTGGCCGATTGGCCGCTTGGATTGAATTGAAAAACAAGTTATTGGCTTACAATTGCCGGTGGCGTGCCCCTGCTTATATGGCAGTGGAGCAGCCAACCACTCCAGCATATTTTCAGGTATAAAGTAGATACTAGCTTAGCTTCTAAGCTACCTACCAAAGCTGGGCAAAAACATAAAAGTACATGAAAGTAAGATACAGTGGTTAGGCTTATCTGACACTACCCATCCATTAAAAAAGACGAGCCTACACAGTCCTCGCAATATGAAACCTTCAAAGAACGTGCAAGAAAAATCAACAGGTCAAAGTAAGTATCCAGCAAATGTTTGAACCTGAACAAATAGCTAATTTTACTGATTGAACATCCACTGACAGTGACTCACTTATTGAATGCCATATGTTAAAAAGTAAACATTAAACACCTTGCCAGTTCAATTCCACTATATATTAGCGACAAATTGAGACCTAGAGGTAGAGAAAAACTGCAAACCCCAAGTACCTTAGAAAATACTTTGCTCTTGCATGTTTCTTGAACTACCACAAGTTATACCAAACATAAGTGGCTCATTCTAAGCCAACTTCTCTACCTTTCCAGCTTCAACCTTACATCCTTCATCATCGCTGATGATCAATTCATCTACTCCAGCTTCAGAGAAGCAAATATCAGCCTAGACGGCACTGCCACAATCAAACCAGATGGACACCTTGAGCTAACCAACGGTAGCTTTAATATCAAAGGCCATGCATTCTACCCAACTCCTCTGCATTTCCGCAAGTCACCTGATGGAAATGTGAAATCCTTCTTAGTCACCTTCATCTTCAGCATCCTCTCTGCCTACCCTGACAAGAGTGCAGATGGCATGGCCTTCCTAGTCACAATAAACAGGAATTTCTCTGGTCATTTCCAGCCCAGTACTAAGGACTCCTCAATGATCAGAACAATGGCAATGCAAGCAACCATATCTTTGCAGTTGAGCTTGACACCATACAAAATAGTGAGTTCAAGGATATCAACGACAACCACATTGGCATTAATATTAATAGTCTCTACTCTGTACAATCCCAGGGTGCTGGTTTCTACGACGACAAAAATGGTATGTTCAAGAACATGTCACTCATTAGCCGTGAGGTGATGCAGGTGTGGGTGGAATATGATGGAGGGACCACACAGATTGATGTAACCTTGGCTCCCATTAAAATGGCTAAACCTAATAGGCCACTAGTTTCAGCCATCTACAATCTCTCAACAGTTCTCACAGATACAGGATATGTTGGAAGTTGGATTCTTATCATCAACTGGAGTAATTAACTCAAGATATTGCTTGCTTGGTTGGAGCTTTAGTATGAGCAATACAACTCCAGAGATTGACGTCACCAAGCTGCCAAAGTTACCTCGTGTTGGTTCCAAGTCACAATCAAAGATCCTGATGATCGTTCTTCCAACAACTATTGCATCATTCATCTTTGTTACTGGGACAGCCATCATTTTACTTACACGGAGGAAATTGGAGAATAATGAGCTACAGGAAGATTGGGAGGTTGAGTTTGGGCCACATCGGTTCACATACAAAGATTTGTTCCTTGCCACTGAAGGATTTAAGAATAAGAATGTACTGGGAGCAGGAGGATTTGGGAAGGTGTATAAAGGCATACTTCCAACATCTAATTTAGAAGTTGCAGTGAAGAGGTTGTCACATGACTCAAAGCAAGGAACAAAAGAGTTCATCACTGAGATTTTTAGCATTGGCCACCTTCGACACTGAAATCTTGTGCAGTTACTAGGCTATTGCAGGCGAAAAGGTGAACTTCTTTTGGTATATGACTACATGCCAAATGGTAGTCTTGACAACTACCTATATTGTGAACATGACAAACCTTCGCTGGATTGGGCTACAAGATTTCACATCATAAAAGGAGCTGCATGTGGCTTGCTCTACCTTCATGAGAAGTGGGACAAGGTTGTAATCCACCGAGACATCAAAGCAAGCAATGTGCTTCTTGATAGCGAATTCAATGGACGGCTAGGAGACTTTGGCCTTGCAAAGTCATATAACCATGGCGCAAACCCACAGACCACACGTGTGGTTGGCACCATGGGTTACCTGGCCCCAGAATTGGTACGCATGGGTAAGGCATCCCCACTTACAGATGTGTTTGCCTTTGGCACATTCCTTCTTGAAGTGGCATGTGGGCATAGGCCTGTTAAGCAAAATGAGCTGGTGAGCGTATTATGTTAGTTGATTGGCTACTTGACCATTGGTAGAAAGGATCATTGGTGGAGACAACAGACAAGAGGCTATAAGGTAACTGCAACATAGATGAAACTTGGGCTCTTGTGCCCACAACCATTCGCTAGTGCAAGGCCTAGTATGAATCTTGTAATTCAATACCTTAATGGTGATATGCAGTTGCCAGAGTTCACACCGTCAGATATAGCATCAGCATGCTAGCCTTTATGGAAAATAGGGGTTTCAATCCTTCCTTGATTTCATACCCACAGCGAAAATGAGTGTTGGCACAATGTCAAGCCTCTCAGGTGGAAGGTAAAACTGATTTGTGTTCATTAATTAGAGATATAGTAGAATTCTTTTGTATATTACATGGGGTGATGTCTATTATTGTACATCTGAGAATTAAATTTTATGGTGTGTTTGATTTGAGGAACAGCCTCATGATACATGAGGTGTTGCATCATGAATTCATTACATGAATTTTGGTGGAATCAAACTATTCCTCATGCATATGCAATTAGCTTCTCAAGAATGAGGTGGTGATGGATCAACTCATTCAATCCCACAAACCAAACACACCCCATGCTGCACTGCATAGCAGTGCGTGATTATGTATCTAGATCCTATATTCAGTATTTCAATGGTGGAACCGAAGTAAGCACACGGGCAACTGCTACCATTATCTTGTAATAAAATTATGATGAAATGAAATGAAACTATATATTTTTATTTGGTCAATTTCCTCTAACAATACCGACTTACGTAAACTACACACGCATCAATCAATAAAGTTCAGCAATCACACGCAGAACCTCAACCAACTTGGGTACGGTTGTCTGAAATCAGAAAGATTGGATCTTGAAGGGAATGGAAGCGTACCAATTGTGGTTGAGCAGAGGATATCTGGTAAGCATCATTGCTTCCTGGCTGCCCTCGGAGAGGAACGCTATCACCACGGCTCGCCCAAATGAAGCCCAACTACTTCCCGAGGCCCTGAATCCATCTTCACACCACCTGTGGCCCATTTCCTCATAAATAAATTTACTCCCTACCAATTTCAACAACTTCCAGACCAGAACCAGCATCCACGTCACCCTGAATTACATGAGCCATCCGATCTTCGCTTCAACGGCCCAGATTTCATGAATTGGATTCTGTCCGAATCGGCTTCTCGTGCTTTGCCCCAGCTTCTCCTATTTTGTATGATGCTTTTTTGGCTTCTTATCAGAATCTAGGGACACAAATATATATAGGGCTTCAAGCTTCTCTCTCCTCAGAAAAAATGAGCCGGCTTCTCTCCTCACTCCATCGCTCCCGACCCAGATGGCGGCCACGACGCTCTCCTACGCCGCCGCACCTCCTCCGCCCCCGTCCCAGCCTTCCCTTCCTCTCTCCCTCTCCCTCTCCCTCTCCCTCTCCCATGGCGCCCTCTTCCTCTTCCTCCTCGTCCTCTCCCCTCCTGTGGTGTGCCGACTAGGGCGCCCTGTCCCTCTCCCATGGCGCCCTCTGCCTGCGGTGCGGCGCTATGGCCCCAGCCCTGGCAGGGCGCTCCCGGCACTGTTGGTAGCCGTTGACTTGGGTACCCCGTCACTGTTTCATCCCTCTCCTTCCCGTGTGTACAGTGCCACCTAGTGTGGGCTTCTCTTCTCTTTCAATGTGGCAAATACATAGACGCAAGGTCCCTGCATCAACAATTATCCCCCTTTCTATTACCGATCTACGTGGTTAATGTGATTTTTTTTTGTTTACAGGCCCTGACTTGCCGGTTCCCTGGGTTTAGCATCCACATATTTTGACATAGATCTGAGCATATGACCAATGTGGTATTTGTTTGCATTTTGGTCGTGTGCAATGATGAGTACAGCTTTGTGTTACCAATTTCAACAACTTCCAGACCAGAACCAGCATCCACGTCACCCCGAATTAGATGAGCCATCCGATCTTCGCTTCAATTGCCCAGATTTCATGAATTGGATTCTGTCCGATTCGGCTTCTCATGCTTTGCCCCAGCTTCTCCCATTTTGTCTGATGCTTTTTCGGCTTCTTATCAGAACCTAGGGACACAAATATATACAGGGCTTCCAGCTTCTCTCTCCTCAGTAAAAATGAGCAGGCTTCTCTCCTCACTCCGTCGCTCGCGACCCGGATGGCGGCCTCGACGCCCTCCCGCGCCGCCCCACCTCCTCCGCCCCCGTCCCTGCGTTCCCTTCCTCTCTCCCTCTCCCTCTCCCTCTCCCTCTCCCATGGCGCCCTATTCCTCTTCCTCCTCGTCCTCTCCCCTCCTGTGGTGTGCCGGCTGGGGCGCCCTGTCCCTCTCCCATGGCGCCCTCTGCCCGCGGTGCGGTGCCGTGGCCCCAGCCCTGGCAGGGTGCTCCCGGCGCTATTGGTAGCCGTTGACTTGGGTACCATGTCGCTGTTTCATCCCTCTCCTTCCCGTGTGTACAGTGCCACCAAGTGTGGGCTTCTCTTCTCTTTCAATGTGGCAAATACATAGATGAAAGTTCAATTTTGCCTGCATCAACAATTCTCCCCCTTTCTCTTACCGATCTACGTGGTTAATGTGATTCTTTTTTCGTTTACAGGCCCTGACTTGCTGGTTCCCCAGGTTTAGCATCCAGATATTTTGGCATAGATCTGAGCATATGACCAATGTGGTATTTGTTTGCATTTTGGTCGTTTGCAATGATGAGTACAGCTTTATGTTACCAATTTCCACAACTTCCAGACCAGAACCAGCATCCACGTCACCCCAAATTACATGAGCCGTTCGATCTTCGCTTCAACGGCCCAGATTTCATGAATTGGATTCTGTCCGAATCGGCTTCTCGTGCTTTGCCCCAGCTTCTCCCGTTTTGTCTCATGCTTTTTCGGCTTCTTATCAGAATCTAGGGACACAAATATATACAGGGCTTTCAGCTTCTCTCTCCTCAGAAAAAATGAGCCGGCTTCTCTCCTCACTCCATCGCTCGCGACCCGGATGGCGGCCTCGACGCCCTCCCACGCCGCCGCACCTCCTCCTCCCCCGTCCCTGCCTTCCCTTCCTCTCTCCCTCTCCCTCTCCCTCTCCCATGGCGACCTCTTCCTCTTCCTCCTCGTCCTCTCCCCTCCTGTGGTGTGCCGGCTAGGGTGCCCTGTCCCTTTCCCATGGCGCCCTCTGCCCACGGTGCGGCGCCGTGGCCCCAGCCCTGGCAGGGCGCTCCCGGCGCTGTTGGTAGCCGTTGACTTGGGTACCATGTCGCTGTTTCATCCCTCTCCTTCCCGTGTGTACAGTGCCACCTAGTGTGGGCTTCTCTTCTCTTTCAATGTGGCAAATACATAGACGCAAGGTCAATTTTGCTTGCATCAACAATTCTCCCCCTTTCTCTTACCGATCTACGTGGTTAATGTGATTCTTTTTTTGTTTACATGCCCTGACTTGCCGATTCCCCGGGTTTAGCATCCACATATTTTGACATAGATCTGAGCATATGACCAATGTGGTATTTGTTTGCATTTTGGTCGTGTGCAATGATGAGTACAGCTTGATGTTACCAATTTCAACAACTTCTAGACCAGAACCAGCATCCACGTCACCCCGAATTACATGAGCCGTTCGATCTTCACTTCAACGGCCCAGATTTTATGAATTGGATTCTGTCCCAATCGGCTTCTCGTGCTTTGCCCCAGCTTCTCCCGTTTTGTCTGATGCCTTTTTGCCTTCTTATCAGAATCTAGGGACACAAATATATATAGGGCTTCCAGCTTCTCTCTCCTCAGAAAAAATGAGCGGGCTTCTCTCCTCACTCCGTCGCTCGCGACCCGGATGGCGGCCTCGACGCCCTCCCACGCCGCCGCACCTCCTCCGCCCCTGTCCCTGCCTTCCCTTCCTCTCTCCCTCTCCCTCTCCCTCTCCCATGGCGCCCTCTTCCTCTTCCTCCTCGTCCTCTCCCCTCCTGTGGTGTGCCGGCTGGGGCGCCCTGTCCCTCTCCCATGGCGCCCTCTGCCCGCGGTGCGGCGCTGTGGCCCCAGCCCTGGCAGGGCGCTCCCGGCGCTGTTGGTAGCCGTTGACTTGGGTACCCTGTCGCTGTTTCATCCCTCTCCTTCCCATGTGTACAGTGCCACCTAGTGTGGGCTTCTCTTCTCTTTCAATGTGGCAAATACAAGGACGCAAGGTCAATTTTGCCTGCATCAACAATTCTCCCCCTTTCTCTTACCGATCTACGTGGTTAATGTGATTTTTTTCGTTTACAGGCCCTGACTTGCCGGTTCCCCGGGTTTAGCATCCAGATATTTTGACATAGATCTGAGCATATGACCAATGTGGTATTTGTTTGCAATTGGGTCATGTGCAATGATGAGTACAGCTTTATGTTGCTGTTAATTTTTAAGTTTAAGGGAGTGGGCTAATGCTGTGATGATTCATGATTGCATTATAAATTTTGTTTACTGTTTTGTGCAATGATCATGGCCTATGACCTTGTATGTACACAACTGAGTCATATGCCCAGTGTTGATACCGTTTTGACATCTCTTTCTCCCTATTGTGCATTGGTTATTCTTAGGTGTACTAAATACACAATTCTGTTTGAAATAGTTAAGATTCTAAATAATTTTTCCTCTTTACGAGATTAGTACATTCAATACTTAAACACCCATTTATACTTATTGCTTTACTTTCCTCACAGGGAGACTATCATGATACATACATAATTATGTTATGATGGTGGGTGCTATGCTCCGACAATAGTGTGGTTATGGACTCTATGATTGCATCTTAGTGCTAGGTGCCTCTCAATTCAAGAGGACCCTTATATAGAGCTTCTCTGTTTTATAGTGGTAACTACATGTCCAAAATATCTGAGGCTACATAAATTTTAAACTATGTCTTTATAATTCACCTAGGTGCCATATATTCTGTTGTCTTTTTTTTGTTCGGGTAGTTAGATGTCCAAAATATCTTCATACTATTACAAATTTTCTTTTAGAGTTTTGATTAGAGAACATTGAGTTTGCAGAGTGGATATTTTCGTCGGTTTTTAGCCATGCATATCTTGTTTTGGATTTAATAGTCCTGCTTATGCGACAATTTTTTTTTCTTTCCCAGCGGTGTTTCATAGATATAGAGCATGAGCAGAATTTAATATACACTTTATTTTCCATATCAATATATGCTATATATCTAAGTTAGTTGACTTTTGTGTGGATGTGTAAAAAAAATCTATAGACACATCTCTGATATGTATGTCGATTCTTTGTTGATTATTCGAAATTAGTGTGCAGGGCCATGTGGGGGATTATTGTTTGAAAATGGTGACAAATGGTGAGTTCAACTATTACAGATGCCACTTATTCTTTATGAATATAAGTACTTATATTTTGCAAAGATATAACAATGTTCTTGTTTGAATGGTGAGTTCAGCTTTTTTTACATGGCTTCTAATAGTTCCTCTGAATGATGATGCCATAGTTACGCCCACTGCTGGCCAAAAATGTTTACTACCACTCCTCCATTTCAATGTTTTTTTTGTTGTCGTCTCTGTATACAGAGAGCTGTAGCGTACTAAAGCTTCAGAGGTGTGTAAATGGCATCCAATGACCAAAAAAATTTGGATTGCTTTAGTTTAGGTCTTCCAGTAAATATTTCTGTTAGCCATACAGCGTGACTGCTGCTTGCCTTCGTCACCTCCACATTAAGCTTAAAAAGCAAGTTACAGAGTGCACCATCATGTAATATAATGCAGTGACATAGGTAGTATAATATAAATCTGGTTCGTGATGGACGTAAACAAAACAGGGAGTGAACATTTCAGTCAATACGGAATTTAGTTGGCTATGTACCAGTCAGTCTATAGTGGAATGAAGACTGGTGCCCCTGTCCTGCCCTTAGAAGCTAAAATTGGAGTTTTTTTAATGTAAAAAGGTTAAGTATTAATTTACTACACCCTTTGCAGGAATATAAATGTTGTGGTGCTATGCATAGTACTAAAATACATTGATGTTCAGTACACTATTTTGCTCAGGAATCGCAACATATTTCTACTTGGATAACCATGAAAAGCATTGATGACTAGGGCATGGCACAGGTGCTGCTCCTCTATGTGATGAGGTCAGATTACTATTTATTGCATGATTTATCATTTCCTTAGTGCATTGGACAGACTCTGCTATCTGAGAGAGCAAGGCATATAATAAATCTGTGTTATCTGACCAGTCTTTGGAGAAAAAATTCAGTTTAGTTACTCAGTATTAGGACATATACCTTGCTCTCTCAAAAATGAAGTCTCTGAAATGTAGTTCCCAAGAAAACCTATCTTTCCGGTTACGATGGAAAGAGTCTATTTTGTGTATCTCAGTTTTTCCTCTCTCAACTACAAGACCGAAAATAGCACCTCCCTCATCTCTCAAATCTGTATACATGACCCCTCTAGTTATTTTCATGGCTGATTTTTCTCTTTTCCTTTTATGTTTATTTTGGCTGAATTGAAAAGCCAAAGTAAACAACTGAAAATCATAAAATAAATTTATAAAAATTATTCTTCATCCATAAAAAAATTTAGAATTTTGTCGGTCTATATTATGTGCATGCTTGAATTTGAATCACAACTCAACAAACTCCACCTTGAGATAAATTCCTTCTTATAGCATATCATATCTCCACCTGAACAAGTAGAAGAAAAACACTTTCGGCACCAAGTAGCCTCTTGGGCTAAATCATTATACCACAAATTTAGCCACAGGATCCGGTTTTATCATCGTATCAGTAGAATTATCATAAATACTGATTTTGCATACCTTCAATTTACCTTGTGTGATAACATCGCAAACATAATGATACTCAATATCAATGTGCTTTGTCCTCTCATGGAACATCTAATCTTTAGTGGGATATATAGCACTTTGACTCACAAAATAGGTAAATGCAAGAATCAACCCCATAAAGCTCAGCAAACAATCACTTCAGCCAGACTAACTCCTTACATGCTTCAGCAATAATCATATATTCTGCCTTAGTGGTAGACAAAGTAAAAATAGGTTGCAATATAGCCTTCCAACTCAAAACACAATTACCAATCACTACCAGAGGGCGGCGATATGCCGTGTGCTGGAGGCACTCGGCAAAGCACACAAAACACTCGGAAAACACTTTGCCGAGTGCCACCCACGGCATAGATCGCTCGGCAACTAAAGTAACGGCAAAGATAGTTTGCCGAGTGTCTATTCTCGGGCACTCGGCAAAGATTGTGCCGTGTGCTAAAAGTGACTCGGCAAAAAAAAAAAGGTTCAGCCGTTAGGGGTTACGGTGACGGCAAGGTTTACCCTTTGCCATGAGCCTTGCATGGCACACTCGGCATACTTCCACCCTTTGCTGTGAGCCGTGCATGGGGCACTCGGCATTCACGTGGCCTTTGCCGAGTGCCTATGCACGTGCTCTCGGCATACCGTGCCTGTTTGCCGAGTGTTCTTGTCAATACACTCGGCAGATAGGAATCCCAGATTGTTTTCAATATTTCCCTTTGCCGAGTGTATTGACCAGAACACTCGGCAAACATTCTGGGAGCAGCATGTTTTTTTTTATTTTTGCACCTACTCAAGCAAATCACAATATATAACAACAATATATCACAAATATGACAATATAGCACAAATATGACAATAGAATCCATAATATATCACAAATATGAATCCACACAAGTCCCATCCACAACCACAAGTGCGTGCCATCACATAATGAAGCAACAAATCCACAACTCAAACACATAACAAGCATCATTCACCAAGATGGCCAGCTGGTCTGTGGTGATGGGTTGTGAGGATCATTCGGATCATTGGAAGCCGCCGATTGCCTCTGCACAGGATTAGAGATTACATTTATAAGAAACGGTCTAAAGTTTGAGCATGAAAAATAAAACAATCTGTCACATTGAACTTATGGTTTTTGGTCCTTTCTAAGTTGCCATGAACACAAATGAGTCACAGATGATGAACGTAGAGAAGGCAAACTCACCGGAGTAGACATGGGAGGAGGCATTAGCTTCGGTGGCAAAGGTTGACCCATCCTCTCACTAAAAGATTGCATCCATTGATACATCTGCTGTGTCCTCAGCCGTTCGGCTTCAACCCTCAGCCGCTCGGCCTCGTCCCACTGTCGCTGCTCTTCCTCCAACGCGTTCACCCTAGCCTGTAATATTTCGCCCGATTGTTACAATGCAAAAGAAAAGGTATACAAAAATCAATGAACGACGAATTAACATAAATAACCTGGAGCTCCATGATCTGGAACGTTAAAGTGTTTGGTCATGGGCGTATTGCTGGGCTTGAGCTTGTGCTCCTTGCTCGAATCTGGGAGAGAGTGGGAGTACTAATCAGATCCATGAGGCTGTCGCCAATCCAGTACCGACCATGCTTCTTGCCTCCTCCCACCCTCATGACGACTTCTCCATCAAGGTCTTGGGTCATCGGATCGTACTCCTCCCCATGGACCGTCTTTGCCATCTCTGTATACTCAGTGAGGCGGCTATGGACAGTTGCATTGCTGTAGGCCGCAGGCGGGTCCTGTGGATTGTAATCCACGTCGGACGTCACCTTCCCCTTGTGGGCCAAAGCCCAGGCCTTCAACTGGGAGCAAGGCTGGCCACCATGTGCCGACGACTGCGAAAAGTGGCAAGATGGTTACAAATGATGCACAATTGAGCGATGTAATAAAGAAATGGATTCGCGTACCCATGCAGCTGCATATTCGTCGAGGGTACGGTTGCCTTGATGGTGTGAAACACCTTGTATCATCAAACACCGCTCCCTGCAGGCGTTGTGCATCTCCTCCCACTCGGCGCCGCACCACTTGTTCACCATTTCTTCCCAGCACGAGATGCTAGGCACACCACCATGGAGGTACCTACATGTCATCAATATAATAAAGAATGTTTGTTAAACGTGAAGTATTAAAGTTTTATATATACCTGCAAGTATTGTTCCCGGGTCAGGCTCATGTTTCTTGCAGCAGTCTTGTTGATCTTCACTCCAAGAAAGTGAGCTTTGTATGTCACGACCTCCTAGACACGCGCCTCGTAGTGCATGTCCCTCACGAGCTTACTGCAAGTTTGGTAAGCCGTAGCCTTCGCCTTCGCATCATATCCCACCTCACATCTGAAGAAGTCCTACTCATATATATGCAAAAAGTCATTAATTGAAGAATGTGCAATGAATACGATGTATGCGAGAAAGACTTACCCAAAGCTCGGTTGTGACCCGCTTCGCCTTGCTGTGGAATTTCCTTCTATCACGGTCTTCTGCATTGGGGACGGTAGGGTAGTCCTCCCATTTGTAGGCCGGCCGAGGCCCGCCACCCACGTCAACCATTCCAGGGAAGTGCATCTTGCACAAAATACCAAGGATGCCATTGACATGGCGCTTGTGATTTCCTGGAACCACAAGTTTCCAACCCTTATCAAGTGATTAAGACAACATTAGTATATATATTATGATTTTCAACATATCGAATGAAATAGTAGATATAACATGAAAAGTCTCTTACCTAGCACCAGATTCCGTGGGTCGAATCATGGGGCGCCTCTCTAGAGGTATCACTACAAGAAATCCTTCTTTTTATGACAAAATTCCTCATGACGGGGCCTGATTTTGTCATATAATGTACCATAATATCGCAAAATTATGTTTCGTCATAAATTGATGCGAGCTAGATTTTTTTATGATGACTTAGTTTTTCGTCACATAAGGGTAGCAAATTTCGTCACAAATTGTGTGGCGTCGGGAGCCGTTCGACGGTTATGAATTTATGACGATTCATACAGATTTTATATGATGAAGTAGACCATCACTGAATGTTTTATCAAATATGACGGCCCCCTAACGTCATAAAATACCCTAGTAGAAGTGGACCTTTGACCATGTCTGTTGGGCCTAAAGCTAGGCCTCGGCCCAGGTGAAAACGAAGAGCGTGCACGGGTGGAGGAGAGAGGCCGGGCCTAAAAGAGTAGGGCTGAGAGACTTTTTTCTTTTTCCTTGCTTTTTTAATTTTCATATATAAATCTATTTTGAGTTTCAATTCAAGAGCTTTAAATTGTTCAAACAAATAAAAATGAAGAAATTTCCAACACCATCTATGGTTTCATGACTTTTCTACTTGAGACCATCTAAGGTTTCAAAAACTTGTTTGGAGTTGTCAAAATTTAAAATCCAAAATTTAAATCGTTCAAACTTGTCAAATGAAAAGTTGACCAAAACAACAAATGTAGATCTTGATGAGATTAACAAACTTGTTATTCATGACTTTTCTAGTTGAAACCATTTAGAGTTTAAAATACTAGTGTGAAGGTGTCATTTTTTAAAATTCAAAATTTGACTTGGCTAAACTTTGTCAAATGAGACACTAAATGATCTCAGCTCAAAAACTTTTAAATACAATGGTGTTAGAACTCATCAAGATGTACAATTGGTATATTGGCCATTTTTCTATTTGAGAAAGTATTAGTAAACACTAGTCACAAAGTCATGAATCTCTTATAGGGTATATGAAACTATATGAGAGACTTGTCAATTTAGAACTAAACTTTCCCAACACTTTTTCAAATGCAAAAATAACCTATATAACAATTGTAGATCTTGATGAGTTGATCAAATTTGGTATTCATGGCTTATTTAGCTGAGACCATCTAGGATTTCGAAAACTGGTTTGGAGGTGTCAAAATTTAAAAATCCAAAATTTGAATCGTTCAAACTTTGTCAAATGAAAAGTTGACCAAAACAAAAAATATAGATCTTGATGCGATTAACAAACTTGGTATTCATGAATTTTCTAGTTGAAACCATTTAGAGTTTCAAATACTAGTGTGAAGGTGTCATTTTTTTAAAATTCAAAATTTGACTTGGGCAAACTTTGTCAAATGAGACACTAAATGACCAAAGCTTAAAATCTTTTGAATACAAAGGTGTTAGAACTCATCAAGGTGTACAATTCTTATATAGGTTATTTTTCCATTTCAGAAAGTGTTAGTAAACACTGGTCACAAAATCATGAATCTCACATAGAGTCTATGAAACTATATGAGAGACTTGTCAATTTAGAACTAAACTTTCCTAACACTTTCTCAAATGTAAAAATGACCTATATAACAATTGTAGATCTTGATGAGTTTATAAACTTGGTATTCATGACTTTTCTAGTTGAGACCATCTAGGGTTTCGAAACTGGTTTGGAACTGTCAAAATTTAAAAATCCAAAATTTGAATCGTTCAAACTTTGTCAAATAAAAAGTTGACCAAAATAATAAATGTAGATTTTGATGATATTAACAAACTTGGTATTGATGACTTTTCTAGTTGAAACCATTTAGAGTTTAAAATACTAGTGTGAAGGTGTCATTTATTAAAATTCAAAATTTGACTTGGTCAAACTTTGTCAAATGAGACACTAAATGACCAAAACTTAAAATCTTTTGAATCCAAAGGTGTTAGAACTCATCAAGATGTACAATTGTTATATAGGCCATTTCTCCATTTGAGAAAGTGTTAAGAAACACTAGTCACAAAATCATGAGAGACTTGTCAATTTAGAACTAAACTTTCCTAACACTTTCTCAAATGCAAAAATGACCTATATAATAATTGTAGATCTTGATGAGTTTATCAAACTTGATATTCATGAATTTTTTAGTTGAGACCATTTAGGGTTTCGAAACTGGTTTGGAACTGTCAAAATTTAAAAATCCAAAATTTGAATCATTCAAACTTTGTCAAATGAAAAGTTGACCAAAACAAAAAATGTAGATCATGATGAGATTAACAAACTTGGTTTTCATGACTTTTCTAATTGAATTTATTTATAGTGTTAAAATGTTAAGCATAAACTTTAATAAAAATTATAAAATAATAAAATCCTCAAAATTGATATGTTACTGGGCTTACCCTAAACTTTCGTATCGCATTGCCGCCCAATATTTAGCATCGCGCCTGATTTGCATCATTTGGTGCCTTCCTCCTCGCTGCCTACACTAAATCTAAAATCTCTCGGAGGAAAAAAAAGCGTTGTTCCTTTTACGAACTCTTTGGCGTGATATTTTCACCCCCGCGCTAAAAATTTGGCCCCAAGTCTCATGTGTAAACCCTAAGTCACCCAACACAGCCTATTTTTCACCCTGCTCCCACTCCATTTCACACGCGCGCCACCTCCACACCCCACCGCCGACGCACGCCGCCTCCACACCCATGCCCCCGCCGGCTTACCCGGGCTCGGACGCCGCTTGCCGCTGAGGTCAGCGCTGGCCAGTGGCCTCCAAATCCCCACCCCGCCAACGCTTGCCCGCTCAGCCTGCCTCCACAGCCCACCGCCGACGCACGCCTCAACACCCACGCCGCCGCCGGCTGCCGGACCTCAGACGCCGCCGCTGCCCCGGTCGACCACCTCCACATCCCCACCGTACCGACGGTTGCTTGCTTTGCCTGCCTCCACACCACGCCAACGCCAACGGCTGCGTGGCCCTGGACGCCGCCCAAACCAGAGGTCGGCCCTGGCAGGTCGCCCGCCCATCCCAGGACAGCTCGTGCGAGCAGTTCCCCTGGGCATGTCGCCTATGTGAGCCCACTGGTGACCAGCTCTCCACACCAGATCTGCCCGGCCAATCTGTGTACGTGCGACTCCTGCTAGATGCCTCACCCTTTCTGATCTTGGAATGCACTCGGTGTGACTGTTTTCTTGATATGCTGCAACGCTGGACGCTTGGACATTAGAGTTGCAGAGTATTGGCTTGTTGATTTGATGTTTTTTCAGTAATTTGGTGTATCTGTTGCTGCTCATTTGATTTATTGTTTTTATTTGTCGTCTTGTTCTGATTAGAGTGTACTGTATGGCTGAATACATTAGGCATTTAGGCATCAGATCTGGTTTCATAACATCACTGGTTCTAGCTGTAAGATTCAGACTTCTTTTATATAACTAGAGATTTTGTTTTAAGAAAATTAGATGATGCTTTTCAGTAGAACTTCAAGTTAATATTACTTTTATTGTGTGTCCACATATTACTGCTATGCTTAATTTTAGGAACCAGGAAAAGGAATTCATTATTATTAGGTAATATGTAATCTAGTAGTTGTAGTTGTTGCTGAGAGAATAAATTTTATTGGGTTGTATTTCTGATTGGTCTTTTTTTCTTTTGGAGCAGCTTGTTCAATAATCTAATATATGGTCCAATTAGTAGTTGTAGTTGCCTGTTCTAAAAAAATGTAGTTATCAGTGACTGTACTACTCGAATTCTCTTTGCTGTTGCTGTACTTGTATCTACTTGGTACTGTCTACACACAAGAACTATTTTTTTAACACTAAGATTGCTAGTGCAGTACCACTTCGATAATAACTTGCGTGTTGCAGTTTACTCACCAATAGTGCCCCTGTAGAAATCATCCTGTTTGTGCATCAGCAACATATATTGAATGGTTTATTCAAGAGGTAAACATCAGCATGAGCTCTCAAACTGATTATTTACTTCTGCCCTCCACTTTGATTCGTGGTGTAAATTTGCATTTTATATTGCCTCACTTGTTTTTTTTGGTAAGGGAGGAGGAATATCTTGCAAGCATTTCTGAGGAGCTTCCGTGAAACGGTAAGGTTTATTTATCTAGTTGTCTTTCATGACTACCAGATTGCCTTGTTGAATGCATTTTTACAGTCCAAGCCGTATCTAATAATTTTACAATGCAAGCCATGTCTACTGAACTGTAATTAGTAGTCTACTAAACATGTCCAAAATATAATTTCTGCAGTACTACAGTGCATCAGATCTAAAGGTTGCCCTTGTTGTCTTGGATTTAAGGTTGCCTCTATTGTCTCCTTCAAATCAATGCATCCATACTTGACTAGAGCACCTTCAGACTAGAGCATCTGTGGACTATTTTTTTCAGAATAGATATGTGAACACATTTAGAAACTAATTGATCCCTAAACATAGCTCTCAACTTTGTTTGAACTTAGTTCTGAACAAGATTACTTTCTTATTAAGCTGCTTGTGAATTATGTATAACCTTGAGTTGTGTATATGATAATGTGTACTTGACAAAAAATAGTTCAGATAAGTAGCTATGTGTATGTTACAGTTGAATGCATTTTTATAGTCCAAGCCATATCTAATAGTTTTACATTGCAAGCAATGTCTACTAGCTATATGAACATCTTACTAGTTAGTGTAATTTTAATTTTAGTTAGCAAGTGAAAAGTATGCTTCTTTTAGTTAGCATTTGCATAGTACATTTTTCGTGGATCACTTATAGTGTCTTCATTGTTTTCTTTTTCAGATAACATTTAGATAGAGTCATTGGCATTATTTGCTGGGCTGCTGGCTACAACTTGTGCTGGCTGGAACTTGTTTGGTGCAACAACTCGGTGCTAGATGCATATCAAGTTTGAAGAGACTAATGCACAACTGCGAGCTGTCCTGAAACTTTAGAAAGATTGAGATAGGCATGAATGCAGTTTCTGAGGATGAGACCTTTGCCTAAGCTTTTGCTACCTTGCTAGAACTTACTCTATGGTCGGAACTTTGTTAGAATTAGGTGCAATCTGTTTGTATATTTCAACCTTTGTGGTAGAACCTAGAACTATGTGGAACCAATGTCTTTTGGACTTGAATTTATGTGTATGCATGGTGGCTTGAGTGAATTGTGTATAATTTATGACTTGTGATGTCAATCATGTGGATGATGGCTTGGCTGATATATATGTGTATTATGCTTTATGAGCTGTGATGAAAGATCAGTGTGCTGTCACTAAATATGCATGCCATGCTCGTCATGAATGAAAGGACAATTTGTGATGCAATACAATCGTCTCAAAATGCTATACATCACTTTCTCGCTTTGTCACAGAAACACATCCAAACATGTCCTTCAACGTGCCATTCGTGATGATTCGTACATATTGTGGCGCGTTGACTAACCAATATGTGACATCTACGATCGTCATAAAAGGTAACAATACGTGACGATGAAGTGTAGCCGTCACAAAAGGTCATGACATTATGTGACGATTTTTATAATTTCATCACACGATACTTTTTGTGTCGGTCGTTTTGTGACGACCGTGTGATGACTGTTTTTTCATCATAAAGTACTTTTTATGACCATTTCTGTATTTTACATGACAGGTTGCGTTTGTCATACAATCCCAGATTTCTTGTAGTGTATTGGTCGCCTCGGGAGGGTCGACGGGCCTCTCAACCAGATCACGGACGAACCAGAACCCCCGGCATCCTCCCCCTGGTCCTCCTCCTGCTGGTCGTCCCCATCCGCACCATCTTCCCCCTGCTCCTCCTGCTGCTCCCTATTCTCACCCTCCTCCCCATCCTCCTCCTCGTTCTCGTCCTCGTCCTTGTCCTCCTCGTCCTCGCCCTCCTCGTCCTCCTCCTCCTGCTGCACACGCTCACGCTCCCGTGCCTCCTCTCGCTCATGCTCTTGCTGCAGCTGTAGCTCCTTTTGAAGATTCCGCAGGCTCCTGCTCTTGGTCTCGCTCCCGCTCCTGCTCCCGCCCCCGCTCCTCCTCGTCCTCGACGGCTGAGCTTCATTGTGTCAATCTCTCTAGTAGAGTGACTTTATCTTCCTCAAACTGCCGCCCACCATCTTGCTTAAATCACCTGCATTGGAAAAGAGTAAAGCAATAAGCATAAATACTTAGAAATATATGCAATAAGCAATAAGCAATAAGCATAAGTACTTAGAAAGATATGGACAATAAGTAAAACATACTTAGAAATACTTAGAAAGATATGCAAACTAAGTAAAACATCCCAAGAAAATAACATAGTATTACATGTTTTAGAAGTAGTCATCTTGATCGGGATTAGTCGGATCATAAGCCTCATCATCACTATCAGCCGTGTCGATATCGGCATGTCCTTCCGGAGGAATAATGTTCTCATCATTGTCATTGCCTAATTATAATCGCTTTAGTAACTGTAAGTCACATTTTCAACCTCTTCTTTAGCGTCCTCATGAACAACCATTTCATTGTCCACTTGCATGTCAATCGCTTCGGTTAAATCTATCATGAAACTTCCTTCTAGCCCTTCTTCTTGGGAAAACTCTCCATCATTTATGTTTGGTTCTATGTTGTAATCTTCATCGCTTGGGACAGGTAGTTTGCTGTGTGGCAATACCTTGTACACAACATCCCAACCCTGAAGACGTTCGTCAGTTTGGCACGGGTATGGTAGATAATAAACTTGTGTGGCCTGTTAGAGCCACAATATACACATCGTCTCCTAGTAAGACAGAGGACTGTTGAATTTTGACTAGCCCAAGATTAGGTGTTTGTCTTGTCAATTCAAGGTCAAACCAATGACATTTGAATATGACAGGATTTAGACGTTTGCACCCATGAAACTCATGTTCATATATTTCTTCGATTCTCCCATAATAATCGACCCCATCTTGACCGGGCGTAAAAACTCCGGAGTTTGTGGTTCTTCGATTGGCCCGACTCTGATCGTGTCTTGTCCTGTGAAACCAATATCCATTCACATCGTAATATGAAAAAGACCTGACCCTATATGCACAGCCATCGGCAACCTGTCTCAACTCGGCACACAAAGTTGCATCGGTTTGTCCCTACACGGTCAAGCAAGATAGTTCGTTATATTTGCTCGTACGAGGAAATTGTTATGTCAAAGGTAGTACGAGCTAAATTGGACAATACCTTATGTTTGAACCAAGAAATGAAATCGGGCATTCTTTTTCCCGCACCCAGTTTAAGTAGGGTGTCGACTTCCTGCGGGGTCGGTTCCCTTGGTCGACGCCAGAATTGATAAAGAAATTCCCTGTTTGAATGAGAAACAAGTTTAAGTAGGGTTGGATGGGGACTAGTGACTAATCGAAAACAAGTTTGATGATAACTTAATGCATGTACGGCTCCACTTCGGAAAGGTTGGTCAACACATACAGCATGACACTGCGCCACTCGTCATGTTTCAAGTTCTTGTGGGTAGCCTCACTTGCAGTTCCTAATTTCCCCCTTAAATTGCTGAGGGTTGATTCATTTTCTCCAATATTGTAACGAAGGGGTGGATTATGCATGCTAGGCAAGTTATCACTGTAGTATGTCGTTGTGAAGTTTGACACCTCCTCAAAAATATATGCCTCTGCAATGGAAGCTTCAATTTTGGCTTTATTTTTACATTTTTTCTGAAGATCCTTTTGACATCTCTCAACTGGATAGCACCAATGGCAATGAACAGGCGCCCCTATTCATGCCTCATAAGGGAGGTGTAAAATCAAATGCTACCTCGATGGAAAGATCTTCTCCAACTTACAAACCAACACAGGTGCCGTTCTTTCCATGTCAGCAATCACGGTCCGAGATAACTCCTTAGCGCAAAGCTGCTGAAAGAAATTGCTGAACTCTGCCAGCACTAGCCAGACATGATCAGGGACATATCCTCGAACCATCACCGGAAGAAGCCGCTCAATCCAAATGTGAAAGTCATGACTCTTTATGCCATTGATTCTCATAGTAGATAAGTTCACGCCCCTTCTCAGATTCGCTTCATAGCCATCAGGAAACATCGAAGTCATTCAACATATCTCCTACCCCTCCATCAGCATCAAAATCATTGAGACGTTGTCTGACGATCTCATCCCTCGTACGGTCGGCTTCACCATGAGGTCGGCTTCACCATGGTAGACCCACTGGATGTAGTTTGCTGTAAATCCATTCTTGCAAAGATGTATACCCTTCTTAGACTTCGTTTGCCTACGCATGTTGTTACACCTGCTGCAAGGACACCAAGTGACACGTGCTCCTTTAACCTTGGCAAAACCTAGTTCCATGAAGGCTTCGGTCTTCTCAATCCATTCATCGGTCAACAAACCCACATTTGCGCGGCCCGTGTACATCCACTGACGGTCCTCCATGCTCTAAGATACCAGGGAGTAATATAAAACTCAATTGCCTCTACACGATGTATGTACTGTCTAATAGGTAAAGATAGGTCCTAATCCCATCTGAGGATGCGTAGATGGGGTTAGTTCCCACGGTCTACTCCGATCCGAGACAGAATTTAGGCAGCACCTCCCCCTGTTCTCCATGTACACAAAACTCTGCCAGAGAGATTGTGTATCCGGAGAACATGACGGAGATGCTACTGAAACACTGTCTCGCATCGAAGTAGACCATGGAAACGAACCCCATCTACGCATCCTCGGGTTGTCCAAGAAACGTGGACAATTTGAAAGTGATATGGTTATAGATATCCAGAAGTCTGCATACTTTCAAACCGTATCTTTTTCGAACGGGAGACGCCTAACTGGGTTACATGACAGACTAACATACACAACTAACTGAATTGTAAACAAGCACGGGAAAGGATAACTTACAACACGTAGATTGTCGACGTGGGACGAAAAGCTGTCAAAGCCAAGGGAGTCGTCCACAGCTCTAACCTGCACACATAAAACCACAATTGTGTCAATTCCAATGGCACGATGGCCGACCATTCCAATGGCACGATGGCCGACATCAAAAGGCATACCTAAAGCCCGTGTCACGGGCAGCGCGGATGGGGGCATGGCACTAGCGACGGCAGCGAGGCACGGACGCCGCGAGACGAGCCGCCACGGGTTGGCGGTGGCAGGGCTGGGGCTGGCTGGGGCCAGTCGGGAAGCAGCGGGGGCATGGCCGGGAGTGGCGGTGCCTTGGTCGGCTGGGGCCGGGCAGGCCGCGGCAACGGCACCGGGCGCGGTGGGGCGCAGTGGCGGGTAGGGCGCGGGCCACCTCGGTGGGCCGTAGCGCGGGTGGCTGGCGCGGGCAGCCTCGGTGGGGCGCGGGCCGCGTTTGGCGGCAGTGGCGACTGGCAGTGCGTGCCGCAACCGGCGGTGGCGATGATGACTGGTGGCGTGGGCCCACCGGCGTGGGGCATGGGATGCGGCGCGGTGGGGCAGCCGAGGTGGGCTCCGGCACCGGCGAGCTCGCGGGCGTGGGCGGTCCAGCGTGAGCGTGTGAGTGTGAGTGAGGTGACTGTGAGTGTGAGTGAGTGAGTGAGGTCGAGCAACAAAGAAAAGGTGTAAAAACGTTTGCCGAGTGCCCGAGATCCAAATCACTCGGCAAACGACATATATGCCGTGTGCTTCGGATCTACAGCTGGCAACATTTTTTTTTATTTTCACTGGAGGTTTGCCGAGTGCCCGAGATCCAAAGCACTCGGCAAACGACATATATGCCATGTGCTTCGGATCTACAGCTGGCAACATTTTTTTTATTTTCACTGGAGGTTTGCCGACTGCCCGAGATCCAAAGCAATCAGCAAACAACATATATGCCGAGTGTTTTGCTGATGCACTCGGCAAATATATGATTTTATTTTTTTCTTTTGCAGTATTTATCTCTGTTTTCTCTTTTTTTTAATATATACTTTCATATATTTAATTTAAAATTACATAAACAATATATATTAGATGCAACCACAATTAATAATCCATTATTTTTATGCAATTATATGTCGAAACTTGTTGTAAACCAATGTTTGTTGTATAATTGCAAATAAAAAATAAATATATGAAACGGATCCAAAAAATACCTTAATGTTACATGAAATAATCTATGTTGTATAATGGTTTTACAAAAAAAAATTGAACTCCAAACCTCACAAGGACGCCATTATTTGATGCGGTTGAAGCTTAAATTGAAATTATTCAATAATTGATATTACTAACTAAAAATTGACAAACCTATCCAATAAATTACCAAAATTTCACATGATTCAATCAATGTTCATTAATGCCTATACAAAAAGTTTCAAACCAAAACACCAATTTGATTGTTAGTTTGATTACAAATCTAAACGGATACTTCTCAACTCTATGAAACTCTTTCGGAGATGTTCAGAGTTCTAAACAACATACGTGACAACTTATGCGAAAATGTCTCAAATTTTTATCATACCATCCGTGTATGATATAATGACACCACATGAAATCTGAAGATTTTCAGAGTTCGTTTGCCTTTTTTAAAAAATTTAAAAACCATTCGAACACAAGTTCCGGCTCGTGTTCCAGAATAAGGTTATCATAATTTCATTTCGTCTCATAGGTATAGGCTCCTCCGAACATGAATAACGTGAGTACCAATTTTCTACTACTTTTTCTAAGTATTTCTAACACTTGTAGTTCAAATTTGACTCTATTAAAAAATTGTTTACAACGAAATTAATTACAAAAAATAGTAAACAAACAAAATAATGGACCAACTTCTAATATGGACTACCACATGTTGTATTAGATGTACACAAAATTTTTGAGGCAGAGGAAATAAATAAAAAAATATTTGCCGAGTGCCCAAATACTAGCACTCGGCGTATCCGTGTTTGCTGAGTGCCCAAACCCTAGCACTCGGCAAACACGGATACGCCGAGTGTTCGTATGATGCCGTGTGTCCTGCTCTCGGCAAAGCTGTAGGTGCCGAGTGTCCACAGTTTGCCGAGCGCTGTCGAGTAGACACTCGGCATAGGGCCTAGATGCCGAGTGCCCGTGTTCCTGCCCTCGGCAAAGGTCTCGGCACTCGGCATATCGCCGCTCTCCAGTAGTGAATAGTAAACACAAAACCTATAAGTGACCTTCGCTTATCCAAATCGTCAACAAAATCTGAATCCACGTAGTTAACAAGTCCCTTATCAGTACTACCAAATTTCAAACGAGCATCTGTTGTCCTCTAAGATACATGAAAATCCACTGAATAGCCTTCAAATATTTTTTTGCCAGAATTAGCCATGTACCTACTAACCAAATTCATAGCATAAGATAAATCCGGATAAGAGCATAGCATGACATACATCAAAGAACCAACAACACTAAAATATGGAACCCTCAACATATATTCAATATCCTCATCATTACTAGCACATTGCAAGCTGACAATTTAAAATGAGGTGCAATATAGGAGTACTAACAGGTTTATCATCATGCATGTTGAAACGCTGAAGAACCTTCTTAATGTAAATTTTGCTGACTAAGAAATAATAAACTAGAATTTCCGTTTCTAGTAATTTACATACTAGAACTTTCTTAGCAGCACCGATATCTTTCTTGTCAAACTCGCTACTCAACAATTTCTTCAATATAGCGATTTCTCTCTTGCTCTTGGCAGCAATCAACATATGACAATAAGTATATAGGTGATCTATCAACAAATTTAATGTACACACCTCTATCATATTCACCCCTCTTAAAGCCATGTGATAACGTGAATGAATCAAATCTTTTATACCATTGCCGAGGAGATTGTTTCAAACCATGCATATAAGGATCTTTTCAACTTGCAAACACATAATCTTCCTTACCAGGTACTATAAAACCTTTTGGCTCAAGCCCAAGCCTTCGGCGACGGGCCTTCACTTCGCTCTGTCCGAAGTCAGCCTATATTATGTACATGCTTGAATTTGGATCACAACTCACAACCTTCTTTCAAAAAAAATATATTTTTGATACAAGCAATTATTTATATTTTTTTGATAATAAGACAACTACAACATTGTGATTTGAATTGTCAGAAAG
Source organism: Eremochloa ophiuroides (assembly GCA_038502445.1). Classification (NCBI taxonomy): domain Eukaryota; kingdom Viridiplantae; phylum Streptophyta; class Magnoliopsida; order Poales; family Poaceae; genus Eremochloa; species Eremochloa ophiuroides. The sequence goes on from JAHLJS010000003.1 coordinate 29,798,098, forward strand.
ATGTAAGAATCTTGAATCAAGGTCAAAGAATCACGTCGTCAGCTGAACCAAACAAATAAAGATTTCATACGCCTTTTTAGCAAAAGCGATTTTTGTATTAAAGCTTCCGTCCATCTTTGGGCCAACTTCCGCCAGGTCGAGAAATGAAACCCCAACCTTGCATTGTGATTTTCTTCTGGTTGCTGTCCGGGTGACGGGCCGATCTATGTCTATCTCGTTGGCAACACGCACATATCTTAGTTTGCTCAGCCGAAGTTGATCTGCTGGTTCGGCTGCTCCAAAGTCCAAACTTTGAACCTTGCGAGGCGCAGCGCAGCTATTTAGTGACCACATCGAGTCCTCCGTCAGCTCCACATAGCCCCTGAAACCGGACGGAGAATCGATCGCTGCTGCACGCTATGGCACCGCAACGGTCGCTGGTGCTCGTGCTCGTGCTCTGCCTTCTCTGCGGCGCCTATGCAGCGGCGAAGCGGCGATACCTCTCCGTCAGCATGGACGAACTGCGCGGCAGCTCTAAGGCTCACGTCGACTGCCCTCCATGGAAGAAGTCAGGTACGGACCAAGATCGAACCATGCACCTGAAACTACCCCAGCGCAAGAATCACAGTTTCTTGTGGTGTTAATAATTAACCTGTAATCACGCATTGCGGCTGAAAATTTGTTGTATGACCAACTTAAAGCTTGCAGTACACAGTAGCAGCATGCATGTTAGTGCTAAACTTACAAACCTCAACAACGGCACAACGCATCCTAAAACTTTTTTTTTTTGAAAAAGAAAGCAATACGCAGGTCGTGGAACCAATTTTCATCTCAGTGTGTACAACCATTGTCTGAGGCTTGCAATTGTTGAATTAGAACTTAAACTAACATGATCTAAACTTAGACTAACATATAATCACTAACTCAACTTATACGGAATTTAGATCTTAGGGCCCGTTTAACATTTAAAACTTTTATAAAAAAGATATTGTACGCATGCTAACTTTTACAATAATTTTCCAATCATGGCCTAAATAAGCTGAAAATATATACATCTCATGATTTCCATGATAAAAATCGCGGGCTATAGAATTTAGCGAGAACTTGCCCAGAACGCTACAGCGGCGCTATTTTGATGCTATTCGGCGCTATAGCGCGCTAATGAGCATTGCGATAGCTGCTTCTGGACGCTATAGCGGCGCTATTTCGGCGCTATAGTGCGCTATTTTTTTTATGGCATGATTTACATGCAAACTGTACAACATGTAAAAGATTAGTCTACATTTAATGCTCTATATATGTGTACAAACATTTGATGTGACGGGGGTTTTGGAATTTGAAGTGCATCTAAACATAGCCTGTGACTAACCAAATTTTGTAGATGTCATCTGAGCGTCTCCACGGATGTCTAACATTGATGTAGATGAAGTAGATTAGTCTTCACCAGATTGGAGCTTTATGCTCCTAGTTGGTGAAGGACTCGATATAAATCCTGTAGTACCTAGATGAACATGGGTAATAGCCTTCTGAAAGCCATCTAATGTCTAATTAATCGGTTTGGGGTGTTCTTTGGTGGGAACGGTGGGCAAAACGTTGGGTACAATGGTTGTGGCATCACCCCCGGCCCTTATTATATGCCCGAAACCTAAAAAGCTTAGGGATATCGTGGATCATGGCAAAGGATTATAAAGAAAAAGATAATATTTGGTGGACCTAATAATAATTTTCTATTTAATATTTGGACCGAGATCGCATTCCTATATAACTGATCGATAATATTCATGCTTATAACACACGCTGCTAATGACCCACAGTGACATCTTCTGGCAACAAGCTCACAGTTCCTGCAAGCTGCGGGCTTCCACCGAAATGCTGCGGCGCTGGCGGGTCATTTCACCGCCACGTCCTCAACCACGACATGAACCGGCTGACCACACTCCTCCAGAGGTCCTCCGTCTCATCAGCAGCTGCCGCACCAGCCACATCGGTAGACCCCATCCCCTGGTTTCCCTTCGCCCCAGCTCCGTCGCCTTCGTATCCTCCGGTGGCGCCGCCAGCCGAGGCCCCGGCGGTGACGATCCCGGACAGCCCCGGGACGTCCCTCGACACGCTGGAGTTCGTGGTCACCGTCGGCTTCGGCACGCCAGCCAAGCCGTACACGCTGATCTTCGACACCGGCAGTGACGTGTCGTGGATCCAGTGCCAACCGTGCTCGGGGCACTGCTACAAGCAGCACGACCCGATCTTCGACCCGACCATGTCCGCCACCTACTCGGCTCTCCCCTGCGGCCACCCGCAGTGCGCCGCCGCTGGCGGGAAGTGCGGCAACGGCACCTGTCAATACAAGGTCGAATACGGCGATGGCTCGTCCACCGCCGGGGTCCTGTCCCACGAGACGCTGTCTCTCACCTCCACGCGTACGCTGAAAGGGTTCGCGTTCGGCTGCGGCGAGACAAACCTGGGTGACTTCGGCGACGTCGACGGGCTGATCGGCCTCGGCCGCGGCGCGTTGTCGCTGGCATCGCAAGCCGCCGCGACGCTCGGCGCCGCCTTCTCCTACTGCCTGCCGTCGCACAACGGCTCGCACGGGTACCTCACCATCGGCGCCACCACTCCGCCGGCCTCCAACGACGAGCCGCAGTACACGGCGATGATACGGAAGAAAGCTTACCCGTCCTTCTACTTCGTGGAGCTCGTCTCCATCGACATCGGCGGCTACATCCTGCCGGTGCCGCCGACGGTGTTCACGCGCGACGGCACGCTCCTCGACTCCGGCACCATCCTCACCTACATGCCGCCGGAGGCATACGCTTCGCTGCGCGACCGGTTCAAGTTCACCATGAAGCAGTACAAGCCGGCGCCGGAGTACGACCCCTTCGACACGTGCTACGACTTCACGGGCCAGAGCGCGATCTTCATCCCGGCCGTGTCTTTCAAGTTCAGCGACGGCTCCGTGTTCGACCTCGACTTCTTCGGGATCCTGATATTCCCTGATGACACGGCGCCCGCCACCGGCTGCCTCGCGTTCGTGGCGAGACCTTCGATGATGCCGTTCACCATCGTCGGCAACACGCAGCAGAGGAACACCGAGGTGATCTACGACGTTGCCGCGGAAAAGATCGGCTTTATCCCGGCCAGTTGCTGATTTCTAATATAATTCCTCCATGATAACATCATCGTGTGTACTCAGTGATATTGATCCCTGCTCACGAGTCTACTACAGATATGAATAACCATCCGCTCGGAGCTCATGCGTCCGTGTCCTACCCTGCTTCGATACTATTCTGTTTCAATATGAAGACTAGATCAACATGTCCATGTTTTATACGAAGTTCTCGAAGTTAACATATCCGCGTTCGATTAGCATGATTCATTTAAAAATATTATGACCCTGCGTGTGTGTGTGTGCGCGTGTCACCACTCCATGAATATAAAATACTGGCGTCATTAGCGCTAATAATTGTATCATTAGGAAACATCCTAATGATGCATGCATGGTGGACTTCGGGACTTGTTCTTCGGAACTTACTCCTACAAAGTCCCGAGGCAATACTATATCGCGGGAATCTTTGGGACTTGCTCCTGTTATATCCCAAGGAGATTCTATATTATATCGACGGCGATGATCATCCGTTGCTGTACGAGAGAAAGATGATATATCTGCGCGAGGCGGTGCTGTTAAAGATATATATTTGTAATTATCCTTGTGCGTAATCTTCTAGATATGTACGGTTGTGGTAGAACCATCTAGAATAGAATAGAGAATATTTGGTGTAACAAATATCATAATCATTGTAACAAATATGGTAACCGCAAACTACAATCAAAGAGGTGCACGTCCTATGTAAAGCCATCGTCGCCGGGCTGTTCGGTGACAGAAAATTAACACGCTGCCGTCGACCCAAGATTGGGCTCCGACGTTGAAAGACCCTAGTTTGGTTTTGTTAATTGATGAAACCTAGTTACTAATCTAAGTGCTAAGTATGTGTAGCTAAGAGAAGATTAGTAATAAGGAGGAAGATGACATGAGTTCAAATAAAGATCAAGATGGAGTGATCAAGAAGAAAGAAAAGGACTTAAAGAAGAAAAGCTAGAGGCTAAGGTATATCCAAATAGGACTTTTCTTTTAGTGATCAAGACTCCAAGTGGGAGTGATCACATTTAGGATAGATAGCCGACTATCAAGGGGAGAATTAAGCTATTGGATTACTTTCAAGTGCTCTAAGTTGTATCTCATATGCATTGATCTAACCAACCTAGAGAATCCCTTTGAAAGCCCTTGAAAAATGTTTGTAAAATGCTAACACACTGTGCACAAGTGTAGAAGACCTTGAGTATTAGCACATAGAAGCAAGGGGTGAGAAATAAACTTAAAAAGGGCTATTTACAAAGCGTCGGACTGTTAGTGGGCGTAGCGTCGGACCATTGTTTCGGTCTGACGCCTGAGCTGTCTGTGAGCGTCGGACACTCGTTTACCGAGCGTCGGACCATTGTGGCCTTCAGTCCGACAGTACCGAGCAACGAAGAGGGACGCATGGCACGCTGAGGAGCGTCGGACGCTTGAAGAATAGTCTGACGACGAGCGTCGGACGAAGTCCGACGATGATTTAGCGTTTTCAACCCTCTCTGGAAGCGTCGAACGGGTGAAATCTTTAGTTCGACGGTGCTCGCGCGATCGTCTGACGATACGCGCGCAGCGAGCTGAGAGAGAGCGTCGGACTCTGCGGTTTAGTCCGACGCCCTTAGTCCGATGGTAGTCAAACGCGCGAAATTAGTTACCGTTGAGATCGGACGAACGGCGTCTAAATCTGTTGACACGTGGCGTTCATTCGAGCGTCGGACGCCACCGTTTGGTCCGACGTTGTCGGTCCGACGGTATAAAAACGGGGTTAACGGCTGTTTCAGAGAGTGTAACGGCTAGAAATTGGCTTGGGAGTATTTATACTCCCTCCCTGGTCACTTGGTGACTAGCTAGCACACTTGGATCATTGTCATACACTTTGTTGCATTCTAGCCTCCCACTCTCTCACAAATTCATCATCTTGATCATCCTTGTGAAATTGAGTGAACCTCAAGTGCATCATTGCTTCTGTTTTGCATTCTAGAGCACTTGAGAGCAAGCCTCGGATTAGTTCTTATTCTCTTCGAACATTGCCATGTCCCTAGACGGCTTGGAGGAGAAGAAGGTGTGAAGAAGCTTGGTGATTGTGCTTGCTCACACCCGGTGATTGTGAGGGGTTCTTGTGCCTTCCCCGAGCGGAGTGCTCAAAGGTAACTCTAGTGGATTGCTCGTGTCTTTGAGTTACTTCCTCCGTGGTAGGTTCTTGTGGCGCCTAGTGTAGGCTCGGTGTGTGATACCGATTAGCCACCGAATCACCGGTTGAAGTCGACATAACGAGGACGTAGCGTGGCGGCAAGCACGTGAACCTCGGGGATAAATCTTGGTGTCTCCATTGATTTTCTCACCTTCGAGTAAGTGACTTATTGATTGTCCCGGTGATTGGCTTCTTCACAAGGCAAAGGTTTATTCAACAATCATCTCTTTCTTATTCTTGTGCAAAGTAGCTTGTTCTTTTATCTTGAGTAGTTGTGTAGTTGTTTAGCTTTTACTAGCTCTTTTGTGTGGATTAGAACTAAGGTTTAATTAGAATTGTGTAGGTGGCTTGCTCAGGTTAGTGGTTGCCTTAGCATTGCATTTATAGCCTTTTGTGGTTCTAATCACTTATTTAGTGGTTTGTAGAATTTTTATTTAGGCTATTCACCCCCCCTCTAGCCATACTAGGACCTTTTCAAGTGGTATCGGAGCCGTGGTCACTGTTTAGTCAAGGCTTAACATCCTTCGGTGCATTGAAATGGCTCATATCATGTTCAATCATGTTGGGGGCAAACCACCTCACTTTGATGGCATAAGCTCATTTGACTATAGGAAGAGAAAGATGAGAATGTATCTTGGCTCAATTCATGAGAAGGTGTGGGGAGTCACCGAGAAGGAATACACTATGCTTGATCCCGCAAGCCCCACACCTAGAGATCAAGAGAACAACCAATGTAACACAATGGCTCTCAACACCATTTACAATGGCATTGACTCAAAGGTGTTTGAGCAAATCAAGGATTTGAATAGAGTAAGTGAAGTATGGACAAGATTAGAGCAAACCTATGAGGGCACTTCAACGGTAAGGAGTGCCAAGTTGTACATGCTCAAAGACAAGCTCTCAAACTTCAAGATGGATGATGGAGAGAGCATTCCGGAGATGTTCTATAGGCTCCATGTGATCATCAATGATTTGAAGGCCTTGGGTGAGAAAACAAGTGATGAGGATTTTTCTCACAAATTTCTCATGTGCTTGCCCAAGAGGTTCAAGACCTTGAGGACTATCATCTTCCGGGGTGGCTTGAAGAGTATCACTCCAAATGAGATTCTTGGTGATGTAATGACCGAGGATCAATACAATGAGAAGAATGATAGTGAAGAAGTGAAGAAGGAGGATGACAAGAGCAAGAAGGCCGTGGCATTTAAGTCCACTACCTCTTCATTCAAGAATAAGGGCAAGGGCAAGAAAGTACAATCTAGTGATGATGATGCATCTAGCCTTGATAGTGATGATGAGGCACTAGCTCTCTTTGTGCGCAAGTTTGGAAGATTCATGATGAATAAGGGCTATGGTGCTAGAAAGAGAAGAGATAACTTCAAAGGCAAGAATGTAGTAAGGAAGTGCTACAATTGCAAGAGCACGGACCATCTTGTGGTGGATTGTCCCAATGCTAGTGATGATGAGGATGATTACAAGAAGAAAGGCAAGAAAGACAAGAAAGACAAGGTGGAAAAGAAGGAGAAGAAGAAGTTCAACTTCTCCAAGAAGAAAGGTGGATCCTAAGTGGTGACATGGGATAGTGATGCTTGCTCCGATGATGATGACTCTAGTGATGATGATGAGAGAAAGACATCCAAGAAGAAGGCCATGGCTTCTATTGCTATCAATAAGAAGTCTTCATCATTTGATTCATCATGCTTCATGGCTAAGTCCACTAAGGTAAAATACGATGACTCAAGTGATGATGAAAAAGATGATAATGATAGTGATAGTGATGATGATGAGCCTAGTGTAGCACAACTCATGGACATGTTAGAGCAAGCCGAATATCTTATTAGCTCTAAGTCTAAGAAGTGCAAAGAATTGTCCAAGAAATTAAAAACTCTTGAACAATCCTTTGATGAGCTAAGTGCTTCTCATGAGTGTCTAAAGGAAGACCATGAGGATCTCAAACTAGCTCACACCAAGCTTGAGGAAGCTCACTCCTCACTCTTAGAGCTAAGTAAGATAGAGGATGTTGCTATAACATGTGATGTGGGTGTAACTTGTGATCTAATGAATGAATCAATTAATGAAACACTTGTTGCAACCACAACTAATAGCACTAGCTTTTCATCATCATCCACTTCTACTTCTACCTTCACTAATAGTGTTGATCCAACACTAAAAGTTGAAAATGAGAAATTGAAGAAGGAAGTGGACAAGCTAACCCGCGCATTAGGCAATGCCTATGGTGGGGATGCCCGCTTGCTACAATGCTTGGGTAGCCAAAGATATAGTAACTCTAAGTAGGGACTTGGCTATACTCCCAAGAAAGGCAAGGCGGCCTTTGTAACTCCAAAGCCTAGCTCTGTGAGGAGCAATGGTCGATTTTGTTACAAGTGCAAGCAAGTTGGGCATATTGAGGCAAATTGCATCACTAACAACAAGAACAAGCAAATAAAATTTGCAAGTGCTAAATCTATTAGACTTGATTCTTGTTACATGCTTACCAAGGGTGAGAAAGGTGTCAAAGTCAAATATATTGGTACACCTAAAGAGAGCCCAAGGTTGAAGGCTATTTGGGTACCCAAAGGCTTTGATTGCTAACCACCAAGGACCCAAATAAGTTTGTGTACCTAAAAGACATTAACTTGTTTTGTAGGTAAATTATAAAGCCGGAGGGAGGTATTGGATTCTTGATAGTGGGTGTTCTCAACACATGACTGGTGATTCAAGAATGTTCAACCAAATCAATTCTAGTGGCAATGAGTATGATAGTATCACATTTGGAGATAATAGCAAAGGCAAGGTCAAGGGTTTTGGAAAGATTACAATATCAAATGATCTAAGCATCTCCAATGTGCTATTAGTTGAGAGTTTGAACTTTAATCTATTGTCCGTGGCTCAACTTTGTGATCTTGGTTTCAAATGCATCTTCGGTGTTGATGATGTGGAAATCATTAGTGTGGATGGATCAAACTTGATATTCAAGGAATTTAGATATGAGAATCTCTATCTATTGGACTTTGGTGCTAGAGAATCACAATTGTCAATATACTTACTCTCTGAGTCAAGCATGGGTTGGTTATGGCATAGAAGGCTTGGTCATGTTGGAATGAAGCAATTGAACAAACTTGTGAAGCATGACTTGATTAGAGGCCTTAAAGATGTTGAGTTTGAGAAGGACAAGTTATGTAGTTCATGTCAAGCCGGAAAGCAAGTAGGCAACATTCATCCCAAAAAGAGCATGATGAGCACATGCAAACCATTTGAGTTATTGCACATGGACTTGTTTGGACCAACTACATATACAAGCATCGGTGGAAACAAGTATGGTTTGGTGATAGTGGATGACTTCTCAAGATACACATGGGTCTTCTTTATCAATGACAAAAGTGATGTTCATGGTATCTTCAAAACTTTTGTCAAGAGAAGTTGCAATGAATTTGAAACAACCATCAAGAGGGTGAGAAGTGATAATGGTAGTGAGTTCAAGAACACAAGAGTTGATGATCTTTGTGATGACTTAGGAATCAAACATCAATTTTCGGCTAAGTACACACCTCAATTAAATAGCCTAGTTGAAAGAAAGAATAGGACTCTCATTGATATGGCAAGATCTATGCTTAGTGGGTATAATATGAGTCAATCTTTTTGGGACGAAGCAATCAACACGGCATGCTACTACTCAAATAGACTCTATTGCCATCCTATGTTGGAGAAGACTCCATATGAGATCTTAAATGGAAGAAAACTAAACATTGCATATTTTTGGGTGTTTGGTTGTAAGTGCTACATATTGAAGAAATGAGCTAGATTGAGCAAATTTGAGAAGAAATGTGATGAGAGATTCTTGCTTGGATACTCCACCACTAGTAAAGCTTATAGAGTATGGAACTTGGGAAGTGGTCAATTTGAGAAAGTTCATGATGTTGAATTTGATGAAACCAATGGTTCTCAAGATCAAAATGAGAATCTAGATGATGTGAGTGGACCTCAATTGGCAAAGGCTATGCAAGAAATAGACATTGGTGACATAAGGCCGACTCAAGTGGTTGATATAGAAGATGACAAAGATCAAGTGCAAGTTTCTTCAATTGATCAAGCTAGTGACTCTCAAATGCAAAATCAAGATCAAGCTAGTTCCTCTCAAGCAAATCAATCAAATACACAATCAAGCTCAAGCAATCAACCTCAAGTGCTTCAACCCACAAACATTGCAACAGATCATCCTTTGGATCAAATTATTGGTGATATTCAAAAAGGTGTGCAAACAAGATCAAGACTAGCATCATTTTGTGCTCACTATTCATTTGTGTCATTTGAAGAGCCGGAGAATATTGAGGAGGCATTGAAAGATAGTGATTGGGTAAATGCTATGCATGAAGAGCTCAACAATTTTGAAAGAAATGAAGTTTGAGAATTGGTAGAAAGACCAAAGAACTACAATATTATTGGCACTAAATGGGTATTTAGAAACAAGCAAGATCAAGATGGTGTTGTGATACGGAACAAGGCAAGATTAGTGGCACAAGGGTATACTCAAGTAGAAGGATTGGACTTTGGTGAAACCTATGCTCCGGTTGCTAGATTGGAAGCAATAAGAATTCTTCTAACATATGCTTGTGCTCACAACATCAAGCTCTACCAAATGGATGTCAAAAGTGCATTTCTCAATGGATTCATCAATGAGTTAGTATATGTTGAACAACCACCCGGTTTTGAAGATGAGAAGAAAGCAAATCATGTGTACAAGTTAAGGAAAGCACTCTATGGTTTGAAGCAAGCACCAAGGGCATGGTATGAGAGGCTAAGGGATTTTCTCGTCTCTAAAGGTTTCAAGATGGGGAAAGTTGACACCACTCTATTCACCAAGAAAGTTGATGGTGACTTGATGATCATGCAAATCTATGTTGATGACATTATGTTTGGATCAACTAGTCAAGATTTGTGTGCGGAGTTTGAAAAGATGATGGCTAAAGAATTTGAGATGTCTATGATGGGTGAACTCACATACTTCCTTGGACTTCAAATTAAGCAAATAAAGAATGGCACATTCATAAGTCAAGGCAAGTACATAAGAGACATGATCAAGAAGTTTGGAATGTAAGATGCAAAACCAATTAGCACTCCCATAGGGACTAGTGGAAGCTTGGATGAAGATAAAAGTGACAATATGGTTGATCAAAAGGCATATCGGTCTCTAATTGAAAGTTTGCTCTATGTCACCGCATTAAGACCGGATGTCATGTTTAGTGTGTGCATGTGTGCTAGATATCAAGCATCTCCTAGAGAGAGTTATATGAAGGCCGCAAAGAGGATATTGAGATATTTAAAACACACTCAAGATGTTGGATTGTGGTATCCCAAGGGTGCAAAGTTTGAGTTGATTGGATATGCCGATGCGGACTATGCCGGTTGCAAGATAAATAGAAAGAGTACATCGGGCACATGTCAACTCTTGGGAAGATCTCTTGTCTCATGGTCATCAAAGAAGCAAAATAGCATATCACTCTCCACCGCCGAAGCCGAATATATTAGTATGGATGACGACAACTTTGAGGGACTATGGAATTAACTTCAAGAAAGTGCCATTGTTTTGTGACAATGAGAGCGCTATCAAGTTAACTCAAAATCCGGTTCAACATCAAAGAACCAAGCATATTGATGTAAGGCACCACTTTATCCGGGATCATCAACAAAAGGGTGATATTGACATTCAAAGTATTGGAACCGATGATCAATTGGCCGACATACTCACCAAGCCACTAGATGAGAAGAGGTTTTGCAAGTTTAGGAATGAATTGAATATTCTTGATTTCTCCAATATGAGTTGAGCCCACCCCACATATGTGACATGCCTCTACTCTGACAAAGCAAGGTAAAATTGTTTGTCATTACATCATACTTGGTAAGACTTGTTTAGAGCATATAGACATATCCACCTCTTAGGAGCATTCATGAAAATTAAAATGTTCTTGATGGATATATGCTACCACTATTGCCTTGTTTGATTGTATGATCTAGTGGTAACATATGACATGCATGTGTGCTTAATCCCCTAGTGTTCAAACAAGTTCATTAGCTCAAGGTGTATAACTTAACATGGGCAAGATAACCCCTAGTGGCGTGAAGAAGCTTGTCCTTGGATCAAACTTAGTTATATATTCTAGGCAAATGCACTAGATTGAGCCAAAGTGAAAAATCAATTCTCTTTCCAAATCAAATGAACTTAACTAATTTCTCTTCACTAAAATAAATCTTTTTGTGCAATTGTTGACAAAGGGAAAGAGAAAATTACAAAAGAAAGAGAAAGAGCGATGAACCATCATTAGGCCGATGATGGGAGAGAAATAGGCCACAGAAAAGGGGTAATTAAAATTTTGAAGCACACAAGTAGGGGGAGCAATCACATATGCAAGTTGTTGCATTTAGATGTGCACTAATCATATGATTGCTCATTGCATTTGTATTTACTTTCTTATACATGCTTGTGTGGTGTATTGCTAGTAGTAGGATTTGAATGATGATTTGAACAACTAGCATGTGTAGGGTAACTAGTTGGTTGTATTTCTTTAAATGGTAACTAGAGCTTGCTTATAATGTGATCTCATGGTATGCTCTAGTATTTGTGACCTTCTAGTTACTAAGGTGCTAAGGATGGTGTACATGGCAACTCCGATGGTATCACGCTTCAAAGGTCCATTCTATACACCTTAACATCATTTTGGTAGAATTACTCTCTATTCAATACATATGTGCTAGCTTTCAATCCAAACTCGATGCACATATGTAGGGGGAGCCAATACTACCAAAATAAAACTTATGATGGTTGTCCAAATCCCTTCATGATCTACTCATGGACAAGCATGATAAGTTCAAAATCTTAATGCATATTTCTTTTGTAAAAGGGTTGTCATCAATTACAAAAAGGGGGAGATTGAAAGACCCTAGTTTGGTTTTGGTAATTGATGAAACCTAGTTACTAATCTAAGTGTTAAGTATGTGTAGCCAAGAGAAGATTAGTAATAAGGAGGAAGATGACATGAGTTCAAATGAAGATCAAGATGGAGTGATCAAGGAGAAAGAAAAGGACTTAAAGAAGAAAAGCTAGAGACTAAGGTATATCCAAATAGGGCTTTTCTTTTAGTGATCAAGACTCCAAATGGGAGTGATCACATTTAGGATAGATAGCTGACTATCAAGGGGAGAACTAAGCTATTGGATTACTTTCAAGTGCTCTAGGTTGCATCTCATATGCATTGATCTAACCAACCGAGAGAATCCCTTTGAAAACCCTTGAAAAATGTTTGCAAAATGCTAACACACTGTGCACAAGTGTAGAAGACCTTGAGTATTAGCACATAGAAGTAAGGGGTGAGAAATAGACTTGAAAAGGGCTATTTACAGAGCGTCGGACTGTTAGTGGGCGTAGCGTCGGACCATTGTTTCGGTCTGACGCCTGAGCTGTCTGTGAGCGTCGGACGCTCGTTTACCGAGCGTCGGACCATTGTGGCCTTCAGTCCGACAGTACTGAGCAACGAAGAGTGACGCGTGGCACGCTGAGGAGCATCGGACGCTTGAAGAATAGTCCGACGACGAGCGTCGGACGAAGTCCGACGATGATTTAGCTTTTTCAACCCTCTCTGGAAGCGTCGGACGGGTGAAATCTTTAGTTCGACGGTGCTCGCGCGATCGTCCGACGATACGCGCGCAGCGAGCTGAGAGAGGGCGTCGGACTCAGCGGTTTAGTCCAACGCCCTCAGTCCGACGGTAGTCAAACGCGCGAAATTAGTTACCGTTGAGATCGGACGAATGGCGTTTAAATCTGTTGACACGTGGCGTTCATCCGAGCGTCAGACGCCGCCATTTGGTCCGACGCTGTCGGTCCGACGGTATAAAAACGGGGTTAACGGCTGTTTCAGAGAGTGTAACGGCTAGGAATTGGCTTGGGAGTATTTATACTCCCTCCCTGGTCACTTGGTGACTAGCTAGCACATTTGGATCATTGTCATACACTTTGTTGCATTCTAGCCTCCCAATCTCTCACAAATTCATCATCTTGATCATCCTTGTGAGATTGAGTGAACCTCAAGTGCATCATTGCTTGTGTTTTGCATTCTAGAGCACTTGAGAGCAAACCTCGGATTAGTTCTTATTCTTTTGGGACATTGCCGTGTCCCTAGACGGCTTGGAGGAGAAGAAGGTGTGAAGGAGCTTGGTGATTGTGCTTGCTCACAACTGGTGATTGTGAGGGGTTCTTGTGCCTTTCCCGAGCGGAGTGCTCAAAGGTAACTCTAGTAGATTGCTCGTGTCTTTGAGTTACTTCCTCCGTAGTAGGTTCTTGTGGATCCTAGTGTAGACTCGGTGTGTGATACCGATTAGCTACCGAACCACCGGTTGAAGTCGACACAACGAGAACGTAGCGTGCCGGCAAGCACGTGAAACTCGGGGATAAATCTTGGTGTCTCTATTGATTTCCTCACCTTCGAGTGAGTGACTTATTGATTGTCCCGGTGATTGGCTTCTTCACAAGGCAAAGGTTTATTCAACAATCATTTCTTTCACTACAAGAAATGCTTGATTTTGTGACATAAAATCCATTTATGACGCGGGTTTTTTGACATTAATTATCATACAGTTTATGTCATAATACGTTGGTTATGACATGATTTTATGTCATAAAACATGAATTATGTCATAAAATATACGCAATCTTCTTTTGACATTGCACTTTTGTCATAATATACATAACCGATGTCATAATTGACATAACTAATGTCATAATTCACATAACTATGTCATAATTAATGTCAAAAAACCCGCGTCATAAATGGATTTTATGTCAAAAAATCAAGCATTTCTTGTAGTGTTTCTTATTCTTGTGCAAAGTAGCTTGTTCTTTTGTCTTGAGTAGTTGTGTAGTTGTTTAGGTTTTGCTAGCTCTTTTGTGTGGATTAGAACTAAGGTTTAACTAGAATTGTGTAGGTGGCTTGCCTAGGTTAGTGGTTGCCTTAGCATTGCGTTTATAGTCTCTTGTGGTTCTAATAACTTGTTTAGTGGTTTGTAGAATTTTTATTTAGGCTATTCACCCCCCTCTAGCCATATTAGGACCTTTTCAGATGTTCCACCACTAAAAGCACCTCTAAATTTTCAAATGGTATCAGAGCCTAGGTTTCTAATGTCGACGAGTTCAAGCGCTTCAAATCTGTTCCTCGGTTATCAGATCACCGAGAACCTGAACAAGATCAACTATGCACTATGGAGGCCGTAGATTCTAGCGGCTGTACGTGGCGCACACATGGAGAGCCACATCACGGGCAAGTCCCAGGCTCCAGCGGCAGAAGTTGAAGAGAAGAAGAGCGATGGCACGACCGTCAAAGCGTCGAATCCAGCGTTTGAAGAGTGGTTTGCCCAGGATCAGCAGGTCCTAGGGCTGCTGATCGTCTCCTCTATCGGCAAGGGGGTTCAGGCACAGATCATCGCCCTAGAGATGGCGACACAGGCATGTTGTACGGTGGAGCACATGTTCTCTGTCCAAACTCGTGCTAGAACAATGAACGTGCGATTTGCACTGACTACAACCAGGAAAGGTAACCTGTCAATCGCTGAATATTTCGCCAAGATGAAAGGATATGCAGATGAGATGGCAGCGGCGAGCAAGCCAATGGACGACGAAGATTTGGCGTCCCACATCTTGAGCGGGCTGGACGCTGAGTACAACCCGGTGGTGACATCTGTTACCGCTAGAATTGAGCCGATCTCGATTCCTGAGTTGTATGCCCAACTTCTCAATTTCAAGACCCGGCTTGATCTGCAAGATGGCGGTGTCTCTGCCAACGCTGCCAACAGGAGCGGTGGCTGCCGATCTAACTACTACGGAGTTGCGGCAACTCTGACCGCGCAGGACGAGGACGCAACTGATGTGGGCGTGGCCCATCGCGCGACTCTTCACGCGAGTCGTCATCGTGTGGGCGGCCAACAAATTATGTCCCTGAAGAACTTCATGTTGCTGCGGTGATGAACTCCTACAACATCGACACCGACTGGTACACTGATTCAGGCGCCACAGATCATGTGACGAGCGAACTAGAGAAGCTGTCCTTCCGCGAGAAGTACCAGGGCAACGATTAGATCCACACAGTTAGTGCTTCAGGCATCGAAATTAAACACAATGGTCATACTACTGTTCCAACTCAATTCCGCAATCTACATCTAAATAATATCCTTCATGTCCCAAAAGTCTTGAAAAATCTTACATCTGTTCATTGTCTTACCAAAGACAACTATGTTTTTCTAGAATTTCACCCTGATTATTTTCTTATCAAGGATCAGGCCACGAAGAACACCATCCTTAGAGGGCGATGCCATCGGTGGCTCTATCCACTTCCTTCAGATCGGTCAATAAAGCAGGCGTTTTGAGTAGTTAAGCCATCCTTGTCTTAGTTGTCTAGATGGCAGAATCATGTGGGTCACCCTTCATTTCCGGTTGTTTCAAAAATTGTTAGCAGTAATAAGCTTCCTTGCTCGTTTGAGTCGAATAAAGAGTCCATTTATGATGCCTTCGTGGCGAGACCTTCGACGATGCCGTTCACCATCGTTGGCAACACGCAGCAGAGGAACATAGAGGTGATCTACGACGTTGCCGCCAAAAAGATCGGCTTTGTCCCGGCCAGTTGCTGATTTCGAATATAATTCCTCCGTGGTGACATCATCATGTGTACTCGGTGATATTGATCCCTGCCCACGAGTCTACTAGAGATATTAGTAATCATCCGCTCGGAGCTCACGCGTCGTGTCCTGCTCGATACTACCCTGTTTCAATACAAGACTAGATCAACATATCCACGTTTTATCAAAGTCCTCAAAATTCACACGTCCGCGTCCAATTACTTTGATTCATTTAAAAATTTTATGTCCCTGATACAAAATACAGGTATATATTTAGTATTAGCTAAGTTTATTTTCAGCCACAACAATATTTTTCTCTCATAATAATTCAGTTGTAGAATTGAGTCTAGCTAAATTTCAGCTTAGCGGAAGACAAGCCCCAACTATAGTAACAACAACCAAAGGTCAAACAGGTTTTCCAAGATAGGCAACTAGTCCACCCCAAAAGAAATGCCAACATCAACGAATATTTAAGAGGTGGACAGTTGCCAGTATTGTTAATAAAATAAAATTAAAACCGAGGACTCCTAACGCGAGCCCATCCAAGGCCCGGTGTTTGAGACTACCCGCCATCGCCCTTGCGGCTACGATTAAGAGAGAGAGAGAGGGAGATAGGCGTTTTCTACATGTGGCTACGATTAAGGGAGATAAACAGGTGAGAGAGAGAGGGGGTGGGTTAGGGTTTCATTTATTTATATAGTGTGACACAGGTGCAAAAAGGGCCTCTGTTTTCGAAAGACCTTTTAAAGAGGCTGTTTTAGGAGATGTACAAAATTTGACCGCCTGAGTAAATAAAATATCTACCTCCGTAATTCCATTTTGCAAGACAGGCTATTGTGACTGATTCCATAAAATGACCGCCTCAAAAAATCCACAGGTATTTGAGAAGATGGTTGCATTTTATGATGGTCTCTGTTAATATTTGGACAATATCTCGCAAAATTATTTTTATAGTAGTGAACGTTTTGTCGTTGAACTCATTTTGACATTCTCATTATGTGATTTACACGTAAATGAGCGTGCTGCAGGTACTGGGTTTTCTCAGAATATGTTCTGTTCGGGTTTCAAAAATCTATAGTGAATTAGCTGAATGCCTTCAACCTAGCTTCAATGTCTAAACGTATCTAAATCCTAATTTCAGTTTTACTGGTTTGATCGATTATTGATGAACATCAGTACTTATATATATATATATATATATATATATATATATATATATATATATATATATATATATATATATATATATATATATATATATATATATATATATATATTCATAATTGTTTATCACTTTAAGTATGTTTACATACTCATATTATGGTGCTTAAAATCTTTCTATGTGAAAAAATTTTAAGGAAACCTAGACTTTTTAATATATTACGAAAATACCACTTACTGTAGTATATAAAATAAGTATAACCATATACTCGATGTATGCATGCATACTTGACAAATATACTACCATAGATGGTCTAGTATGATCATATACTTCATGCACATATACTTCATTCGATCATATATGCTCTAAATCTGAAGATATAAACATAGGAGTAACTACTCCCTAGGAGTAGAATATATATATATATATATATATATATATATATATCGACACCCAGGTGGTCAGGTCTAGGTAAGATAAGGAGGGTACGTCCGGAAAAGTGGAGTTATGGTGGTGTTTTTTGGTTTTTCTGAAGTTTATATGCGATGCAGGGAAGCAACAAATAATGCAACAGTAACTTAAATAGATAAAATAAAGAACATAAATAAGAACAACAGATAAATATATAAATAAATAAACTAGATAAAGAACATAAATAAGGATGCAATACAGAACAACACGAACAATAGATAAGTATAAATATTTTTTGGATTTTCAATCATATACTCAACATAACAAGAACACACATATGATAGATGAATAACACACTTAATAAAACATAGTCTTGGATTATATTAGGTGCCTCGATAGTCAGAAGGTGAATCCTCCTGAGTAGTACACCAGGCTCTTGATACACACGTAGTAGTATAAACTTGATTACAGACTCTTACTGGACCCTTACAAACTCTCACACATAGACTCAGATATAAGTCCTTTATTTAGGATACAATACTACTACTATGATACAATGGTGGTGTGAATGGCGGATGGAGTGAGTGAGGCGGATGTTGCGGATGCAAGTGATCGTTGAAGTGGTGGCTCAAGCGATGCCCTTCCCTTGCCTCTTCTTCTCTTTATATAGGGATGGCAAGGGTATAGAGGAGCCCCTTCTTCATGATGATATTTTTGACTTGTAGTTGTATATGATGATACTTTTGAATGGTATTTGCCTTCATGATGGTACTTTTAACCTTATCATAGCATTATTGGGGAATCTTCATAATTATTCTTTTGACTTCACCAAGATGATGAAGCATTTTCATGATGTTTCTTTTGTCATTCTATAAACATTATGAGGGCTCTTTTTTACAAGCAAAAAGGTCTTCATGATGTATCTTTAGACTTTGATAAAGATGGCCTTATCTTCAATAATGAGGAATCCTTATCTTGTTATGACACTAGTCTTCATCTTCTTCATAGTCTATCATTGGCACACATTCTGTACCATCAATTTCATCTGGCTGCCACATCTCTTGCCAAGACATAAACCGGCGATATTCCTTCCGTAGTTCTGTCTCCTTGCCATAATCTGATTTTATCAGTCTTCTGACACATCTGGTAATTGTACCAGAATTCCCTTGAAGTCCTAGAAGAAAGATCCTCATAATTTTATTCTGAAAAACCATATAATATGAAGGATCAAATCTGATATTTTCTTCAAGTTCTTTGGCTTCATTGAAAATCCTCCAGTTATCATGATTCGTATCTCTGGAGAGTAGTTCTTTATAGTCTTCTCCCAAATCATAATAATATTTACAACCAGGGAAATTATAACATCCCTTGTTGATATAGACATCATGCATTGCAGGCCTTATTGGTGGAGTGAACTTCGGGGGCGAAGAATAGAACATTATCCTGAATTTTCCTTTGAGATAACATAGCTCCTTGCCGGCTTCTTTTATAGCCATTCCCAAATCAGAGTAGAGAATTTCTTCTATTGATCCATAAATTG
Source organism: Eremochloa ophiuroides (assembly GCA_038502445.1). Classification (NCBI taxonomy): domain Eukaryota; kingdom Viridiplantae; phylum Streptophyta; class Magnoliopsida; order Poales; family Poaceae; genus Eremochloa; species Eremochloa ophiuroides. The sequence continues at coordinate 29,817,158 of JAHLJS010000003.1, forward strand.
CATGGACCAACCCTTGATCTATCATTGTTTGTAGAGAGATCTCCTCATTAGAATATGTTGGCAGGCTTCTAAAATATTTTAGATTTATATCAACCCAAAGAATGATATATTTGTGCCTTGGTTGGATAATTAATTTGCAATCAAGGTAGAAGAATGGGAACATATGGATATGGACAGATATTTCTTGGTGTTTGTCTCTCTTGGTGTATAAATCCAGGAAATAATCTTGGAGGCCGAGAAACACACTCATCTGTTTCTGGTGGTATTTTTCCCAGATTAGATCAATGATTTCTTGTGAAAGGATTGAAAGGGTTTGCTCGGTTTTGAAGCTAAGTTTAGGAATGAGTAGCTCATAGGGAGTGCTTGTAGGTATTGAGTATGTCTTGTTTCTTTTGGCCAAGGCAAGGTGGTTTTCAGGAATATCTTTTGTAGGATCATAGGTAGTATAATTTTGGTGATGACCAAAGGCATCAGGAAAATTGTGTGGCTGAAGTTGAGTGGATACATCTTTTGTGTGCATGATCTCATCATGACACATCTCATTCTTTTCCATTTCCTTTTGAAGGAAAGTATCTGCTCGGAATATGGATGCATCGTGATCCAATAATTTTGCATCAGGATCATTTTGATCATATGTCTTTGGAGATCTCTCTCCTAACATAAGAATATCTTTGAAATCTGATAATTTTGAGGACTCCTTTTCAGGATAGTCATCTGTTTTGTCTAGAACTTTTTCTTCCATCGAGGGAAGATCATCTGATAATTCTGAAAATCTCTTCTGTGCAGGGAGATCATCTTGTGTGCAAGGATAATTTTCTTTGCTTATCTTTTGGAAATAATATGCAAGCCCATTTAGAGCATGAGCTTTATCTTTCCTGGTCTTGACTTGACAGAGCAAGTTCAGCAATCCTTCCTGCAATTCATTTACATCAAGGTTGTGATTGAAACAATCATGATCTCCTTTTAGGAGCACCGGCAACCTCCAAATACTCATCCTTATGAGATGTTCGTACTTCAGAGGAGGAGCCATCTCTAGATTTTACTGCATTGAGAAAATCCTTTTTATTAGTATTAAAAATCTGTTCTCATATAAATTTGTAACCTTCTTATGAGAATAATCTTTTCTTTGAGGAGAGATCATTTTTTGATAAGGTGTAACAGGTACCAAGGCTTTATTAGAAGATATCATGTTAACAGATTTTGAATGAATATATTTTGAAATTTGATTAACTTTAGTTTCTTCCAATTCTGAGGAAAAGGATATTTTTACCTCTTTTCCGTTTATTTGAAATTGAATACCATCTTCAGTAACTATAAAGGGATGAATTGAAGAAAGAAAAGGTGTCCCTAGGATAACATCTTGTTTTAAATTTTCAACTAACAAAAATGATGCTTTAATATGAATATTATCAATGCATATGTCTATTTCAGGGACTTTGTAATTTACCTTTAGCAAGTGACCTTCGGCAGAGTGAATCTTATGAGTATATTTTTTATAATACCTGAAGGGGATAATATCTTGTCGAATGCAATTTACATCAGCTCCAGAATCTAGTAGGGTGTTATAGGTGGACCTGAACCCATCATGGAATTCATATGATATATCATTGGTGTACCATTTTTTGTTTAAAATATCTTCTTATAGAGCCAATTAATTCATCATCTTGAGGCTCTTCTTTGATAATTTTATTTTTGCAGTTTCCCTTAGCATGAACCTCTAGGATTTGAATTCTTTTATTATGATCTCTTAGTTCTTTTTTAATAAAATTATATTCTCTTGCAAGATCATCAAGACTTAATTGTTTATTTTTCTTCTTTAGATCTTTGACCCTTTTGAAGACCTCATCTGCAGAACAGAATTTCTTTTTCTGGATTTCAGTGACCAACTTTTCTTTGTTGTTTTTACTCTTGACAGAAATTTTTCAAGGATAACCTCCTTCTCCTTAGGGTCCTGTACAGTGTCATAGGTGTCTAAAACAAATTGTCCTAACAAATGACCAAGGACAACCTCTGGGAACAGTCTCAGATGCCATATCAACCTTGCTTTACAACATAGTTTACCATTTTGCTGGAAACTATCAGGACATCTACGAAAAGAATAGAGAGCAGTTGATTAATTTGAAATGCAAGACTATGTCAGACTTTAGATGGTATAAAGATTCATTCCTATCAAAATTATATACACTCCCAGATCCTAATCAGGATTTTTGGAAAGAAAAATATATATTTGGTTTATCTCCCTTATTTGCTGAAAATGTTAGAAATGCCCTAAGAAAGCAAGGAGAAGGGAGTATAAATTATCAAAATCTAGATATTAAAATAATAACTCAAAAAATACAAATGGTAGGTGCAGAGCTGTGTAATGATTTGAAAATCAAAGAGCAGCTTAAAAAACAAAGGGCAGTTGGGAAAAGAGAATTAGGAGATTTTTGCTATCAATTTGGTTTCCAAGATCCCTTTGAATCTAAAAGGAAAATTTTACATAAAAACCATAAAAGAACTTATGAAGATAATAAGAAAGCCAAGCACCCCTTCATTAAAAGAAGGTATAAAAAGATAAATAATAAAGAAAATACTTTCAAACATTTTAAAACAGAAAACATGCCAAATGACCTAGTCTGTTTTAAGTGTGGACAGAAGGTCACTGTCGACGGAATACCGGCGATAGTCTATCGAGGGGTATGCCCGCGGTAGTAGATGAGACGGTGAGGGTGCGCCTGAGACGAACGAGGGAGCACAATTCGTGCGGAACAGAGATTTAGACAGGTTCAGGCCGCCACGAGGCGTAATACTTTACGTCCTGTATGTTGTTGTGTTGTATTGCTAGTAGATTAGTTGAATCGAGTAGACCCCCCTGCCCGCCTTATATAGTCCGGGGGGCAGGGTTACAAGTTGATCTTACCATACATAACAGATTACAATCCTAGTCGATCTGGAAAACCAATCGACTAGATCCTAGGAAAGCTATTTTCTTGCCCGCCAAGGACTCGGCGGATATACGCGATCTCCTGGAGATCATATGGGCGACGCGTCCTTGGTAATTCAGGCCTGTTCGATAGACTTGGGCCAAGTATGACTATGCGGGTATACGGGCTTATACCCCCACAGCTAGTCCCCGAGCGCCTTGCATTCGTCGAGAGGTGCAAACCTTCAGCGTTGCTTGACCAGACGAATGTAAGGGGCTCAGAAAAAATTAAAAAAGTTTCCCTTTAGCGAAGTATATCCACTTTTACCAGGACAGAGCCAATACCTTCACTGGCAGGTGAAGTGTATCCACTTAATCCCCGAGCCTGATAGTAGGTGACGCAGTCACGTGGTGTCAGGGTCAAAATCTTTATCCTTGTTGATCTTGTGAAGTGTCGACGAAGTCCCCGAGCAGATTTAGTGCTCGAAAACACTTGATGAAGATGACGAAATCCCCGAGCAACTTTGCTGCTCGGAAACGCTTGACAAGGCAGCGAAATTCCCGAGCAACCTTGCTGCTCGGAAACACTTGACGAAGGCGACGAAATCCCCAAGCAGCCTTGCTGCTCGGAAACACTTGACGAAGGCGACGAAGTCCCCGAGCAGCTTTGCTGCTCGGAAACACTTGACGAAAGCGACGGAGTCCCCGAGCAGCCTTGCTGCTCGGAAACACTTGACGAAGGCGATGAAGTCACTTGACGAAAACGACGGAGTCCCCGAGCAGTGCTTATTGCTCGGAGACGCTTGAAGAAGACGACGGAGTCCCCGAGCAGTGCTTGTTGCTCGAAGATGCTTGAAGAAGACGACGGAGTCCCCGAGCAGTGCTTATTGCTCGGAAACGCTTGAAGAAGACGACGGAGTCCCCGAGCAGTGCTTATTGTTCGGAGACGCTTGACGAAGGCAAAGAAGTCCCCGAGCAGCTTTGCTGCTCGGAAACGCTTGACGAAGGCGACGAAATCCCCGAGCAGCTTTGCTGCTCGGAAACGCTTGATGAAGGCGACGAAATCCTCGAGCAGCTTTGCTGCTCGGAAACACTTGATGAAAACGACGAAATCCCCGAGCAGCTTTGCTGCTCGGAAACACTTGATGAAAACGACGAAGTATCCGAGCGGTGCTTTTCTCTGCAACAAACGATTTGTAAACCGAAAATACCCCTGTGCCGTTTGACATAGGAATAAATAGAAAAAGCGAACAGTTGGTTTATCTTCTTGCGCATTCAAATCCTAAAACACACATCCGTCTCCGCCTATTCCTCCATCGCCGTCTAGGGTTCCATTTTTTTTCGCCGCCGCCACAGAAAAACCATCGAATCCACCTCTCCCCCGCCCAGACCTGCTATGGCAGGCACCAGGAAGAGCACCCGCGAATCAAAAAAGTCGAAGGAGGCACAACCGGGGGAATTCCGCATGTCGAATGAATGGCAACCGCCAGTATTGGGAAGATCGCAGCTCGATGCGCTCGTGGCCTGGGGATTCCTTCCTGACCAGGTGACCGGAGGCTGGAGAATATCACAAGGTGAACCATATCCAATGCCTGATTCTGGAGAAATAGTAGTCTTTTCTGATTATTTTACCCGCGGATTTGGTTTGCCATGCCATCCGTTTCTTCGCAAGTTACTTGATTATTACCCAATTTCCCTGTGCCACTTGAATCCCAATTCTATCCTCTTGATTTCCATCTTTATCCACTTCTGCGAAGCATACCTTGGCATTCTCCCGCACTTCAATCTGTTCCGCCATCTCTTCGTTCTTGTGAAATCGAGCGGCACAGGTTCTCGAGTTGCTGGTGGAGTGTATCTGAAAATGCATGACGGAATGTCCGCACATTACCTCCAGATTCCTCTGAATACCAGTGTGCGTGACTGGAACAAGAGATGGTTCTATATCCCCAATCATGAACCAAGCGTCCGGTGCGCCGTGGATCAGATTCCAGAAAAACAGAATAGCTGGACGGAGAAACCGCATGTAGAGGAGTTAGGACAAGTAAACGAATTGCTGGAAATCATCAAGGGTTTAACCCTGAATGGAGTTGGGGTTGCTACCAATTTTGTATTTCATCGCGTCCAACCTTACAAGGATAGAGTTCATCCTGCCTTTGAATTTACCGGTCGAAAAGATCCGACCAGGTGCTCATCCGGAGATTTATCCGAAGCCCAAGTTAAAGAAGTCTTGGAAGAATATTTTGGAAAAGGCTCTCATATAGGCAACCGTGGCCAAAGTGCGGCTTTTAATCTGAAGAATCCCCCGCCAGAGGTAAGTTCTGAACTGCCCCGGCACTTCCATCGCTCATACTGTACTTATAGCATAACCTCTGTTTGATCTCTTGAAGATAAATGGACAGGACCGAAAGGTGTACTTCTCCGATGTACCAACCGCTGACTGGCCGGGCCGAGTTGACGCGATGCACAGTTATCACCAGAGACGTGCCGAAGACGACTCTACTGAACTATCCGAAGAAGAAAGAGAGTCTTTTGACGAAGAAGATGAGGAAACACTGGCCCAAAGAACTGCTCGGGAGAAACAGCCGGTGTCAGAAAAGGCTGGATCTTCTAGTGGCGTCCGAGCTGCTGAAGCTCCGGTAAAGATTTCCGAGGACCGTGCCCAAGCCGCCGCCGACGCCCCTTGCACGAATCAGGATGAACTGAGCACAAAACGCCATAAGGGTGATGTTCCTGCCGCTGCCGCTGGAGCTTCCGGTCAAAGAAAGAAATTCGGCCGAAAGCGTCGTCGCTCAGAAATGTAAGTAGGATTTTCTCCATATTTCTCCCTTTTTGATCCGAACAGTGTTGAGATTTTGTCTTGGAAATGTAGGGACCCTTCTAATGAAGACGCTGAGAATCCCGGCGCTGAAAAGATGACAACTTCGGAGGCTGGTGTAGCAGAGGGCTTCCGCGCTGGCTGGACTTCAGAACATGAATCACCCCAGAGGTCGCCCGAGAGGCCCTCAACAGCTGATGCGCAAGGCTCACCATCTCCTCCCAAACAGCCACGCATGCCCACCCCGCCGCCTCCGGCTTCTCCTCCGGGGCCGAATGTTGAGGACCCGAGCTGTGAAGATGAAGCTCGGATGTCGCCGCCGAGACACGGTAGCACTATTCCTCCTGGGAGTGCTGATCGTGGAACGGAGACCAGCTCGGAGGCGCGAACAGGGCCATGTCCTCGGCCCTCCACAAACGCTTCCCCAGAGGGTGCGGATATCGAAGAAATCACCCGAACGGGGCCTGTGTCTTTGATTCGCACCTATCGGATGGTGGGGAACACCTATGCTATCGCCACGGAGGAAGATCTTGCTGACGCCGAGATAGATGGACTGAAGAATGACATCCGCGATACTCACGCGGACTTGAGAAAACTTCTCGGACGTCTGGGAAACCTTTCGTCGCGTGTGCAGGTGACACCTATCGTATTTTATCCAAACGATATAACGACTTGTTAATCTGTTGCTCCTTTGGTCTTCCAGACAGTGTATGAAACTGCCGAAGATCGCCGAAAAACCCTACACCGCCTTTGGGATGTAGCAGAGAAAAACAAGCAGCTTCAGACTGAGGTGAGTCGCCTAGAGGGGGTGGTGGCAGGCATGCGCGAGGAGCGTGAAACCTTGGAGCTACACTGCTCGGACCTTATGAAATCCGAGAAGCGTCTATTGCGAGAAAACAAACGTATGTTGGAATGTTGTGCTTCTTAACAGCTATTCGTCCCGCTTTTGCTCTCTGAATGCCAGTTTTGTGGCATGTAGGTCTTCAAGAGCTGCTGGATGGATCCACGAAGCGAAGTATGTGCGACGTCTCGCCATTTGTAAAATGTCTTGGTTTGATGATCTGATTGTATTCTTTGTGACGTGCAGCCACTGAGCTGGAAGCTGAGGTGACGTTGATGCGAGAGGCCGCCCGAAAGAACCTGGAAACGATGACAGGTTGCCTGCTTGTGTTCGGCTTTCCCCTTCCTCTCCTTTTTTTTTGTAGCGCGACTGACTTGCTTTGTTTGTTAGAGATGGGACGTAGGCATCGTGCGCAGGTCGATGACCTTGCGGGTCGCCTTGAGGCTGCCAACGGAAGATTTGAGGCCTTGGTTGGTGGTGTTAAGCCTGTGCTTGACATCATTGAGTATGCGCTCGCCGTACCGCCTGCCGAAGGTCCCGGTGCCCTCGACATTGTACAACGTGGACGGGAAGCTCTTCGATTCTTTAAAGACTTCTGCGTGGATGCTGCTGAAAATGTGGCCGCCCATGTGCTTGGAGTCGTCCGATCACACTACCTGGGAGTGAAGAACGACCGAGTACAGACCGGGTATGCTCGGGGAGCCACCGAAGAGCAGGAAGACCAGCTTGAAGAAGAGGCTAGGGAAGCCGCAAAAATGTTGACCGCTGATGTTCAACTTTTTCCCACCGAAAGGATTTAAATTGAGATGCCTAAACATGGTCGAGATCTTGTATGGTCGAAGAATAATCCTACACGCCCTGCGTGTCACCCGTGCTTTTGCCGGGGCTTTTGGAGACGCTGCTAAACTGCCCAAGCGTCCTCGGGGCTTACGTGTTAGCGAAGACTTAACGGCCCAGGCGTCCCCGGGGCTTACGTGGTGGCGAAGCTGCCCGCGTTAGGCGGGGGTTACGCTTATCGTGGGCGAAGGCTACCCGATATATCGGGGCGGTCGATGAAGTGTCGTAGTTAGACGGCCTATCATTTTTAGGGCTTACGCGGCGTCGAACCAGATGCTGCCCGGCGGGTGCGGGGGTTACACATTGGTGAAATCATGCTGCCCGAGCAGTAGCGGGGCTTACACATAGGCGAAGACGTGCGGCCCGAGCAGTGGCGGGACTTACGCATAGGCGAAGACGCGCTGCCCGAGCAGTGGCGGGACTTATGCGTAGGCGAAGACGTGCTGCCCGAGCAGTGGCGGGGCTTACGCATAGGCGAAGACGCGTGGCCCGAGCAGTGGCGGGACTTATGCGTAAGCGAAGACGCGCTGCCCGAGCAGTGGCGGGACTTATGCGTAGGCGAAGACATGCTGCCCGAGCAGTGGTGGGACTTATGCGTAGGCGAAGACGTGCTGCCTGAGCAGTGGCGGGGCTTACGCATAGGCGAAGACGCGCGGCCCGAGCAGTGGCGGGACTTATGCGTAAGCGAAGACGCGCTGCCCGAGCAGTGGCAGTACTTATGCGTAGGCGAAGACGTGCTGCCCGAGCAGTGGCGGGGCGTACGTATTGTTGAAGACGTTTAGCTGTACAAAATGTAATGGAGGCAAAAATATCGAGAATAACAATATATTTCCCTTATTTATAATAGAATGAAAATACACATATCTGTTTTGAACCCTAGATCAGGGGTAGAAACGTCGCAGGTGCTCGATGTTCCAGGAATCGGGGATGTCGACGCCGTCTAGGTCGGAGAGCCTATATGCACCTGGTCGAGTAACTGCCTTGACGATGTATGGCCCCTCCCAGGGAGATGATAGTTTATGCATCCCCTCCTTGCTTTGCTTTCAGCAGAGAACGAGGTCGCCGACTGCAAAAGCTCTGCCGTTGACATTGCGATTGTAATATCGCCTGATCCCTTCTAGATATTTAGCTATTCGTAGATAGGAGATCAGGCGCTCTTCCTCTAACTTGTCGACTTCGTCTGCTCTGGCCTCGTTGGAGTGGGCTTCTTCGTATACCTCAACCCTTGGAGATCGATAGATTACATCTGCAGGTAGTACCGCCTCCGAGCCATACACCATAAAATATGGCGATACTCCTGTGCTCTGGCTGGGTTGAGTCCGAAGTCCCCAGATCACCGCCGGTAATTCGTCAATCCAGTTGCCTGGGCTTCTCTCCACGATTGCGTGGAGACGCTTCTTGAGGGCGTCGAGCAGCATACCGTTTGCCCTCTCCACCTGGCCGTTGGCTCTAGGATGAGCCACGGACACATATTTGATGGATATGCATCTTTATTCGCAGAAATCCCAAAAATCACTTCCAGTAAATGTTGATCCCAGGTCGGTGATGATGCTGTTCGGAAGCCCAAAGCGATAGGAGATGTCCTTGAAGAACTCTGCTGCTTTGGTTGCCGTAGCCTTGACTAACGGCTTGTACTCGATCCACTTGGAAAACTTATCGATGGCGACAAAAATGAAGCGAAATCCCCCTCTTGCCGTTTTAAATGGACCAACCATGTCCAGTCCCCATGTAGCGAAAGGCCACGACGCAGGGATGGTCTGCAACTCTTGGGCTGGTACATGTGTCTGCTTGGCAAAGAATTGGCATGCCTCGCATTCTCTGACTATCTTCTCGGCGTCCTGAACTGCTGTTGGCCAATAGAAACCTGCTCGGAAAATCTTGCCGACCAGAGTACGTGAAGCCGCGTGATTGCCGCACATGCCACTATGAGCCTCATGAAGGATCCTGAGACCCTCTTCCCTTGGGACGCATTTTTGTAGGACTTCGCTCCTGGTATTCTTGCGCATGAGTTTGCTGTCGACCAGGACATAGCTTTTGGATCTTCGGACCAGGCGCTCGGCTTCTGTTCTATCTTCGGGGACCCTTGCTTCCAGTAGGTAATCAATGAACTGGGTTCTCCAGTCCTCTTCAGGGGTTGGGATATACGCCACTTTCTGGTCGGTCGCGGAGCTACTGGTATCGCCATCAGTCTGTATGGAGGGGTTGAATAGATCCTGGATAAAAACGCCTGCGGGGACATCGGACTGGGATGATCCGAGCTTTGACAATTCGTCGGCCGCCTGATTTTCGCTTCGAATGATATGATGGAATTCTATTCCAAGGAATTTCCCTTCGATTTTTCTGATTGCGGCGACGTAGGAGTCCATTTTCTCATTGTTGCAGTCCCAGTCTTTGTTAACCTGGTTGATGACCAGGGCCGAGTCCCCGTAGACCATGATGCGACGGATGCCGAGCTCAGAGGCTATCTGGAGACCATGCAAGGCGGCCTCGTATTCGGCCGCGTTGTTGGACGCCATGAAGTGAATTTGCAAGACGTAACGGAGGCGCTCACCGGAGGGTGATATAAGGAGTACTCTGGCTCTAGCACCGCTGATGCTGAGGGACCCGTCGAAGAACATTGTCTAATACTCTTCCTATGCCGGATGCGAAGACTCTTGTATCTCTGTCCATTCAGCTATGAAATCGGCGAGTACCTGCGACTTGACTGTTATTCGGCTGCGGAAATCAATGGAGTATGTTCCCAGCTCTACTGCCCATTTTAGGATCCGGCCGTTGGCGTCTTTGTTTCGGAGGATGCTACCCAGGGGGTATTCAGAGATTACTGCTATGGAATATCCTTCAAAATAGTGACGGAGCTTTCTTGAGGTGACAAGAACAGCGTATATCAATTTCTGCACCGTTAGGTAACGGGTCTTGGACTCGTTGAGGACTTCACTGATGAAGTAAACTGGTCGCTGGACCGGATAGACGTGACCGTCTTCTTCTCGTTCAACGACGATGACAGTGCTGACGACGTTATTAGTCGCGGCGATGTAGATCAGCAATGTTTCGTCCTTTTTTGGAGCTGTGAGAAGCCGAGGACTCGTCAAGAAGCGTTTGAGTTCTCTGAAGGCCGTATCTGCCTCTTCCGACCAGGTGAACTTCTCGCCAGCTTTTAGTAACTTGAAAAATGGGAGGCCTTTCTCGCCCAGTCTGGAGATGAAACGGCTAAGGGCCGCCATGCACCCGGTGAGCTTTTGCACATCTTTGACATTGGTCGGAGGCTTCATCCTCATAACCGCGTTGATTTTTTCTGGGTTGGGGAGGATGCCTTGCTTGCTGACGATGTTACCGAGCAAGTTGCCGGATCGGACGCCGAATATACACTTGCCAGGATTAAGCTTCCATTGGAATTTGTCCAGTTTTTCGAAAACTGCTTCGAGGTTGGAGATGAGGTCTTCAGCCGTTCGAGTCTTGATGACGACGTCATGAACGTATGCTGCAGCGACGTCGGGGATAAGGTCGTCCAGACAAGCTTGAATCGCCCGTTGGTAGGTTGCTCCAGCATTCTTCAATCCGAAAGACATGGTCTTGTAGCAATAAGCCCCGAAAGGGGTGATGAAAGACGTCTTCTCTTGGTCTTCTTCCTTCAAAGCGATCTGATGGTATTCGGAGTAGCAGTTGAGGAAGCTGAGTAGCTCGCAACCTGCTGTTGAGTCGACGACTTCATCGATTCGTGGAAGACCGAAGGGGTCTTTAGGGCAGTGTTTGTTGAGATCGGTGTAATCAACGCACATTCTCCATTCATTATTCTTTTTTCTTACAAGCACCGGATTGGCTACCCAATCAGGGTGATACACCTCTCTGATGAAGCCGGCAGCTAAGAGCCGAGCTATCTCTACCATAATGGCCTCCTTCTTGTCTGGAGAGAATCGCCGGAGTTTCTGCTTGGTTGGCTTGGCGGTCTTTGAGACATTCAAGGAGTGCTCGATCAACTTCCTGGGAACGCCGGGCATATCCGCTGGTTTCCATGCAAAAGTGCTTACGTGCTCCCTTAGGAAGCTGACGAGCGCGTCTTCCTATTTGGGATCGATGTCGGCCCCGATGCGAGTAGTCTTGTTTGGCTCGCCGGGGACCAGGACAACCACCTTCGTTTCCTTGTTCTTGGTGGCTGATCTTGATGGGGTCTTCTCTGGGATGACTTGGTCTTCTGGAGCTACTTGCTTTGCATCCGCAGCACAGATGTTCATGAGTATGGATTCTTCGACAGCTTCCGCCATGGCAATGGCCTCTCGCTCGCAAGCATATGCAACTTGGAGATCGGCGCGAATGAAAAGGACGCCGTTCTCCGCTGGCATCTTCATAACGAGGTAGGTGTAGTTGGGGATGGCCCCGAATTTTGCCAGAGCTGGTTGGCCGAGGATAGCATGATAAGCGGCGTCGAAGTCGGCCACCAAGAAGTCGATGTGCTCGATGCGGAAGCACTGTGGGTGCCCGAACTGAACCAGGAGGCTTATCTGCCCTCGAGGATATGACGGCTGTCCCGGGACGATACCCCAGAAGGGAGCTGATGTGGGTCGCAAGTCTTCTTCTTTTAGCCTGAGTTCCTTGGCAGCTCCGGAGAACAGGATGTTGAGGCCGCTGCCGCCGTCGATGAGCACCTTCCGGAAACGCGTTGTGCGTATGACCGGATCGATGATCTATGGAAAGCGACCCAAGTACGGAATCTGGGTCCAATGGTCGGCCCTGCTGAAGGTGATGTCTTGGTGGGACCAAGGAGGAAGCCTTGGATCAGCGATCGCGCTGTCGGAATTGGCAACGGAGTTGACACGTCTATTGACGAGTTTCTGCTCCCTCTTTGACTCGATGGCGGCGCGTCCACCGATGATGGTGGAAATGGTTCGGTGTGCATCAGTGAAGCCTGGAGGCTTGTCGGTGTCGTCGCGCCGGTCCCTGTTAGACTCTACGCGAGCCTTCTTCTTCTCTTCTGCTTGGAACTTCCTGGAGAAACCCTCGCACTCCCTCATGGTGTGCTTGTGGTGCTTGTGGACGGGGCACTGGGCGTCGAGGAGCTTGGAGTAGGCCTCCTCGTAATTGCGCTTTGGGGCTGGTCGGGTGTTGTAAACTTGGTAGTGGAGGCGCCTCTCTCCAGCCCTGGAGCTCTCGGGTTCGTCGTAGTGGCGGTGTTCTGAGCGTCGTCGATGGTCGCGGTCATCGCGGCGGTAGTCTCTCCGAGGAGCTCGATCATCCTAGTGCCGATCAGTTCGGTGGCCCTCTTCTTGGTTCCGCGACTGGTCGGAGAAGCGAAGGCGACTGTGAATGGAGCGATGAGCTGCGTCGTTTCCATCGGCGTATTTGTTGGCGATGCGTAGCATCTCGGCAACGGTGGTCGGGCTGGTACGGTATAATTTCTTCCGCAGTTCCTCGTCGGGCCTCAAGCCGCGCATAAACGCGGAGATGGCTTCTGCATCTGTGATGTCGGGGATGTCGTTTCTGATTTCCGAGAAGTGCCGGATGTAGTCTCGCAGGGAGTCCCGAGAGCCTTGCCGAAGTCTTTCAAGATCATACTTCATGCCCGGTTGCTTGCAGGTGGCACGGTAGTTATTGACGAACTGCTCTTTCAACTGATCCCAAGTGTCGATGGAGTTCGGCCTCAAACTATGAAGCCAGTCGTTGGCGGAGGCACTGAGCATGACTGGGAGGTAGTTGGCCATCACATCCCTGTTTCCACCGGCGGCTTGGATGGCAATCTCGTAGACGTTGAGCCATTTGTTGGGATCGGCTCTTTCGTCGTAAGTATTGACGCCGACAACTTTGAAGTTAGGAGGCCAGACAACTGCTCGGACTGCTGGCGTGAATGGCAGTTCCGGGGCAGTCTTGTCGTTGGGGAAACCATGCGTTTGATCATACTCTCTTCGTCGCTCGGCCTCTGCTGAGTGTCTGGCTTCTCTCCTGTTCTCAATGCGGCCGCGTAGGTCTTTGGTCTTTAGCTTTGCGCGGAGGTCGGATTGGTTCACCTCTTGGTCGCCGTCTCACCGGTGATGTCTCCGACCACCGCGAGACATCTCACCATCTTCGCCGACGAGTTCTGTAGCCGATGCCGTGCTATGAGATGGCGCTTGTCTTCCTTCGTTGATCTGGACCTGAGTTGCTTGGAGAAGAGCGGTGAGCCGCCCGAGCTCTGGAGTCTGGGGTAGCCTCTTGGCCTCGGCGATCGCGACGGCGACATTGGCGCTTGGAGTCGTGCAGACCTCGTACTGCCCGAGCATGCAAAATTCGGGCTCCAGATTCTTCACCGTAGTCCTCCTCGCTTCAGCTTGCTGCTCGCGGCGTCGTCTGCGATCGGCGTTCCTTGCCTCGCGGGCTGCTTGGGCTTCTTCTGACTCATTGGGCGGCGGGTCGCTGTCGTTGCTGATGGCAAGGACCGGTCCCCCAAAAAATTGCTTGATGGGGGGCAGATCGGCGGGAAGGCCACCCTCTTGATCATCATTGTCGAGGCGGACGTTATCAGGGGTGATGAAGGAGCTGGTGCCGGCGTGTTGACGCAGCGTTTGAGCGAAGGTGGAAGCTGCGTTTTGTAGCCCGAGCGGCAAGTAGCTGTTCGGAGGACGATCCGCTCGAGATCGCTCCTCGACGATGCGCTCGAGAGGTGTGACGGTGACGACCAGTGTTGTGTTGGGGGACAGCGAAGAGGGGCGGTGCGTCGTGGATGACACGGACTCCAGGATTTGGAGTCCCTCTGACAGCTTCTTGGTGACCCGATCTATAGACCCGATCAGGTCGTCTTTGTCGATGTTTTTTCGAACGTAGCATGGCAGCCTTTTCGTCGGAGGCAACACGCAGGGGATCTGAGCTGCGTCCAGAATCACCCCTTCGCCGTTCACGCTGATGACCCAGGTGATGGATCCCACCGTGAAGATCTGGCCCGGTGTCGGGAGCTCGATGGAGCTTGAAAGAATCACCTTGTTCGCCATGGAATCAGGTGGCACACCCCCTACCTGGCGCGTCAACTGTCGACGGAATACCGGCGATAGTCTACCGAGGGGTATGCCCGCGGTAGTAGATGAGACGGTGAGGGTGCGCCTGAGACGAACGAGGGAGCACAATTCGTGCGGAACAGAGATTTAGACAGGTTCAGGCCGCCATGAGGCGTAATACCTTACGTCCTGTATGTTGCTGTGTTGTATTGCTAGTAGATTAGTTGAATCGAGTAGACCCCCTGCCCGCCTTATATAGTCCGGGGGGCAGGGTTACAAGTTGATCTTACCATACATAACATATTACAATTCTAGTCGATCTGGGAAACCAATCGGCTAGATCCTAGGAAAGCTATTTTCTTGCCCGCCAAGGACTCGGTGGATATACGCGATCTCCTGGAGATCGTATGGGCGACGCGTCCTTGGTAGTTCAGGCCTGTTCGATAGACTTGGACCAAGTATGACTATGCGGGTATACGGTCTTATACCCCCACAGTCACAAGGCTTCAAATTGTTATAAATCAAAAGTAAAACAAGAAATCCAAGCCTTACTTGAATCAGATACAGAAGATATTAAAGTAAGATTGGGCCAAATCCTGAATCATATTCAAAGTGACACCGATTCTGAAGAAGAAAATACTGAGATAAACTGTTGTGAGAATAATGAATGCTGATGCTATGAACAAGGAACCTCTGAAGAAGAATCAGATGAAAATATATTGGTTTTAACTGATATATATATATATATATTCACGAGAGTTAGTCATTGTTGCCGCAAAAAATTGATCCATGTGAGACCATGATCAAGAAATCAGCTTCAAAACCATAGAGATCAAGAGACTAGCGAGAGAGGATTACAAAAATGTCCCTGATACATATGTGCCAAGCAGGCCTCTACTTCATTGGAAAACACTCAAAAGCATCACATCTTTAACAAAAAGAATGTATGACCGGTACATAAGAGCATCTCCTGGTGGCATCGACACGCTCAACATATTTATACCACCAAGAGCTTTTATGAGTGGGCGAGAAAAGGCTATAGTTACCTTCGAGGACATGCAGTTGATGTTTAACTTCAGGAGACTCGATGTTAAGCTCATAACAGTGTGGTGCTTGTAAGTGTCGCTCAAATTTATACAAACATGTGCTATTATTATTGCGATGTATCAAGTTTCAATCTCTGATATGCACGTGCGCCTTTGCAGAATGCAACATGAGGAGCAGGAGATGACATACGATGATCCTTATTCCCATGCCGGTGAAAAGATTCGGTATTGCAACCCAATCAAAATATGCAAGGAGCGGTACACATTCAAGATCGGAAAGGACATTGATGATTTAAAGGGCAAGACACCAGAAGAAACCGAGAAGATTATAGCTGACATGAACAAGAAATTTGAGATGCTTCAGTTTAGAGAGAGGTAATACGTAGTGGCCCCATTTTAATTTTAGGTAAGTGTGAGTTTACATGCATAAATTAAAATAATAATTTCATTTGACAATATTATTGTCTAATGCATAGTGGCCCCATGCATGTTAGATAATTAGGCAATTTATATATCATTTTAATTCCATAAATTAACTTCATGATGACAACATAAAAGGAATTATTAATCATTGAGATTATAGCATCAATTATATTCATAATAAAGATATATGCCAAAGCATATATCATGAGAATCATATAAATATCAAGAACATATAAACATGATTCATATAGCATAACAAACAAGAATACATGGCATGATATATATCTCATAGAAGCAACACATGTATGACAGCATAAACGATATGACAGAACTGATGAAATAGACTTAAGACAGCATACGAAACAACAGAACAGAACAACTAAAACATATATACAGAGCATATAACCAGCAGGAACAAACATAAGAAAACTTACGAAATGATATGACAAAACTACTAAAACAAGCTTGCGATAGCATATGAAACAACGAGACAGAACTACTGAAACATATAGAAACAGAAGAATGGAAAATAGATTGGAGATGAAGGGATCATACCCTCTCATGCGCTCCGATGATCCGGATCCTTATCCAACTTCCAGCGTCATACCTCCAGGAAGATGATGAAGTCCACCCGTGAGGAGGATGAAGACGATGCCGCCGGCGACTAGAGGAAAAAGACAACGAACGACGGCGGTGAATTGGGCAGTAGCGAAAACGCTCCCCAAAAACCTAATTCCCGATCCCCCGTGCAAGGTCTCAAATGGCAAGGGCTTCGGAGGCGCCTTCCCTCTCGCTCCTCCGTGCGCGCGAAGTTACGAGATGGGGATTTTTTCTTGTGGCGGAATTATGTTTCTGGTGTGTTTCTCTCTTGTACCGAAGAGACAAGGTGTAACATCCCGGCCCAGGGCTTAATAGGATTGATAGGATACTCATACCAATAAGTTGCAACTTCTTTTCCGGAAGCCCATCTGCAAAGAACTCCAAGGTTAAGCGAGCTTGGCCCTGGAGCGATGGGTGACCGACCGGGAAGTTCTTCCCGGGTGCGCATGAGTGAGGACAAAGTGCGCAGAAAAGACTGGTGTTGGTCTGTGAGGGCAGTCTATATCCTAGTTAAGCTGCCAAATGTAAGCGGGCCCGGCCTCGGGGAGGCGGGACGTTACAGAATGGTATCGGAGCCGACCCTTATGGTTTCACGGGCGCGTGTGTCGCAGTTGCGCAGGCATGGTGCGCATGGCTGGTGTGGATCCGGCGTGGTCACACAGCATGGCACATGCGCTGGCACTGGACACACGGACGTGGCCAAGAGGGGACGTTCCTGACTTGGGATTGATCGACGAGGACGTCGATCTCTTAAGGGGGTGAGGATGTAACATCCCGGCCCAGGGCTTAATAGGATTGATAGGATACTCATACCAACAAGTTGCAACTTCTTTTCCGGAAGCCCATCTGCAAAGAACTCCAAGGTTAAGCGAGCTTGGCCCTGGAGCGATGGGTGACCGACCGGGAAGTTCTTCCCGGGTGCGCATGAGTGAGGACAAAGTGCGCAGAAAAGACTGGTGTTGGTCTGTGAGGGCAGTCTATATCCTAGTTAAGCTGCCAAATGTAAGCGGGCCCGGCCTCGGGGAGGCGGGACGTTACACAAGGATCTCCCCTTTATCTCTTGCGCAGGGAGGGAAGTGAAGGGTCACGCATGACAATTAGAAGACGGGCATGTGAAAAGTTCAACTTCGAGTTGAAACTCCTGTCATCATTGTGAGTGAGTGCTAAAAAGTTAATACGCCACGCCCACTCACCGCTTGCCTGCCTGCCACGCCACGCCCACGCCCCGGCCCGGCCGGCCG
The DNA here is from genome assembly GCA_038502445.1 of Eremochloa ophiuroides. Lineage (NCBI taxonomy): Eukaryota > Viridiplantae > Streptophyta > Magnoliopsida > Poales > Poaceae > Eremochloa > Eremochloa ophiuroides. The sequence goes on from JAHLJS010000003.1 coordinate 29,834,822, forward strand.
GCAGCGGCGGCGGCGGCGCGCGCGCATGTGGCACGCCTTGGTCCTTTTCTTATCTTCTCAAATTAAATGGAATATTTCCCACCATTTAAGTCAAGTCAACAATCTTTGGAATTCCAATCCGGTACAAATAATAATACCCATAATTATATACCATAGAATTTATTGATTTATTGAATATATAAATGGGCCTAGCCCATAATAAATCCAACAATGCATCACGAATTTGATTCGTGCAGTAACCATTGGATCTGCTTTTTTATTTTGCAGGGAAAGGTGGTGTTCCTTGACTCCATGTAAATTACGATCCCTCAACTTATCAACTATTCTTGACTTTCTTAGAATGGTAAGATGAGATATACATGCATACTTTTATCCATGAGAATTTGAGAATAACTTGGTGATTCTATGGAGATCATAGGATATATAGGTAGTATAAGTTACAAGGCGGACTGTACGACATGTCACGAAAACCATCGCCACAAATTACATCACAATTGGCATGTATGTAAATTTATGAATACATATCATTTATGTACACTACATACGACGATGTTGCAACTAAACAACCATTTGCCCGTTATATAGTGCTAAAAGCAACCACTCAGATCAGTCTACTGTGGATTCTACGAATGCGAGAGTATGTGAGACTATGAGATAGTCTAGATGATACATCACTTGATAAGGTATTTAATAGTCATGTATGAAGTTCTGTCCTTAATTAAAGTTATAAATGTATTATCAAATGTAAACATATAATGTTTATAAACTTCCTTTCCAGACATATAAAATAGGCAAGGCGAAGAAATGTCACCACTTAGACTTTATACAACATAACTGTGGACTTGTGCTCATTTATCATGAGAGAAGTTATTCCATGCTACGGGAAATATCACTATGCTAAAAGCACCTTACGAAAAGAAGAGTTTAGAGTGCTAACAGAATTTGAGAGGCTACAACTTGATTGAGATAATTATTAGAGCTTCCATGTAACTTTAGTGTACATACATATATGATGTGTATATATTGTGAGTACAAACTTTGATGTATATAAATGTATGTTATAATTAAATTACATTTTGCTACAATTGATCTTGACCAAATAGAATTGATCATATACATTCAATACACACACATATTGGTTAGTTAAGAAAATTGCCAGCAGAAATTTAAGAGAATCGTCTGTAGAAAACTTTTCACTAGCGATTTTCTTAATTGAGCCGCCGGTGAAAATCCGTTATCATTGACGGTTCTCAGTTAACCGCCAGTGAAGAGATTGATTTCCACTGGTCTCTCACCGGTGTGGTACTCAGAAACGACAGTGGAAATGACTTGTGATCCGCCTCTACTTAGGAGATATTTGGATTTGCACCTCTAAAATTTAGAGCTAAAGCTCGAAACACTTAGTCTAAATTTAGCTCTAAAGTTTAGCCCACCTCACATTAGAGCTTTAGAGCTCAAAAGTGATTTAAAGTGCTTTAAAAGTTTACATCTAAACTTTAGAGGTGGGGATCCAAACAAGGCCTTAGTGACCAATCGATAATAATGAGCAATCATTGTCAGATACAGGCCTGCAGCACAACCGGTATTGATGTTTCGGTAATGATCGTGTGTTCTGACGTAGTAAAACCGAAAATGATTTGTCTTAGAATGATTATAGAAATTGGTTTATTTTGGCAAAGAGCGAGTACGGTTCGCATTATATATATAGTTCCCGTCCATCATGCGCCAACTTCCATGGATCCGCCCGGTCGAGGGAAAAGAACCAAATCTTGCATCGATTCCACCGTGGTGTTCTTCTGGTGCCATCGATCGGGGCCACGGGCAGATACATGTATATACCTCGTTGCCAACACGCGCACACGTCTTAGTTTCCTCAGCCAAAGCTAATTAGCCAAGCTTGAGAGGCGTGGCGGCGTGGCGCGGTTATTTAGTGACAGGATCACGAGTAATCCATCAGCTCCACGTACGGAGCCCCCGAAACTGGCTGTAGCATTATCGATCGCTACTGCACGCAATGGCCTCGCAACGGACAACACTGGTGCTCGTGCTAGTGCTCTTCCTTCTCTGCGGCGCCTGTGCAGCGGCGAAGCGGCGATACCTCTCCATCAGCATGGACGAACTGCTCGGCAGCTCCAAGGCTCACGTCGACTGCCCTCCCTGGAAGAAGTCAGGTACGGACCACGATGGAACCATGCACCTGAAACCCCAGCGCTATGGTGTTTCATTTCGTCGCTTATAAGACTGACATGTCATATAAAGCGAAATGAAACTAAAAACTCACTCCCTCAATACAAAGTCTCATTCAATTCCATAATTTCATTTACATTTAATTCTGTGACATGTAGAGATAGTAATCGTGCCAAGAGAGTGTCATTCACATAAAACTCACTTCTCTTACTTCATTAAAATATTACCATGTTATAAAAAATGTATATGTGACAAGGTATCAAATGCAAATGAAATTATTGGCCACAAAATCATGTAGCAGCATGTTAGTGCTACGCATGCTACCCGTCAGGCCGAGCGCTGCAAAATATATAGTGTGGTTAGGCTAGTCTCGTTATAGAGTTTCAAGGCATTGTTTACAAGACTACCACGTCATGCAAAATGAAATGAAATATGGATAAAATGTACACTCTATATATGAAGAGTTTCATTCTAAAGTTTCATTGACATTTGATTCCTTGGCTCTGAGAAAGTGGATAACAGTGCCAGGAAAATTTCATCGTTACGACATTCACTTTTTTAACTCTCTTCTTAAAAATTTTACCACATATTAAAGTGTTTATGTGAAAAAACTTTTATTGAGACTGGCCGCCATCCACCCGTGTGCGGCCCAACACGGGCGCTAGGAGGCCTCACAGCCGGTCGGGGCCGATTTTTAATGCTTAACACGTACTGACTCCGTTTACTGCATGCCAATGACTCGCACTCGCAGTGACATCTTCTGGCAACAAGCTCACCATCCCAGCAGTCTGCGGGCTTCCAACTCCACCACCGAAATGCTGTGGCGCTGACAGGTCATTTCACCGCCACGTCCTCAATCACGACATGAACCGGCTGAGCACACTCCTCCAGAGGCCCTCCGTCTCATCAGCAGCTGCCGCACCAGCTCCGTCGGCAGACCCCTTCCCCTGGATTCCCTTCGCCCCAGCTCCGTCGCCTCGCCCTCGAGGAATTCCGATTTCGTATCCTCCGGTGTCGCCTCGCGCACCAGCCGAGGCGCCGGCGGCGACGATCCCGGACAGCTCCGGGGCGTCCCTCGGCACGTTCGAGTTCGTGGTCACCGTCGGCTTCGGCACGCCGGCCAAGGCGTACACGCTGAGCTTCGACACTGGCAGCGACGTGTCGTGGATCCAGTGCCAACCGTGCTCCGGGCACTGTTACAAGCAGCACGACCCGATCTTCGACCCGACCATGTCCGCCACCTACTCGGCTCTCCCCTGCGGCCACCCGCAGTGCGCCGCCGCCGGCGGGAAGTGCGGCAACGGCACCTGCCTCTACAAGGTCCGGTACGGCGATGGCTCGTCCACCGCTGGGGTCCTGTCCCACGAGACACTGTCGCTCACCTCCGCGCAAGCGCTTCGAGGGTTCGCGTTCGGCTGCGGCCAGACAAATCTCGGTGACTTCGGCGAAGTTGACGGGCTGATCGGCCTCGGCCGCGGCGCGCTGTCGCTGGCATCGCAAGCCGCCGCGACGACGCTCGGCAGCACCTTCTCCTACTGCCTGCCGTCCAACAACAAAACGCACGGGTTCCTCACCATCGGCTCCGCCACTCCTGCTGCCCCCAACGGCGTGCATTACACGGCGATGATCCAGAAGAAAGAGTACCCGTCCTTCTACTTCGTGGAGCTCGTCGCCATCGACGTCGGCGGCTTCATCTTGCCGGTGCCGCCGACGGTGTTCACACGCGGCGGCACGCTCCTCGACTCCGGCACCATCCTCACCTACCTCCCTGCGGAGGCGTACACTGCGCTCCGCGACCGGTTCAAGCTCACCATGACGCAGTACAAGCCGGCGCCGGCGCTGGACCCCTTCGACACGTGCTACGACTTCAGGGGCCATAGCGCACTCTTGGTGCCGGCCGTGTCTTTCAAGTTCAACGACAGCTCCGTGTTCGGCCTCAGCCCCTTCGGGATCCTGATTTTCCCCGATGAAACGGCGCCCGCCACCGGCTGCCTCGCGTTCGTGGCCAAGCCTTCGACGATGCCCTTCACCATCGTCGGGAACACGCAGCAGCGGAACACCGAGGTGATCTACGACGTTGCCGCGGAGAAGATCGGATTTGCACTGGGCAGTTGCTGATTTCGAATATAATTCATCGATGATAATTATAGAATATAATAAGCCCTGTTTCATTTGATCGTACAGTATTTCAGTCATGAAATAGTACTAGCACAATATGCCCGTGCGTTGCACCGGGGCGTATATTGTCTGTGCGTTGCAATGGAAGGAGAAATAATCTTACCCGCAATGTTCTGCTAAAACTCGGACGCCACGGTCTTCCTTGTCGAGTCACAATTTCTCATCATGGCCTGTGATGCACTCTGGCTCCTCACCGACGCCAAAGAGAAGCTACCTCTCGTCATCTACTAAACGCTTCTCTGGAGAGCACCGTGCAGCTTCAATTTCTGGTGGCCGATCGTCGAGCACGAACTCGAACACGTAAATAAGGATGGCAACAGGTCGGATTCCGATCAGGTGGAGTCTCTGCGCACCCAAAACCGAAACCCGAACTTAAAATCCGAACCCGAAACCGAAACCGATTCGGGCGAAAATCTATCCCCGAAACCGAAACCTGCGGATACCCGAAACCCGCCACTCTATGGCAATAAGAAAAATAATAAATAATATTTAGCAACATATGTATGATATATATTACGTATTTAGATGTATAAATAAGAGACAATAAACAGCACATAATTTCATGACTCAATTTAGAACAAATTTAATAGCTTACATAAATAATTTACTAATAAAAATATATGAGTTTTATTCAAGATGTATATCCGCGGGTAAAAACCGAAACCCGAAACCGAATCCGATATGTTTCGGGTATCCAAACCCGAAAACCGTGGGCGAAAAATTAGAACTGAAACCGAACCCGTTAGAACCGAAACCCGCGGATATCCGCCCCAAACCTGAACCGCTGACACGTAAATTACTACCGAAGAATGTTCCGTTACCACTTATTACCACGAACTACCAATCAATTCTTTATTATTATTTTTTCTATTCTATCTCATTGGTGTTTGTTTACCATTTTTCCGGTTTTCTTGGCTTTTCTGCCTTATCCCGAAATCTCCTTCCACACGGCTTCCTCGCTTGCATCTCCCTCTCGACGCCGACAGCTCCTCCCCTGCTGCGCACAAAGGAAGTCTGCCCTTGCTACACCCGGAGCGGGCAAGCCAGCCTCCTCGCCGTCTCGCCCGGCCACGCACCATCACCGGCGGGCGCCTGGCCACGCCCTAGCATGGCAGTAAGGCACTACACGCCTGTCTTCACACCGCTCCCAACGCTGAGCCGTCGCCCCGCGTCCTCCGCGTGCCACCACGGCATCTCCTCCCCTCCCCATGCCTCTCATTGGCTTCACCGCCACCAGCCACCAGTCGTGGTCGTGCGATGCGCCTGGGTGCGGATCCAACTGTGGCGAGTGCTGGGCCTACGGGAGTTTGAGGGAGTCGCCGAGCCGGCCGAAGTTTTTTTTCTAACCAGATCTGGCCAGTGCAAGGTAGGAGGAGAAGCTTGCATCCCAATTGGCTTCTGCGCCAACCTATGGCTCCTTCAGTCACGCATCCTCCGTGTTTCAGGCCGCCCAGTGGCTCAACGGCCCGGCACACAATTTGATTCATTGTGCTATTTGCAAATCAAAATTGATTCATTGTGCGCTCTTGATTTTGTCTTTGTTTGATCCTCTTGCTTCTCATTTAGTCTTGTGGATTTGATTTGATGGCACTATGGCAAGGCAGCACCGATGCCTTGTATTTATAGTTCAGTTGGGGTCCGATTTAAGTTAGTTCATGTTCGATCTATTGGCTTAAGTATTTGACTTTGGGAAGGGATCCACGTGATTTTATTTTGGATGGATCTGAAATTTGGATTTGGTTCGGTGTCGTGTGCCGACTTGATACTGCATAGCGACACTTTACCTTGTGTAGACACGGACAGGAAGTCTTAAAATTTTTTGGTCAGTGGAGTCTGATGAGTATAAGCTAAATAATGCATAAGTAGTTACAAAGGCAGACGAAAAATCTAGTGGAGAAACTTTGCCTCTTTAGCATTAGGTATAGATTTGTCTCGCATAAAAAACCAACACCAGCTAAAATCAGCGCTTATTTTCAGTTCAAACGATCGATAGACTGTGCTGCAAATTCTTGTAGTCCAGGTCAATTGTTCCACACGGTACCAGAAAAAAAAATCGATGTCGCAATCGATCGATTGGCTGCATGTGCTGCCTGTAATCCCAGGTAAATGGTTCTGGAAATTCTCAGATCGGGCGACCAGTTATTGGTTGGCAGAAAAATAAGTAGTAGTAGTCTAGCACTACTACATAAACGTTTTATAACGACAGTTAGAAGTGATCTTCAGCAGTTTCTAAAACCGCTACTATGCTGACGATGGTAAAACGACAGTTAGAAGTGATCTTCAGCCCTTTCTTCCTCAGCGCAAGAAAAACCAAACGAGCTTCGTCGTCCTACGGCATCATGGCTCATGCTCTGTTTCTTTGCATTCTCTTGTGCAGTTGTTGCTCTGTTTGGGCTGGAAAAACACAACCCAGCAAAAGCAGCGTCAGCGTAGAATGGTACCCGTACCCTCCGCTACAATTAGAGAAGCCCCATTGTCCAATGCTACTTTCCTATTAGTGTCCTCAAGCTCCAAAGGGATCGGCCAATCCATGGGTCTCACCAACATGCGGTCGTCGAACAGCGGCGCCCCGTGTCGTCGACAAGAGCTTCCGCCTACGGTACGGTGGCGCCCTCTCATACAGCCTTACTATGAAATTATTTAACTAATAATCGGCTAAATATCAACAAAAAAACATATATTTTCAGTTATACAAATGAGCTAACGGAACCAAAAAATCTTAACATCGATTCATATCCATTAAAAGAAAGTGGAAATTAATCGATTATGTCCATAGGAGTATATATGCTCATAATATGTATTATACGAATCATGGTGTGTTTCACTGTGAGGCGTCGGATTTGCAAAAGAGGGTTGAGATTTATCCTAATCGTGTTCGTAGGGATAATGTAACATGACACTATAGAGGCTGGATCAAAAAACTGTGACAGGGCACAATCCTTGCTCTTTGCTCTCTGGTGTAGTTTGATGACTAATAAGGACTTTCGAATTCGGATAGTGGCAACCAGGCTTATATAAAGGAAAATCTCAATGGGCACATGGCTGGTTATGCCATACATTTGGCGGCAGTATGCGGTGAATCATACACATATATGGAAATGAGATGCACGACAGAAGCAGACATGTTGTATCATCAGGAACTCGCTCCCATAGTCCCATATCCGGCCTATTTAACTCAGTCATCGACGAATCATAAGCATCACTAGTCATCATTCATCAATCAATCCCACAGCATGGCTGCTGCTTCTCTGCACTTATCCCTGCTAGTACTATGCAGTTACGGTTGTTTTGCTCTTGGAGTAGCTGCAGGTCATCAGGAACGCAAATTTACGGTAGTGCCGACAGCCTTCCTACAGTCATCATCAGAAGCATCATGTTCTACATCAAGAGGTACTGGATCGATAATAGTTGTGTACCAAGGCACCAAGCCCACATTAATTTCCAACATTTATCCAATACAATGCCCGTCTTCTTCGCATGCAGGGACTCCACACGCAAACCGCGTCTCTGTGCCACTAGCGCACCGGAACGGGCCGTGCTCACCAGTTCATTCGAAACGAGAGCTGTCTCGCGCCGAAATGCTTCGCCGAGATCGCGAGCGCACGGAGTACATCATCAGTAGGTCCTCAAGGTCAAGCAGCAAGAGACTGATGGACAACGACGACGACGCGGTGAGCGTGCCGACACAGCTGGGCTTATCCTACGACTCGCAGCTGTACGTTGCCACCGTGGGCCTGGGCACGCCGGCCGTCCCGCAGACCCTCACCCTGGACACCGGCAGCTCGCTGACATGGGTGCAGTGCAAGCCGTGCAACGCCAGCCAGTGCTACCCCCAGAGGCTCCCTCTCTTCGACCCCAACACCTCGTCCTCCTACTCCCCTGTCCGCTGCGACTCGCAGGAGTGCAGGGACCTGGCTGCCGGCATCGACGGCGATGGCTGCACCGGCGACTGGGACTGCGCCTACGAGATTCACTACGGCAGCGGCGCCACCCCGACCGGGGTGTACAGCAGCGACGCGCTGACGCTCGGTCCTGGAGCCGGAGCCGTCGTCGAGCGCTTCCACTTCGGCTGTGGGCACGAGCAGGAGGCCAAGTTCGACATGGCCGACGGCGTGCTGGGGCTCGGCCGCCTGCCGCAGTCCCTCGCGTGGCAGCAGCCAGCGGCGTCGTCCGCGCAGCAGCACCGCGGCGTGTTCTCGCATTGCCTCCCGCCGCATGGGGCCTCTACGGGGTTCCTGGCCCTCGGCGCGCCCAACGACACGTCGAGCTTCGTGTTCACCCCGCTGCTCACCATGGACGAGCAGCCGTGGTTCTCTTCTACCAGGTGATGCTCACTGGCATCAGCGTTGGTGGGCAGCTGCTCGACATCCCTCCGGCCGTGTTCCGGGAGGGCGTGGTCACGGATTCGGGCACCATGATCTCGGCGCTTCAGGAGACGGCAGTACAAGGCGCTGCGGACCGCGTTCCGGAGCGCCATGGCGGAGTACCCGCGGACGCCGCCGGTGGGACGCCTCGACACGTGCTACGACTTCACGGGGTACGACAATGTCACCGTGCCGACCGTGTCGCTGACGTTCAGCGGCGGCGCCACCGTCCACCTCGACGCCTCTTCCGGGGTCCTCGTCGATGGCTGCCTCGCGTTCTGGTCGAATGCAGGGGACGAATACACTGGTCTCATCGGCGCCGTGACTCAGCGAACCATCGAGGTTCTGTACGACATGCCAGGTCGAAAGGTCAAAATAATTACATCGAGACACACAGGCGACCTTGAAACACTTCTGGCCTCTCTGTAACCAAGGATACAATAGCCTCACAAAAAATATTTAAAAAAGACACCATTAACACTCAATATGAACACTAGACCGCCGCTCATATGCCTAGGCGAAGACAACTCTTACCAATACCTTTTGCTTGATATATTTTTTTAGTAGTAGTATATATTGCTGGGTTGGAAGCTTGAAACACTAAATGTAAGCCTGTTGGGGATAATATTCTCTTATTATCAAAAACTTGTATGTCAATTTTTATTTTTTTGATAAGGGAACATGAGAGTTCTGACCTCTACCATCCGGAGATGGTACAGGCCGAGATACAAAACCCATACCGAAGCCATAAGGCCTCCACCAGACACGTCCAAGACTGGAAAGGAAAACCAGACACACCCTACAGGAAAACAGTAAACTCAACCGAGAAAATACTAGAAACTAAGTCCCAATTCGATTTCGAGAACTCCATCCAAATTTTGCAAAGGCCTCCATAATGAACGATTCCATCTGCCTACACTCATGTCTGAATGTCGGTCTGTCCTTGTCTTCATGCAACATGGACCACTGCCTGATCCAGTGCGTCATCCTAAAAATTAACTGCACAAACGTATTAGTCTTTGATTTGCTGAACACCACGTCATTTCTATTCAACCATAATCTCTAGCAAAGTGCTGCCTCTTTTGGTGAGGACAGGATACTCCACCTTGCAAGTCTGTATTTCCTTTTATGTTCATCACACTGCCAGAAAAAACGCGATCTATAATAATCAAGTTTTTTCAAGGCTCCTCCAGGGATCTCAAAAAACGAGAGCATAAATAAAGCCAGACTGGAAAGGATAGAATTCACAAGCTTCCTCCATGTGAAAGAAGTTTGCCCTTCTGACTGCTAAGTTTCTTCTGGAATTTCTCTTCCATGCCTGCCCAATCCTTATTTGACAGTTTCCTATGGTCCATGGGTATGCCCAGATATCTAAAAGGTGTTTTACCCACCTTACAACCAAACAAGTTAGTATATTCATGTTCATAGTCCCTGGCTGCACCACAGCAAAAGAGCTCGCTTTTGTGAAAATTAATCTTAAGCTCTGACAAATGCTTAAAAGTACTAAGTACTAATTTGAGCTCTTTTGCATGCAAAATGTCATGATCCATGAACAGAATGGTGTCGTCCGCATATTGCAGAATTGACAAGCCATCTTCTACCAGGTGAGGAACAACACCCTGAAATTTTCCATTAGCTTTAGCTCTGGAAATCAATGTTGCCAACATGTCCTCCACAAGGTTAAACTGGATGGGGGATAAGGGATCACCCTGTCTAAGCCCTCTCTTGGTTTGGAAGAAGTGTCCGATATTGTCATTTATTTTTACCCCAACACATCCCCCCTTACCACCTGATGAATCCAGTTGCACCACTTTGGCGAGAAGCCTTTCATTCTCAACGTTTGTTGCAAAAAGTACCATTTAACCTTATCATTGGCTTTTTTGAGGTCTAGCTTCAAAATTACCCCATCTAGTTTTTTCTTCGGTGCAACTCGTGAATAGTTTCATGTAAAATTACCACCCCTTTCCAAACTATTCCTCCCTTTCATAAATGCCAACTGGGAAGGTTGAATTACTTGTTGAGCCACTAGAGCTATTCGGTTCGTCAAAACCTTGGTAAAGATTTTAAAGCTAACATTTAACATACAAATAGGATGGAATTATTAGATCTCTGTCGCTTATTTTTTCTTTGGAATTAGGGCAATTATACCAAAATTGAGGCTAAACAGTGGGAGTTTACCTCCGTGAAACTCAGTAAAGAGAGCCATAAGATCCCCTTTTATCGACTCCCAAAACACTTGGTAAAATTCTGCCAGCAACCCATCTGATCCTGGGGCCTTATTATGTTCCATCTGAAAAAATTCCTCTTTAATCTCTCGTTCTGAGAACTCAATATTTAATATGTCATTCTCCGGTTGAGATACTTGGATGATATCACTGATGTAGGACTCAATCATACAGAAATTATTACTAACCGGCTCCCCAAAGTGTCCTTTGTAGTAGTTTGTAATGAATCTCTTAAGATTTTCCTCGCCTGCTATGGTTCCTTCATTTTGATCTAGATGGAAAATCCTCATCCTTCTACGCTTCCCATTAGCCACTAGATGGAAGTACTTGGTGTTACAGTCACCCTCCAACAGCTTCTTAGTCTTGGCCCGCTGGTACCATTTAACCTCCTCCTCTCGTAAGAGAGTGGCGAGCCTTTCTTTGTAGTAGTTCTTAAGATCGGTTTCCCCATTAGATATAGATCATTAGCCTTTCTAATGAAATCGGCCTTTTCCTTTTTATAGGTACCACTAACATTTTTAGCCCAACTTCTAAGAAATTGTCTAAGCCTTTGGATTTTGTTTTGCCACTTCTGTAACGGGGATTTGCCTCTTGATTCTTTTTTCCATACTCCAGCAACCAACTCATAATGCCAATTTTTATGTGTGTGAAGTCTTTTAATGCAATATGAAGAATTCTTTCTTTTCAGGAGGAGCGTTAGTTCCATTTTACTATTTTATTTTCAGAAATGATATGCAATTATATTTGCCCGATGATGTTTGGGCAAATATTCAAAAATCTCATTTCTTGGCCAAATAATTCTAAAACGGTATGAATTTGACACGTCCAAACAGACAACAAGTTTAGAGGCAAAAGTATTAATGGAATTTTCTTCAGAGTATTTTTATTGATTTGGGTGATTATTAGCCTAAATTGTATTTCCTATGATTTCGAAACTGTTATATCGATCACTTTGTTGATAAAGGAAATTTCAAAAGTGATGGTCTACTACGTACACACTACTCAAACTCTAATTTACTTCATCTATTCGAAATGATAATAAATATATTGTGGTATTAACATGGTTTTCCATATGCAATTTGATAATGAAACCACTTACCCTTGCCAAGGGAGATCGACAATTATCAACCTAGGCTGGTTGGCCCTCACTACCATGATTTCTTCACTTGCAGTCTAGGGTCCATTATTCAAAATTTCATAAATTTCTTAGAATCTCTAGAAAAACACACATAAAATACGTCATACCTACTAACGACCAAAACCTCTTGATCTAGTTTCAAACAAAAACCTCTTGAGCTAGAATGCATGTTTCTTTATATGCCTTTTCTTTATTATATGTCTTAATGTTGTATGGTGACTCAAATCCTATACTTGGATTAATACTCAAGAGAAGTGTGTGTATTGGAATGTATAATTCTTTTTAGAATCTGATTGTAGAATCCTACCAAGCAAAATACTCCTACTTGCTCTTTCGCAAGAATAAAAAATACTCCTACTTGTATGTATACGGGCCTTGGAGGGGATTGTGTATAAACAAGTGGATGGAGGCCACCGGAATGAACCAAGGCTTGTTGCACTCAAAATGTCTAAACTAGACAATTATTTTGCACTAGATTCTTGTATAGGTCAAGAATCATATAGTCCTAGAGGGGCTAGTATGGTTGTGTGCGAGAGACAACCACTTGTACATTTGAGTTGCCCTTATAGAATTTACATTTGGCTTCTACACATAACTATGGTTATCAGATTCTAACATTTCAAAGCGTTAAATGACTTGACTATTCGACGCATAAGAGTTCAATGCATAGCTTAAGTTATTTCAATCATTAATCAGACAATGATTTGATACTTGGTAATACATGACCTATCATGGCTTGCTTAGTCCCAAATCACTTGCTTCTTCATCCTTAGCTATGACACCTCAATCACCAAGCTGTCGCTTTCCCTTCACCTTCGCTTAGTCCCCCGATGCCATTTTCTTGCTACCTTGACCTTATCTAGACATTCTCCAGTTAAGCCATGTTTATATGAACAATATGCCTTCAAATGAAATCCGCTATTTATTTTGATCAATATGAAATGCACTATAATATTCTTGGTTTAGTTGGCAAGCTATATACATGTGAAACCAACACACTTATGCAACTAGGTAATCATGTCACTCTCTCTCTTTCCATTTGTACTTGGCATCTTGCATTTGTCAATTATGGCATTATAGTTATCATATCCCACAATATAAACAAGCCTCAAATGCAGGTACCAATTAATGTATCAATCCAAGCCGCCTTCTGGCGTTGCCAGCCTTGCTTGCCATTTTCAGAGTTACTACTACTTATTCTTCAATCCTGATGGACACTATCAATGCATTCTCATTTGTGGAAGAAAGTCATCATTGATACAAATTTCTAATCATTTCTCTTTGTCTCCTTTTGTTTTACCAATTACAGTAAAAAGCAACAGGGACTATACTAAAAAGGTATTCTCTAATCGAGTTTCTGGACAGATGTACAGAGCCATGAACGTACGGCCTTATGTGTTGCCAAATATAACTATCTTACTAGTATTAGCACATAAGATCTTCAGGCATACTCCCTGCGTCTCCTTTTATCTATTGTTTTCATTTTTCGAGGAGATAAAATACTGAACTTTTTATATATAAAAGCATTAATATTTATATCATATAGATCATTATTCGATCTATTTTCAAAATAACGTTTATTTCAAAATATAAAAAACATTGCTGGTATTTTCTACTAATTTAGTCAAACTTAATAAAGTTTAACAGCATATTTCCTACAACTACTAATATTAAGAGATAGAGGAAGTATGCACTACGAATAGCGCGTTGCTGTGTAGTCACATAGCACCTGGCAGCCTGGAGAGAATATGTGCATAGATGTCGAGACAAATAGAAGACATAACGGGAATATTTTGAACTAGTCCTACGCAAGCTCAGTTCCACTTGCAAGTGTGGACCAGGTCCGTTGATCCTCCTAATGCTCGCTATTCAAAATAAAAAAAAAAAAACAAATCGAGTGCTTCCCTTATTTAACACACTCCATAGTGGAATGGAACATAGTACCTCACTCCATGGCGTCTGCTTTTGTCCTCCCTCTGCTTCTACTCGTGATATGCAGTCACGGTGGCATTGTCCAAGCCAATGAAACAGCAGGCCACAAGCAAAGCAGACATGTGGCGGTGGTGGCAAGAACATCCTTCCAGTCATCATCAGAGGAATCGTGTTCCACATCGAGGGGTATCATCATCAGATCTATAAACCATGATTTCCATTGTGAACAAAGCCGGAACCTCGATGAATAATAATGCTAGATTGCTAATCCAAAACCTGTTGCAGGGTCTCCACCGCCAGGGCGCGTGTCCGTGCCACTAGCGCATCGTTACGGTCCCTGCTTGCCAGTGCAGACCAAACACGAAGAGGCGTCTCTCGCACAACGGCTTCACCAAGATCGTGTGCGCACCAAGTACATTACAAGGAGAATGTCCAGGACGGCCAGGAGCACGAGGCACCAGAACAGTGAGGGTTTAACTATCAGCGGCCCGACACGGCTGGGCCCATCCTACGACTCACAGCAGTACGCTGTGACGGTGGGCTTGGGCACGCCCGCCGTCCCGCAGAGCCTTCTGCTCACCACCGAGAGCGACCTGACGTGGGTGCAGTGCCAGCCGTGCAACTCCAGCAGCTGCTACTCCCAGAAGCTGCCCCTGTTCGATCCCAGCAGGTCTTCTACCTACGCCACTATCCCTTGTGGCTCACAGGAGTGCAGGGACCTGGCTGCTGGTGGCCTCTATGGCAATGGCTGCGGCAGCACCGGCGCGCGGCAACAACTCGGAATGTGGCTTCTCAATCTCCTACGGCAGCGGCGCCAACACGACCGGGGTGTACAGCAGCGACGCACTGACGCTTGGTCCGGGAGCCGTCGTCGAGAACTTCCACTTCGGCTGCGGTCACGACCAGGAGGGCCCGTTCGGCGAATACGACGGCATGCTCGGCCTGGGCCGCCTGCCGGAGTCCCTTGTGTGGCAGACGTCGGCGGACCACCGTGGCGCGTTCTCGATCTGCCTCCCGCCGACGGGGGACACCACGGGGTTCCTGGCCTTCAGGGCGCCGGAGAACACGTCCGACTTCGTCTTCACGCCGCTGCTCACGATGGACGACCAGCCGTGGGCCTACCAGCTGATGCTCACCGGCATCAGCGTCGGCGGGGAGCCGCTGGACATTCCGGCCACGATGTTCCGGGAGGGGATGATCTTGGCCTCGGGTACAACCATCACGGCGCATCAGGACACGGCCTACGCCACGCTGCGGGCCGCGTTCCGGAGCGCCATGGCGGAGTACCCTCTGGCGCCGCCGACGGCGCAGCTCGACACCTGCTACAACCTCACAGGGTCTGATAACGTTACGGTGCCCACCGTGTCGCTGACGTTCCGGGGAGGGGCCACCGTTGACCTCGACGCCACGTCCGGGCTCCTGCTAGATGGTTGCCTCGCGTTCTGGACGACGGATGGGGACGAATACACTGGGGTCATCGGCAACGTGAACCAGCGAACCATCGAGGTGCTCTACGACCTGCCAGGATCACGGGTTGGCTTCCGCACCGGTGCTTGTTAACTTTACTGTCGCAATTTGACCAGCTTCGTGTTTTCCCCCCTTTTTATATAAACTTTTTCTTTATTTGAGGTTCCTAAAATTATAGATGCTCTCGAGGAACACTCTTATACCATCAACTAATATAAGTAAATTGTTAGTTTTTTTATTTATTATTTGTCTTCGTGTCATGACACATTAATTTTTTGCCCTTGTCTTTCTTTAAAAATATTCATAAATTATTAATTGTCTTTGTGCTAACACAAATTAAATTTTATTGGTTTGTAGTTCTGGCTAACGAGTTTTTTTATTATCGGCATCCGAAACTGTAGATTGTACATATAAAAATTGTGACGAACGAAATCTATAGTGAGGTCAGCGACGTTTCCTAGCGTGGGATGTGAGGTTGGTGAGAGGTCGGCAATGAGCCCGCGGTGAGAGGTCGATGACAAGTCGGAGCGTAACCGGGCGGCGAGAAGTCTACAAGAGGTCTGCGATGAGCCGTAACGAGAGGTCAGCAACGGGTAACAACGCGGGACGTGAGGTCAGCGAGCCCGCAACGAGAGGTCGATGAAAGGTCGACGAGAGGTCAGAGCATAACCGGGCGGCGAGAAGTCAGAGAGGAGTCACCAACATGACTGGAGAGTTCGGCGAGAGTCCCTAGCGTAACTAGGCAGATCGGAACCAGGGCCTCGCGATTTTGATACAGTCTCTTTTTGAAGGCATCTTGTATCATGCCGTTTGCCAATTCGACCTAGCCATTGGCTCTAGGGTGGGCATCGAGACATACTTAACCGAAATGTAGTGATCTTCACAGAAATCCCAAAAGTGGTGGCCGGTAAAGGTGGAGCCGAGCAGCGAGATCCACTCAGGGAATGGATCTCGCTGCTTGCCTCCACCTTTACCGATCACCACTCCTGGGGTTTATCACTACATCTCGGTTAAGTACGTCTTGATAGCCCACCGTAGAGCCAATGGACAGGCCGAATGAGCAAACGGTATAATACTAGATGCCCTCAAAAAGAAGCTGTATCAAAATCGTGAGGCTTCGGTTCTAATCTCTCTGGTTACACTAGGGACTCGTCACTGATCTCTCCAGTCACGCTGGGGACTCATCGTCGACGTCTCATCGTTCGGCTCACTTTATTGCCAGATTCTTTCAATGTCTCATCGGTGTGCTATCAAGTCGCTCCACGTTGTTCAGATCAGGCTTTTGTTGGCCATGGCTTCAAATTCCAGTATCAAACTTCTTCTTAAACGAGTGTCTTCCGGTTATGTATCTGGAGTTTTCTTGAGCTTGGCTCGAGTTTTCCTCATCAAAGCTTCTATATTTTCAACGAAGTTCTTCGGAAGGTCAAATCCAATCATAATTACCCAGCATAAGATACACAAGTAGTCAAAATACAAGGGTAAGCCTGTTTGAGTAAAGATTTATATGGTTTCTTGATCACATTGGTGTCGTGCAATGAGCATCTATTTCTTTTATATAGCCATCAAGCTTCCCTGGCAATGGCGTCAAAAATGCTTGTTGGCACTTCTTATTGTGACACTTGGTCGATCTATCTAGTCACTTGTACTTCAACATCTATCTCTTAGAATAACTAAATACTTCAAAGTAATTATTGCAAGGCATCCTAACTATGCTAAGTATATAATCTAGACAAATAATGAATAGCACAATGAGAACATAAACAATATAGAGAGCAATGTCAAATCTATTATATCTAGTAAAGTAAATACAGAAGGACGGAAGAGAGAGCTTACAAGAGGCTCCGTGAAGCCACGCTCCAGACATGATCTGGAATCCAAGCGGAGCTTGCCTCCCTCTACTTCTAAACGTATGTAGCTATGCTCTAGATGGTGAAGCTCTAATGAACTAGGGTTTCTGGCTCTGAGAACTTAATCAAATGACTTGAACTGATAGGGCTTATGAAACCCTAGGATCTTGGGCTACTTATATAGGCTGGAGGGATGAACCAGAGCCCTCGGATCAAACCGACCTTGAGCAATGGACCAGACAAAATCTTTAAGGCAGTGGAGAACCAACATAAGAAGCCGAACCGATGTAAGAAGCCGATGGCTGACAGGTGGGGCCAAGGTTCGGTCGACCTGGTGGTGGGGTCGGCCCATCACCCTCACACTCCATGTGGGCCCTCCTTCGGGGGTCTACTCTCTGGTGTCCTCTAGAATGTTTTTGACTAGGAGTCCACGCAGAATTCGATGTGTTAGTCTCACATGTGGGTCTCTTTTGGTTCTTTTCCTGATTACTCCCCGTAAAACCTAGATTTACCAAAACTCATGGATTTATTTCAAATTAAACCCTATTCTGTGTTGGTGATTACTTTTATACCCTTTTAATGTTTAGTTGACGGTTGAATTTATACAATAACTACCGTCAATATCCATTTTAAGGGAGAAGATTTTGCCCTTGGATTTGGTGAAGGGTGGCACCACAAGAGGTTGATTCTTACTCTCCAATTATCCTTTTCCTCTCTTTAACATGATTTAGGTGCTTTTTTACTAGATTCAGATCTAGATCTAAATAGAGGCGAGAGAATAATAGATATAGAGCTACCTTGATGCATTTTTGTTATACTAATATGCTAATATGACTTTTCACTATGTTTGCAAGGTCATGGTCATGGACAGGGAGGATTTGATGTACAAGGAATCTAGGCTAGATCTATGTTTCCTAGAAAATGTGAGGAAGAAGTTCCTTCTCTTTGCTTAGAAGCATCGTCTAAGTCTGGGTCGAGATCGTACGATTTGTCCGTGCAATGACTGCAAAAATTGGCTTGCCCAGGAAGATAACGTGGTATAATCTCACTTGTTAGGGTATGGATTCATCAAGGACCCAATGTACACTATGTGGAAGTACCACGGCGAAAAAGATCTGAGTGCCACCGATCAAGGACGGATCTAGAAAAATATGGTAGGAGGGCTGACGGATTATAGCAGAGTGGGCTGCCCACCTCATTTATGAGGCCCACTAGACATGGCCCAAATAAAGTAACGTTCTCCAAGTCGCTTCCACTGGTCATCTTCTACATTTGCCAAAACATAGAAATATAGCACCATGGCCGGCATAGGAACTTAGAGAGAGCACTTCGGCTGTTGTGTGTCGCCAAGGGGGAGGATATTGGTGGATTTGCATTCGTCCCTGCATCTTCTTCAGTCTTTGCCAAGTTTCAGCCCCTCCTACAGCGCTTCAGCTTCTCCAAAGAAGCTTCCATGGCTACAACTTCTTGGAGGTGCTAGGGGGGGGGGGGGCTCCATGGGCATGGCAGCAGTAGGGGGCTCAAGCCCCACCCGCCCTACTGCTGGATCTGTCACTGCCGCTGAAGCACCTGGAGGAACCTCCTCGTCGACGACATCGATGGCGGCGGTGAATGATAAAGGATAACAACACCCAGCAGAAGCATCAGCTGCCGACGACGACAACAATGCAAGACATGAGTACATCACAATGAGTGATCTGCTCCAAGATATGGGAGATGACAATTGCGGCGGGGATGGTGACCCTATTGATACCTTTCTGCCTGAGGATGTAGAGTTTTTCAACCATGATGATATTCTGTTTGGGAATCCGAAGTGGCTAGAGAATTTCAGAGAGATGGAGTAGGCGGCAAATGATCACCTCTACAATGACGGCGGCAAATGTCCAAAGCATTGCACGACGCTTTCATTGGCAGCGTGATTCAGCGAACCATCGAGGTTCCATATACGACATGTGTAACACCTTAAGTTTTGCATCGTTATAAAGTTCACTAAAAAAAATTAAACTTCTAAAATTTACAGCAAATTAAAATCTTGATTGTTAACTTTTCGCAAAACCGTTTCTTAAAATCTTTTCAAAACCCTGCATTAGAAATTTATCATATACGTTTTCGTCTTTTAGGATTTATACTTGTAGTGTTAGAGATATTTTCTAGGGTTAGAAAAATCGCTTCGATTTTAATTTGTTTGCATTGTGCTTGGAATGTTTGTCTCGTTCACAAGGGCAACCAACTTCATCTCATTCTTGAAAAAGAATCCTCCTTGAGTTTGTGACTTCTACTAGTTCAGCCCATACGAGTACACTACATAGTAAGTTACTTTAATTTCTGATCCAACAATGGTTTGATACTTGGCATTGCATGACTTATTATCATGGCTTGGTTAGTTCCTTAGACCAACACAGCTGCTTGCTTCTAATCACCTTAGCCATGGTAACTTAATGGCTAAGCCATTGCTTGTTGTTCACCATTGCTTAGTCCCTCAACACCATTTTCTTGCTACATTCAGTACGTGTTTCTAGCAATTCTAAAGCCAAAAATTGTTTGTACTAACAACATGCCTTCATTTGAACTCCACTTTTAATTTTGATCAATATGAAATCCATTGTTAATATTCTTGATTTAGTTGGCGTGCAAGCTATACATGTGAAACCAACACTTATGGAACTAATCATGTCACTTTCCCTGTTTTCATTTGTAATTGTCATCTTGCATTTGTCAATTATGGCATTATTGTTGTCATATCCCACAATATAATATGCATCAATCCAAGCCTTTCTTCTGTCGTTGCCAGCCTTGCTTGCCATTTTCGCAATTAGCATTCTTGACTCATTCTCATTTGTGGAATGAAGCCATCAAATTATAAGGTAAAGACTTTATTCCAACCGGCCGTGTTTTTATCATTTGGCACGGCCTGCTGCATCATCGTCGGTTGACGATCCGACACCAGATGACTGCCGTGTCGAGACACCCCCAAAACCGTTTTCCTGTTCAGCATGTGTGCGCTCTCTCTCACTGCGCGAGATTGGCGACCGCCGCCCCCAGCACCCCACCCTACGCCAGGTGCCAAGGGGCTTCGCCGGGCCCTTGGCCGCTCGCCGGCAACGAGCACCTACCAGGTCGGTCCGCCCCTGCCTTCCTTCCCCTTGTCCCTGCGCGAAACTGAGCTCCCTCGATGACTGGCGATCGATGCCTCCACCCTACGCCAAGTGACGAGGGGCTTCGCCGGGCCCTTGCCCGCTCGCCGGCGACGAGCACCCACCAGGTTCGTCTGCGCTTGCCTTCCTTTCCCTTCCCGCTGCGTGAAACCGAGCTCCTCAACCCTAACGTAAGCTCCTCAACACCTCAGATCTGCGCCTCCCTGATGACGTCTCCCCGCGAGCCGGCGACCCCTCAGATCCGCGGGCCCCGTACCACCTTCTGCTCAACACTGCACCACATATCTCCATGTCTGCCCCTCTGCGGTGAGCCCACTGGCCTCTCAGTCCTGTCGGGAACCGTATGGGAAGCTATTGGGGCCCCTCTGGACGAGGCGGGCGCCTAATCACCGATCCACGGCCAGACTGATATGTGACCGAGCGACGTTGATCCATGGACGGGCGACCCAGATCCAGGGTCCGTCGGTGTCCATGTTTGGCCGGGCCGCACGGATCCACGCCCTGGCAGCCTCGCTCTGTGCTGCGATGCTTTGAGGCAAGTCGTCGTCGCTTTAATCGATTTGCCTTGATTTGCATTAGATTTAATTTCCCCGCACCTCATCCATGGTCGCCCCCAGCAGGCATTCCTCTGTCTTGCTCGGTGCACGTGCATCAGTCAGATCAACCTCCAACAAGCAAAGCTAGGACTACAGGTTGCCCAACAACGAGATCATGTTCAGGTAATACTCCCCCATCTGCTCTCTTCTCCTGTTTCGATGTTAGAGATTGAAAGAGACTAAAGACCGAGAGAGATTGAATTATGCTGGCTGTATCTTTAGTAGTTGCATTTCCTGTTTTCAAGTATGGTTCACTCAGACTCGTTTCTGTTAACACGCAAGATACAGAAAATTTGTCACTGAAAAAATTGCAAAAAGATTTGCATTTGGCCTCAAATGAATTGTATAGAAAATAATTACCACTGCAGCCCCACAAATTTCCTGTGATTATGTATCGGCAGCAAACTTAGAACTAAACTAGTCTTTCTTTTGTACAGAACTAGTTTTTTTTTTTTTTTTACATCAATCACCCTGCCTCTGTTTGATGTGTAGTTTTGCCTGTTACACAAACATAGCTGTATATTTTTTGTTGCAAACAAACCAGGGTGGGGGTGGGGCTGTGAAAATGAACACAGTCAATATACTTGCCTTTTCAGAATATATAAATTGTCTATTTAGAAAGAAATTGTTGCCTATTGAATGACACTTAAATTGCTTAAGAAAATGCAATCCATTATAGCATTATCATATTTGCTTCATGTGAGTTTCTGATTTCTAAGCATACATGGAATACTGGATTGTTAAGTTCGTACTCTGAATTGATATACTTGCTTTGTTTCACTTGAAGGTTTATAACTCATATACATGGATGTGCAGCAAACAAATTTTGGATCTGAGTTAAGGCGGAGGTGGCCAGGCTCCGCCGCCTGCTCGTGGATATCAAGGGCAGGGTTCAAGAGGAGATTGGCGCGTACCGTATCAGAGGCCAGCCAAGAACATCAACCTGCTTGCCTGCATCCGTTGACCATGGCGACGTGCTCTGGCGCGACGGGCCAGTGACAACATGGAAGCTGCAGCTGGCTCAGTGATAGCAGCTTCAGGTTGTTTTCTTGTTTGCCCCACAGCTCAAACGCGAATGTGTTTTTTTTTTCTTGCTTCCTGTGTTTGCCGGCATGTATGACTGAATTGAACTGAATTTCAGGAACATCTACTCATCTAGGACAATTATTCGTTCTTGAACTGTTATTTGCCATAACTTGTTTCTTCAAAATTTGGGAAATCATGTCCCTCTGTTAACTGAAAACAAATAGAAAACTGAGAGACTCTATTCACTTTGCATTTACTGGTCCCATTAGGTGACACACAAACAGGTCATTGCTTTTCTCCTTTTGTTTGTCTCTACTTGTAAATGGAATGGGTCCAGCCATTCTCTGCACTAGATCATCCCAGTCTAAATGGAGTATGTCATTTTTTTTATATTATATAAATAAGGGTTTGTTATTTGTTAATTCAATACACACCAGTTGGTCGATGAAATAGCTAAATGTATCCAACTCATTTTTGTGTTCACTAGTTAGCTGTTGTAACTTGGCCTGCAGTTTTTTTAGTTTCAGTCGGTGTTCTAAAATTCATGGCACAGTGATTTACCTATAAGCAATCAGGACTTGCATGTGCCATGCATCTATAATAGCAATGATACAATTAAAATTTGAAATAGCAAGAGTTGATGAGTGACTGCCATATAAACAGTAGCTCAAGTATAAGTTTGCTTCTTTCAGTAATCGACAAACTTGTTTCTAGCAAATAGGCTAAATTGCCTAGTAAGGATAGGTTAAATTACAGTGATGTACCTTTAAACAAAACAATTGGTCAGTGATCGACAAATATTGTTTCTTTTTTACTAGTAAGAATAGGCTAAATTGCCTAATTAGGAAGACATTGTCGTCTAATGAGTGATATTTAAATTGCCTAAGAAAATGCAGCTTGCTGGGCTTTCTCGAATCCTTGCTTCTTTTTGTTGATTGGTTGCTTCAATTCTTATCTATAGGTTATAGCAACTGCAGCCTTAGCTAGGCCACTATTGGGTAGCATAAGCAGCATTTTTGGCACTGTGCATAACTTATGTCTGTTTTCTTTTAGGTTTGAGCAGCCGGTTGCCATTTTCTCTGTAGCTTCTTTGCAGCGGCTTGCTGTTTATATTGATTTATTCATCCTTTTAATGACCTACTAGCTCTTTTTTTAGTGTTTGGTAATTTTGTAGCAGCAGCAGAAACATTTGCTCTCCAACAACAGTTTTAGGACTCTAGGTAGTGTTTCTCCCTGCAATTGTTTTTACCAACCGCAATTCAGTGGATCAAAATTGATATGTATTTGTGTTCATTCATTCCTCTCAGCTAAAATTTAATCATTTTTATTCGCTAGCTACCCGTTGCAACTTAGCCTGCAGTTTTTTTAGTTCCAGCCAGTGTTCTGAATTTCATGATACATTGATGTACCTTTAAGCTATCATGACTTGCATGTATTATGCATCTATAATATCCTAGTAAGAATATGCTAAATTTCCTAATAAGAATAGACTAAATTAGAGTGATGTATCTTTAAACAAGAGAGTTGGTTCAGTGATCGCCAAATATTGTTTTTTTACTAGTAAAAATAGGATAAATTGCCTATATAAGAAATACATTGTTGTCTAACCAATGATACTTAAATTGTCCAAGCAAATGTAATCTACTATAGTATTTACCGCCAGCAATCTGGGCTCCAGGAACAATAATGCCTTCTCAAATAGGCAAAATAGGGTTTTTATTTTTCTAACATATGCATCTTTTTTATCTCCATCCAGCAATAATTTGACACATGTTATCCTTTTTTACCATGCAGGATACATGCCATGTACTGAGAGGCAATGCGCAGGCCATGTACAGAAAGGATGCGGAAATGTGTGCTTTCTTTAGGGACCAGATGTATAGTATTGCGCTTTTGTGCTTAGAAACCTGCAGATATAAATTTGTTCTTTTTATAAATATATTACCCATTTTTGAACATATACATGCAGTACCTAACATATATGTTTTGGCTTGATTTGCCTTTTTGTCATACGAAGCTTGCCTTTTTTTCTCGTAAAAACCATGGATGGTCGGTCTCTGGGCCTGGACTATGTCTTGACTAGTCTTGATTAATATGGTGAGAAAGTCTTCTTCAGTGTGCCAGTGCTAGCGTGATAGCATGTTTGCCAAAAAAAAAGAAATATAATAAATTGTATTTTAGTATAAATGGCAAAGGCCGTACGAAGGGAGGAAGGACTATATTACAGCCGGCCATGCGGATGGACTAAATCACGGCCGACCGTGCGTTAGCTGGCCGGTTGAAATAAAGTCTTTACCTTCAGAATAAAGTCTATAGGTAAAGACTTTATTCCGACCGGCCGTGTTTTTATCATTCGGCATGGCCTGCTGCATCATCGTCATTTCTCTTTGTCTCCTTTTGTTTTACTAATTACGTAAAGTACACTAAAAAAAGCAAGGAGGACTATACCAAAAAGGCATTTCTCTAATCAAGTGTCTTAGTACGGCCTAATGTCTAGACAGAGGTACAGAGCCACGAACGGACGGCCTAATGTCTTAGTACCAAATATAACTATCTGACTAGTATTAGCACATCAGATCTTCAGGCGTAGCTGTAGCCACACACACTAACTTAGCACTTGGCAGCCTCGAGAGACTATGTGCATTGTGCAAAGATGTCGATACAAAATACAAGGCAGAACGGGAATATATTGAACTAGTCCTACGCAAGCTCCCTTCCACTTCCAAGTGTGGAACAAGTCCGTTGATCCTCGTAATATTCGCTATTCAAAAAAAAAAAAAAAAAAAAACAATCCAGTGCATCCCTTGTATATTTAACACGCTTCGTAGTGGAATATGGAACATAGTATCACACTCATTATCTCTTACCATGGCGTCTGCTTTGCTCCTCTCTCTGCTCCTACTCGTCGTATGCAGTCACGTTGGCATTGCCCAAGCAAATGAAGCAGCAGCAGGCCATCGTAAGGAAAGCAGATATGTGGTGGTGCCAAAAACATCATTTCAGTCATCTCAAGAAGACTCATGTTCGACACCGAGAGGTATCATCCGATCGATAAACCATGATTCCCATGATTGAAGATGAACAAATTAAAGCCGGATCCTGCCTGAACAATTTCATGATCTCTCCATGTTTGCAGGGTCGTCTCCACAGTCAGGGCGCGTGTCCGTGCCAGTGGCGCATCGGTACGGGCCGTGCGCGCCCGTGCATACAACCAAAAACGAGACGTCTCTCGCGCACCGGCTTCACCGAGATCGTGCGCGCACCAAGTACATTACAAGGAGAATTTCCAGGAGCAAGAGACAGCACAGCAGTGACGACGCTTCAACTGTAAGCGTCCCGGCACGGCTGGGCTCATCCTACGACTCTCAGCAGTACCTTGTCACTGTAGGCTTGGGCACGCCCGCCGTCCCGCAGACCCTTGTATTGAGCACCGACACTGACCTGCCGTGGGTGCAGTGCAAGCCGTGCAACTCTAGCAACTGCTACCCCCAGAAGCTCCCTCCATTTGATCCGAGCAGGTCTTCTACCTACACCACTATACCTTGTGACTCACAGGAGTGCAGGGACCTGACTGCTGGCCTCGGTGCCAATGGCTGCACAAGCAACTGGGAATGCGGGTTCTATCTGTACTACTATCGCAATGGCGCGAACGCGTCCGGTGTGTACAGTAAGACGCACTGACGCTTGGTCTGGGAGCCGGCATCGAGAACTTCCTCTTCGGGTGTGGTCACGACCAGGAGGGCCATTTCGACGTTGGCACGTACGACGGCGTGCTTGCCCTAGGCCGCCCGCCGGAGTCCCTTGCATTGTGGGGCAACAGACGTCCGCGGCGGAGCACCGCGGTGCCTTCTCGCTCTGCCTCCCGCCGACGGGGGACTCCACGGGGTTCCTGGCACTCGGGGTGCCGGAGAATACATCTGACTTCGTCTTTACGCCGCTGCTCACAATGGACGAACAGTCGTGTTCTATCAGCTGATGCTCACCGGCATCAGTGTCGGCGGGCAGCCGCTGGACATACCGGCCGCGTTGTTCCGGGAGGGGATGATCTTGTCCTCGGACTCGATCATCAAGATGCTTCAGGAGACGGCCTATGTGGCGTTGCGGGCCGCGTTCCGGAGCGCCATGGCGGAGTACCCGCTCGCGCCGCCGACGGCGCAGCTCGACACCTGCTACAACCTCACGGGTACGACAATGTCACGGTGCCCGCCGTGTCGCTGACGTTCCGAGGCGGGGCCACCGTCGACCTTGACGCCTCCTCCGGCCTCCGGCTGGATGGTTGCCTCGCATTCTTGACCTCCGATGGAGATGAATACACTGGGGTTATTGGCAACGTGAACCAGCGAACCATCGAGGTGCTCTACGACCTACCAGGATCACGATCGACTTAGGTTCCGCACTGGCGCTTGTCGACTTTAGTTTCGCAATTTGCAAGCCTCGTGTGTTTTCTGTCTTTTCTTCATATTTACTTGTGTTATGTTTTACATCAAAGTAGTAATGTAAGGTTTACATGTCTTCATCATCATTGTCCTCCTAGGTATCATGTTATTACATGTAGTAAAATCGATAAGATGTTCTCAGTCAAGGACTTTTAGCTCTAGACTACTCACTCTCATATTTCTGAATCAAACATCCCCATTGTTCAAAAAAAGCTCTTCTTCACCAAGTCGTCAACAACAACAACAACAACAACAACAACAACAACAATCATCATCATCATCATCACCTCATCATCGTCGTCGTCGTCATCATCATCATCATCATCATCATCATCATCATCATCATGTCTGCACCTCATTATCAGGTTCTTTTGGGGCTCATCGTCAAAGCTGGATAACAAAAAGAATGGTAAGATCGTAAATCCAATGATAGAAAATTTATGCTTCATTAGAGGGGAGCGATGTGATACCCAAATCAGTGAGACCTCCTACTAACTTGATAGATGACCTAATCAGGTTTTACATTGAATTATCTAGAGCAATATTCAGAAGCAATATCTATTGTGACATGAGCTAAACCCAATGTTTTTGTTTTTTTTTTCTTGCTCAAAGTAGTTGTTCATGTGATCCTTACATGCAACGATTGGTGTAGGTGGAAATTTCAAACTTAATAAGATATAGTCATATTTCCTCAAAACTAACGATTCATGCGAATAAGCTAAAACCATGTCATCCCTATACTTTGTTCAAGCAAGGGTCCTGGCTCTAACATGTGATTGCATTAAAAAAACATACACACCAAGCAGTAGGGCCAACTTACAAGGCAAAGAAAGAAGTAAGGAATGTTGTCAACTTCTCTCAGGACTTTAGGCCCGTGAAAATCTGTTGCCCAACAAAAAACAGAGCAGCACTGAAGAGAAGAACCTGCTATGAAAAATAAAAGTGATGAAACCCATTTGCACCAGAAACTCGTATACTTTAGCAATTTTTTTAAAAAAAAGCTTGGGCAAGCATCTAATTCTCTGGCCGAGTTTCACAAGCTGCCTTTTTTATCTACTTATTTTGCCTTTATATTTTTCCTAACCAAAATATAATCTATTATGACATCATATTTAGTACTGCAGTAGCAATGCAAATACACAAATGAATTGTGTATTAAGTCACCATGGAGTGATAATTTTAGTTGTAAAAGCATGAGTTAACCTCAAAGTCAAAGTGAACTTAGCTTATGATTTCCTCAAGCAACATTTTTTTGTGGATATTTTAGTTTATAAGTCTACCAGTAACAGGGTTATTTTTTATTTTTGTCAATGCTATTCCAGAAAAAATAAATATAGGCATCAAACTGTTAAAATTGTGTGCATAAATATTATATCATCTTAGTATCTCAATCTTTGGGATCTCCTCAGGAATTTCTCGCTGCAGCCCAGCGTTGAGGATGTGCACATATGGCGGCTCTCCCCCTCAGGAAAATTTTCAGCAAAATCAGCATATGAGTACCTATTGCAAGGATCAATTCAGTTTAGGCCATGGGAAAGAATATGGAAAACCTGGGCTTCTGGAAAGTACAAGTTCTTTTTATGGCTCGTGGCTCATGATAGATGTTGGACGGCCGATCGGCTTGCACGTCGTGGACTGCCCCATCCTGAGCGATGCCTCTTATGTGACCAAGAACAGGAGACAATAAATCATCTACTAATTTCATGCCCCTTTGCAAGGGAACATTGGTACTCTATCCTTGGTCAAGTTGGA
Source organism: Eremochloa ophiuroides (assembly GCA_038502445.1). Lineage (NCBI taxonomy): Eukaryota > Viridiplantae > Streptophyta > Magnoliopsida > Poales > Poaceae > Eremochloa > Eremochloa ophiuroides. The sequence goes on from JAHLJS010000003.1 coordinate 29,863,125, forward strand.
TTGCAACAAGTTGCACCTCAGCCGACTGATTTTGTTTTTGATGATTGGTGGGACAGATCATGGCACATAATTCCAGAGCACCAAAAGAAGGGGTTTAACTCTTTGGTCGCACTAGGGACTTGGATTATTTGGACACATCACAATGGTTGTGTTTTTGATGGAGAGACTCCAAGTTTAGCAAGGGCACTCAGCATTACTTGTGATGAATGGAGGCTTTGGGAGATGGCAAGCGCTAGGAGCCTCTCTTCCTTGACCAGTCCGGGTGTTGAAGATTAGTGAGCTGAGGGGCAGGTCGGCTTTTGAGTTACAGGCGCGACTTTAGAGTGGGGTGTGTTGTGAAGTGTGAGTTGGTGTGTGGGTTTGTAGCCTTTGTGGCACTTTTTTTTTCTTAATATAATGATACGCAGCTCTCCTGCGTGTTCGAGAAAAAGTTAATGAAAAAAGGAAAAAAAAACAGAAAATGAATAATGCAATTTTACCAACAGCACAATACCTGATTTATATGTGAAGCAACAGTGGCCTGAAAATTCCTCATAGGAAAGTTGAGGCCCAAATGTCATTGTTGTTAAGGTAATCAGGCACACACATACTTAGACCCTATGATGCACATCACTAAATAGAGCTACACATGCACCAAATCAATTAAATTGCAGTTCTATGTGAAGAAAGAGTAAAGATGATTTTTTACAAGCAATCTTGTTATCGGCAACCATCGTGGTGTTATATGACCTGAGCCAGCGAACATCGAGGTGCTATATGACCTGCCAGGATCACGCTTGGGTTCCGGACCTGTGCTTGTTGACTTTAGTGTCGCAAATCGCAAGCCTCATTTTTTTATATATTATCTTGGAGCTTTTTTCCCCCAAAAGTCTCACTTAAAAATTGTTGGAATTTGTTAAGAACATCCAACACCTAATCTTGGTTGCTCAAAAAGCACTTGAGTATTGGGAAAAATGAATGTTTGTAGTCCAAACAACACTTAATTATCAGGGCCACTAGATTAAATCAAATGAACCAAATAAAATTTATTAAAAAATGTAAGAATATAAGAAACAAAACAAAACAAAAAATAGGCATATTATTTCTATGGAAGATAAATTGGAAGATTTCAAAGGGAACCAAATAAAAAACACAGAAAATGATATGGCAGATGGATATGAATGATATGACAGATGCTTCATATATTGAACCTGAACCTGCACCTTATCCTGCTTAGCTTGTTGAAGTTGTTCCTTTCCCCAATATGCAGAATCTCAAACCTATGATGCATGAGGAACTCCAGTACAATGCACTTCTACATTATTTGCATGAGCTTGAAATTGATCCTCTACAGTTTGATCAGGGTAACATCCAAGTTGGCTTTGCTCAGCTCTTTCAGCCAAAGGCTGAAATTGTCATCAGTTTTTGGGTAGACTCTACTCCTATATTCAAGCCTAATCCAGAAGCTTTTAGGGAGTGGGTAAGACATTTTTCTTATTCTTCTGGTGCTTTGCCTACTGTCAATATCTCTCATTTTTGGATGATTTTTTTCAGACACACTCTCTTGCAGTCTCCTCCTTTTGAATGGGCCAAAAGCTTTCTTCAAAGCCCAGCTTGGGACTATTTCGTCACTATTACCTGCTCAGGTAACTCATCCATCTTCCACATTCCAAAAACAATGTCATGTCGGTAATTTCCAAGTTTGCAGGTCCTCTGTCATTATTGAGGAAACTCATTCTGAATATGTTTCTGTCATAGACAATGTTGATAACACTGAGTCTTCTAATCAAATCAAGAAGACCTCAAGAACAAGGAAGGGTAAGGAGCTATTTGAATTTGATGTCCGTAGAAGTCTAAGGATCAAGAATCTGCACAGAGGCTTCAAGGCCTCAAGCTGCAAGGTGTAGTCCTACCTTGGATGCACTTTCACTCCACCTGACTTTCCGAGGCAGGGCCACTGTCGATCTCAATGCCTCATCCAGCCTCCTACAGGATGGTTGCCTCACGTTCTAGCCGACCGATGGAGACGAAAACAATGGGGTCATCGGCAACCTGAATCAGCAAACCATTGCGGTTCTCTGCAACATGCTAGGGTTCCACACAGGCACTTGTGTACTTTAGTGTCGCAATTTGCAAGCCTGGTGTTTTTTTCTTTTTATATATTTATTTACATGGAGCTTTTTTCCAAAAATGTATGGTCTGGTTCCAAAAGTAGCTTTCATTTGCTTTGGAAAAGTAAACGAACTTAAACTCCATAATGTACGTTACCTTATGTTTGGAATATTATTTGCTTATCAAAATATTGAGAGATTTTACTTGAATGATATTTGAATATCTTATGAGTTTGAAATAGCCAACAAATTACAATGATGTCTCATTTTGTCAGTTTAATTGTTTTTTACAGACATAGTATGTCTTATATCCATTTTTAGAGTTCAAGGGTGCCCCCCAACCTTTTATATTCAAAAGACAACATCTGTAAGCACTTACAAAAGTTCACAAGATTTCAGTCAAACACCAGCATGACTAAGCCACAGGATCACCAAAAAGACACCTATTGAACTAAAATTACATACCCCAAAAAGCTACCAAACTCTCAAAGCGGATCCACTTCTTCTCTGCAGATGGCAACCCCAATTCATAGATATCAGCAAACAAAGCCTTCACTTCTGGCGGCAGAGAACCAGTCTCCCAATCATTGTCACACTGGTACAAAATCCTGCCTCCCTTGTTCTTCATGAGTTCTTGCCAAGCTTGGGGGGGCTTGTAGTAGAAGTTAACAATTTGTCTAGGCACCTCAAGAACTCCGGGACATTTTCCTTTGGGCACAGCAAGACCCAATTATGCAGCATGGCTGTAATCTTCAGTAACATGACACGACCCTCTTTCCAAAGAGCACCCTGAAGACACAAATTATTTCTTTGTTTCTAAAGCCCCCATAGGTCAGTAGCACAAAAATAGTTAGGTATCACAAACTTCTTATTACTCAACAACACAGTGCCCAAAGAAGTGAAATCCATCCCAACCTTCCTATCCAAACCCTTAGACAAAACAGCCCACAACTGCTTGGCAACCACACAATCAAAAATAGGTGTTGGATATACTCAACTCCTGAACAAAACAGTCAAGAAGGGTCAACCACTCTACTTCTAACACTAAGGTTCTCCCCCCTGAAAATAATCACCTTATAGAGGGATTTGGAAGAGTACATGCCCCACGAACCAAATTGCCACACCAGGAAGTCTTCCTCCTCAGAAAACCTAATGTGGAAGCTAGTTGTACTACCTCAAGGCAAAGATTAAACAACCTAGCATCAACACACCTCCTAAAAGTACACTTAAGATTATGGCCATCCCAAATTGAAGCGACATAAATTTCCCAATACTGAATAGCTAAGCAGGAAGTACTGAAAGCCCATGTTTGGTTTTGGGTAATGAAACCTAGTTTGCTAATGTTTGCTCTAAGTGTTTCATGAGATTAATTAGCAAACAATAAGATGGAGCAAAGGACCGGGTCGGTGGAGGCCACAAGAAAAGGGCATTGACAGCGTCCATGCAAATGGTGTAACCCCATCAACAAGAGGAGAAAGCCCTAATGACGGCATCCATGAAAATGGTATAAGTCCATCATCAAAAGGTGTCCACAAGCTTCATCAAGAGATGAGAAGGAAGATGGTGAAAAGTTAGGAGCTCAAGACAAAGGTATAACCAATAGGAGATCTTTTGTTTTTGGTGATCAAGACTCTATAGAGAGAGCGATCACATTTAGGATAGATAGTCGTACTATCAAGAGGGGAGAAACCATTTGTGAAATGCGGTTATCAAAGTGCCACTAGATGTTTATATTCATTGTATATGCATGTAGATGCTAGTGACACTAACAAAACCCGTTGAAAACTCTTTGCAAAAGTGCTAACACACGTGCACTAAAGTGAGAGACACTTTGGAGTGTTAGCGCATTTGGAAACGGGGTATTGTTTGAGTGGTAGAGAGGGGTTTGGGTCCTCTCTCCCTCCTACCGAGCTTGCTCGGCAGGATTCTGCGTTTTTAGTGATTTCTTAGTATAGAAAAGTGCACCGGAAACTTGTCGAAGTTGTTCGGTGGCTAACTCTTTGAAAAGTTGCAAAAACGTGTGCACCGGACGCTGGGAGTGTCCGGTGGGGTAGCACCGGACGCGTCGGGTGTGAACCCTGTGCTCTTGGGTCGGTTCGGTGAAGTTTTCACCGGACGTGCGAATTTCTTCACCGGACGCGTTGGGAACACTGTTCCAACGTCCGGTGCTTATGACATGGCGAGTAGCAGAAAGCCGATGGAGCGGCGGACGCCGAGGAGCGTCTGGTGACCCTGCACCGGACGCGTTCGGTGAGCAAATGTGATCTCTGGAACCTCTCTGGAATCACACCGGACACGGGCGTCGGAGCGTCCGGTGTGACGGCCTCACGTCCGGTGTGAGCGCGCGCAGCGGGCAAATTCAAACGGCTAGTACACGTGTCGCTGGGCGATACACCGGACGCTGCACCGGACGCGTCTAGTGTGAACTAAAGGAGCGTCCGGTGCCCCCGAAAACAGTAACGGTTGAATCTTTGAGTGGGGGCTATAAGTAGTGGAGTGGCTGGCTTGTGCTCTCTCTCTCTTGCACATTTTCATTGACTCTACAAGATAGTGAGCCTCTCCACTCCTCTCTCACACATTTCACTTGATTGATATCATCTTTTGGTGAGATTGGAGAGCATCAAGGGCATTCGTGAGTGTGTTCATCTAGAGGCACTTGGTGATTGTTTTCGCAGCGGATTCTCTTTTTACTCTTGGAGTTTACCGACTCCTAGATGGCTTGGAGCTGCGAGGATCGTTGAGGGGAGTTGGTGATTGTCTCTGCCTCCGATCGGTGAAGTTGTAAGGGGTTCTTGAGCCTTCCCTGCGGAAGATCGCAAAAGGCTACTCTAGTGGATTGCTCGTAGCTTGGTGGATCCCCATCTTGTGTCGGTTGTGCGGCACCCTTGACAAGGGTTTGGTGTGTGATGCCAATTAGCGCGTGAACCTCCAAGTGGGTGTATCGTTACAACAAGGACGTAGCTTGCCGGCAAGCAAGTGAACCTCGGTAAAAATCTTTGTGTCTATCTCTTGCCGAGGATTTCTTGTGTATTGTGATTGATCATATTGATATTCATCTCACCACTACACCGGCGGTATAAAATCACTCTTTCTCCTTTTCATTTGAGCATTTACTTTTGAAGTAGCTTACTTGTGTAGTTAGCTTTCCTAGGAGTAGAGTAAAGTAGTGACTTAGCTTCTTGTGTGTGAATTTAGAGACAATAGTCTAGAACGGTTAGGTGGCTTGTATTTTTTACTAGGCTAGCGCCGAATTCGCTTCGCCGTTTAATTGTCTAACCTCTTGTCTAAGTGTTGTTTGTAGAAGTTTTTATAGGCTAGTCACCCCCCTCTAGCCATTTAGGACCTTTCAAGTGGTATCGGAGCCGAGGCACCGTTTATTTGAGGCTTAACAACCTACGGTGACAAAATGGCTCAACTCAACATTCACATCAACAATACCAAGAAGCCGCCCCCATTTGATGGCACAAATTATGCTTATTAGAAGAGCAAGATGACCTCACATATCAAGTCAATCAATAGAGAGGTTTGAAAGGTTGTGGAGACCAAGATTGAGATTGCCAATGCGGCCAATCCCACAACCGCCGAAGAAAGATTGTTTCAACTCAATAATATTGCGGTTTGTGCTATTCATGAGGCCATGGATGAGAAGGTCTTTGAGCAAATCAAGAACATTGAGAGTGCTGATGAAGCTTGGAAGAAGCTTGAAGAGTCATATGAAGGCACCAAGGGTGTGAAGACCGCCAAGGCATATATCTACAAAGAGAAATTCTCTAGTTTCAAGATGAAAGATGATGAAAGCGTGCCTGAAATGTTTCATAGAATGCAAGTGATAGTAAATGAGCTCAAAGCACTTGGTGAAGAAGTGAAGGATAGTGCCTTCTCCATGAAGTTTCTAAGGTGCTTGCCCAAGAGGTTTGCCACATTGATCACTGTGCTAGTGAAGACCACATTGAGTGACTTGACACCAAATCAAGTCCTAGCGGAGGTGATGACCGATGATGCTTATAGAGATGATGGTGACAAAGAAGAGTTGGTCAACAAGAGCAAAAAGAAAGATGAAGATGACAAGGATGAGAAGAAGATCGTGGCATTCAAAGCCACATCATCATCAAAGGGCAAGGGCAAAGCAAAGATTGAATCAAGTGAAGACTCTTCAAGCACAAATGAGAGTGATGAGGAGATGGCCCTTCTAGTGAGAAGATTTGGTAAATTCATGAAGAAGAAGGGCTACTGGGCAAGAAGAAAGAAGAACCCAAAGAAGTTTGATGGGCCAAGAAGATGCTTCAATTGTGGAAGCAAGGATTACTTGGTGGCCGATTGCCCACACTCAAGTGATGATGAGCACAAAGGCAAGAAAAAGAACAAGCATGAGAAGAAGGAGAAAAAGAAAAATAAAGAGTCATCATACAAGAAGAAGAATAACTACTCTCATGTGGTGACATGGGATAGTGATGCATTTTCAAGTGATGAAGATAGTGATGATGACAAGAAGAGCAAGAAGAAGGCGCATGCAAGCATTGCTATTCATGACAAGCCTTCCATCATTGACACTCCTTCATGCTTCATGGCCAAGGGCTCAAAGGTATCATTCGATAGTGAATCTAGTGATGATGATAGTGATGACCTAACAAAAGAAGAGCTAATTGACATGCTTGATGATGCACGCATTCACTTTGATTCACTAAGAAAGGAATGCAAGGGCATACGTAAGGATAAATATTCCCTTGAGCAAGAATTTGAGGAGCTTAGAGCATCTTATGAGAGTCTAAAGGAAGACCATAAGAAACTTCAAAAGTCTCACCCTAAGCTTGATGAAGCTCATTTCTCTCTAGTGGCTCAAAATGAGGACTTGCAAAGTCAAGTACATAAGAAAGAAACTAAAACTTGCAACATAGGCGTGACATGTGACATATCTTGTGAACCTATTCTTGTTGCCACTAACTCCTCTTGTAGTACTTCCACTACTACCTCACCCACTAGTGATCCTTCACTAGTAGTTGAGAACAAGAACCTAAAGGAGGAGGTTAAAAAGCTCAATCACTCCTTAGCCAAGGCTTATGGTGGTGAGGACCGCTTGCTTATGTGCTTGGGTAGCCAAAGGGCATCTCTCTATAAAGAGGGATTGGGCTACATCCCCAAGAAAGGCAAGACCGCCTTTGCTCCTACCAAGACTTGTTTTGTGAAGAGAAATAGCCGGTATTGCACAAAATGCAAGCAAGTTGGTCATTTAGAGCATGAATGTCAAAGCAAGAAATCCAACACTCATGTATCCTCAATTAAATTTGATTCTTGCTACATTCTCACTAAGGACTCAAATGGTGTGAAGGCTAAGTTTGTTGGTACATCCATGTTGGGTCCAAAGAAGAAGACCATTTGGGTAACAAAGAGCATAGTCACTAACCTCCAAGAACCCAAGCAACATTGGGTACCTAAAAGGAATTGATCTCCTTTTTGTAGGTCCATTACAAAGCCGGAGCAAGGCATTGGGTGGTTGATAGTGGATGCACACAACACATGACCAGGGATTCTAGTGTGTTTGGTTCTCTCAACAGAAGTGCAAATAGTGGCTATGATGCAATCACATTTGGGGATAACAAGAAAGGGAAAGTGAAAGGACTTGGTAAGATTGCAATATCCAATGACATGTCCATCTCAAATGTATTGCTAGTTGAAAGCTTGAACTTCAATTTGCTCTCGGTTGCACAACTTTGTGATCTCGGTTTCAAGTACATATTTGGGGTTGATGATGTGGAAATTGTTAGTGCTGATGGCTCAAATTTGATATGCAAAGGATTTAGATATGATAACCTATATCTTGTGGATTTCAATGCTAGTGAAACTCAATTGTCAACTTGTTTGATCTCTAAGTCAAGTTTGGGTTGGTTATGGCATAGAAGGCTTAGTCATGTTGAAATGAAACAATTGAACAAATTAGTGAAGCATGATCTAGTTAGAGGCTTGAAAGATGTTACATTTGAGAAAGATAAGCTTTGTAGTTCATGTCAAGCCGGTAAACAAGTTGGAAATACACATCCTAAGAAGAGCATGATGAGTACAAGTAAAGCATTTGACCTCTTGCATATGGACTTGTTTGGACCAATCTCATATACTAGCATTGGTTTGAAGAAGTATGGATTTGTGATTGTGGATGATTACACTAGATACACATGGGTATTCTTTTAAGTTGATAAGAGTGAAGTTTATGATTTATTCAAGTCTTTTGTCAAGAGAAGGCAAAATGAGTTTGAAACAACCATAAAAACAGTGAGAAGTGACAATGGTAATGAATTCAAGAATACCAAAATTGATGAGTTGTGTGATGAGTATGGCATTGGACATCAATTCTCACCCAAGTATACACCACAATCAAATGGCATTGTTGAAAGGAAGAATAGAACCTTGATTGATATGGCAAGATCAATGCTAAGTGAATACAATGTTAGTCATTCTTTTTGGACCGAGGCTATCAACACCGCATGCTACTACATCAACCGGTTATATTGTCATGGTATGCTTGCAAAGACCCCATATGAGCTATTGAATGGTAGAAAGCCCAACATTGCATGTTTTTGGGTTTTTGGTTGCAAATGCTATATTCTCAAGAAAGGCACAAGATTGAGTAAGTTTGAGAAGAAATGTGATGAAGATTTCTTACTTGGCTATTCAACAACAAGCAAGGCATATAGAGTTTGTAATTTGGCTAGTGGTACTCTTGAGGAGGTACATGATGCTGAATATGATGAATGTTAACGGTCGCTAACACCCTATTTTACCGTCAACATTTCATCTATAATCAAGGTAAAACCACGTGAAATGCAAAGAACTCACCTTGAAACTTATCTAGTTCCACATGTCCTTGGAGAAATCTTGTGTATGCAGGAAAAATGGAGAAAACAGGAAAAAACGAAGCATACCAAGACACCTCAGCACCTCACCTGCCACGTGGGAGCCAGAGGGGGGCGCCCGCCCCCTACATAGGACGCTGCCCTATGAAAGTTGCCAAATGGGCATGCCACTTCACCGATCCGTGTGCCATCCTCCCAAATGGCATATGGCATGTTGAAATAACATCAACGGCTCAGAAACATGACATAAGGATCTGGTGGCCCTACCAACAGGGCGCCCGCCCGGTCCAAACCGGATGCCATGTCACAATCCGAAGAGAAGGTGTCCAAGAGTCATCCAAGCCATCAAATGAAGTCGGTTTTCATCCAACGGTGATCAAGAGATGTGCCATGGATCGAAGGACCCACATGCCATCCTCCCAGGGTTGCAAACTGCCAATCCTGAACTCCAACCGACCTTGCAACCGCCCTTGAGGGTGAAGGAGGGCCGCAGGATTCAAGGCGGTGCATCTAAGCGGGCGCCCGCTGTTGACGGTCGCTAACACCCTATTTTATCGTCAACATTTCACCCATAATCAAGGTAAAACCACATGAAATGCAAAGAACCCACCTTGAAACTTACCTAGTTCCACATATCCTTGGAGAAATCTTATGTATGCAGGAAAAATGGTGAAAACAAGGAAAAATAAAGCAAGGCAAGACACCTCAGCACCTCAACTGCCACGTGGGAGCTAGAGAGGGGGCGCCTGCCCTGTCCAAAGTGACAAATGGCACTTGCCACCTCACTGATCCGTGTGCCAACCTTCCAAATGGTCTGTGGCACGTTGAAATAACATCAACGGCTCAGATACAAGGCATGAGGATCCGGTGGCCCTATCAACAGGGCGCCCGCCCTGTCCAAGTTGAGTGCCACGTCCACAATCCGAGGGAAGGTGTCCAGGAGTCATCTATACCATCAATTGAAGTCGGTTTTCATCCAACGGTGATCAAGTGATGTGCCATGGATTGAAGGACCCACATGTCATCCTCCTAGGGGTTGCAAATCGCCTTTCCAGGGCACCAACAGACTTTGCAACCGCCTATGGGGAGGAAGGAGGGCCATAGGATGCAAGTCGGTGCATCCAAGGGGGCGCCCGCCCCCCTAGGAGGGCGCCCGCCCTGCTCTTTCATGCCACCGACCTCTAGGAGCTCTACAAGTACCCCTGGTGCACTCCTACACTATAAATAGGACTAGGATCCTCACTTGTAAGTGGGAAACACAGTAAGAAACACACTAGAAACACTAGAGAATCCAGTTGAGATTCAGCTCAGTAGCTCCTCTCTCTCTAGCGAAGCTCTGCTCTTAGGAATAGTGCTAGCTAGAGAAGAGTAGAGTGTTGGAGAGAAGTCGGGAGAAGGAGGATGTCTGTGGTGGAGCCGGGCTTGTCAGCGACCTCCTCTTCGGTATTCTTCACACTTATCGGTACTAAAGATCCCCTTCTTCATTTACTTATTGTTATACTTTAAGTAGCTCTATACTTGCTCATTGCTTGGTTAGAGTGATCTAATTCTTGAGCTTGAGTTAGAGTAGTAAGTTTTATAGATTAAGCGCGGTGCTTAGGCTATAGCTTACCCTTGAGTGCCGCTAGGCCCACGGATAATAGTGGTAGGTTCTAGGTGGTGACAGCCCTAGGATCCTCCGTATTCCACCACGTTCGGTCTAGTATCCGATATAAGTGTAGGACTTTGGGATGTACGGTGCCTAATCAGTTGAACACCGGCAAGTTTAGGACTTTGCGTGTCCCGAGTATAGCAGTCTCTTTGGTATAACAATCATTTGATCTTTTACTGAGATAGAGTTCTCCCCAAAACTCCAGAGCTACCTAGTGCGTGTTTTCACCTTAGTTATACCTCATTGATTTATCCTTACTAAGGTTATTATCCTATTTATCCATATCTAGATCCTTGACTATCATATCCTTGAAATCACAAACCCCGTCTTCCTTTGGGAAAATATAAATTCGACACCTGGTACTCCCAGGTAAAGTGCTACACGATAGTTCTGTGCGCTTGCAGAATCCCATCACCTATCCTATAGAGCTACCCATAGCATTTTTGGCGCCGTTGCTAGAAATACCTTTATTCCTAGTAGCAACGCTAGAAGTGTCAACAACCATATACTTTGAGCATCGGGATTGACAACCCCAGTGATTGCGTTGAGAAGTATTGTTACCACTGCTAGAGGATAGATTTGACTACCTTCTTTTGATAGCGTTAGTAACCGTCAACACCCACCCCGTAGGAGGGCGCCCGCCCTGCTCCTTCACACCACCGACTTTCAGGACCCCTACAAGTGCCCCTGGAGCACTCCTACACTATAAATAGGACTTGATTCCTCACTTGTAAGCAGAAACACCACTAGCAAATCACTAGAGATTCAGCTCATAGTTAGTAGTAGCTCCTCTCTCTCTAGCGAAGCTCTGCTCTTAGGAATAGTGCTAGCTAGAGAAGAGTAGAGTAGTGAGAGAAGTCGAGAGAAGGAGGAAGTTTGTGGAGGAGCCGGGCTTGTCGGTGACCTCATCTGCGGTGTTCTTCACTCTTATCGGTAATAAAGATCCCCTGCTTCATTTATTTATTGTCATACTTTAAGCAGTTGCATACTTGTCTCATTGCTTGGTTAGAGTGCTCTGATTCCTTGGCCAGAGTTAGAGTAGTAAGCTTTATAGATTAAGCGATGTGCTTAGGCTATAATCTTACCCTTGAGTGCGGCTAGACCCACGGATAGTAGTGGTACGTTCTAGGTGGTGACAGCCCTAGAATCCTCTGGATTCTAGCACGTTCGGTCTGGTTTTATCAGCGTAGGACTTGTGGACGTACGGTGCCTAATCAGTCGAACCCCGGCGAGTTTAGGACTTTGCGTGTCCCGAGTATAGCAATCTCTTTGGTATAACAATCACTTGATCTTTTACTTTTACTGAATTAGAGTTCTCCCCATAAACTCCAGAGCTACCTCAACCTATCCTAGTGTGTTTCCACCTTAGCTATAATTCATTGATTTATCCTTACTAAGGTTATTACCCCATTTATCCATATCTAGATCCTTGACTATCAGATCCTTGGAATCACAAATGCCGCCTTCTTTTGGGAAAATATAAATTTGACAACTGGTACTCCCAGGTAAAGTGCTACACGATAGTTCTATGCGCTTGCAGAATCCCATCACCTATCCTATAGAGATACCCATAGCATTTTTAGCACACAGTTGCTAGAAATAACTTTATTCGTAGTAGCAACGTTAGAAGTGTTAACAACCACATACTTTGAGCATAGGGATTGACAACCCCAGTGACTGCGTTGAGAAGTATTGTTACCATTGTTAAAGGATAGATTTGGCTACACTCTTTTGATAGCGTTAGTAACTGTCAACAATGAAACCCAAGGCTCTCAAGATGAAGTTGAAAATCTTAATGATGTGAGAGGCAATGACTTGGCAAATGCAATGAAGGATGTGGATATTGGTGATATTAGGCCAAGGCAAGTCAATGATGATGAAGATGATGGTGCTATTCACACAATTGTGCAAGTTGACAATGATGCAAGTGCAAGTGACTCACAAGTTCAATCTCAAGTGCAAGATCAACAAGTTAGTTCATCTCAATCCAATGATCAAGTTCCTATTCTCCAACCGGTCTCTATTGCAAGAGATCATCCTTTGGATCAAATTATTGGTGGTATTCAAAATGGAGTTCAAACAAGAGCAAGGTTAGCTCAAATTTGTGAGCATTTCTCATTTGTATCGTCCATAGAACCAACCAAGATTAAGGAAGCATTGCAAGATGTTGATTGGGTTAATGCCATATATGAAGAGCTCAATAATTTCACAAGAAATCAAGTTTGGGAGCCAGTGAAAAGACCAAAGAAACACAATGTAATTGGAACTAAATGGGTCTTTAGAAACAAGCAAGATCAAGATGGCATTGTCATAAGGAACAATGCTAAATTGTTTGCACAAAGTTACACTTAGGTAGAAGGACTTGATTTTGGAGAAACTTATGCACCAGTTGTTAGATTGGAGGCAATTAGAATCTTGTTAGCCTATGCTTGTGCCCACAACATTAAGTTGTATCAAATGGATGTCAAGAGTGCATTTCTCAATGGATACATCAATGAGTTGGTATATGTGAAACAACCTCCCGGATTTGAAGATGTGAAGAAGCCCAACCATGTGTACAAGATAAGGAAGGCACTGTATGATTTAAAGCCAGCACCTAGAGCATGGTATGAGAGATTGAGATATTTCTTACTCTCTAAAGGGTTCAAAATGGGAAAGGTTGATATACTCTCTTCACTAAGAAGCTTGGCAATGTTTTGTTTGTGTTGCAAATATATATGGATGATATCATATTTGGATCAACAAATCAAGATTTTTGCGAAGAATTTGGCAATATGATGGCAAGTGAGTTTGAAATGTCCATGATTGGTGAGCTTAGCTACTTTCTTGGTCTTCAAGTCAAGAAAATGAAGAATGGTACATTTGTGAGTCAATGTAAGTACATAAGGTACATGGTGAAGAAATTTGGATTGGAATTTGCAAAACCAATGAGTACACCAATGGCAACAAATGGTCATTTGGATTTGGATGATAGTGGCAAAATGGTAGATGTTGAAGGTGGATAACGTCAACTTTCATTAGAACTTTAGACATGAAAGGACACATGAATACACAATAGTCTAGGGTTTTAACTGACAATTTTTACGAGTTTTGCATGTTTTGTATTTTCCAAGGGCTATTCTGGAAAAGCGTAAAAGAGGGATTAAAGTGCGTAAAAGACACGAAACTTAACCACGAAGGAAACATCGTCATCGGAACACTAGAAGGCTCTAGAACACACCTGAGAAACCGGGGCCTGAGACCCCACAAAGTGGGGCCGGCCAGCCCCGGCCGGCGCCCCCCCTAGGGTTTCGGCCCCCGCCTTCTGGAGTCTTCTTCCATCGCCTCTCACGATGCATCTCGGCCCTTGTTTCAAGTCGGTTTGATCCAACGGTGCGTATTCATCCCACCGGGCTATAAATAAAGGGGCAAACCCCCCTGGAGGCATCCCTGTTCTTGAGCTTCAATTCAATATCTCCAGTTAGGGTTAGATGTAGCAATTAGGAGACAGTAGTTCTTCTAGATCTAGTCTTGTTTAGAGAAGTAGAGAAATAGAGTAGAGGAGTAGAGATTCGGAGGAGTTCCGGCCTATCGGCGCTTCTCTGTAGCTGTATTCTTCTGGATTCAGCTTCCTCGCCCGGAGCTGCGTTCTGAGGTACTTTTGTATTCAACTTCTAATTCAAGTAAGCATTTGTTCTTATTCGTTCTTAAGTTTGCAACTCATATTGAGTACTTTGATCTTGGTAATTGCTTGATTGAAGTAGTATTTCGTAGTGTAGGCGTGGTGCCTAGGCAAGGTTTACTTGTGAATGTCCCCTGATTGGCCGGATAGTGGTAGTTCGCATAGGTGACAGTTACGTTGATTCCTCTGTAGTCCACTTCCCGTTGATAGGATCGATAGGTGTATAAGTGTTTGGTAGGAGGGAACTCTAATTTCCACTCTTATTCATTTCATTGCCCAGTTAGAACGATATTATTCAAAGCTTATCGGTTATTGAAACTAGATAATCATTAGCTATTTCCTCTTTCTTGATATTATCTAGCCTAATTGTAGGGTTAAGTTCATCGGCGGTCATTATCACATACTGTTCCTTGTGGATACGATATTTAAAACCTCTGAGTGAAATGTGATAGCGGTATATTATCTGTGCGCTTGCGGATAATCTGAATACAATCTTATTTAGTAGAGTGCAGTTAATTTATACCAACAAGCATTTCTGGCGCCGTTGCCGGGGAACGGTTTGCTGATTTTGACTGAGTTTAACTTAATCTTATATTATACTTTTATCTTTTCTATTTTATCCCTACCTTTTCATCATTTTATGTTCATCCTTATGGATGCTTTAAATTCCACGCCTATCTATCTATTTGGCATGCGCAAAAGCTTCGGGCCACCAAAATCTGTAGAGCCTATCATAACACCTAGCTATGAGCTGCGCACATGTCTAATTAATATGATTCGGGATAAACCCTTCTCGGGAGAAGGTAACGAAAATCCATACTTACACCTTGTTGACGGTGGATATGCCCTAAAATTCGACATTCAAACACCGTCAACAGGCCTCGGATTCAAGGGAGAATAAACATATCATGAACATATTTTATCAATAACGAGTTCCACTTGTACTCTTAAGCTTGTGAATGCAGCAAAGATCAAACAAGCCAAGAAACATCAAGAAATGGTGCACAACATCACTTAGAAGAGAGGAGAGCCTAGGGTGGGCCCATGTATGGGTCGACCGAACCCTACATGGGGCCCACCTGGCTCTGGTGACATGGCATGATCCATGTGACCCTCCACCCAGCTCATTTCATCCATCAGATCAACATGTGTTTCTATTCAACGGTGGAGAAACAAAGCACAAGGATTCAACGTGACAAACATCCAAACAAGGTAAAACCAACACACTGGGACAATCAATGACAGATGGGGACCACAGTGGTGGGCCCAACTCACCAGAGGTGGTTCGGCCGAACCACCCAAGGTGGGACTAGGCCACTGCTGCACTCCATGATAGGTGGGGACTCCTTCTAGAAGACGCTGGCTGGGCCCACCTACCATAGGAGGGTCGGCCGAACCCCCCTGGTGCCCAACCAGGTCGGTTGGCCTCCACCGCCTTCCTGCATGCATCCCACGTGATGGAATCACCTCTGCCGTCCATCTTGAGGCGGTATTGAGGCGGTTCATCCAAGGAAGAAGAGGCATGGAGCACACAGATCGCTGACGTGGCACCTCTCAACTCTCCCCTATAAATAGAGGCTACCATCACCCTCTTCAACACACCCAAGATACAAAAGAGCCACAAGAGACAAGAGTAGCTCCACTCTTTAGTAGTAGTAGTAGTAGTAGTAGTATTAGTCTAGTGTGGGAGTTAGAGTCAAGTCGAGCTACGCTCGGAGTCTCCGGAGTCGTCTGCTGGAGAGTCTAGTATAGCTCTTGTACCTTTCCTTCTGTAAGACTTTACCTTTATCAATATATTATCTTTACTTTACTTTACTAAGTCTCTACTTAGTGCATTACTATTCTCTATAGTATTGTTGTGTTTTGTCTTAACTTACAGTTGAGTTATATTAGATAGTGATCCTGTAACCAGCTCACGTGTGTAGTTCATCGCCTGTCATAGGGTGCTTTAGTTGTTGGTACGCAACTAATTAAAGTAGTAAGGCTTAGTGTAAGCGTGGTGCTTAGACTAGATCTTGCCTTTGAATGCCGCTTGTCGCATGGATTGTTTGTGGGTGCTAGCAGGTGGTGATAGCCCTGTCTTGTCTTACTATCTCTCTACGTGTTTTAGGCAAGTTCTTAAAAGGTAGGCTCCCATAAGAGAATAGCCGCTTCGGGTAGAGGTTATATCCCCTACTGTCTCGCCTATCCCATACATAACTCATCGAAGTTTAGAGAAAGCCTTAGACGAGACCAAACTTAGAGACACCAATCCATGGGAAATCCTAAAAAATAAAATATCCAATGAATGTCATAGGCATGAAATAATAGAGTCAAACTTGTTGCCTATAGACATCCTTGAAGAAATACCCTTGGAGTTTGAAAAAGGAGATCATATCGATGAGCATGGGAATTATTTCATTAACACCTCATCAAATCCATGCTCATATGAGAAATCTCCTGAATCAATTGGTCTCTAACATTATCACACACGATATCTTTAACCCCCTCATTCTACCTGTTCATAAATTTTTCGAAAGGGTGGTTGTAGATGCATATGTTTATCATAAATATTGTAGATCTCGTTGTAATCTTGATATAGGTGCACAAAGGCTATTGTTCTAGAGGAAACACCCCCATGAACTTAAAAGTACAATAATTAGAAGGTTTCCCAAGAACGACTTTGTGTCCCAAAATAACACTCTTAAAAAATGAATTGAGTTTGCACCTTTAATTTTACTATAATGCCCTGATGAATTGAGCATAGAATTATAATTATGAAAATATTCCCTCGGGTATTTTTGTCACTAACCATTTCAGGTTTGAAGTAGAAGAGTAACAACGCAAGGTATGTCCAACCAATCAACATGCAATATTGAATTATATCCATCCAAGCTTAACTTTGCTTTGCAAAATTCCAGCTTGGGGGAATAGGCTCAATTAGAAAATCTTATTTTCCTAGTATTGGTTGTCTCTACCTTTCTAATCCATGTTCGATTGTTCATCTTTTCGTCTCTAAATGAATAAATCTCTATAAGTGCTTTCATTTCACCTTTGTCTGCCATAGTGAGTTTTGGTTTAGAGGTACTGATCCTACTTTTATAGGCATTTAAATTAAGCGTGGTGCTTAGGTTAACTAGCCTTCCTTAACTAAAATTAAACATTGAGTTTGGTTTAGTTATTGAACTAGAAAATTACTGCAGTAGACATTGGATATTTTGTTGGACTAACCCCTGTAGGAAACTTTCACAATTAATCTAGGTAAGTCATGAGGTAAATTCAAATCGGCGATAAGACAAGGCACATGCTGAACTTCAATAACTTTGCAGAGGAAGACACAGCTCATTCAGTATGGATGGAAGAACTGTGAGTATTAATGATTCATTCACTTTATCTTCTGCTGCAAGTTAGTTGAACTCAAGCCATGCCGGTATAGAACATGATCTATGCCAGCATAATATCAACCCTATCTTCTTAGTAGCATAGATGGAACATGATTCTGGATAAACAACCTATGTTCCAAAATTGTACATTCCTTCGGGTATGTGTTGTCCACTAATCTGTTGCAGGCATAATAATGAATGGACTGACAAGGTGTCATAAGATCAAAGAAGCAAAAGATGGCAAAGAGGATAAGCAACAAAAGAGACAAGATGCTCATGAACAACTCAAGATGCAAGAGAAGGAAAGGACCACCAGTCATCTACCCTTCATTACTTAGTGCCATCACGCTCCAATAATGAAGGTAATATTTTAAGCTAAGCGGTCACTATTTTTCTCTTGATCTTGGTATGCACATAAATGAAGATGCAAACATGTTAGAGTTACAGGTTTAATTGATTAACCTAATTAACTCAACATGCTTTGTCCTTTAAAATTGTTCATGGCATCATTTTTTTGATCTCAGTCTTAACCAAATGTGCTAAACATTGTATTCTATCTTCGGAAGATGATAGTCATACTCATGTGAAAAATTATATATTATGTAGAGATGGACAACCCTTCCATTGGTTAAGTAATTTAAATCTTTTCTGCCATATGAACTTAAATGCAACATAAATGCTTAGTCTTCTGATCTTACCACTAATGTCATAAGTAAACAAATTATGCAACACTAATTTTGTCTTGTTCAATGTGCCTAAGTATAGAGAAATTAAAGAGATAGATTCAGTTCTGTTGTTGTTTTTCCACCATCAGAACCCATGCACTTGATCTCTACATTGGTTTTGCAAACAGGACAACACTTTGACCAAAGTTTATTGATTCCCAAAATTCTACAAGTGAATGTTCTGTGAACATACACACTGAGCAAGATGTTGCCGGATCCAACTATTAATGCTCTACTCCAACCTGTTGACCAAACAAAGGATAAAAATGACATCATCATCACAAGGGGTGCAACCATCAAGACCTCCATCTCTAAGACGCAGAGATACACAAGAGTGGAAGAAAAAGTCCTAACGGTAGACTTTAAATCCCGCACCTTTGCCATAAGGTAATATGGTAGTTATCTAATTAATTAGTATTTCTATCTACATCAGTAATTTCACTTTATCATATTCATCTCTATGCATATCAAAATAAAAAAGAAAAAAATAAAAATCTTTATTGTCTTATTTACTGCATCACAAAATATTAAAACCCCACGTGAATAAACCTATGGTAACCCTGTAGGAGTATTTACTGTGGTGGCATAAAAAATGATAATAGCATCTGTATTTATTTGTTGCATTATACAAATCCTAAGCCCCATGAGAATAAATATTCTCCGTGGTGGCATAAAAATAAAATATACATCATGCATACATATTTACTTTTCTGCATAAGAAATTCAGAAAATCCTAAAAAGAATCCTGCTAGAACCTATCAATTTAAAATCAACTCAAAAGAATAATCAATTACTTATTGGATGATCGCTAACCTCTTATTAAATTCGAGCCTCGAGTTTCGGTTTTCTTGTTGGAGTATAATTATGCAGGATAACACTATGTGTGAGAGGTGAGTTAATCAGTGGAGCCCTCTAGGACTACTGCTGACAAGCTTGCTCTAAAGATCATCGGCACCAAGTATTGCAAACATCTAGCTTGGGGGAGGAGCATCCCCTACTTATCAGGTAACTATATCTATGCGATTATCGAGTCTATTTTATAAAGCCATAAAATACCAAAAATATGTGAACACATGAAGGTTCACCATATTACCATAAGAAAATCTAAAAATACCAAAAATATGTGGGCACATGAAGGTCCACACTTTTTAGAAAAAAACCAAAAATATGTGGGCATATGAAGGTCCACCTAATTAGGAAACTTCTGCTGGAAATATAAAATCAATCACTTACCATGGAGTGGTACTAAACCTAACCCCTCTCCATAAGATTTGGTATTTTTGTTGGAAATTGAGTTTCACAAGAAAATACAAGATCAAAGAGCTAGTCAACCTGACGCCCTTACATTGTTGATACACTTGCTCCCAGAAGGATCACTCAATTTGCAACATCAAAAACCTTGTTAAACATCCAGCTTGGGGGAGGGCACCCTCCATTTAAAATCCAGCTAAGTATAAGTTTCCCACCTTATTATTATTGTACCATATCGTTTTTTCGCGTGAGTTAGTGTCACACCCCAAAATTTCTATTTTGGGATGTGACTAGAAAACACTTAAAACAAAACAAATAATTTTTACCATTTTCTAAAAATTCCAACATAGCTTAAGTTGTTAACATTCTGGATAATGGAAAATGTGAGTTTTCAAACATTTTGTGAACAATTTAAAGGTTTGTTGCATTCATGCCTTTGCATAGTGTTTTGTATGAAAAATGATTTCAAAAGTTTTCAAACACGCATAGGGTTTAATTGGAATCAAATTTCTCAAATCTTTGATCAAGTTCCCATTCATGATTAAATCCTTGGAACCATATACCTTGATCCTTATTCCAAAAACCTTGATGGCTCTTCAAATGTTCATCTTGCCATCACCCTAACACCTATTCTTTAAAGCTCTATTTAGTCATATCCTAATATGTTCTCTCTTTATCCCTTTTTTCCTTATATTTGAGATTCCAATCCTTTTTAATTGACTCTTGTTCAAATATCAAAACATATGCTTAATGATCAATCATTGTATCCCATATGCAACTCTACCATCACTTTGTTCAAGTGAAATCAATCACATGTTATGTACCCCTGTTAATCTCAGTTCCATCTTTCTTCTCGTTT
Source organism: Eremochloa ophiuroides (assembly GCA_038502445.1). Lineage (NCBI taxonomy): Eukaryota > Viridiplantae > Streptophyta > Magnoliopsida > Poales > Poaceae > Eremochloa > Eremochloa ophiuroides. The sequence continues at coordinate 29,883,569 of JAHLJS010000003.1, forward strand.
CCTGACCTTTGGGCAATATATACATGGACTCTTTCTCCTCCACTCATTATCCTCTTGGTCAAACCCAAACATATTTTTGAACCATCCTTGAAAACCATACGGTCATGGTCTCACCATTTTGGAACGCTAAATTTCCCGAAACCTTATCGTGTCTCTACGAATTTAGCGAGCCGAGCTCAACACTATCATTCCATATTGTATTCTTGTTTTCATACAAGCACCTAAATCTATCCCATTAGTAAACCATATTCCCCATCTTTATTTCTATTGCTAATGGGTCAACCCAACTCATTGCGTCCTCCGACATCGCTTCGAACTGAATCCAGTTAAAACTTTGAGTTATCTTTCGCCGTGGGTCAAAGCCCAACCACCCTCCCCTTCTTTTGTGGTTCAACATAGAGTCCAACCAGCCCTCTACCTCTTCCTCTCACCTCTCCCACGTCACCCACCTGATGTCCTCTCCATCTTGCACAAAAATATCAACCAAGTCAAGAAAATATCAAGACAAGACCCTTTGCCATTCCAACCCTTTGGTCTCCCACCCTTTCCCCTTCAAGTATAACTCCCCCACAGCCCCCTCACTCCTCCCCCTTCAGTTCCCACGTCAAGAACAGAGGGGAGATGCCCCTCCTCTTCCTCATTCTCCCCCATGGCTGCCTCAACCAATCCCCAAATTTCCTCTCCATCCCGTCCATGGAAACGAAGTGTTTCGGCGATTGCAACCCATCTAAACACCTTGATTTCCTTCCCAAGCACCCAACAAGGATTTGGAGGAGTTCAACATCAACCTCCCTGCTCACCATGACGTGGTGGTTGCTTCTACCACCATGGATGTCGCCCCGATCAACCGCATCGCGAGAAGGATGCACCGTTGAACCGCGTTGTCATCACCGGCAATCGTTGATGAGTTTCCCCGCTCCACCCCACCAATACCCATGGTGAGAACCCTAAATCATGTCCCCCATAATGTTTTTATAGTGTTCTGAATATCAAGTACCCTTGTTGATGTTTGGTTGATTCCCGATGAAATATACATGTTGTATGTCTTGCTGTCCTGGCGGCCAGCAGCGCTGCTGTTTTTGGGCAGCGGCGTTCCTCGCTGTTCCTTTGATCAAATCATCAAACCCTTTGGTGAAATTGTAGTTCATATCCTTGAACACGTCCCTGCAAAATGGTTTCTTCATAGGAGTTGAGAATTTAGAGATATGGTCATCACCGTGCCGCTGTCCCTGCTGTCTGGACAGATTGGCATCTCTGAGTGCTTTCGGCGTTCCCCGCTAATCCGCTGACCAAATCATAAATCCCTTTGACCTACATGTTCATGACATCCCTGCATATGATCCCACAAGTTGGTTCAGCTATCCAATCCATGATGGCCGAGATATAGAGACCGAATTGTCTGCCGCTCCTGCTGTCCAAACAGAAATGACCCTATTTTTGTCAGTGGCGTTCCCGTTGATCCATTGAACCTCTTGATCAACCCTTTGGATATGTTATCCTTTATATAGTTGCACACACCTCTGAAAAGTTTCATGGCTATATGATAAAGTATGAAAGATATATGCTCCTATCTTGTGGTCACTGTCCTGCTGTCCTGCTGTCCCGCAGCCGCACCACAGCGGGTTGGCACGAGCGTTCCCGTTGATTGACCACTCCGGTGATCAGCACCTTTGACCGTTGTGTGTATGATATACCTACACACATCCCTGCAAGTCAGCTTCATCATATGAATAATGACGCTTGAGTTATAATCATTGCCATGTCGCTACCCTTGCCATGCCGAACAACCACATAGTCGCATCTTGCAATCATGTTCTCCTACCAACGGATGGTCAAAACGTCACCTCCTTTTGCCATAACCTCCCTCATGCAGTACCTAGAAATCCCACAAAATATATTTCCATTTGTATTTGTTATAACCATGCAATCTATCATCATATTTCCCGCTGTCCTCCACCGGTTACGCTTAACCGATGCACAAATCGACATAACCTTGTTTTCCGTTGATCTAGCATCCACCTCAGTGCATTTGTTGGTCATGACATGTTCCAAAGTAACCTATTCACTTATCCAAAATCATTCCCTCATATCTCTAAGGAATATTCAGAACATAAGCCATTTGTGTAACCTCTCTTCCCACCTTAAATCCATGGTCTCCATGCGCTTAACATGATCTACCCGTCCAAACCACCACCACCATATTTGTCATGTTATGTTCTACAACCAGAGACAAATCTTGTTATCAATGTCATATCATGTTATCTATTATTCAATCCATGTCCTCCAATGGTGCTCATCGGCATACCACCAACTTGCAAATTTGTTCCATCCTAAGTGCATCTCTGATTGACATGCCCTCTTCATGTGACATGCCCTTACATGTTGCATGCATAATCCTTATATTTTGGTCATCATTTGCATCGTCCAGATAGAACGATGAGCTATATTTTAGTTAATCCTATCAAATCATATCACTACACCATGATCTTGTGACCGCTAAACACACTTGTCCTATTCAAGTCATCCTTTATGAACTCTCCTAAATTACATCCTCACCACAAGTAAACGTCTATCCTTACTATCAACCTTGATATGTCACTCCAGCTTAGTGATGGAAACATCATATCACTAATTATCATATATCCCTACGAGAATGCCACATGATGTATATCAATTCAATCTTATTCTCCAATGCACCAGTTTCTCTACCGCACACCATAACACATCATGCTCTACAAAGCCAAACCTTGTGCTTAAAACCTAATACATATTCAATCCTTTTTGTTATGTTAGATATGTTCTAATCCAAATTCCACCATGCTCATCTAATCCAATCCTTGCCACATATACCTTTCATCTCTCACATCATTTAATTGTGGTTCTTGTTTTGTTTAGTTTTCGTGCTCACACGATTATAGAACAAGCCATACGTTTTCAAACCTTTGTAATTTATTTTTATAATGCTTGGTGTACTGTTTTTAGGTTTGAATGTGAAGCTTGTGCTGGTTGTTGTGATCGTTAGAAGTGGAGCTATGCAAGGATGATCGTGAAGAAATTGGAGAGCCTGAAAAGCATTTGGAGGCAAGTGTAACATGAGTTTCCTTGTTGCCTAATAACCATTTAATCACATTTTCATATGCATGTGTCTAATATGATAAACCTATAAGGATTTTACCTAGAACTATTGATATCTTATATCCTTGTTACCTATGGGTTATTGCATATGGGTAGATTGGCTTAGTTGCTATCACCAACAATAATGATCTATAATATTGATTAATGATTATGCAACTATGGATGGAAGATGCTTTTAAGCAACATGGACAGAAGAGGGCTAGAGCATTGGGCCTTTTTGGTCGCTCTAGTCTGCCCTCCGTATGCATCTGAATCTTAAAGCGGCCACCCAGGATTTACCGTACAACCATGAGAATCACATGGCTCTGGTCTTAGATGAGTAACTAGATCTTCTCTATCTTGTTAGTAGTTACCGAAAGGCGCTAGAGGGGGGTCTAGGTTCAAGAATGGGTTCCGAGCCTGTCAAGATGTGTGCTGGGCTGCGGTCACATGGTGTGCCATTCTTGAAGGGGGCCTCCATTCGCCTTGCCGAAACCTTGCGTCTACTAACTTGTTAGAGCGACTAGTGAAAGGCTTCGTAGTGGTTCCCTGCCCGCTCACCTTGGCAGTGTTTGTGGGTCGACGGGCCCCGGGCATCTGGGAATTCACGACTCATGGTGAAAGTGTACACACTCTGCAGAGTTTGATCAAACTGATATATCAGCCGTGCTCACGGACACGAGCGGCCTGGATCCTTTTCGAGACAGATGATTTTATGGATGGCTCGAGATGATGAAATGATATTGATGATAATTATTATAATCCCACTGGGGTGCTAAGCATAACTTAGTTACATAGACTCTTAATAAGTAAAATATGACCAACTAAAAGTGCTTACCGCAGTTCAGCCGTGTCAGCTTTTTGAGCCTTGCAACCCCCTCATGTTATACTTGCTGAGCATGGTGAGCTGACGCTTGTGGTTTCACCAATAAAAATCCCGGATGGGTACCAGATGGTGGATAAAGTGAGGAGTTTCCAAAGGAGTTCCATGAGTACTAGGCGAGTGCTCCCCCAGTCAACCGTCCCTGTGGAGTATGGTGCCCCGAAGATAGAAGATGAAGACTAGTTTCCGTTGTGCTTTCATATATTTGTAAGTCTTAATGTAAATATGTTTCGCTATGTATTTAAGCATTGCTTATGGTATTTACCATATTTGACACTATATGTGTTCTGTGGACATCCTGGACACACATATAGTTAACGCTTGGTATTCTTCGGAAAACCAGGTGTGACAAAGTGGTATCAAAGCAGTGTTGACTGTAGGACGCTCAGCCTAGTTAGACATGGTCGTTTTCATATAGTTATTTTGGTAAAACCTAGTCTTTACTTTCTTCCCTTCGATTCTCTATGAAAAATAAAAATGCCCTTTAACGAAAACCCCTCGTTTCTCCAAGATCCATGAAGATTTATGGGACTATCAAGTTTCTACAACGATAAGAAGGGCATCGCCCCAAAGACTGAAGAGTTCAAGCTCATTTACCCTAAGCCTTTAGGATGTTGCTATCCCCGAGCGCTTTTTACGTTAGTAACGATTCTAGGAAAGTGGTAGTGTGATGTTATTAGGACCCCTTTATGTTAGTGTGTCTTAGCGTGGTTGATTGTTTTGTTCTTGTGTTCTTGTGTGATTTCGCTCTTTGCTTTGAGTGTAGCTTCAGCGAATCTCGGGACGAGATTCCTGTTAAGGGGGGTAGTGTTGTCACACCCCAAAATTTCTATTTTGGGATGTGACTAGAAAACACTTAAAACAAAACAAATAATTTTTACCATTTTCTAAAAATTCCAACATAGCTTAAGTTGTTAACATTCTGGATAATGGAAAATGTGAGTTTTCAAACATTTTGTGAACAATTTAAAGGTTTGTTGCATTCATGCCTTTGCATAGTGTTTTGTATGAAAAATGATTTCAAAAGTTTTCAAACACGCATAGGGTTTAATTGGAATCAAATTTCTCAAATCTTTGATCAAGTTCCCATTCATGATTAAATCCTTGGAACCATATACCTTGATCCTTATTCCAAAAACCTTGATGGCTCTTCAAATGTTCATCTTGCCATCACCCTAACACCTATTCTTTAAAGCTCTATTTAGTCATATCCTAATATGTTCTCTCTTTATCCCTTTTTTCCTTATATTTGAGATTCCAATCCTTTTTAATTGACTCTTGTTCAAATATCAAAACATATGCTTAATGATCAATCATTGTATCCCATATGCAACTCTACCATCACTTTGTTCAAGTGAAATCAATCACATGTTATGTACCCCTGTTAATCTCAGTTCCATCTTTCTTCTCGTTTCCTGACCTTTGGGCAATATATACATGGACTCTTTCTCCTCCACTCATTATCCTCTTGGTCAAACCCAAACATATTTTTGAACCATCCTTGAAAACCATACGGTCATGGTCTCACCATTTTGGAACGCTAAATTTCCCGAAACCTTATCGTGTCTCTACGAATTTAGCGAGCCGAGCTCAACACTATCATTCCATATTGTATTCTTGTTTTAATACAAGCACCTAAATCTATCCCATTAGTAAACCATATTCCCCATCTTTATTTCTATTGCTAATGGGTCAACCCAACTCATTGCGTCCTCCGACATCGCTTCGAACTGAATCCAGTTAAAACTTTGAGTTATCTTTCGCCGTGGGTCAAAGCCCAACCACCCTCCCCTTCTTTTGTGGTTCAACATAGAGTCCAACCAGCCCTCTACCTCTTCCTCTCACCTCTCCCACGTCACCCACCTGATGTCCTCTCCATCTTGCACAAAAATATCAACCAAGTCAAGAAAATATCAAGACAAGACCCTTTGCCATTCCAACCCTTTGGTCTCCCACCCTTTCCCCTTCAAGTATAACTCCCCCACAGCCCCCTCACTCCTCCCCCTTCAGTTCCCACGTCAAGAACAGAGGGGAGATGCCCCTCCTCTTCCTCATTCTCCCCCATGGCTGCCTCAACCAATCCCCAAATTTCCTCTCCATCCCGTCCATGGAAACGAAGTGTTTCGGCGATTGCAACCCATCTAAACACCTTGATTTCCTTCCCAAGCACCCAACAAGGATTTGGAGGAGTTCAACATCAACCTCCCTGCTCACCATGACGTGGTGGTTGCTTCTACCACCATGGATGTCGCCCCGATCAACCGCATCGCGAGAAGGATGCACCGTTGAACCGCGTTGTCATCACCGGCAATCGTTGATGAGTTTCCCCGCTCCACCCCACCAATACCCATGGTGAGAACCCTAAATCATGTCCCCCATAATGTTTTTATAGTGTTCTGAATATCAAGTACCCTTGTTGATGTTTGGTTGATTCCCGATGAAATATACATGTTGTATGTCTTGCTGTCCTGGCGGCCAGCAGCGCTGCTGTTTTTGGGCAGCGGCGTTCCTCGCTGTTCCTTTGATCAAATCATCAAACCCTTTGGTGAAATTGTAGTTCATATCCTTGAACACGTCCCTGCAAAATGGTTTCTTCATAGGAGTTGAGAATTTAGAGATATGGTCATCACCGTGCCGCTGTCCCTGCTGTCTGGACAGATTGACATCTCTGAGTGCTTTCGGCGTTCCCCGCTAATCCGCTGACCAAATCATAAATCCCTTTGACCTACATGTTCATGACATCCCTGCATATGATCCCACAAGTTGGTTCAGCTATCCAATCCATGATGGCCGAGATATAGAGACCGAATTGTCTGCCGCTCCTGCTGTCCAAACAGAAATGACCCTATTTTTGTCAGTGGCGTTCCCGTTGATCCATTGAACCTCTTGATCAACCCTTTGGATATGTTATCCTTTATATAGTTGCACACACCTCTGAAAAGTTTCATGGCTATATGATAAAGTATGAAAGATATATGCTCCTATCTTGTGGTCACTGTCCTGCTGTCCTGCTGTCCCGCAGCCGCACCACAGCGGGTTGGCACGAGCGTTCCCGTTGATTGACCACTCCGGTGATCAGCACCTTTGACCGTTGTGTGTATGATATACCTACACACATCCCTGCAAGTCAGCTTCATCATATGAATAATGACGCTTGAGTTATAATCATTGCCATGTCGCTACCCTTGCCATGCCGAACAACCACATAGTCGCATCTTGCAATCATGTTCTCCTACCAACGGATGGTCAAAACGTCACCTCCTTTTGCCATAACCTCCCTCATGCAGTACCTAGAAATCCCACAAAATATATTTCCATTTGTATTTGTTATAACCATGCAATCTATCATCATATTTCCCGCTGTCCTCCACCGGTTACGCTTAACCGATGCACAAATCGACATAACCTTGTTTTCCGTTGATCTAGCATCCACCTCAGTGCATTTGTTGGTCATGACATGTTCCAAAGTAACCTATTCACTTATCCAAAATCATTCCCTCATATCTCTAAGGAATATTCAGAACATAAGCCATTTGTGTAACCTCTCTTCCCACCTTAAATCCATGGTCTCCATGCGCTTAACATGATCTACCCGTCCAAACCACCACCACCATATTTGTCATGTTATGTTCTACAACCAGAGACAAATCTTGTTATCAATGTCATATCATGTTATCTATTATTCAATCCATGTCCTCCAATGGTGCTCATCGGCATACCACCAACTTGCAAATTTGTTCCATCCTAAGTGCATCTCTGATTGACATGCCCTCTTCATGTGACATGCCCTTACATGTTGCATGCATAATCCTTATATTTTGGTCATCATTTGCATCGTCCAGATAGAACGATGAGCTATATTTTAGTTAATCCTATCAAATCATATCACTACACCATGATCTTGTGACCGCTAAACACACTTGTCCTATTCAAGTCATCCTTTATGAACTCTCCTAAATTACATCCTCACCACAAGTAAACGTCTATCCTTACTATCAACCTTGATATGTCACTCCAGCTTAGTGATGGAAACATCATATCACTAATTATCATATATCCCTACGAGAATGCCACATGATGTATATCAATTCAATCTTATTCTCCAATGCACCAGTTTCTCTACCGCACACCATAACACATCATGCTCTACAAAGCCAAACCTTGTGCTTAAAACCTAATACATATTCAATCCTTTTTGTTATGTTAGATATGTTCTAATCCAAATTCCACCATGCTCATCTAATCCAATCCTTGCCACATATACCTTTCATCTCTCACATCATTTAATTGTGGTTCTTGTTTTGTTTAGTTTTCGTGCTCACACGATTATAGAACAAGCCATACGTTTTCAAACCTTTGTAATTTATTTTTATAATGCTTGGTGTACTGTTTTTAGGTTTGAATGTGAAGCTTGTGCTGGTTGTTGTGATCGTTAGAAGTGGAGCTATGCAAGGATGATCGTGAAGAAATTGGAGAGCCTGAAAAGCATTTGGAGGCAAGTGTAACATGAGTTTCCTTGTTGCCTAATAACCATTTAATCACATTTTCATATGCATGTGTCTAATATGATAAACCTATAAGGATTTTACCTAGAACTATTGATATCTTATATCCTTGTTACCTATGGGTTATTGCATATGGGTAGATTGGCTTAGTTGCTATCACCAACAATAATGATCTATAATATTGATTAATGATTATGCAACTATGGATGGAAGATGCTTTTAAGCAACATGGACAGAAGAGGGCTAGAGCATTGGGCCTTTTTGGTCGCTCTAGTCTGCCCTCCGTATGCATCTGAATCTTAAAGCGGCCACCCAGGATTTACCGTACAACCATGAGAATCACATGGCTCTGGTCTTAGATGAGTAACTAGATCTTCTCTATCTTGTTAGTAGTTACCGAAAGGTGCTAGAGGGGGGTCTAGGTTCAAGAATGGGTTCCGAGCCTGTCAAGATGTGTGCTGGGCTGCGGTCACATGGTGTGCCATTCTTGAAGGGGGCCTCCATTAGCCTTGCCGAAACCTTGCGTCTACTAACTTGTTAGAGCGACTAGTGAAAGGCTTCGTAGTGGTTCCCTGCCTGCTCACCTTGGCAGTGTTTGTGGGTCGACGGGCCCCGGGCATTTGGGAATTCACGACTCATGGTGAAAGTGTACACACTCTGCAGAGTTTGATCAAACTGATATATCAGCCATGCTCACGGACACGAGCGGCCTGGATCCTTTTCGAGACAGATGATTTTATGGATGGCTCGAGATGATGAAATGATATTGATGATAATTATTATAATCCCACTGGGGTGCTAAGCATAACTTAGTTACATAGACTCTTAATAAGTAAAATATGACCAACTAAAAGTGCTTACCGCAGTTCAGCCGTGTCAGCTTTTTGAGCCTTGCAACCCCCTCATGTTATACTTGCTGAGCATGGTGAGCTGACGCTTGTGGTTTCACCAATAAAAATCCCGGATGGGTACCAGATGGTGGATAAAGTGAGGAGTTTCCAAAGGAGTTCCATGAGTACTAGGCGAGTGCTCCCCCAGTCAACCGTCCCTGTGGAGTATGGTGCCCCGAAGATAGAAGATGAAGACTAGTTTCCGTTGTGCTTTCATATATTTGTAAGTCTTAATGTAAATATGTTTCGCTATGTATTTAAGCATTGCTTATGGTATTTACCATATTTGACACTATATGTGTTCTGTGGACATCCTGGGCACACATATAGTTAACGCTTGGTATTCTTCGGAAAACCAGGTGTGACAGTTAGCTAGTAAGATAAAATTTGAAAACCAAATAAAAACTTAGCTATATATTAGAGTGGTCTTAGAGTGTGTCTATAGTCAGTCTAGGTTAGAGTCAAATAAAAACTGGAGAACTTTAAAATTTTATCTTGGAGATGATGAGTAGTTGCTCTGCCGTAATTCCTTTCAAGTGTCTAGTTTTCAACCTTAAATTCTTCCGAGTTTTGGATACTACTATTTTGGCTTAAAAATTTACTCTGAACCTAATTTACTCTGAACCTGAAACTTGTGGAGGCATATCCTTGAGCTAAGTGTTGGTATAAATTAACTGCACTCTAAATAAGATTAATAATATCTAGGTATCCGCAAGCGCAAAGATAAAACAACCGATGTAGCACTTCACCAGACAATCCCGGTTTTAATATCGAACCCAAAGGAACAGTAGGTGATACTGACTAAGTCTATTGGCTCTTAACCCGATAATACAATCAATCCAGAGAATATCAAGAATGAGGAGATAACAAATGATTATCTAGATCCCACAACCGGTAAAATTTGAATAATATCGCTCTAATCGGGCAGTGACATGAATAAGAGGCGAAATCAGAGTTCCCTCCTACCAGACACTTATACACCTATCGATCCTATCAACGGGAAGTGGACTACAGAGGACTCAACATACCTGTCACCTACGCGATCTACCACTATCCGGCCAATTAGGGGACATTCACAAGTAATTATAGCCCAGACACCACGTCTACACTACAAACTACTACTTCAACTAAGGAGCTACCAAGATCAAAGCACTCAAATAGAGTTGTAAACTTAAGAACGAATAAGAACAAATGTTTACTTGAATCAGGATGTTGAATACAAAAGTACCTCAGAATGCAACTCTGGGCAAGGGAGCTGAATCTAGACGAACATAGCTACGAAGAAGCTCCGACAGGCTGGGACTCCTCCGAATCTCTACTCATCTACTCTATCTCTCTAATCTCTCTCTTTATTGCTAGCCTAGATCTAGTGGATATCTATCTAATGCTTCAGGGTCTTCATCTCTTGATCTGGCTCTCCTCTAGGGGGTATGCCTCTCTATTTATAGGCCGGTGGGATGCACGTATGCCGTAGGATTAAACCGACTTGAAACAAGGGCCCAGATGACTTCTAATAGGCGGTGGTAGAAGACTCCAGAAGGCGGCGTGGGAAACCCTAGGGGGGCGCCGGCCGGCCCTACCCTGGCGCTGGCCGGCCCCACCCTGCGGGGTTTCGGGCTCCGGTGCTTCGGGTGTGTTCCAGATGCTTCTAGCGTTCTCGTGAAGATGTTTCCTTGGAGGTTAAGTTTCGTGGTAATTATGCTCGTTAATCCTTCTTTTAAGCTTTTCTGCTAAGTCCCCTGAAAATAGACAATTCACCAAAACTCGTGGAATATGTCAGTAATAACCCTATTCTACTGAATATTCATGTTTAATGCAGGGATAATTGATAATAAAATTTGGATGATAACAGGTGTCAACAATTACCCCCCACACTTAGGCTTTTGCTCGTCCCAAGAAAAAGGTTGGTTTTAGGATGTAAGATTCTTAGAGAGAATGAAGCATTTAAAACATAACTTGAGAGTACATTATATAAAGCCAGTCTAGTCATGCATGTACTATGGAATTCAAAGTGTCTACCATGAATCTTTGTGTAGTTGAAGAACAGAATAGCTTGAAAACAGATCACTCTCTTCCTTTAGTTAAGTCAATTGGAGGGTATGCAATTTTGTAAATAAACTTAGCTTCACCTTCTCCTTTTGTGGTACTCTCGAATCACTGATATATCTGGTATTTTTGTATCCTTATCAAGGCATTAATGAAATTGCCTTCTTTATCCTACTTCTAAAAAGCTTTTGTGGATCTCAGGTAGGTAAAATGTGAAAACATACTTGCATTGTATTTGTTGTAAAGTCAAACAACGAATCCACAGAGAAATGAGGCATATAATTGAATCAAGCTTTATTTGGTGGAATATGGTGGAACCTAATTCTACCTTGCTCCTTTAGAAAACAAATCTCTCTTTTATATAATTTGAGCTTATTCAGAGAGTATGAGCTATCTTCTCTCTCTTTTTTTTTCAAGGGAGGCGAGCATCTAAGTACTCATTGTTTTAATTTCTTTGGACACTTGTCCATTTTTTATACTCCCTTATTCTTTTGCATAGCTCATACCTCTTTTGAATTTAGTAGTTGAGAGACTTTAACAAAACATGGAGCAATTATTTGGTAACTAAGCTATATAATTATTTTTGGTGCTTTCTCCCAGTGTAGGAGAGAAACTTTTTTAATAGAATAAATTGCTATTACTCCGGATTAGAGTAATGCTTATGTGGAATTGGCACTTGATTCGAAAATATGACAAATTTCTTCAAAGGGTTACAAAGATTGACCAAACTGAATACAAAGACAAGTATTATATGTAGCAGGCTTCTATCCTATATATGGCTTTGGTAGGACAATATTTTTACCACAAAGGAGAGGTATAACTAATCATTTAAATTTTCGAAATAAAATCTCCAAAGACAAAACATCAGGGATTGAGTTCTCATGATTCAACTATATCTTGTTTCACAACGACTTAAACAATCATGGGTCCCTATAAATAGTTTCCAATAGTAACATGATTCCGAGAAAAGTGTTATATAATTTATTCTTAAGCTATGAATTAAACAATCTCTTCGTCTCTTTTAAAAGTAATTTGGCATGTGAACTTTTAATTCGGATTGAAACGAAAATCGAAACATATGCAATTAAATTATATGGGGATCAAACCTGACCATGACCGAGCAGGGGATGCAGAGGGTGCAGGGGGGGCCAGCCGACCCAGGTAGGGCGCCGGGCGGTGCACCTCTATGGACCCACAAGGTCCACTTCGGTGTGCGAGGTCCTGGTTCGATTATCTTCCGAATTATGTGATTTTCCCGAGCGAATTGATTTCCACAGTCGCGATGTGCCTCCCCCACACTTATTTTCCTGCATACTTTTCTGCGCAACATGTGGAGACAACATGCGTACCAAAAATATAGAGAGTAGAGTAAACTTAAACATTAATATTGATAAAAAGAATAAGGCATTTTATTCAATAATAATACTAGATAACTCTGATAACTGACTGAGCTAACGACTGCCCTAACTCCATGGGCTTACCTAACACACTTAATATTATAAATCAAACCTAGCACACTCGATAATATAATCAAACCTAACACACTTGTGCCTTATTACATAGATAACGAGGGCAACTTAAGGCTGCCCTTTCTTTGCGAGATTCCTAATTTCTTCCTTAATATCACCAATCTCTTCTTTCAGCTGATCTTTTTCACGCTTGAGACAGTGAATTAACTTGACATTGACTTCTATCTGCTTAGTCATGTCGCTCATAATCTTGCTCCTTAAATCTTGATTCCTCTTTATACCCCCAACGGTGTTAGAGAGAGCTTCCATCTTCTCATTAAGGATGCGTAGAGAGAGCTGGGGCTGTCTAGAGACTTTCTCTAGTGCTGATGTAGATGTAGCCCGCTGTCTCTTGGGTGGAGGTGGTATGAACTCGGTGTAGCGGACTTGGCCTGGATGTGCACGAACTCCTTGGATGGCAGGGCGAGCAGTGGTGTACTTCGCACATACCAGCGTTCCATTCTTGTCGGTCTTGACCGACAGGAGTCGCTCATTGTCTCTAGGTGGAAGAAGTGGGGTGCCTCGGGGAATAGCGATCTGCTTCCCCCTGGTACCATCTTCTAGCAGCAGTCTCTCAGGTGGCGATGGCAGAGCAGGTTGAGCATGCGTGTAGTAGACTTGCTCGAACTGCTGGGGCACCGTAGCAAGATGCTTCGGTGGCACGACGGCGTGGTGCTTCGGGGGCACGATGGCAAGGAGCTTCGGCTGCATGAGGACGGATGGCCTTCAAGTCGTCGCCTTGGAGCTTGCCGGAGTCAGCGCCGATGACCGCTTTGCTTGCCATTGCTACTAGATCTAAACAAGAGAGTTTCTTTGGAGGAGAAAAAGGCAATGATGATGGGATGGCATTCAAGGGTGGTATAGGTACGTATTTATATGGTTTTCAGGAGACAGGATAAGATCAAATCTAGGTTCGACAGGATTCGTACGAAAGATTATCCATACGCATCGGGAATCTATGGGATTGTATTTAGGAAAGATAGAGAAAGAAAAGGGAACTTGAGTCAGAACCAAAGGGGACAGGGGGGCGCCGCCCGCCCCACTAGGTGACTTCCCTGATTGGCCGAGCTCGTGAAGCCTCTAGACTCTTCCTACTTCCTGTTAGTTGTGATGCGTGATAATTTTTCGTAATGAATAATGACGGGACTAAATAGTATAAAGTCCAGCCCGTCAACAACTTCTAAATTAAATGGTTCTAAAAATAATTTAAGTCGGTGACCATTTACCTTGAATAACGTACCTTCGTGTGATTATAGAGTTACCGCTCCATGTGGTGATGCATTCACAACCGTAAACGGTCCTTCCCATTTGCTTCTTAGTTTTTCAAGCCCGAATAATTTAAACCTGGAATTAAAAAGTAATACCTTATCTCCTGGTGCAAACTACTTCTTCTTGATCCTCTTGTCATGCCATCTTTTTGTTCTTTCTTTATAGATCTTTGAACTGTGATAAGCCTTTTCTCTCCATTCTTCTAATTCTGATAATTGTATTTTTCTCTTTTCTCCAGCGGCTTCAAAGTTCATATTTCATCTCTTAATAGCCCAGTGAGCTTTATGCTCTAACTCCACTGGTAAATGACAGGTCTTACCATATACTAGCTGGTAAGGTGACATACCCAAAGGTGTCTTGTATGCGGTCCGATATGCCCAAAGTGCTTCTGGTAATCGGTCCTTCCATTCAGTACCCATTTCATTTATTGTTTTCTATAGAATATTCTTGATCTGTTTGTTTGATGTTTCTACCTGGCCACTTGTCTGAGGATGGCATGGAGTAGCTACATTATGACGGATGCCATGAGCTTGCAAGTATCGACGAAACTTTTTATCAGCGAAGTGTGTTCCTCCGTCACTAATGACCATCCTTGGTGTCCCAAACCTTGGAAATATAATCTCTTCGAACATCTTCTTTGAATGTTTGGAATCAGCATTCATGCATGGCATAGCTTCTACCCACTTGGTACATAGTCAACTGCCACCAGAATGTATTCACAATTTCTTGATTTCACAAATGGTCCCATGTAATCAATTCTCCAGACATCAAAGAGCTCGATCTAGAGATTGTTGGTGAGTGGCATAGCATCTCTTGCATTGATATTTCCGTGCCTCTGACATGATCCACATCTCCGGACAAAATCTTTGGTGTCTTCATACATAGTTGGCCAAAAGAACCCACTCTGCCAGATTTTAGCATGAGTGCGGAATACTCCATAATGACCTCCATATGATGATGCATGGCATTTTTGAATGATCTGCATGCCCTCTTCTACTGGTACACATCTTCTAAGTAATCCATCTAAACAAATTCTGAAGAGGTATGGTGGATCCCATATGTGGAGACGACTTTCATAAATAAGCTTCTTTTTATTTTCCCCTGGTGGTACATAACCTGCAACCATAAAGTTGACAATATTCGCGTACCAAGGGTCTGACTTGGTCACTTTAAACAACATGTCATCTCTCAATGAGTCATTAATAGGCAATTCCTGAGGTTTCTCAAAGTGTATTCTAGAAAAGTGATCAGCAACTGGATTTTCTATTCCTCTTCTATCTTTAATTTCTAAGTCAAATTCTTGGAGTAACAAAATCCATCTTATCAAACGAGGTTTAGCATCTTTCTTAGTGAGCAAATATTTTAAAGCAACATGATCAGAATAAACAATTACTTTTGCTCCTAATAAGTAAGATCTAAATTTATCAATAGCAAAAACAACAGTCAGGAGTTCTTTTTCAGTTGTTGCATAATTTAATTATGCTCCTGTCATAGTTTTACTAGCATAAGCAATTGCATGATGCTTCTTATCTTTTGTTTGTCCTAATACTGCCCCTACAGCATAATCACTAGCATCACACATAATTTCAAAAGGTAAAGACCAATCGAGGGGTTGAATGATTAGTGCTGATGTAAATGCTTCTTTCAGAATATTAAAAGATTTTAAAAATGCATCATCAAATTCAAAAGGAACATCCTTGGCTAGCAAGTTAGTCAGTGGTCTAGCAATATGTGAAAAATCTTTTATAAATCTGCGATAAAAACCACAGTGACCAAGAAAACTTCAGATTCCTTTTATATTAACAGGTGGAGGTAGTTGTTCAATTACTTCAATTTTTTCCTTATCTACCTCTATACCTCTTTTAGACACTAAATGTCCTAGCACTATTCCTTCTCTAACCATAAAATAACATTTTTTCCAATTAAGGACTAAGTGCTTTTCTTCGCATCTTTGCAAAACCTTATCTAAATTTTCTAGACAATCATCAAAAGTTTTTCCATAAACTGAAAAATCATCCATAAAAACTTCCATGATTTCTTCTGTCATTTCAGAAAATATAGACATCATATATCTGTGAAAAGAAGCAGGTGCATTACATAATCCAAAAGACATTCTACGATAAGCATAAGTTCCATAAGGACATTAAAAGTGGTTTTGCTTTGATCATCAGGGTGGATAGTAATTTGGTGATATCCAGAATAACCATCAAGGAAACAAAAGAATGAATTATTTGCCAAATGCTCTAACATCTCATCAATGAAGGGCAGCGGAAAATGATCTTTCTTGGTTGCTTTATTGAGTTTTCTATAGTCTATACACATTCGCCATCCTATAACAGTTCTCTGGGGTATCAATTCATTTTTATCATTTTTAACTACGGTCATACCACTCTTTTTAGGTATAACTTGAACAGGGCTTACCCACTCACTATCCGGAACAGGATAAATAATTCCAGCATGCAAAAGTTTCAAGATCTCTTTCTTAACAACTTCCCTCATCGCATTTTGAAGCCTACGTTGGGGCTCTCTAGAAGGTGTTATCTCTGGGTTGGTTGGAATACGATGGGTGCATAAAACGGGACTAATCCCCTTAAGGTCTTGGAGTGAATAACCAAAAGCAGCACGATGTTTTTTCAGACAGTTATTAATCTAAAAGGCTCTTCATCAGAAAGTTTGTCACTAATAATCACAGGAGAATCTTGATCATTATTCAGAAAAACATACTTAAGACCAGAAGGTAGTTGCTTAAGCTCAATAGAAGGTTTAGGTGGCTCTAGTAATTCATCCAGAGGTTCAGGATCAATCGGATCCTCTTCCTCTTCATTAATGAAGAATTGAGTATCATCCTCTAAATTAGGTTCAATAAATTCCTCAAATGACACAGCCTTAACTTCTTCTATCGGTTCTAACTCAGGAGGTGGCTCTGCCTTAACTTTTAATGCATGAGTTATAGGCACTGACAGATTAAATCCCTTCCCAAGTTTAACATCTAAATTGCCCGCACAACCTTCTCGCAAAAGTTTTCCTATCAGTAACCCAATCAATACATCAAAATCCCAAACATCAAAGATATAGAAATTCAGCAAAATTCAAAATTCGTTAATCACAATAGGAAGAGAAGATAAAACACTTGAACTAGGAATAATATGTCCTGAACGATTTGTCAATAATTTATTTGTAGGAATTAATGGAATATCTTTTAAGAATTTTTCAGCAAATGTAAGAGACAAAATATTGACACCTGCTACTGGATTATAAAAGGCATCAAAAGGATATGCATCAATTTGACATTTAATAGTAATGGCAGGAGAATTTAAACGAATTATATCATTTGAAAGCTCAGATTCTATCAACCACTCATTACTCATAACAAAAATTAATTCTCTAGTTATCTCTCTAAGAAATTTTAAATCAGCAGGATATGAAATATTAAAACTTTTAAAATTCATAGGCTCTTGTGGTTTTATAATTTTATGATAGCGTGAGGTGTTTCCATAATCATCAAAAAGTTTATCCTCAAATTCAAGCATTAAATCAGAAATAGGAATTATCTCCTTCTCATCAGATAGTTCAGGTAAAGGTTGAGATGAATCAGACAAAAGTTTAGAATCAAAGGACAAAAATTCATCTTCTAACAATTTTTCTTTTTCTTTAGGAAGACCAATTAAGATATTAGTAAGAATAGTTTTAGCATGTGAAGCAGTAATATGCATAAATGCTCCTCCTGCAGCCAAATTAAGGTATTCTTTATTTTTATCATCAAGGCCTAAAAAGAAATGTTGCAAAAGCATTGGTTCTGACAAAGCAAGATTAGGTCCAGAATTTATAAATTCATCGAAGCGTTCTCAAGCCTTGCCTAATGATTCGTTCTCTAATTGTTTAAATCCAATAATTTCAAAACGAAGTTTAGCGACCTTTTCGATAGGGAAAAATTTAAGACAAAAATTAGCATGTAATACTTCCCAATCTCCTTGGCTACTCCCAACATGGTGATTATACCATTTCTTTGCTTTCCCCGTTAATGAAAAGGAAAAGAGTTTCCATCTTAAAGTTTCATCTACCATGCCCTTAATGTGCAAACATCAACATGTCTACTCAAAATCGGCTAAATGGGAACAGGGGTTTTCGCTAAAACTACCAGAAAAAATGTGATCCTGAACTAATTTAATTAATCCTGGGCGTAACTCATAGCCAGATGATGTGATAGGTAAAGATGATTCTTTTAGCTGGAGATACGATCCCGATGGTGCTCCATATTGATATAAAAGTTGGGACGTGAGTTCCATACTTTAAGAGATAAAAGATAAAAGTATAATACAAGATTAAGATAGACTAAGCCAAAATCAGCAAACCATTCCCCGGTAACGGCGCTAGAAATGCTTGTAGGTATAAATTAATTGCACTCTAAATAAGATTAATAATATCTAGGTATCCGCAAGCGCACAGATAAAATAACCGATGTAGCACTTCACCAGACAATCCCGATTTTAATATCGAACCCAAAGGAACAGTAGGTGATACTGACTAAGTCTATTGGCTCTTAACCCGATAATATAATTAATCCAGAGAATATCAAGAATGAGGAGATAACAAATGATTATCTAGATCCCACAACCGGTAAACTTTGAATAATATCGCTCTAATCGGGCAGTGACATGAATAAGAGGCGAAATCAGAGTTCCCTCCTACCAAACACTTATACATCTATCGATTCTATCAACGGGAAGTGGACTATAGAGGATTCAACGCAGCTGTCACCTACGCGATCTACCACTATCCGGCCAATCAGGGGACATTCACAAGTAATTAAAGCTCAGACACCACGTCTACACTACAAACTACTACTTCAACCAAGGAGCTACCAAGATCAAAGCACTCAAATAGAGTTGTAAACTTAATAACGAATAAGAACAAATGCTTACTTGAATCAGGATGTTGAATACAAAAGTACCTCAGAATGCAACTCCGGTCGAGGGAGCTGAATCCAGACGAACACAGCTACGAAGAAGCTCCGACAGGCCGGGACTCCTCTGATTCTCTACTCATCTACTCTATCTCTCTAATCTCTCTCTTGATTGCTAGCCTAGATCTAGTGGATATCTATCTAATGCTTCAGGGTCTTCATCTCTTGATCTGACTCTCCTCCAGGGGGTATGCCTCTCTATTTATAGGCTGGTGGGATGCACGTATGCCGTAGGATCAAACCGACTTGAAATAAGGGCCCAGATGACTTCTAATAGGCGGTGGTAGAAGACACTAGAAGGCGGCACGGGGAAACCCTAGGGGGGCACCGACCGGCCCCACCCTGTGGGGTTTCGGGCTTCGGTGCTTCGGGTGTGTTCCAGATGCTTCTAGCGTTCTCGTGAAGATGTTTCCTTGGCAGTTAAGTTTTGTGGTAATTATGCTCTTTAATCCTTCTTTTAAGCTTTTCTGGAAAGTCCCCTAGAAAATAGACAATTCACCAAAACTCGTGGAATCTATCAGTAATAACTCTATTCTACTGGATATTCATGTTTAATGCAGGGATAATTGATAATAAAATTTGGGTGATAACAGGTGTCAACACTAAGTCTAGGTGATTGATTGATATGATACATGAAGGTTGAGCTGCTATTTATCTTATTCCTAGCAATACTAAGTTCTGGAGATTTATTTTAAATTTAAAATCTTACATGATGAGCTCTTGTATGACAAAGTGTGAATTCCTACTAAAGCCATATATGATACATTTAGAGATAGGAAAACCTTTGCGCATTTATGCTGCTTGCTTTGCATTAAGTTTAGTCAACCTTTGTTGTATACCTTATGAGAGTCTTGTCATGCTTTTAAAATTAAGATCACTTACACACTCCACCCACATATGCTTACTCCTACTCTGGGAGTAAGCGCAATCATTTTCCACTTCCAATCAGATCCACCTTAAAAATGTTTTTCTCCTACACTGGGAGTAAAAACCCAAAAATATACCCTATAGGACAGCCCCTGTTTAATTGCTCTAAGTTTTTATCATTATCTGTCTAATTATTTATATTCAAAGGATGCATGTGGCTATGCAAAAGTATTGAAAAAAAGAGAAAAGGGAGTAAAAGATGGACAAGTGTCCCAACAATTAAAACAGTGGGTGCTCGCCTCCCTGAAAAAGAGAGAGAGAAAGAAAAGAAGAAAAAGGAAATAAAGATAGCCCATGTTTTCCCGAAAAGTTCTAGGTTCCAAGAGAGAGATCTATTTTTAAAGAGCAAAAGTAGAATTAGGATTAACCACCTTATATATACCTATCCACCATATTCCATACACATGTACATCTTGGTTTGATTGTATGACTTGACTCTCTGGGGATCCATTGTTTGACTTTACAATATATGAATTGCAAGTATGCTCATCCTTGTTATTGCCATTCCTATAAGCTCCACTATAATCCTTAGTTGTAGGAAGGCATAACATCATTAATGCCTCAGTGAGATCCATAAATACCACATATATTAAGAGACTTGAGGGTGTCATACAATTAAGCTCTGAGTTTTATTTCGAAAACTTTCAAAACTCCGGAATATTGGTACTGTGAAGAATTTGAGACATAGTGCTTGACTTGATTGTTCTATCTTTCAATTGCTCAAGACTTATGCAAAAGCTGAGAAGCTCCATAGTTAAAGATACAATGGGTAAGTTTGAAAGTTAGAGCAGTTTTGTCTAATCCGGAGGAGAATTTCTGTTTGAAAGCATGTATACTTGGAAAGTATGAAAGCATTATAGCAACTCCTGATCCAAATACTTTGGTAAATTAGGCTTAGTTTATTTGCCATGGGACTGGCAAACAGGTAAGCTTGGGGGTGTTGTTGACGGTGGATAACGTCAACTTTTATTAGAACTTTAGACATGAAAGGACACATGAATACACAATAGTCTAGGATTTTAACAGACAACTTCCATGAGTTTTGCATGTTCTGTATTTTCCAGGAGCTATTCCAGAAAAGCGTAAAAGAGGGATTAAAGACGAAACTTAACCGCGAAGTAAAACATCGTCATCGGAACACTAGAAGGCTCTGGAACACACCCAAGCAACCGGGGCCCAGGACCCCACAAAGTGGGGCCGGCCGGCGCCCCCTAGGGTTTCGGCCCCTGCCTTCTGGAGTCTTCTTCCATCGCCTCCCACGATGCATCTCGGCCCTTGTTTCAAGTCGGTTTGATCCAACGGCGCGTATTCATCCCACCGGGCTATAAATAAAGGGGCAGACCCCCTGGAGGCATCCCTATTCCTGAGCTTCAATTCAATATCTCCAGTTAGGGTTAGATGTAGCAATTAGGAGAGACTAGTTCTTCTAGATCTAGTCTTGTTTAGAGAAGTAGAGAGATAGAGTAGAGGAGTAGAGATTCGGAGGAGTTCCGGCCTGTCGGCGCTTCTCCGTAGCTGTATTCTTCTGGATTCATCTTCCTCGCCCGAAGCTACGTTCTAAGGTACTTTTGTATTCAACTTCTAATTCAAGTAAGCGTTTGTTCTTATTAGTTCTTAAGTTTGCAACTCATATTGAATACTTTGATCTTGGTAATTGCTTGATTGAAGTAGTACTTCATAGTGTAGGCGTGGTGCCTAGAGGTGACAGCTACGTTGATTCCTCTGTAGTCCACTTCCCGTTGATAGGATCGATAGGTGTATAAGTGTTTCGTAGGAGGGAACTCTGATTTCCACTCTTATTCATTTCACTGCCCAGTTAGAACGATATTATTCAAAGCTTACCGGTTGTTGGAACTAGATAATCATTAGATATTTCCTCTTTCTTGATATTATCTAGTCTAATTGTAGGGTTAAGTTCATCGGCTTGGTCATTATCACCTACTGTTCCTTGTGGATACGATATTTAAAACCTCCGGGAGAAATGTGACAGCGGTATATTATCTGTGCGCTTGCGCAAGCGCACAGATAATATTTGCTATGCCATGGGACGTTGCCATTTCATGGTCCAGCAACGCCAAAGACGTTGTAATATTTTCTGTTGCCACACCTCAAAACGTAGCAACATCATCGGGTTGCAACGCCACTGGGGTTACAACAGAACCCATGCATTTGCAACACCGATTAGCAAAATGTTGCAGCAGCCTATTGCCACGCAAGGACTTGCAACGCCTCCCAACGCTTTACTTGTGTTGCGATTGCTGCTACCGCAACGCTTTCGGACCTATCGCAACACTTTTGGGGCGTTGAAACAGGGTCTGAATCACATAGTGTGCGGATAATCTGAATACAATCTTATTTAGTAGAGTGCAGTTAATTTATACCAACAGTAGATCAAAAGCTCTATAGATCAATGATTGGAAGTCTCCTTTATGTGACCGCATCTCGACCGGATGTCATGTTTAGTGTGTGCATGTGTGCAAGATTCCAAGCGTCGCCAAGAGAAAGTCATTTGAAAGCCGCAAAGAGAATATTGAGGTATTTGAAGGGCACACAAGATGTTGGGTTGTGGTATCCTAAGGGGTCCAACTTTGAGCTTATTGGATATTCGGACTCTGACTATGCCGGTTGCAAAGTGGATAGAAAGAGCACTAGTGGAACTTGTCAATTACTTAGAAGGTCACTTGTATCTTGGTCATCAAAGAAGCAAAATAGTGTTGCTCTCTCAACGGCCGAAGCGGAGTATATTAGTGCCGGAAGTTGTTGTGCACAACTCCTTTGGATGAAGGCAACTTTGAGTGATTTTGGATTGAAATACAAGAAAGTGCCTTTGCTATGTGACAATGAGAGTGCTATCAAGCTAACCAACAACCCCGTGCAACATTCAAGAACAAAGCACATTGATATAAGGCATCACTTCATTAGAGATCACCAAATCAAAGGGGACATTGCAATTGAAAATGTTGGCACCGAAGATCAATTATCGGATATCTTTACCAAGCCACTTGAGGAATCAAGATTTTGCAAGTTGAGAAGTGAGCTAAACATACTAGACTACTCCAACATGAAGTGAAAAGCATCCCACATTATATAACATGCCTCTCCTTCGACTAAATCAAGGTAAGATTGGTTGACATGGCATTCATACTATGATAAGGACTTGTTTAGTGCATATAGACATAAAATGCATGTTATAGGCTCATTCATGAAAAATAAATGATTTTGATGTATATATGGTACCACTAATGTTTTATGTGTTTGAATGACCTAGTGGTAGCATATGACATATTGATGAGCTTGCAAACCTAGTGTTGAATTTAGCACATGAGCTCTTAATATGTAACTTAACATGGTCAAGATAACCCCACTAGTGAGGTGTGAAGAAGCTTGTCCTTGGATCAAACTTAGTTACATACTCTAAGCAAGTAATCTAAATTGAACCAAAGTGAAAATGAACTAAACCCCATTAATTCACTTGATTCTCTCATAATTTGCACCATTTTTGGTGATTGTTGACAAAGGGAAAGAAGAAATTCACAAAGATAAGAAAGGAAAGGGGTCAATTAAAATAAGAAAGGAAATGGGTCAATTAAACAATAAAATTTGAGAGCACACAAGTAGGGGGAGCAAGCTCATGAATAAGTTGTTGCATTTGATTGTGCATTAATATATGAATTGTTGCATTGTCAAACTTCAATTCCTATACTCGCTTGATTGGTGTAATGCTTAGAAATAAGATTTGAATGGTGTTTGACAAACTAGCATGCATAGGACATACTTTTTATACAAAGTACCTCTCCTGTTTAAATGTTGATCTCATGAGGTATTTTGAGTTTGTGATGCATGACTGTTGACACTTCTTAGCGCAATCACCAGAGACAGGGTGTTAGGCTATCTTTGATAATGGCGCTAGAAGTGACTAGGGGTATTTCTTATGTCTATTGGATAATTCCGCAAGCGCACAGAATATACCGATGTAGCACTTCACCCGTGAGTACTCCAAGGTATCGTTATTTATTTTTATCCCAAGGGAATGCAATTGCTAGAAATGTTAATAGAAGGAGATCCTTAAATCTATCTCAACTTAATAGTAACTAGTGTAGATGGGGTAATAGAAGTATCATAGGAAGGTGATGATTCAAGGATAACAAATGAAATATTAAAAGATAACTAGTGTAGTATATCTAGGTGGGAGGACAACGAGTGAGAAAGATCCCTGTGATTCAAGCTCTACTCCTGTGATCCAATCTTATCAAGTAGATGAAACTACTAAGACTGCTACCTTACTTCAAGTATTGCCGGGGATAGTCCAAAACAATAGAGGATATAACCTCTACTCGAAGCGGCTATGCTCTTATGGGAGCCTACCTTTTAAGAACTTGCCTAAAACACGTGGAGGGATACTAAGACTCGACAGGGCTGTCACCACCTGCTGGCACCCACAAACAATCCATGCGACAAGCGGCATTCAAAGGTAAGATCTAGTCTAAGCACCATGCTTACACTAATTCTTACTACTCTAGCTGTGATCAAGGCAACTAAAGCACCCTATGACAGGCGATGAACAGCAAACAAGAGTTGGTTATAGGATCACAATCTAGTAAGTAACAACTAAGAAATAAGATAGAACACAACAATACTATTGCCAGAATAATATTGCACTAATTCAATACTCAATAAAATAAAGCAGGAATATTATATTAAAGTAAATAAGTTTTACAGAAAGAGAAAGATACAAGAGCTATACCAGACTCTCCAGCAGACGAGTCCGAAGACCCCGAGGGCAGCTCGACTCAACTCTAACTCCCACACTAGGCCACAATTACTACCACAATAAACTTCACTTGTATCTTGATTGAATCATGTCTTGAGAGGGTGGAGGAAGCCTCTATTTATAGGGGAGTTGGAGAGGTGCCATGTCAGCGATCCGCGTGCTCCTTCATTCTCCTCCCTTGGATAAACCGTCATTGAAACCGCCTCAAATGAACGGCAGTGGTAAAACCATCACGTGGGAAGCTTGCAGAAGGTCGGTGAATCGAGGCGGTGGCCTGGACCCACCAAGGGTGGGTCGGCCGACCCCCCTATGGCAAGGTGGGCCTACCACCAGGGTCCCCACCTATCATAGAGCATGGCTATGTACTGAGTTTGCTTGGTTCTTTTTGGTTCACGCCTTGATCCATGTGCTTTGATCTTCCACCGTTGATTGGAAACACAGCTTTGATCCAAATGTGGAATTGAGCTAGATGGTGAGTCACATGGATTGTGCCATGTCAGCAGAGCCCTGGTGGACCCCACATGTGGGTTGGCCGAACCCCATGTGGGCCCTCCAGGTGCTCCACTCTCTTCGATGTGCTTTCTTGAGTCATGTTTTTGAAGTGTGATAGCCTGGTGGCCAATTATGTGGGTCGGACGACCCACTAAGTTGGCCTCCAAGTGCTCCAATATGTCCTGATTTGAACTTCCCTGCGTTCACAAGCTAAGGGTACAAGTGGAACTAGTTACTGGATAAAATATGTGCATGTTATGCTTATCCTTCCTTGAATCCGAGGCATGTTGACGGTGTTAGAGTGCGGATTTTATTGCTTATCCACAGTCAACAAGATCCCCCAAGCTTAACCTTTGCTCATCCCGAGCAAATAATTAGACTTAGTCTCAGTGGATCAGGAGTTACTACAATGTTCATATTTCAAAAGTACCATGTGTACAACAAAATACTTCTCTTTGAATGGAAAAATTGGCTATAAAAATTTATCCATATTACCTTAGTTCTTTATGGGACTGATGGCCTTTCCTTTGCCTTAGGTGGTTGAGAGACAGAACAGTTTAATTTGAGCACTAATTTTCTCATTCTTTACAAGTTTTACACTGGGGGTTTTTAGCAATGTTTTTCAAAAGAAAACTTAATGTTTCTTATATGGTTCTCTCATGTCGCTCAAACGGTGTATGATTCCTTACGAAGGCACAAAGTAAATGTTGCCTTCCCTTTTCATCCTACTTCTAAAATGGCTTATGTGGAGCTTAGGTAGGAATGAAAGGATATAGCATACTTACTTTGCATATATTGTAGAGTCAAAGCTTGGATCCAAAGAGAGAAGTTTCATGCCCTTAGATCAAGATGTGCATGTGAGTAGAAAATAATGGACTGAAAATGCTCCTCTATTTGAAAGTGTATCTCTCTAATAAATTTTTGAGACATGGCTATCATTTTATTTTCTTTTATTCATGAGCCTAGAATTGCTCATATTTTCTTTTCTTTTCTATTGACTTCCTTGTGTCCATATTTCTTCTTTTTCTTTTTCTTTCATTATGCATAGCCTTTTGTCTCTTCTACCTTATTGACTGAGAGAGAGATAATTTATGACTCTAACACAGGGGCATTTATTTGGTGGAAATAAGTGGCATGTTGTTGCATACTTCCAGTGTAGAAGTAGCATAAATGTGAGTGGTGTGTACATAATCTTGATCTTGGGAGCATGATAAGCCTCTCAATAAGGATCAATAAGACTTGACAAAACTCAATACAAAGCAAATAGCTTATTTGGAAGGTTTTAAACATGTATAGCATATAAGGCTGTGGTAGGAATTTATCACCATTGAGGAACAATAAGATTTTGATTTTTCTAAGAAATAAATCTCCAGTAATCATGCATGCTTAGAACAATATTATAGCAGCTCTTGTCTTACCATATCATATCTCACAACAACTTAGACATAGTTCTAGCAATTGCAGCCCACAAAATTTTTAGGTTCATGATGATTTTCAATGAGCCAAGTAATCCATACTCAAATAAATACTAAGTGTTAGACTAGGCATTAAAGAAATATTAACAGAGCAACTATTCATCATTTCCATGAGAAAGGTAAACATGCATGACATATATAACATGAAAAAGTAATAATAGACATGGGAAATATTTTTGGCATTTTTATAATTTTCGATTTTTTAAGTAAAGCAGTAAATGCATCAAATTAAATACAAAATATTGAGGTAGAATACTTACCTTAGTGGGGGAGAGAATCTCCCCCAAGCTTGAACTTTTGTAGATGTCTCACTGAAGTGGACGCGGTGGGTATGGTGGTGGATAGTGAGGAGGATACTGTGGTGGATATGCTGGTGGGTATGGCCGAGGGAACTGTTGTGGGTGCTGTGGAATGTATGGTGGTGGTGGTATGTTGTGGTGTGCGTAGAGAGCAGCCCACTATCTACCACTCTGCTCCTGAAAGTTTTGGAGCTGCTGCTGGGTTTGTGCAGTGATGTTGTGAATGGCCTCATGGCCAGCCCGCAGCACACCAAACTGGCTGGTGAGCAGTTCCACGTCGTGAAGGTGACTCCGTGTCCCTGCATCCTGAAAAGAAGAGTGGGAGAATCTGGCACTTTGTGCCCCTGACCGACGCCTCCCTCCAGAACTGGAGGCCTGCATTGCATTTGACCTGTCTGCATAGGTACTGTCATCTTCTTCAGACGATTCATTACACTGTGCAGCGCGTGTTCTTCCACGGGTGGCAGGTCCTAAAAAACTCCAACGGCCACCTACTCCTGCAATGTTAGGTATTAAAGGGTGGCCCCCATACAATTTTAATTCTGCGGAAGGCAAAGTGAGTCTTGTAGTGGAATTATGGAATTTAAATTCAATCGTTCCTTGGGGACCACCAGCAATAATGTGTGCTTTAATGAAATACTCTTCGTCAAGTATGGTTCTGGTGGTGTTTAAGTAATCATTAAATCCATGAAGCATTTAAAGATAGCTACAAAACTTTGTAATGATAGACGTGAAATCAAAAGAGCCAATCCTTGAAGGTGCAGATTTCTAATGTTCTACCATGGCTTTTACAGGTAACACTCGGATTTTATGAACCATGGCATACTTATTCTTAAATCAACTTCCCTAACAATTCTCACATCATCCCGGGGAAATAAAGTGATTCCTAGCCATCTGTGCAAAAAGCGAAGTGTGGGGTTGCAAATATGACTAGTGCGCGGTTTCTCCATTGCATTTTCCCCTGTTATTTCATGCCAGAATTCAAGCTTATTGAACCTACGGGTAGTAGCTTCCAAGTTTGTAGTGCAGTTTATAAAACCTAGACCAGCACTAAATTGCTCTCAAGAAAGATCATAATCTTGGTTAAACAAGCGAAAATAGATGTTGTCTCTGGTTGTTTTTACCATGCACATAAATTCTAAAGTGAGACTTCTGCTACCAGGGAAGTTAGAGAAATCCCAGAATTCACCCCAACCTATTGCGCAAAAAACATCAAAGAACTCCTCATACATACCTGTGCGTTGGAGGAGTTCTAAATCAATTACCTCCGTGTGTTCGAAGTTGCGGTTTCGGATTGAGTTGAGAATGAGCAGTTCTTCTGGAGTGACCCAAATTCATGTTTCTGGGTCTTGTGTTCTGGCAGGTTGTTCCTCTTCGTCGGACTCTTCATTTCCTGCCTCGTGATGTTGGGGTGGTTGTCCAATGTTCTGTCTGCTTCCACTCTGCACTGGCAGAGTTTATCTGGAAGCTTGTTCATCGTCTGACCCTGGAGCCGTATCTCAGTGTCATGAGAGGATGGTTCCACGCTTGAGCACCCATGTTTGGTTTTGGGTAATTGATGAAACCTAGTTTGCTAATATTTTCTCTAAGTGTTTCATGAGATTAATTAGCAAACAACAAGATGGAGCAAAGGACCGGGTCGGTGTAGCCACAAGAGAAGGGCATTGACGGCGTCCATGCAAATGGTGTAAGCCCATCAACAAGAGGAGAAAGCCCTAATGACGGCATCCATAAAAATGGTGTAAGTCCATCATCAAAAGGTGTCCACAAGCTTCATCAAGAGATGAGAAGGAAGATGGTGAAAAGCTAGGAGCTCAAGGCAAAGGTATAACCAATAGGAGATCTTTTGTTTTTGGTGATCAAGACTCTATAGAGAGAGCGATCACATTTAGGATAGATAGTTGTACTATCAAGAGAGGAGAAACCGTTTGTGAAATGCGGTTATCAAAGTGCCACTAGATGTTCATATTCATTGCATATGCATGTAGATGCTAGTGACACTAACAAAACCCGCTGAAAACTCTTTGGAAAAGTGCTAACACACGTGCACTAAAGTGAGAGACACTTTGGAGTGTTAACGCATTTGGAAACGGGGTGTTGTTTGAGTGGTAGAGAAAGCTTAGCAGGATTCTGCGCTTTTCGGTGATTTCTCAGTATAGAAAAGTTCCCCAGAAACTTGTCAAAGTTGTCCAGTGGCTAACTCTTTGAAAAGGTGCAAAAACGTGTGCACCGGACGCTGGGAGCATCCGGTGGGGTAGCACCGGACACGTCCGGTGTGAACCCTGTGCTTTCGGGTCGGTTTGGTAAAGTTTTCATCGGATGCGCTGGGAACACTGTTCCAGCGTCCGGTGCATATGACGTGGCGAGTAGCAGAAAGCCGTTGGAGCGGCAGACGCCGAGGAGCGTCCGGTGACCCTGCATCGGACGCGTCCGGTGAGCAAATGTGATCTCCGGAACCTCTCTGGAACCACACCGTACACGGGCGTCGGAGCGTCCGGTGTGATGGCCCCGCGTCCGGTGTGAGCGCGCGCAGCGGGCGAATTCAACGGCTAGTACACGTGTTGCTGGGAGATACATCAGATGCTGCACCGGACGCGTCCATTGTGAACTAAACGAGCGTCCGGTTGTCGACGGAATACCGGCGATAGTCTACCGAGGGGTATGCCCGCGGTAGTAGATGAGACGGTGAGGGTGCGCCTGAGACGAACGAGGGAGCACAATTCGTGCGAGACGGAGATTTAGACAGGTTTAGGCCGCCACGAGGCGTAATACCCTACGTCCTGTATGTTGCTGTGTTGTATTGCTAGTAGATTAGATGAATCGAGTAGACCCCCTGCCCGCCTTATATAGTCCGGGGGGCAGGGTTACAAGTTGATCTTGCCATACATAACAGATTATAATCCTAGCCGATCTGGGAAACTAATCAGCTAGATCCTAAGAAAGCTATTTCCTTGCCCGCCAAGGTCTCGGCGAATATACGCGATCTCCTGGAGATCGTATGGGCGACGCGTCCTTGGTAGTTCGGGCCTGTTCGGTAGACTTGGCCCATGTATGACTATGCGGGTATACAAACTTATACCCCCACAGCTAGTCCCCGAGCGCCTTGCATTCGTCGGGAGGTGCAGATCTTCAGCGTTGCTTGACCAGACGGATGTAAGGAGCTCAGAAAAAAAATGAAAGAAGCTTCTCTTTAATGAAGTGTATCCACTTTTGGCACAGTAGAGGCAATACCTTCACCGGCAGGTGAAGTGTATCCACTTAGTCCCCGAGCCTGATAGCAGGTGACAGTCACGTGGTGTCAGGGTCATAAATTTTGATGATATCGCTGATCATTTTTGATTGAATGACAAAGTCCCCGAGCACTTTGCTACTCGGAGACGCTTGATGAAGACGAAAGACTTCCCGAGCAGTGCTTACTGCTCGGAGACGCGTGACGAAGACGATGGAATCCCCGAGCAGTGCTTATTGCTCGGAGACACTTGGTGAAGACGACAGAGTCCCCGAGCAGTGCTGCTTGAAGATGCTTGACGAAGACGACGGAGTCCCCGAGTAGTGCTTATTACTCGGAGATGCTTGACGGAGTCCCCGAGCAGTGCTGCTCGAAAACGCTTGACGAAGATGACGGAGTCCCCGAGCAGTGCTTATTGCTCGGAGACGCTTGACGAAGACGACGGAGTCCCCGAGCAGTGCTGCTCGAAAACGCTTGACGAAGACGACGGAGTCCCCGATCAGTGCTTATTGCTCGAAGACGCTTGACGAAGACGACGGAGTCCCCGAGCAGTGCTGCTCGAAAACGCTTGACGAAGACGACGGAGTCCCCGAGCAGTGCTTATTGCTCGGAGATGCTTGACGAAGACGACGGAGTCCCCGAGCAGTGCTGCTCGAAAACGCTTGACGAAGACGACGGAGTCCCCGAGCAGTGCTTATTGCTCGGAGACGCTGGACGAAGACGATGGAGTCCCCGAGCAGTGCTACTCGAAGACACTTGACGAAGACGACGGAGTCCCCGAGCAGTGCTTATTACTGCTCGGAGACGCTTGGTGAAGACGACGGAATCCCCAAGCAGTGCTTATCGCTCGGAGACGCTTGACAAAGACGACGGAGTCCCCGAGCAGTGCTGCTCGAAAACGCTTGACGAAGACGACGGAGTCCCCGAGCAGTGCTTATTGCTCGGAGATGCATAGTGAAGAGGACGTTTTCCCCGAGCATTGCTGCTCGGAGACGCTTAATGAAGACGACGGAGTCCCCGGGATAGCTTTTCCTTGTGAACCGAAAATACCCCTGTGCTGTTTGAAAGGGGAATAAATAGAAAGGCGAACCGTTGCTTTGTCTTCTTGCGCATTCAAATCCCAAAATCCGCATCCGTCTCCGCCTATTCCTCCACCGCCGTCTAGGGTTCCATTTTTCCCGCTGCCGCCACAGTAAAAATCATTGATCCCAACTCTCCCCTGCCCAGATCTGCCATGGCGGGCACCAGGAAGAGCACCCGCGAGTCGAAGAAGTCAAAGGAGGCACAGCCGGGGGAGTTTCGCATGTCGAACGAGTGGCAGCCGTCGATATTGGGAAAATCGCAGCTCGAAGCGCTCGTGGCCTGGGGATTCCTTCCTGACCAGGCAACCGATGGCTGGAGAATATCTCAAGGTGAACCATATCCAATGCCTGACTCTGGAGAAATGGTTGTCTTTTCTGACTATTTTACCCGCGGATTTGGTCTGCCATGCCATCCGTTTCTTCGCAAATTGCTTGATTATTACCAGATTTCCCTGTGCCACTTGAATCCCAATTCTATCCTCTTGATTTCCATCTTTATTCACTTCTGCGAGGCATACCGTGGCGTTCTTCCGCACTTCAATTTGTTCCGCCATCTCTTCGTTCTTGTGAAATCGAGCGGCACAGGTTCTCGAGTTGCTGGTGGAGTGTATCTGAAAATGTGTGACGGAATGTCCGCACATTACCTCCAAATCCCTCTGAATACCAGTGTGCGTGATTGGAGCAAGAGATGGTTCTATATCCCCAACCAAGAACCGAGCGTCCGTTGCGCCGTGGATCAGATTTAAAAAAAACAGAGTAGCTGGACGGAGAAACCACATGTAGAGGAGCTGGGACAAGTGAACGAGTTGCTGGAAATCATCAAGGGTTTGACCCTGAATGGAGTTGGGGTTGCTACCAATTTTGTGTTTCGTCGCGTCCAACCTTGCAGGGAAAGAGTTCATCCTGCCTTTGAATTTACTGGTCGGAATGATCCTACCAGATGCTCATCCAGGGATCTATCCGAAGCCGAAGTCAGAGAAGTCTTGGAAGAATATTTTGGGAAGGGCTCTCATATAGGGAACCGTGGCCAAAATGCGGCTTTTAATCTGAAGAATCCCCCGCCGGAGGTAAGTTCCGAACTGCCCTGGCTCTTCCATCGCTCATATTGTATTTGTACCATTACTTCTGCTTGATCTCTTGAAGATAAATGAACAGGACCGAAAGGTGTACTTCTCCGATGTGCCAACCGTTGAATGGCCGGGCCGAGTTGACCCAATGCACAGTTATCAGCAGGGACGTGCCGAGGATGACTCTATTGAACCATCCGAGGAAGAAAGAGAGTCTGTTGACGAAGAAGATGAGGAGACACTAGCCCAAAGGACTGCTCGGGGGAAACAGCCGGTGTCGAAAAAGGCTGGATCTTCTAGTGGCGTCCGAGCTGCGGAAGGTTTGGTAAAGATTTTCAAGGACCGTGCCCAAGCCGCCGCCGACGCCCCTTGCTCGGATCAGGATGAACCGAGCCCAAAACGCCATAAGGGTGA
Organism: Eremochloa ophiuroides; assembly: GCA_038502445.1. Lineage (NCBI taxonomy): Eukaryota > Viridiplantae > Streptophyta > Magnoliopsida > Poales > Poaceae > Eremochloa > Eremochloa ophiuroides. Next base: position 29,916,503 of record JAHLJS010000003.1, read on the forward strand.
TGCGCCTGCAGCTGCCGCTGGAGCTTCCGGTCAAAGAAAGAAATTCGGCCGAAAGCGTCGTCGCTCAGAAATGTAAGTAGGTTTTTCTCCATATTTCTCCCTTTTTGATCCGAGCAGTGTTGAGATTTTGTCTTGGAAATGTAGGGACCCTTCTAATGAGGACGCTGGGAATCCCGGCGCTGAAAAGATGATGACTTCGGAAGCTGGTGTAGCCGAGGGCTTCCGCGCTGGCTGGACTTCAGAGCATGAATCACCCCAGAGGTCGCTCGAGAGGCCCTCAACGGCTGATGCGCAAGGTTCGCCATCTCCTCCCAAGCAGCCGCGCATGCCTACGCCGCCGCCTCCGGCTTCTCCTCCAGGGCCGAATGTCAAGGAGCCGCGTCGTGAAGATGAAATTCGGACGTCGCCGCCGAGGGACAGTGGCGCCATTCCTCCTGGGAGCGCTGATCACGGAGCGGAGACCAGCTCGGAGGCGCGAGCAGGGCCATGTCCTTGGCCTTCTACAAGCACTTCCCCGGAGGGTGCGGATATCGAAGAAGTCACCCGAAGGGGGCCCGTGCCATTGATTCGCGCCTATCGAATGGTAGGGAGCACCTATGCTGTCGCCACGGAGGAAGATCTTGCTGAGGCCGAGATAGATGGACTGAAGAATGACATCCGCGATACTCGCGCGGACTTGAGGAAGCTTCTCGGTCGTCTGGGAAATCTTTCATCGCGTGTGCAGGTGACACCTGTCATATGTTATCCTGATGATATATTGACTTGATAATCTGTTGCTCCTTTGGTCTTCCAGGCAATGTATGAGACCGCCGAAGATCACCGGAAAACCCTACACCGCCTTTGGGATGTAGCAGAGAGAAACAAACAGCTGCAGACTGAGGTGACTCGCCTAGAGGGGATGATGGCAGGCATGCGCGAGGAGCGTGATACCCTGGAGCTGCGCTGCTCAGACCTTATGGAGTCCGAGAAGCGTCTATTGCGGGAGAACAAAGGTATGTTGGGCTCTTGTTCTTCTTGATAGCTATTCGTCCCGCTTTTGCTTTCTGAACACCAGTTGTGTGGCATGTAGGTCTTCAGGAGCTGCTGGATGTGTCGACGAAGCGGAGTATGTGTGACGTCTCGCCATTTGTAAGATGTATTGGTTTGATGATCTGATTGTATTCTTTGTGGCGTGCAGCCAATGAGCTGGAGGCTGAGGTGGCGCTGATGCGAGAGGCTGCCCGGAAGAACCTGGAGACGATGACAGGTTGCCTGTTTTTGTTCGGCTTTCCCCTTTCTTTTTATTTTTGTAGTGCGACTGACGTGCTTTGTTTGTCAGAGATGGGACGTAGGCATCGTGCGTAGGTCGATGACCTTGCGGGTCGCCTTGAGGCTGCCGACGGAAGGTTTGACGCTATGGTTGGTGGTGTTAAGCCTGTGCTTGACATCATTGAGTATGCGCCCGCCGTACCGCCTGTCGAAGTTCCTGGTGTCCTTGACATCGTGCAATGTGGACGGGAGGCTCTTCGGTTCTTTAAGGACTTCTGCGTGGTTGCTGCCGAGAATGTGGCCACCCATGTGCTTGGAGTCATCCGGTCGCACTACCCAGGAGTGAAGAACGACCGAGTGCAGACCGGGTATGCGCGGGGGACCACCGAAGAGCAGGAAGACCAGCTTGAAGAAGAGGCTAGGGAAGCCGCCAAGATGTTGACTGCTGATGTTCAGCTTTTTCCCACAGAGGGGATTTGAATTGAGACGCTCGAGCATGGTCGAGGTCTTGTATGGTCAATGAATAATCCTACACGCCCTGCGTGTCGCCCGTGCTTTTGTCAAGGCTTTTGGAGACGCTGCTAAACAGCCCAAGCGTCCTCGGGGCTTACGTGTTAGCGAAGACTTAACGGCCCAGGCGTCCCCGGGGCTTACGTGGTGGCAAAGCTGCCCGCGCTAGGCGGGGGTTATGCTTATCGTGGGCGAAGGCTACCTGATATATCGGGGCGGTCGATGAAGTGTGGTAGTTAGGCGGCCTATCATTTTTAGGGCTTACGCGGCGCCGAACCAGATGCTGCCCGACGGGTGCGGGGGTTATGCATTGGTGAAATCGTGCTGCCCGAGCAGTGGCGGGGCTTACGCATAGGTGAAGACGTGCTGCCTGAGCAGTGGCGGGACTTACGCATAGGCGAAGACGTGCTACCCGAGCAGTGGCAGGGCTTACGCATAGGCGAAGACGTGCTGCCTGAGCAGTGGTGGGACTTACGCATAGGCGAAGACGTGCTGCCCGAGCAGTGGCGGGGCTTACGCATAGGCGAAGACGTGCTGCCCGAGCAGTGGCGGGACTTACGCATAGGCGAAGACGTTTAGTTGTACAAAATGTAATGGAGGCAAAATATCGAAGAAAACAATGTATTGCCCTTGTTTATAATAAAATGGAAATACACATATCTGGTTTGATCCCTAGATCAGGGGTAGAAGCGTCACAGGTGCTCGATGTTCTAGGAGTTGGGGATGTCGACGCCGTCTAGGTCAGAGAGCCTATATGCGCCTGGTCGAGTAATTGCCTTGACCATATATGGCTCCTCCTAGGGAGATGATAGTTTATGCATCTCCTCCTTGCTCTGCTTCCACCGGAGAACGAGGTCGCCGACTGCGAAGGCTCTGCCTTTGACATTGCGATTGTAATATCGCCTGATCCCTTCCAGATATTTAGCTGTTCGTACACAAGAGATCAGGCGTTCTTCCTCTAGCTTGTCGACTTCGTCTGCTCTGGCCTCGTTGGAGTGGACTTCTTCGTATGCCTCAACCCTTGGAGATTGATAGATTACATCTGCGGGTAGTACTGCCTCCGAGCCATACACCATAAAATACGGCGATACGCCTGTGTTCCGACTGGGTTGAGTCCGAAGTCCCCAGATCACCGCCGGTAATTCGTCAATCCAGTTGCCTGGGCTTCTATTCACGACTGCGTGGAGATGCTTCTTGAGGGCGTCGAGCAGCATACCGTTTGCCCTCTCCACCTGGCCGTTGGCTCTAGGATGAGCCACGGAAACATATTTGACGGATATGCTTCTTTCTTCACAGAAGTCCCAGAAATCGCTTCCAGTAAATGTTGATCCCAGGTCGGTGATGAATGCTGTTTGGAAGCCCGAAACGGTAGGAGATGTTCTTGAAGAACTCTGCTGCTTTGGTTGCCGTAGCCTTGACTAACGGCTTGTACTCGATCCACTTGGAAAACTTATCGATGGCGACATAGACGGAGCGAAATCCCCCTTTTGCCGTTTTAAATGGACCAACCATGTCCAGTCCACATGTGGCGAAAGGCCACGACGCAGGGATGGTCTCTAGCTCTTGGGCTGGTACATGTGTCTGCTTGGCAAAGAATTGGCATGCCTCGCATTCTCTGACTATCTTCTCGGCGTCTTGGACTGCTGTTGGCCAATAGAAACCTGCTCGGAAAATCTTGCCGACCAGAGTGCGTGAAGCCGCATGATTGCCGCACATGCCGCTATGAGCCTCATGAAGGATCCTGAGACCCTCTTCCTGTGGGATGCATTTTTGTAGGACTTCGCTCCTGGTATTCTTGTGCATGAGTTTGCTGTCGACCAGGACATAGCTTTTGGATCTTCTTACCAGGCGCTCGGCTTCTGTCCTATCTTCGGGGACCCTTGCTTCCAGTAGGTAATCAATGAGCTGGGTTCTCCAGTCCTCTTCAGGGGTCGGAATATATGCCACTATCTGGTTGGTCCCAGAGCTGCTGGTATCGCCATCAGTCTGTATGGAGGGGTTGAACAGATCCTGGATGAAAACGCCGGGAGGAACGTCGGACCGGGATGATCCGAGCTTTGACAGCTCGTCGGCCGCCTGATTTTCGCTTCGAATGATATGATGGAATTCTATTCCAAGGAATTTCCCTTTGACTTTTCTGATTGCGGCGACGTAGGAGTGCATTTTCTCATTGTTACAGTCCCAGTCCTTGTTAACCTGGTTGATGACCAGGGCCGAGTCCCCGTAGACCATGATGCGACGGATGCCGAGCTCGGAGGCTATCTGGAGACCATGCAAGGCGGCCTCATATTCGGCCGCGTTGTTGGACGCCATGAAGTGAATTCTCAAGGCGTAACGGAGGTGCTCACCGGAGGGCGATATAAGGAGTACTCCGGCTCCGGCGCCGCTGATGCTGAGGGACCCGTCGAAGAACATTGTCCAATACTCTTCCTGTGCCGGACGCGGAGACTCTTGCATCTCTGTCCATTCAGCAATGAAGTCAGCGAGTACCTGCGACATGACTGTTATTCGGCTGCGGAAATCAATGGAGTATGTTCCTAGCTCTACTGTCCATTTTAGGATCCGGCCGTTGGTATCTTTGTTCCGGAGGACGCTACCCAGGGGGTATTCAGAGATTACTGCTATGGAATATCCTTCAAAATAGTGACGGAGCTTTCTTGAGGTAACGAGAACAGCGTATATCAATTTCTGTACCGTTGGGTAACGGGTCTTGGACTCGTTGAGGACTTCACTGATGAAGTAAACTGGTCGCTGGACCGGATAGGCGTGACCGTCTTCTTCTCGTTCAACGACGATGGTAGTGCTGACGACGTTATTAGTCGCGGCGATGTAGATCAGCAATGTTTTGTCCTTTTTTGGAGCTGTGAGAAGCGGAGGACTCGTCAAGAAGCATTTGAGTTCTCTGAAGGCCGTATCTGCCTCTTCCGACCAGGTGAACTTCTCGCCAGCTTTTAGTAACTTGAAGAATGAGAGGCCTTTCTCGCCCAGTCTGGAGATGAAACGGCTGAGGGCCGCCATGCACCTGGTGAGCTTTTGCACATTTTTGACATTGGTCGGAGGCTTCATCCTCATAACCGCGTTGATCTTCTCCGGGATGGGGAGGATGCCTTGCTTGCTGACGATGTTACCGAGCAAGTTGCCAGATCGGACGCCGAAGATACACTTGCCTGGATTAAGCTTCCATTGCAATTTGTCTAGCTTCTCGAAAACTACTTCGAGGTTGGAGATTAGGTCTTCAGCCGTCCGAGTCTTGATGACGACGTCATCAACGTATGCGGCAGCGACGTTGGGGATGAGGTCGTCGAGACAAGCTTGAATCGCCCGTTGGTAGGTTGCTCCAGCATTCTTCAATCCGAAAGACATGGTCTTGTAGCAATAAGCCCCGAAAGGGGTGATGAAAGATGTCTTCTCTTGGTCTTCTTCCTTCAAAGCGATCTGGTGGTATCCGGAGTAACAGTCGAGGAAGCTGAGTAGCTCACAACCTGCTGTTGAGTCGACGACTTCGTCGATTCGTGGAAGACCGAAGGGGTCTTTAGGGTAGTGTTTGTTGAGATCGGTGTAATCAACGCACATTCTCCATTCATTATTCTTTTTTCTTACAAACACCGGATTGGCTACCCAATCAGGGTGATACACCTCTCTGATGAAGCCGGTAGCTAGGAGCCGAGCTATCTCTACCCTAATGGCCTCCTTCTTGTCTGGAGAGAATCGCCGGAGCTTCTGCTTGGTTGGCTTGGCGGTCTTCGAGACATTCAAGGAGTGCTCGATCAACTTCCTGGGAACGCCGGGCATATCCGCTGGTTTTCATGCGAAAGTGCTTACGTGCTCCCTTAGGAAGCTGACGAGCGCGTCTTCCTATTTAGGATCGAGGTCGGCCCCGATGCGAGTAGTCTTGCTTGGCTCGCCGGGGACCAGGATAACCTTCTTCGTTTCCTTGTTCTTGGTGGCTGATCTTGGTGGGGTCTTCTCCGGGATGACTTGGTCTTCTGGAGCTACCTGCTTTGCGTCCGCGGCACAGATGTTCATGAGTATGGATTCTTCGACAGCTTCACCATGGCAATGGCCTCCCACTCGCAAGCATATGCGACTTGGAGGTCGGCGCGAATGGAAAGGACGCCGTTCTCCACTGGCATCTTCATGATGAGGTAGGTGTAGCTGGGGATGGCCCCAAATTTCGCCAGAGCTGGTCGGCCAAGGATAGCATGATATGCAGCGTCAAAGTCGGCCACCAAGAAGTCGATGTGCTTAATGCGAAGCACTGTGGGTGCCCGAACTGGACCGAGAGGTTTATCTGCCCTCGAGGATATGACGGCTGTCCTGGGACGATACCCCAGAAGGGGGCCGATGTTGGCTGCAAGTCTTTTTCTTTCAGCCCGAGTTCCTTGGCAGATCCAGAGAACAGGATGTTGAGGCCGCTGCCGCCGTCGATCAGCACCTTCTAGAAATGCGTCGTGCGTATGACCGGATCGACGATCAATGGGAAGCGACCCAAGTATGGAATCTGGGTCCATTGGTCGGCCCTGCTGAAGGTGATGTCTTGGTGCGACCAAGGAGGAAGCCTTGGATCAGCGATCGCGCTGTCGGAACTGGCGACAGAGTTGACACGTCTGTTGATGAGTTTCTGCTCCCTCTTTGACTCGATGGCGGCGCGACCACCGATGATGGTGGAGACGGTTCGGTGTGCATCGGTGAAGCCTGGAGGCTTATCGCTGTCGTCGCGCCGGTCCCTGTCGGACTCTACGCGAGCCTTCTTCTTCTCTTCTACTTGGAACTTCCTGGAGAAACCCTCGCACTCCCTCATGGTGTGCTTGTGGTGCTTGTGGATGGGGCACTGGGCATCGAGGAGCTTGGAGTAGGCCTCCTCGTAATTGCGCTTTGGGGCTGGTCGAGTGTTGTAAACTTGGTAGTGGCGGCGCCTCTCTCCAGCCCTGGAGCTCTCGGGTTCGTCGTAGCGGCGATGTTCTGGGTGTCGTCGGTGGTCGCGGTCATCGCGGCGGTAGTCTCTCCGAGGAGCTCGATCATCCTGGCGCCGATCCGTTCGGTGGCCTTCGTCTTGGTGCCGTGACTAGTCGGGGAAGCGGAGGCGATTGTGAATGGAGTGATGAGCTGCGTCGTTTCCATCAGCGTACTTGTTGGCGATGCGTAGCATCTTGGCGACGGTGGTCGGGCTGGTGCGGTATAATTTCTTCCGCAGTTCCTCGTCGGGCCTCAGGCCGCGCATAAACGCGGAGATGGCTTCTGCATCTGTGATGTCGGGGATGTCATTTCTGACTTCCGAGAAGTGCCGGATGTAGTCTCGCAGGGAGTCCCGAGAGCCTTGCCGGAGCCTTTCAAGATCATACTTCGTGCCCGGTTGCTTGCAGGTGGCGCGGTAGGTATTGACGAACTGCTCCTTCAACTGATCCCAAGTGTCGATGGAGTTCGGCCTCGAACTATGAAGCCAGTTGTTGGCGGAGGCGCTGAGCATGACCGGGAGGTAGTTGGCCATCACATCCCTATTTCCACCGGTGGCTTGGACGGCGATCTCGTAGACGTTGAGCCATTTGTTGGGATCGGCTCTTCTGTCGTAAGTCTTGACGCCGACAACTTTGAAGTTAGGAGGCCAGACAACTGCTCAGAGTGCCGGCGTGAATGGCAGTTCCGGGGCGGTCTTGTCGTTGGGGAAGCCGTGCGTCTGATCATACTATCTTCGTCGCTTGGCCTCTGCTGAGTGTCTGGCTTCTCTCTTGTTCTCGATGCGGCCGCGTAGGTCTTTGGTCTTCAGCTTTGCGCGGAGGTCGGATTGGCTCACCTCTTGGTCGCCGTCTCGCCGATGAGGTCTCCGACCACCGCGAGACATCTCACCATCTTCGCCGACGAGCTCTGTAGCAGATGCCGTGCTATGAGATAGTGCTTGTCTTCCTTCCTTGATCTGGACCTGAGTAGCTTGGAGAAGAGCGGTAAACCGTCCGAGCTCTGGAGTCTGGGGTAGCCTCTTGGCCTCGGCGATCGCAACGGCGACATTGGTGCTTGGAGTCGTGCAGACCTCGTACTGCCCGAGCATGCAAAATTCGGGCTCTAGATTCCGCGCCGCAGTCCTCTTCACTTCAACTTGCTACTCGCGGCGTCGTCTGCGATTGGCGTTCTTTGCCTCGCGGGCTGCTCGGGCTTCTTCGGTCTCATTGAGCGGCGGGTCGCTGTCGTAGCTGATGGCGAGGACCGGTCCCCCAAAGAATTGCTTGATGGGGGCAGATCGGCGGGAAGGCCTCCCTCTTGATCATCATTGTCGGGGCGGTCGTTGTCGGGGGTGATGAAGGAGCTGGTGCCGACATGGACGGAGGCTCGTCGACGCAGCGTCTGAGCAAAGCTGGAAGCTGCGTTTTGTAGACCGAACGGCAAGTAGCCGTTCGGAGGACGGTCCCCTCGAGGTCGCTCCTTGACGATGCGCCCGAGAGGCATGACTGTGACGACCAGTGTTGTGTTGTGGGACGGCGGTGAGGGGCGATGCGTCGTGGATGACACGGACTCCATGATTTGGAGTCCCTCTGACAGCTTCTTGGTGACCCGATCTATAGATCCGATCAGGTCATCGTTGTTGATGTTTTTTCGAACATAACGTGGCAGCCTCTTCGTTGGAGGAGATACGGAGGGGGTCTGGGCTGCGTCCAGAATCTCCCCTTCGCCGTTCACGCCGATGACCCAGGTGATGGATCCCACCGTGAAGATCTGGCCCGGCGTCGGGAGCTCGATGGAGCTTGAAAAAATCACCTTGTTCGCCATGAAATCAGGTGGCACACCCCCTACCTGGCGCGCCAACTATTGACGGAATACCGGCGATAGTCTACCGAGAGGTATGCCCGCGGTAGTAGATGAGACGGTGAGGGTGCGCCTGAGACGAACGAGGGAGCACAATTCGTGCGAGACGGAGATTTAGACAGGTTCAGGCCGCCACGAGGCGTAATACCCTACGTCCTGTATGTTGCTGTGTTGTATTGCTAGTAGATTAGATGAATCGAGTAGACCCCCTGCCCGCCTTATATAGTCCGGGGGGCAGGGTTACAAGTTGATCTTGCCATACATAACAGATTATAATCCTAGCCGATCTGGGAAACTAATCGGCTAGATCCTAGGAAAGCTATTTCCTTGCCTGCCAAGGTCTCGGCGGATATACGCGATCTCCTGGAGATCGTATGGGCGACGCGTCCTTGGTAGTTCGGGCCTGTTCGGTAGACTTGGCCCATGTATGACTATGCGGGTATACAGGCTTATACCCCCACACCGGTGCCCCCCAAAATAGTGAGTAACGGTTGAATCTTTGAGTGGGGGCTATAAGTAGTGGAGTGGCCAGCTTGTGCTCTCTCTTGCACATTTTCATTGACTCTACAAGCTAGTGAGCCTCTCCACTCCTCTCTCACACATTTCACTTGATTGAGATCATCATTTGGTGAGATTGGAGAGCATCAAGTGCATTGCATGAGTGTGTTCATCTAGAGGCACTTGGTGATTGTTTTTACAGCGGATTCTCTTGTTACTCTTGGAGTTTGCTGACTCCTAGATGGCTTGGAGCTGCGAGGATCGTTGAGGGGAGTTGGTGATTGTCTCTGCCTCCGATCGGTGAAGTTGTAAGGGGTTCTTGAGCCTTCCCCGCGGGAGATCGTAAAAGGCTACTCTAATGGATTGCTCGTAGCTTGGTGGATCCCCATCTTGTGTTGGTTGTGCGGCACCCTTGAGAAGGGTTTGGCGTGTGATGCCAATTAGCGTGAACCTCCAAGTGGGTGTATCGCTACAACGAGGACGTAGCTTGTCGGCAAGCAAGTGAACCTCGGTAAAAATCTTTGTGTCTATCTCTTGCCGAGGATTTCTTGTATATTTTGATTGATCATATTGATATTCATCTCATCATTACACCGGCGGTATAAAATCACTCTCTCTCCTTTTCATTTGAGCATTTACTTTTGAAGTAGCTTACTTGTGTAGTTAGCTTTTCTAGGAGAAGAGTAAAGTAGTGACTTAGCTTCTTGTGTGTGAACTTAGAGACAATAGCCTAGAACGGTTAGGTGGCTTGCATTTTTCAGTAGGCTAGCACCGAATTCGCTTCGCCGTTTAATTGTCTAACCTCTTGTCTAAGTGTTGTTTGTAGAAGTTTTCATAGGCTATTCACCCCCTCTAGCCATTTAGGACCTTTCAAGTACCCAGCCAATTATCCTCCTAAAATTTACACTTCCTACCGTACGATTCCCTAATTGCCACCTGCAGCCCACTTGGCTGTAGAGGCAGCCCAAAGCATGCCTTTGAAAAATTCAGAGGCACCTACAGAAGAACTATAGAAAATTTTAGGTCTATCTGTATCATATCTGAAATCTATATATTGCCTTTCCACAACTTATCCCTATCTAGGTTATACCTTCTTATCCAAGACGCAAGCAAACATATATTTAAATGTCTCAAGTTAGGAATGCCTAGTTGGCTAACACTTTCCCAGTTGGCTAAATGATATTTATGAGTATTAGGGCTATCACTCCAAAGACAATTAGTCGGTGAGTTTGAAGATTTCTAATAGCCCATTTAGGAACTTGATAAAGGAAAGAAGATAAACTGGGATACTAACTAAACAAGCTTTAATTCAAACTGGCCTAGCTGCATAAGAGAGGAGCTTTCCCTCCACCCAGTCATCTTTTTTCAACATCTTATCTACCTGTTGGCACAAAAAGTTGTTCCTCGCGCTCAACACACTAGCGAAGCCGAAACGACCCTTGAAAGCAGTGTGGAGCTTTCGCAGATCCAGCTAGCTTCAGGCCCAGTCTGAGAGTGCCGATGACTCCCAAGTGTGCCAGTCAATTTGACCTGCAATTGACAAGGAAAGAGATATAATCATAAGGTGGAACTTACTGGTGTGTCTAGACAGTTCCAAATTTTCGGCCTTACAGGCCCCGTTCGCAGGTTATCGACTAAAGAGTCGATATCCGAATGATATGAACCAATTTTCATGAAATAAGCCATAAAGCAACCGATTCACTTGCATCAACGATGGCAATGACTCGCATGAGACAAAATATAACATAATTAATGCACACATGGCAAGTTAATCTGATCAAAAGATACCCGAATGTAGAAACCGAGCGAAATCGGCTAATTAGCCGATTCGACAAATACGAGCAACATGCAAGCATATAAGACAAGTAATGCCTAGATCTTGAACCAATATATTTAACTCAATGTTTACAACAGTGGGGATCGAGTGGATCGAGACAGCCATAATGTAAACTATGATATAAATTTATCGGTTATCGGATCTAAACAGCATTCATCTTATTACTTGAGTGCAACTCGTACACAATCAAGATTAGATCTATCGGCTAATGCAAACATATTCTATTTATCAATGCATAAACATGTGACAATTATCATCCAACGAACAAATAGATCTAAATATATAAAGCTGACACGAACAGATCAAGATTGGACAAATTTGGTGAGTGATACATGTAAATAAACGAATAAACTCAAACATCATCGATAACTTGATGAGTCTAACTAAGATGCCAATTTTAGTCAGAGCCGATAACTAATCCATGCACATTAACCATATTAACCTAAGCCTTCGTCCACCGGATGACGCTAAACAAAGATTAAGCAAGCAAACAAACATGAATCGATAACTAATCCTTATTTGATCTAAGCTCACCTCCACCGGATGACGCTAAACTCATATCAAACAAGAATCAACCTTGATCTACAAAGCTCCCATGTCCGCCGGATGACATTAAGGAGACAAAGCTTAGCAAAGCATGACGGTACTTACAAGCAAGCTTGCATCCACTGGATGACACTCAGCCCGTTCGAAGAAACTCGCCGGATTCTACTTTACTCCTACTCCTAGGGTTTTTGGCCGGAGCCGAAAGGTGTATTGTATTGATGTGTACGTACGTATTACAACGGCCGAGGGTTTATATTTATACCCTAGGCTTGACAAGATAGAGTCCTAATCGAATTGCATCTCAAAATATATATGGAAACTAACAAACTTTCCTATTTTAAAGGTAACTTGGAGTCCAATCTTCCCCTTTCAAAACGGAATCAGAACGTGATCGCTTCCCGGCGCTGGAGACTCTTACTAACGTCATCAATCGACTCTTGTCTTCAACCACACCATCTTCGCTTCAGCCTAACAATCGATCCAGGACCCGATCAGCTGTTCTCAGCTCTTCGTATAACAGACCCTGCCCCCCGAAAATCGACTGTCTCTGCCAGGCCTCGGCTATCTACACTCAGTCCAGATTTTGGTGTAAATACATGCCCCCAATTTTGGGATAAACTGGCTTTATTCCAAAATTAGCGCTGAGCCCAAATCATTCCTCGAATCGCAGCCAAAACCGCAGTCTCCCGCTTAGCACTTCAAAGCTCCGCAACCGAAACCAAAACACTAACCAAGAAAAACCACTGCGCCTTCAGCTCCGGTTCGCCGCTTCCAGACTCTGCGATAAATGGCGACTCCTTCCAACATCTCCGAGGTACGTATTCCACCAATCTGCTTTCAATACACAAATCTTAGCTTGATTGGTCATATTCTGCTCATTACCCTCAGGATCTGAAGAACGAGGTCTTGATTCCATTGAAGGACGCCCCAACCGCCTTTTTCTTGGGCCCGATGGGTAATTCGAACCTTGCAGAGTTCATCAGCCAAGAAACTAACCAGATTCCCTTCGGAGGCTTGCTGGTAGATGCATCTTCATGGACCAAGAACTCCTTCTGAAACTGACTCAATATGCCCACTGGATGGAGGAACTGGTTCCAGCGGGTCTCAGAGAAGAAAAGGGCAGACTGGGAGCTACGTAATCTGAGCCAATGCCATGATCTTTCACTCTGCCGGATGAAGAAGAACGAGCCTCTCCTGATAGCTGCCAGCTACTTTTGGTCAAATTCCATAAATGCCTTCATATTCGGAGATGGGCCAATGACCATCACTTTGGGTGACATTCGTATGCTCACCGGCCTTCAGATCACTAGAAATTATCAGTTCTGGAACCTTCTTTCCACCGGCGAAAAGCAACTCCCCAAGCTCAATGAGTACAAAGGCTAGACCAGCTACATTCAGACTCATCACCTGATAGCTCCCAGCTTCAGTGAAAAAGAATATATAGCCTTCCTAATCCTATGGCTAGAAAGATTTATCTTCTGTGATGCTTCTCTGGGACCAGCTTACCCCCTCAAGGCTCTTGTAGAGCAACTGGCTCGTGGAAACTCAATTCTATGGGGAAAATTTTGCTATGAGCAGCCTACAGACTGATGAATCAGATATCTGGCTTTCTGCTGACAGGTGTGGAAGTCCAGTGCACAACAGGGCCTTGGTGGTTAATTCAGTTATGGCTCAATCTCTACTTGCATAAGATAGTCAAGCTAAGTCTCAAAAACCTCAGTTACCCTTCCATCAATTATGCAGAAGATCAAGACAAGGTCACCAGAGGTTGCTAGAACTTTGGGGAGGCTGCCTCAGCCATAACTATCAATGCTGGCCGAGACTACTTATTTGAAGCATTCTACAGAGGCCTGCGAGAAGAAACATTGAAATGGTTTCGTTATGAAGAAGATGAAGAATTCCCAATACCCTACAGCTTCAAGTTCAGCACAGGATGCTCAGACGATGTAGCAACTGAAATTTTCAATGTCATCATAAAGCCTTGCATACTACCGGTTGATTTCAAGCATCTTCGTGGCACCAGCAGTAATGAGCCCAGCCACCCTTTCTATGAATTTTACCACCCAAATGTGGCAGCAAGGCAACTAGGCTTCGGACAACTGCCCCCCAAGCTTCCATTCTCACATCTCCTGAAGCCTAGAGAGAAAATCACTACAATGCTGGACGCTGACAGGGTTTTCAGACTAGGGACAGAGCTACCACGCTACTCAGTGACAACTGGAGCCAAATTTCAATGACCCATGAAACCTTTGACAATTGATGGCAACAATGGCATGTCCATCTCTTTTGCCAAAGGATCCATGACAAGTGCAAGGCTCTGGACCAAAACGTCAATTCTGAATCAGCAGTAAGTATTGTTAACCGATCTCATCCAAACCGGCTGTCAATTGTATCTTAACTTTTGCTTATGCAGGACCCAGAGTCTGACCCACCAGAACAAGTCAATTATTATCCCCCTTGTCCATCCGCAAGGTTGGGTTCTCAAGCTCCATCTCTAAAAAAGCTGAAGAAAGCTCCTGCCAGCATAACAACTGCTCCAGCCCCCAAAAGAAAAGCTTCATCTGGCCTTCAGAAGACAATAACCAAGAAACCAGAACCAAGAAGAAAGCTGCTCAGGTACCTGGACATCTGAAATACTCCTACATAGTTCATTCTAACTTGTCTAATTGAATCGGCTATTCATTAGGTGATCATCCAGCCAATTCAAACACTGATTGAGGAGACTCAGGCTCAAGGACAACCAGAATCGACCATCCTTCCAAATCCTGCAGCAGGCTCCTCAGGCATGGCCGAGATCCTTGACACCTAGCAGGAAGCAACCAAGACCTAGGTATCTGCTGGAATCACAGTCGATGATTAAATTTGTGAGCACACAATCTAACCTCTTTGGGTATCCCTGTCCTTTTCAAAAATTCAGCCGAACAGCCCTTTCTTTGAAGATACATGGGCTGAGCTTGAGAAATAAAGAAGGCCACTTGCTCAATTAGCAGGTAATACTATCCAGCTGTTAACACCACCGTGTTTTCAGTACATTGCTAACTTTTGGGTTTGCAGAGACCCAGTCGGCTGTAGAAGCACGTGTTGAAACTACATCAATGCAACCAGCGACTTCATCGGCCCCTTCAGGCCCTGGCCAGGTGAAGTATTTTCCCTTCAACTAATCGACTGATCACCTTTTGCATTATCATTGTCTGATATACGAATGCAGGTGCCGCAGCCTTTATCTCCCAGCTATTCCTTCGATCTGGAAGAATGCTGCGATGAAGAAGAGCTTAGCTCCAAGCTGCTGACACTCTCAGAGCCAGATTTCAACAATCGACAGAGCGAGCTTCTACCTCGGCTTGAAGGCAATTTAATTAGCTTAGCTCTGCACTCCGAGCCAATCGATCAGGCCATCCAGTTGATCCAGCAACAAACTAGCCCAGCAACCTTTAATTCCTTGAAACAGCTTACCAAGTTCAGAAGTGCGAGATCAAGAATCGCATCTGCGCAAGCAAACCTGAGAGAGCTTGAGCAACTGCAAAACACAAGCTGTCCAACAAACAGGAAGCCACTCAGCTAGCCGATCAAGTCAAGGCTCTGAAAACTTCAGTTGTCACAGCCGAGTCAGAGCTGGAGATGTTGAAAACCAGACGTGACCGGCTGATGAAGGAGCTGGAAGAAGTTAATCTGGCCATCACCCACCGCAAAATAACTGTATCAACTAACACCATCGACATGGCTCAGAACAAAAAGCAGGTCAGCGCCATGGTTGTTGAAGGTAGACAGATTCACCAGTGCCCGAACCTTCTGAAATCAACAGCTGATGAAGATCAAGAATCATTACAGGCTGGCCAGAATCTTCATGATGAAATTGTTTCTTCCATTCGTTCACTGTTGAACATGTAAACTTTTGTTTCATGTAGTGAAAACATGTATTATTTAGAAACACTGCTTAATGTAAGCTCGAATTGGCTCTTTTGTTTATCTACCTCCAAATCGGCTAACAGCCAGATCTTTTAGCACCGATCCAGGAGAAATCGATTCACCAGCCGATCCTGAGTAACCAACCCAAACAGCTGAGACGTTCCGCTCCCCACGCGCCGCGTCGGTTCTAGATTCAAGAAACGTGGGTTGACTCCAGCATAAAATCCACCGCGCCGTCTCGTCTTCTGAGGGAACCGCCTTGACGCTTCTGTCTTCATAAATAGACCCCAGGCATGTGCAAGCAACCGCACGCTCTATCAGTTCTCGTTTGCCCGGCCTTCTTTCTCGCCTCCTCATCTCAGACCCAGTTCATCGCCTCCCGAACCAAACCAATGGCCGGCAATGGAGATCGCGGCAAGCGCCCGGCCTCTGACCCAGCCAAGGGCGATGAACTTCTTCGTCGAATCCGTTTGCTGAGGTCGCAGGCCAACCTGCTAGAGACGATCCTAAGGTAAGATTACTGTTCATCGTGGCGCATCCGATCAAATCCGGAACTGATTGCCATCATCCTTGCAGCAACCCTCCAAACATCGGCGTCGGGAGCTCTGGAACCGCCGCCGGACCTTCTCGAGCCGCACCCGAGTCGGGTGGCGCTGCCCCTGCGGCCGCCGAAGCCACCCCTGCAGCGTGTGAAGTTGCGGGTTCATCCCGCGCACCGACGCGCTGGGCGACGAATCGGCAGCTGGCCGTCTACAGCATGTAAGCCGACCCACATTCATGGCGTTAGATCTCGGCTTTCAAATCTGATACATCTGTTTCTCTGCTATTCTTCCAGCCAACAGCGCGTCCTCTATCTGCCATCAGGCACGCCGATAGGCGAGGCCTCGTGAGTGCACCGCACCGCGCCTCAGCCGATCCTCCAACAGGATCCGGCTTCCAGTGCCGCCGCTGGGAAGGGGTCCGGCTCAGGGTCTTCCTCAGGCTCGGCTAACTCCTACACCGCCGACGACGGCCGCCGCTTCCACCACCAGATGGTGGAGTATCATAACCTCTACTCAGAGGCTACGAAGGAGAATGGCCGGCTGCAGGGCGTCAATGAAGCCCAAGCCGCTGTGCTCGCCGTCGCCGAAACCGAGGTGGCCACCATGCAGGCCCATCTCGCCGAGTCAGACACGGCGGTGGCAGGTATATTCCTTGGAACGGCCTCGTCGTATGTCGATGAAAGATTTTTGTGCTGACCCTTCTGTTTTCTTGCAGCCTTGACCGGGCAGCTGCAAGAGTCGCGTGTGGCTGCCGAGGACGCCGCCAATGTTGTCAACGCCCGCGGCGAGACACTGGTGGCGAGGCTCCAGGACGTCCACCACCGGGTCCGCCAAGTGGCCATGACCGGTGTCCATCATGGTGCCACCGGGGCCCTTGTAGCCGCGTGGCTCCGCTCAGGCATAGCCCTCGAGGCCATCGAGCCGGGGTTCCCAGAGGGGGAGGACATGGCACAGGCCCATGCCCAGCTAAGGGCCTTCTTCCCCCATGCCGAAGGCGCCGTCGTTGTCACCGACGCTGAAGAGATCATCCACGGAGCCACCAACAATCAAGTTTAGATTGTAATAGGGCTTTTATGTACATATAACTAGTGAACAATAATCGAAACTTCAGCGTTTCACTCCTTTATTGTGTTTTTTTTATTTTTTTGCTCTAAAGGCAACGCTTATCGCATCGGCTGTTACACCCCATCGAGGGCATTACAATTTTTTTTTGCTGAAGGCGATTCATCAAACGAAATCAGCTATTTTATTTTTTTATCCTGGAGGCGATCCTCTGCTCAGAATCGGCTGTTAAAAGCCAGATCTAAACGAATCGGCTGTCAACCCCCGACTGGGATGCTAGGATAATATTTCTTCATATACTTCCCGTTGATCGTCCTAGTAAATCTTCTCCCTTCCAAATCTTCAAGAATATAGGCATTGCTGGGTGCACATTCCACAACTCGATACGGGCCTTCCTAGTTTGGCGACCATTTGCAGAATCGGCTATGTTTGGTACCGATAGGTAGGATGACTTTTCATACCAACGCTGATTCGACAAAGCTCTTGCCTCTCACCTTCGTGTTGTAATACTTGGCTACCCGCATCTTGTTTGCTTCAATACATTCCAAAGCTTTGAGCCAATGACAATGCAAATCTTCAAGGCTATCCATCATCATTTCTCTGTATTCACCGGCTGTAAGCTTATTCTGCAACGTGATGCGTCAGGTCTCCAACTAAATTTCCCAAGGCAGGACAGCAGTGTGTCTGTAGCCTAGCTCATATGGTGTAGCTTTAGTCGATCCATGTTGAGCCATTCGATACGCCCACAGAACCTCACTCAGGGTCAAATACCACCTTCTGGGATTCTGCTCAATCTTCTTCTTGATGACTTTGATCAAAATTTGATTTGAAGCTTCGGCCTGACCATCGGCTTGGGCATAATAAGGCGAAAAATTGTAAATTTTGATGCCCATGTCATCGGCAAAGGTCAGAAACTCTTCTGAAGTGAACATTGTCCCTTGATCAGTCGTGATGGTCTACGGTATACCAAATATTTAGATAATGTGTTCCTTCACAAACTCAATTATATCTCCAGATGGAGCATTTTTCAAAGGAACGGCTTCTACCCACTTGGTGAAATAGTCAGTTGCAACCAGTATCCATTTGTGACCCTTACTCGACGGTGGATAGATTTGGCCGATCAGATCGATTCTCCATCCTCTAAACGGCCACGACTTGATGATAGGATTCATAGCTGAAGCAGGGGATTTCTGCACATTTCCAAATCTCTAGCACTCTTGGCAACCCTTGTAATATCTGAAGCAATCTTCGAGCATTGTTGGCCAATAATAATTAGTCCTCCGAATGATCCACTTCATCTTGTGAGCCGATTGGTGAGCACTGCAGACTCCTTCATGAACCGCACTCATCAGCTTTGCCGACTCTTCTGCCCCGAGACATTTTAACAGTGCCCCTTCAACAGTCTTATAGTACAATTGACCATCTAGCAACACATACTTAATAGCCTTGTATCTCAACTTTCTACTAACTCTCTGTGAAGGATCTGCAAGATAACTTGCTATCTCGCCCCGCCAGTCATCAGCTGATTGCTCGGTGTTGAAGATTTCCTGCATGGACCTATACCCCGAGGTGCTCTGCGCCAATCGATTAGCCTCCTGATTTTGAGCTCTGGGAATATGATAAAGCGAAACCAATATAACTCCCCTGATCAAGGCTTGGCACTGATCATGATAGCCTCTGAGTATGTCATCCTTACATTCATATAGGTCGAGCAATTGGTTGATGACTAGTTGTGAGTCTCCGAAAACATCAACTACATCGGCCTTTGCTTCATGCAGAAGCTGAAACCCCTTCCAGATCGCCTCATACTCAGCTTGGTTATTTATCACCGTAGGCCCAATCTGGAAAGCAAACTCGAAACATTGTCCCCGAGGTGATATGAGCACTACTCCAGCACCTCCACCTTGTTTGCAAGATGACCCATCGAAGAACATAGTCCATGGCGCTATGTCGACCAGACTGACAGCGCCCCCGTGATGCTGGGTAATGAAATTGGCTATTGCCTGCCCTTTGACTGTCTTAGCCGATTCGAACCTCAAGTCAAACTCAGAGAGTGCCAAGATCCATTTGCCGATCCGTCCATTCAAGATTAGCATTGACAACATGTACTTGATCACATCTGCCTTAGACACCACCACACACTCGGCTGACAATAAGTAGTTCCTCAACTTGGTGCATGAATAAAATAAACAAGGGCACAACTTTTCAGTCGGTGTGTATCTTGTTTCAGGATCCAAGAACCTCCTTCTCAGATAGAAAACTGCTCTCCCTTTCCCTTCAAACTCTTGAAAAAGGGCCGATCCAATCATATGGTCTTCGGCCGTCACGTACAACTTGAAAGGCTTCCCTACCTATGGTGGCACCAAAACAGGTGGAGACTTCATATATTCTTTGATCTCGTCAAAAGCCTTTTACTGTACGTCACCCCATCTGAATTCTTGATTGTCTTTAAGCTTCAACAATGATGAGAATGGCAGCACCTTCTCTGACAGATTGGCAATAAATCTTCTGATGAAAGTAATCTTGCCAAGCAAGGACTACAACTCCTTGTTGTTGGTCGGAGGTACAAGCTGATCGATGGCTTTTCTGCTCTTACTGCCAATCTCTATCCCTTTGCGATGAACCATGAAACCTAGAAACTCACCAGCCGATACTCTAAAAGCACATTTATTAGCATTCATCTTTAGCCCGTGCTTTCTCGTGCACTCCAGGGTAGCCTTCAAATCGGCTAAATGATCTTTGTAGCTCTTGGACTTCACAACCATATCATCAATATAGATTTTAACAATTTTGCCGATCAACTTATGAAAAATATAATTCATAGCTCTTTGATAAATTGCACCGGCATTTTTCAAACCAAAAGTCATTACAACCCACTCGAATAGACCGATCACACTGGGACACCTAAAAGCTGTCTTGGGAATGTCTTCGTCAGCCATGAAAATCTGGTTGTAACCAGCATTGCCGTCCATGAAGCTGATGACCTGGTGTCCTGCCGTTGAATCAACCAACATATCGGCTATTGGTATTGGATAACCATCCATCGGGGTAGCCCTGTTCAAATCCCTGAAATCAATACAAACCCGTAATTTGCCATTCTTCTTATATACAGGGACAATATTCGATACCCATTCAGCGTATCGGCAAGCTCGAATGAATTTGGCTTCCAACAATCTCTCGATTTCGGCCTTGATGTCAGGTAATGCGCCTGACTTGAATCGGCGTGGAGGTTGCTTGAACGGCCGAAATCCAGGCTTGATAGGCAGTCTGTGCTCAACAATCGATTTGTCTAAACCAGGTATTTCATAATATTCCTAGGCGAAGCAATCTTTGTATTCTTTCAATAAATCAATTAGCTCCCGCCTGAAGTCAGGATCAAGATTGGTGGCAATGTACGTCGGCTTTGGTCTGTCACCAGGTCCAATATCCACTTCTTCAAGCTTATCGGCCGACGTAAAGCCCTGTCCAAGCGTTCCCTCGGTGCCATCGATCGGATTTTCCATTAATAAAAAGACTCAGAGCCGATTGCCCGGACCGGCTGTTAACTCTCATCACTGACCTTGATGGAGCCTTCGTCCCAAGTCTTGCCAGAAAAACAAACATGATCCTCGGCTTCTCAGTAGGCAGTGTCCGCCCTAGCTACACTTACTGAATCATCAGCCGGGACCACTTCAACTTCATCACCATGCCACTGGATCACACATTGGTGCATTGTGGACGGCACGCAACAATTGGCATGGATCCAGTCACGTCCAAGCAACAAACTATATGAACCCTTGCTGTCAATCACGAAGAAAATGATCAACAGCGTCTTCTTCCCGACTGTCAACTCAAAATTGATTGCCCCCCGGATGTTGGAAGAGTTCCCCCCGAAGTCCTTGAGCATCATGTCGGTCTCGATCATATCATCAGGGCCCTTGCCCAGCTTGCAGAAAGTAGTGTAGGGCATGACATTGACTGTGGCACCACCACCCACCAGCATCTTGGTCATCGGCATCCCATCAACATATCCCTTGAGGTATAGGGCCTTCAGGTGCCGATGTTTGGGTGGCTTGTCGAAAGTAGCTTGCTGCGTGAAGATCAATCTGGCGGCGCCCTGTTCAGACTCTGATTCATCAGACTCAGAAGATACATAACCTTTCCTAGCCTTGGGCACCCTGAACTCAGTCGCAAGCACGAACACCATCTGTGCATCGGCTGTCGCCTTTCCCTTGTCTTGAGAGGGCTTCTCCCGCCAGACTTGCCTCGGGCCCCCTTCTGCTTTGAGCTCTCTGTTCCTGAGGCGCTGCACACGGCGTCTCTGACTCCTAGTCAAGTACCCAGGGCACCACTGGCCCTCCTGCCAGACCGGCTCTTCGCGATCGACTAACGCCGCATCGAGACGATCGTGCACGTCCCTTTTTTTACACCGATCCTGCATGTCTTGTGGGCGTCCAAGCCTCTCATGCACAGACCGGCGGTTGGTTTGAGAATGCCTGTGCTCCCAGTATTGGTCACTGCACTTCGGGCAGTTGCGGATAGTCGGCAATTTCAAACCATCGTTCCAGCAGTGTCGAAAGAATGGGCAATACCAGTTTTATTTTTCTTCCTCCCGGCGGTAGGCTAGCTCTTCCTGATAGCGTGCTTCCTCTTCATCACAGGTCCACCTCCGGTACTCTTCTTCTTCAAGCTACCTCTGGTGATTCTTCTCCCTCTCCCTTCGCCATTTGTTCAATACCTTGCAAGAAGTCACCCTGGTCTTGCTGGACTCCCCCTTATCAGGTCGGTTCCTGCTCTGCTCCCTGCTCTTTTTGATCATCTCCAGCTCCTCAGCTGTTATCTGCATGCCGGGGTCAACCGACGCATTCTTCCTTACCTGATCAGAGGTCAGGACTCTCACCTTGCCTGCAGGGGACGTCACCTCGACCATGTTCTGGCCTTTTGGGAACGGGAATTTGTCAATCTTCATCTTCCCTTTGGTAGGACTATCAAACTTCAATAGACCACGAGAGATAGCTCTCTAGATCTGGGTTCTGAATGCACGGCACCCATTAGTGTAGTGCATGTCTCGGCCGTGGTACTAGCAAAACGGTTTCCCTTTCAATTCTTCAGGAGAGGGCTTGACATAATCTGTGGGAAACATGATCTGCCCAGCGCTGACCAGCAAGTCGAAGAGCTTATCTAGCTTGTTCGTATCAAAATCATATTGATCTTCTATGCTCCAGTTCTTGGGCACAGCCATGGGCCTCTTGCCCCACTTCAACTCGACAGCAGCAACCTCGTCCTCACCTTCATCTTCTGAATTAGAGTTGTTGACGAACGCGGTGTGCTTGTACTTCGCATCCTTCCTGAAGGTATGGGCTTGTAACTCCAGTGCTGCCACCTTCTGCATCACCTGGCTGATATTGTCAAAGTCAGTGCCTACCAGCTTCTCTTGAATGTGCGGGAGCAATCCACTGATGACCAGGTGAGCAAGTTGCTTGTCCGTGAGGTTCAATGAATAGCACATGTTCCTCATCTCCCTAAAATGCTTGATGAAGGCCGAACCGGTCTCGCTGCTCTTCTGGTGCATGCTGGTCAGATCGACGATAGTCTTCTCTCCAGTACCGGAGAAGAAATAGCTGTGGAACCTGCTCTCCAAATCCTCCCAGTTCTGAATCGACTCCAGCTCCAGAGTGGTGAACCAACTGAAAGCCAGGCTAGTTAATGATAGTGAGAAGAAGCGGACCTTGTGAGCGTCTTCGTACGACGCCTCGCCAAGCTGAGTCAGGTATCGGCTAATGTGCTCCAAGGTGGACACGTCATCCTGCCGACTGAACTTGGTGAAGTCCGGCATGCGATTCCTTGAAGGCAGCGCCACATGATCAAACCACTTAGGGTAAGGGCATCTATATTGATCGAGACTCCTGCCTTCGGCTACAAGCCGAATTGATCCCTGAGCATTGTGCTCATCTTGTTCAGCAATTCATCTTGAGGTGACTGAGTATAACCGGGGTGTGGTACCGACGTGAGATCTCGATAAGTATGCCTAATGTGATAACGTGGAGCTGTTGGGGGCATGTTCCTGCCCGGCACGTTCCCAGTTGTATTCATGTAAGCAGCAATCTGCTCAGGAGGGTAGTCTCTATATAGCTTGGGAGATGCAGCTATTTTTGAAGCCGAATCCGTCGTCATATTGGGATTTTGAACAGACGGCTTTGGCGGATTCGGCTGTTGCGGCGGAGGGTTGGACGTCCCGGCCGCTGCACTTGGATTGGAATCTTCTGGAGGTATGTTGAAGTATGTCGGGCCCAATGATTCCCAATCCTGCCTCTTGATGACTGTCTTCATAATGTTATAGAATGTCTGCAGGAAAACATTGTGATGATGTCCAACTGCCTGATGCGAAGCTGACCAGATAGCGCTAAGAGGAAAATCCTTGAACTCTTCTTCGCCCTTGTCGCTGTGGCCATGCAGGATCCATCTTAGAAAGGGATTCTTCTTCACCACTCGACCCTCACGGGTCTTACTGAATGAAAGTAGGCAGGCATCAGAAAACTCCTCAATGAGCTGCTCCATGATCACAGCATCTTCAGGCTCAATCTCTTCACGCTCGACCCTGATGACGCCATCGTCCTTCGGAGTGTTGTCCGCTGCGCCCTTGTTCTTGGCCATGAGTGAAAACAGTCCCACTGGGCGTGCCAAAAAGGTGTGTTGGCATAAAAAGTTGTTCCTCGCGCTCAACACACCAACGAAGCCGGAACGACCCTTGAAAGCAGTGTGAAGCTTTCGCAGATCCAGCTAACTTCAGGCCCAGTCTAAGAGTGCCGATGACTCCCAAGCGTGCCAGTCAATTTAACCTACAATTGACAAGGAAAGAGATATAATCAGTAACACAAGGTAAAACTTACTGGTGTGTCCAGACAGTTTCAAATTTTTGGCCTTACAGGCCCCGTTCACAGGCTATCGACTAGAGAGTCGATATCCGAATGATATGAACCGATTTTCATGAAATAAGCCATAAAGCAACCGATTCACTTGCATCAACGATGGCAATGACTCGCATGAGATAAAATATATCATAATTAATGCACACATGGCAAGTTAATCTGATCAAAAGATACCCGAATGTAGAAACAGAGTGAAATCGGCTAATTAGCCGATTCAACAAATACGAGCAACATACAAGCATATAAGACAAGTAATGCCTAGATCTTGAAACCAATATATTTAACTCAATGTTTACAACAGTGGGGATCGAACGGATCGAGACAGCCATAATGTAAACTATGATATAAATATATCGGTTATCGGACCTAAACAACATTCACCTTATTACTTGAGTGCAACTCGAACACAACCAAGATTAGATCTATCAGCTAATGCAAACATATTCTATTTATCAATGCATAAACATGTGGCAATTATCATCCATTGAACAAATAGATCTAAAGATATAAAGCCGACACGAACAGATCAAGATTGGACAAATTTGGTGAGTGACACATGTAAATAAACGAATAAACTCAAACATCACCGATAACTTGATGAGTCTAACAAAGATGCCAATTTTAGTTAGAGCCGATAACTAATCCAAGCACATTAACCATATTAACCTATGCCTTCGTCCACCAGATGACGCTAAACAAAGATTAAGCAAGCAAACAAACATGAATCGATAACTAGTCCATATTTGATCTAAGCTCACGTCCAGATTTTGGTATAAATACATGCCCCCAATTTTGGGATAAACTGGCTTTATTCCAAAATTAGCGCTGAGCCCTAATCATTCCTCGAATCGTAGCCAAAATCGCAGTCTCCCGCTTAGCACTTCAAAGCTCCGCAACTGAAACCAAAACACTAACCAAGAAAAACCACTGCGCCTTCAGCTCCGGTTCGCCGCTTCCAGACTCTGTGATAAATGGCGACTCCTTCCAACATCCCCGAGGTACGTATTCCACCAATCTGCTTTCAATCCACGAATCTTAGCTTGATTGGTCATATTCTGCTCATTACCCTCAGGATCTGAAGAACGAGGTCTTGATTCCATTGAAGGACGCCCCAACCGCCTTTTTCTTGGGCCCGATGGGTAATTCGAACCTTGCAGAGTTCATCAGCCAAGAAACTAACCAGATTCCCTTCAGAGGCTCGCTGGTAGATGCATCTTCATGGACCAAGAACTCCTTCCAAAACTGGCCCAATATGCCCACTGGATGGAGGAACTGGTTCCAGCGGGTCTCAGAGAAGAAAAGGGCAGACTGAGAGCTACGCAATCTGAGCCAATGTCTTGATCTTTTGCTCTGCCAGATGAAGAAGAATGAGCCTCTCCTGATTGCAGCCAGCTACTTTTGGTCAAATTCCATGAATGCCTTCATATTCGGAGATGGGCCGATGACCATCACTCTGGGTGACATTCATATGCTCACCGGCCTTCAGATCACTGGAAGTTATCAGTTCTGGAACCTTCTTTCCACCGGCGAAAAGCAACTCCCCAAGCTCAATGAGTACAAAGGCTGGACCGGCTACATCCAGACTCATCACCTGATAGCTCCCAGCATCAGTGAAAAAGAATATATAGCCTTCCTAATCCTGTGGCTGGAAAGATTTACCTTCTGTGGTGCTTCTCTTGGACCAGCTTACCCCCTCAAGGCTCTTGTAGAGCAACTGGCTCGTGGAAACTTAATTCCTTTGGGGAAAATTTTGCTATGAGCAGCCTACAGACTGATGAATCAGATATCTAGCTTTCTGCTGACAAGTGTGGAAATCCAGTGCACAACAGGCCCTTTGTGGCTAATTCAGCTATGGCTCAATCTCTACTTGCACAAGATAGTCAAGCCAAGTCTCAACAACCTCAGTTACCCTTCCATCAATTATGCAGAAGATCAAGACAAGGTCACCAGAGGTTGCTAGAACTTTGGGGAGGCTGCCTCAGCCATAACTATCAATGCTGGCCGAGGCTACTTACTTGAAGCATTCTACAGAGGCCTGGGAGAAGAAACCTTGAAATGGTTTCGTTATGAAGAAGATGAAGAATTCTCAATACCCTACAGCTTCAAGTTCAGCACAGGATGCTCAGACGATGTAGCAACTGAAATCTTCAATGTCATCATAAAGCCTTGCATACTACCGGTTGATTTCAAGCATCTTCGTGGCACCAGCAGTAATGAGCCCAGCCACCCTTTCTATGAATTTTACCAACCAAATGTGGCAGCAAGGCAACTAGGCTTCAGGCAACTGCCCCCAAAGCTTCCATTCTCACATCTCCTGAAGCCTAGAGTGAAAATCACTACAATGCTGGACGCTGACAGGGTTTTCAGACTGGGGACAGAGCTACCACGCTACTCAGTGACAACTGGAGCCAAATTTCAATGACCCATGAAACCTTTGACAATTGATGGCAACAATGGCATGTCCATCTCTTTTGCCAAAGGATCCATGACAAGTGCAAGACTCTGGACCAAAACGTCAATTCTGAATCAGCAGTAAGTATTGTTAACCGATCTCATCCAAACCGGCTGTCAATTGTATCTTAACTTTTGCTTATGCAGGAGCCAGAGTCTGACCCACCAGAACAAGTCAATTATTATCCCCCTTGTCCATCCGCAAGGTTGGGTTCTCAAGCTCCATCTCTGAAAAAGCTGATGAAAGCTCCTGCCAGCATAACAACTGCTCCAGCCCCCAAAAGAAAAGCTTCATCTGGCCTTCAGAAGACAATAACCAAGAAACCAGAACCAAGAAGAAAGCTGCTCAGGTACCTGGACATCTGAAATACTCCTACATAGTTCATTCTAACTTGTCTAATTGAATCGGCTATTTATTAGGTGATCATCTAGCCAATTCAAACACTGATTGAGGAGACTCAAGCTCAAGGACAACCAGAATCGACCATCCTTCCAAATGCTGCAGCAGGCTCCTCAGGCATGGCCGAGATCCTTGACACCCAGCAGGAAGCAACCAAGACCCAGGTATCTACTGGAATCACAGTCGATGATTAAATTTGTGAGCACACAATCTAACCTCTATGGGTATCCCTGTCATTTTCAAAAATGCAGCCGTACAGCCCTTCCTCTGAAGATACATGGGCTGAGCTTGAGAAAGAAAGAACGCCACCTGCTCAATCAGCAGGTAATACTATCCAGCTGTTAAAACCACCGTGTTTTCAGTACATTGCTAACTTTTGAATTTGCAGAGACCCAGTCGGCTGTAGAAGCACGTGTTGAAACTACATCAATGCAATCAGTGACTTCATCGGCCCCTTCAGGCCCTGGCCAGGTGAAGTATTTTCCTAATGGAATTATAAAATAGATATAGAAACTAACAAACTTTTCTATTTTAAAGGTAACTTGGAGTCCAATCTTTCCCTTTCAAAACGGACTCCGAACGTGATCGCTTCCCGGCGTTGGAGACTCATGCTGACGTCATCAATCGACTCTTGTCTTCAACCACGCCGTCTTCGCTTCAACCCAACAATCGATCCAGGACCCAATCGGCTGTTCTCAGCTCTTCGTATAACAGACCCTGCCCCGAAAATCTACTGTCTCTGCCCGACATCGGCTATCTGAGGATATCCTCTCTCTCCTAAGTTTCTCAAAATGGAGAGGGACCCCTAAGTATTTAATAGGTAACTTGCCTATAGGACAAGAAAAAGATGAGCTAGACTATGAACAATCTCAGGATCCACATTCATAGGAATAAGCTCATTCTTATGAAAATTGATCCTCATTCCTGAGAGTTGCGCAAACCAGATCAAAATACCTTTAAGATTACTAGTGAACTCCTCGTCCACTCTAGAAAAAAGAATAGTATCATCAGCGTATTGTAAAGAAATAATACCTCCTTCTCTAAAGTTATCAGCTACGCCCTTGATATAATACCTAATTCAGCACCTTTCTGCAACATTTTAGTCAAAACGTCACCGACCCAAGCTGAATAGCAGGGGAGAAACAGGATCCCCTTCCTTAACCCTTTCCTAGGTTTAAAAAGCCGCTATCTTCTCTATTTAGATTGACTCCCACGCAGAGCCCCATACAACTAGATGTCTAATCCACTGGATCCAAATACTATTAAAACCCCTAGATTCCAAGATTTCGAACAAGAAATTCCAATTGACTCTATCATAATCCTTTTCGTAATCTAATTCCATAATGATACCATGATCCTTGGATTTGTTTAAACTATGCACCAACTCATGAGCCACGACAACACTCTCCAAAATATACCTCCCCTGAAGTTCTTACTTAGCTTAAGAGTAAGAACTTTAGAGAAAATCTTAAAACTACAATTATTCAAACTAATAGGCCTAAAATTCTTCATGGATCTAGCATCATTAATCTTAGGAATGAGAGAAATCATTGCAAAATTTAACCTTCTCAGCTCCTGATTCCCACTATGAAAGTCATTGAACATATGCACTAAGTCAGATTTGATTAAATCCTAGAACATGTGATAAAACATGAAATAAATCCCATCAGGACCTGGAGCACCCGCAGCCTAATAGCTCCAGACAGCCTCCTTAATCGCAGACTCAGAGAAGGAAGCTATTCGGATCTCATTCTCACTATCCAAAACCAGATCACCCAGGTCCCAAAAATCATGGGCCACAGGGAAATAGGAGGCCTATCCTCGGCACCAAACAAATGTTTGTAAAAATTAACAGCAATGTCTAACATACCTAAGAGACTATTTTCAAGCATTTACGTTATTCTTTACAAGACTGATCAATAGAAAAAAGTGAGAAAAAATAATCATAAAAGTTCAAAGGGAAACCATTCGCCTATGACTGGTACACTCTAGTCTCATCACCGTCGGGTTGGAACGGCCCATGCGCCAGTTTGTATATTAATACATGGTGCTGACATTTTAAGATCTTCAATATTATCAAATTATACTTCATGATTAATCTAATGATTCTTCATACAAATCATTAACATCAATACTTTTCTTTTATATGTTTCATCAAAATAAAGAACATTTGACTTATGGGACGGAGGAAGTATACTATAGGATTAACAGATACATATGCGCCCTATTATAGCGTGAAGTTTACATTTTTTTTAAAAAAAATCATACATTCTAGTAACCGATAATTCTTTAGTTGACAATATAGCATTTCTTCCTGATCTCTCCCTGCGCACCGGTGAGCACACCAACATTGCCCATCTTGATCATGGACTCGCCGAAGTCCATGAAGAAGACGTCGTCAAACTTGCCGGTGGCGATGCGCTGGACGTACTCCCTAGTGGTGGCGTCGGCGAGGAGCGCGGCGTCGGACTGGAACAGCCCCCTCCGCTTGGCGACCTGCCGGTAGTAGCTCGTGTCGAAGGTCTTGTAGCTGCCGGGATCCATCTCGGAAAGAGTGACATTGTCGTCGGCGCTCCTGCAGCGCGTCCTCAGCCGGTCGGCGTACTCGCTGTCGAGGGACGGGTCCGCGCTGTAGGTGCTGCTGAAGTTGTAGAGCCGGCCGGCGTAGGACGGGCAGTACGCCGTGCCGAGGGTGTGGCCGCCGGAGAGCACGGCGATGTCCTTGACGTCGAGGCCATTGGCGGCGAAGATCTTGGTGAGCAGCGGGACGTCCCCGTATGCCGGAGGCAGCTGGTTGGCCGCCTCGGTTGCGCTGGACACCCTGCCGTCTCGCCTCCCGAGGGCGACGGGCCAGGAAGGGCCCTTGGCGAGCACGACGGCGTCGCGGGCCATGAGGGTGAGGACGTCGGCGCAGGAGACCGTGTTGGGGCAGGCGGCTTCGAGCTTCGCCTTCACTCTGTCCACGGAACCGAAGCCTCGCAGGCTCTTGTTCGGATCGGCGTCCTTCTCGGCTTTGTTACCCGCGTTGGAGTCGAGCAGGACTGAGGCGTCACAACCCTGCAGGAATTTAATTAATGAATATTTCTGTAATTATATACTACTATATGTACATGCAGTGATCAACTGAAATCTCTTGTCTGCGACGACACCTACCCTGACGAAGCAGTCGTGGAAATGGAGCCTGAGAAGTGGACCGGCGAGGCTGGGCGCAGCGGCGAGGATCTTCTCGGTCTCGTTGCGGACGATGGCCTCGATGTTCGGGCATGTCTTGCTGTAGTAGCCGACAACCAGCTGAGCCACCACAAGTGAGCTACCGGCGAGGAGCAGGAGTGCCATAGGGAGTAGCAGAACTGCGCAACACCAAATCGTCATGGCCATCCTATGATGCACACAATTGGTGATATTATACAAGGCTATATTGTATGCCAGGCAAGTATATGTTGTACTCGTACTTATCAAGCGATAGAATGTTTTGGGTGGGCATGTAATCGTGTCTCGCCGGCCCGTATTTATAGAGGTATCGGCTACGTCGTGTAGTTGAGTCGTACGTCGTTGTAGGTTGTTGACAACCTGTTTTTATGCTCACATGCATGTTCTAACTTCCCTCTCAACATAATCCCTCCATAAACAAATGCCCGCCATGATTTGAGGCATTGACAACAGCGATGAGTGAACTGGTCAAGACAAAACGAAACAAATAAAGAACATAAAACGGCGTTGAGAAAGGCCAGTTAGGTTGGTTCATGAATGATGCATGGCCGCTCGTCCTTGAACGTAACATGACATGGGCCTAGTCTATTGACTATTAACCTCTAAAGTCTAGGCACACCTCATACTACGTACAGAACTGTGAGACACTGCAATTATCCGTGTGGCCGCCCATTATAATTGAGGGATTAAAATTATAGATATGTGTGTGTGTGTGTGTGTGTGTGTGTGTGTGTGTGTGTGTGTGTGTGTGTGTGTGTGTGTGTGTGTGTGTGTGTGTGTGTGTGTGTGTGTGTGTGTGTGTGTGTGTGTGTGTGTGTGTGTGTGTGTGTGTTTGTATGCATGCACCAACGAATACCATCCCATGTGCTTGCCAAATGATTTGGTATTTTCTTGGTCTCCAAACTTTTGACCTCACTAATATTGAAGTTTATGAGCATAATAGTTTCAATTCCCTGGCACTCGAATTTGCTAATTCACTCGCTACTATAAACTAATTGAAACGTATATATTTCTTATGCTGCATAATATTTCTGACGGTATATCACTAAAAAACAGGAAAACTGCCTATGGTTCTGGTGGCTGCAGAAAATCTACATCAAAAATACAAAACCAATCGGATAATACCTAATTATCTTGTGTCTGTCAATACCCCAATAGAGAAATAGTGTTTTGTGTAGAGTAACTCATATTTGTCTTTTCGGTACTTCAACACACATGGAAATTTAGAAATGCAAAGAAACAAGGGAGACAAAAATATTGAAACCATATGCGAGCGCCAAAAAAATATTGCTCAAAACCCAGTGCGCCTTCAGTTTAAACACACAGCCAAAAAAACGCCCAAACCCCGCATCACCTTTCCTGTGGGTATACCCCAAGCGCCTCAAGTCATAGTACCATGTCGCGCATGGATGCCTCCTCTCCGCTCTCACCCAACGCTCTCCAAGCTCTAGATCTCACTTTCCACTCTGCCCGCGGCCTACAATAAATGGAATTTCCCTAACAATGCAATTACCTAAAGGGAAAAACATTTTACCAATTGGGATTGTTGACGCCGAAAGTATTCCGGATCAACACACGAGCAGGGCAATGGACGGCTAGGCCACCAGGGACTGAATAACGTAGCAAGGATCACACTTACGTGGTGAAGAACGACTAGGTTTACAAGCAAACCAGCAAAGGGTAACCAACGTGCTTGCGTCAAGAAGAACCGGCTAGTTTTCAGGCAAACTAGCAAAGAAACCGTCGAAGCTCTCACCACAGAGGGTTCCCGTCAGGGCAAGGTTGTCGCCAGGTTGCCCTAGGTCGACCAGCAA
The DNA here is from genome assembly GCA_038502445.1 of Eremochloa ophiuroides. Classification (NCBI taxonomy): domain Eukaryota; kingdom Viridiplantae; phylum Streptophyta; class Magnoliopsida; order Poales; family Poaceae; genus Eremochloa; species Eremochloa ophiuroides. The sequence goes on from JAHLJS010000003.1 coordinate 29,948,230, forward strand.
GCCTAGGGTGCCATATCCTTGGTCATCGGATCAAGAGATGAACGACATATTAGGGCTAGGGTAGAGAGAGAAGGCTAAAATGGAGAGTTGTAGATTGGTATTGTGTTGATTTGATAGATGTGATCTCAATCGGCCATGATCCCCTCATATATATATAGAGGGGGTGGTTTTATCCCAGTAGGAAACCTCTCCAAGGCGTTTTATTCAAGTTTCCACGAGTTCAGAACAATTCGGTTTAGAATCCAAAAGGTTAGATCCGAACAGGGTCTTTTACTCGGTCTGGTGGAAGCTCCGGCACGTCCCGGAACTTCCGGGGGCCAGAACTTCTGGCCCAAGTTAGAACTTCTGGCATAGGGATGACCACGGGCACCTAGAACCATTGTTTGGAGAGCACTTAAACTTCTTGCCAAACACTTGAAAAGTACTTCTTCAAATATCTTCCATTGATTGCTCTTGGGATCGAGACTTTCACCTTGCAATGTCTCTAGCATATAAGAATTACCGAATATGACTTTGATCACTTTGTAAGGGCCTTCCAAGCTAGCTGACCACTTGCCAAACATTTAAACTCATCATATTCTTGTTGTACCACCAACAAAGAATCACCAAAGGCTTCAACATATCACACTCCATGGATCGCAATATGGCCAACCCGAACAAGGAAACTCCATATTAGGCTTGATTTTTGGCATGAATGCAGTTTAACTGGCTTGATGTCTCAAACAGCACCTGTTGTGAGAAATAATAATTATGCCACCAACTTGGCCTTATTTTCGAGCAGACTAATCATATTTTCATATCCATGAAGTAAATCTAAAACGCATTTACCATGCCCCCCGAGCTTTAAAGCCATAAAAATAAATCATATGGGGGCACTTCTATTACCACGTTGGTTGCAAGCATACATTATCCATGTTTTTATGCTAAGGATGATAGCAAACTATCGGCCATACAAATTCATCCACAAATTATGCATAGCCGAAATAACATCTTTCGGTTCTTAACACAGAAAGTCATCGATAAGCATAATGACTTGGCAACCCTCCATAATATACAAACCCACACCAAGGATCAAAATAAGAAGTTGAGGGACAACCATGAATACCTGGGGATGAATACCACATAGACACATTGGCAGAGAATATGGATGATGCCATGACCAGTAATTTTCATGATTCGGTGCAAATCTTCAACTTGGCAACTGTTTCTTGAATCTTCTTGTTTCTTTTGCCTTCATTGCATTACTTGCTTGAACATCATCCTTATGAGATTGGATACTCCCATTTGGAACCACGCCAATGTAACATCCCAAGCGTTGAGCATGCATTTTGCATTTGCATTTGAAAATGATGAGCATCATCCATGCATTCATGTGTATGAGCATATCAAAATGCATCCCATGCTCCTATATTCTCTCTATGTGATGTTTTGAATGTTTTGCAATACCTTGTGTGTATTAAAAATGTCCATGTGTGATAAAACAAGTATTTGATGTTTGATCACCTAATCAAATTAGAATTTCCTAGGATCAATATTGAGCTAGAGACTATTTTCATAAGTAAACTGAAAGTGTTTAATTAACTTCTAAGGTGCTTAGTGATCATGCATGGTACTACAAGAGTTGGTCTTGTTGGTCACTAAACAAAGCTAGACACATTTAGGATTAAAAAAATGGAGCAATATTTATGTTGACAACTTTGCCTAGTTAAGACTTAAGTGTGAGTGACTAGGAATTTCCATAGAGCTCTTTTGTTTGACCTTATTGGAATGTTGACCTAACTTGATTTTATGGTGATGCACCTTTAATTAAAGTTGTAGTAAATTTTATATGGAACAAACCTTATTTAAGGGTCATTTCATGATAATGTCCCTAGCTTGGTCATTTTGTGCTCCCAAGAGTGTAGATCATGCTGTTCTGCATCTCTGGAATGTGGCTGTCCAAAAGGCGGTTTTAGGTGATACTTGTTTGACTGGGATGAAAATGCATTCTCTGCTGCTCATATTAGGTTTGACCCTGAAATCAAATTATAGTAGAGCTTTGATATAACAACTTTTATTTTTGGGTCATGAACTGGATCAGATTGTACCATTGTCAAATAGGAGCCCCATTTTGGTACCCTTCCCTGTCTTGTACCTCTAAACTTTGGTTGTGTTAAACTGAACTTTTCAGTTTCATTGAACCTCCTTTCTGTAGCTTGTATTTCTTAAACCAGACCAAACCAGTCCAAAGTGTCCTAATAACAGTTATAGATCTCATGTAGCTTTACCTATTTTATTAATGAAGTTTCTCCTTAACCTCGCTGGTTTAGGCATTAATCTGTGTCAAACTTTCGATTTCAGATGAATGAATTCGTACTGAATTTCATGTCAGTTCAAACTGAACCGAGTTGGGCACGCCAACGTGTCGTCGCTGCGCTGTGCCACCAGCTTGCCCCGGTGTCGATGTCCTCTGCTCTCCACCGCCCATCGACTCTCCAGAAGCGACGCTGAGTGACGCCTGAGCCTTATCCCATCCCTATTCTGGCTCCTTCCGTCGTCATCCTCCTCTCGCCCTCTCTGCTCGCTGCTTGGCCATGAATAGCGAGCAGGGTGAGCGCCATCGTCACCTAAGCTCAATTTGCCATAGCCACTGCTCCGTCGTCCAATTACTCGCCACCATAGAGTCTCCATGAGCTTATCCACATTCCCGAACCGGCTGCTCCATATCTACTTCACTGTAAGCGCCGGAACGGCGTCTGCCGCGGCCATGGGCGCCGCCGAGCTCTGGCTCCTGCGGCCAGAGCACCCTGGTTCGTTTCCGTTCTCATTTCCCCTCGTCCAAGATTCTATTAGCGATTTATATGCCGTATCCATCGCTGGTTTGTCGATTTGGGGCTCGTCCTCGCCGGAACGGGACGTGCCGCCATCGAGCTCTGGGCGCCGTCAAGGGTCGCACGCGGAGCCGCCTTGCCGCTGCTTCACCGGACCCAAAAGCTAACCATAGATATTCATATGAGTTCAGGACCCCACCTTATCTTGCCTTGTTGGATGCGGCTCGATGAGAGGAAACCGCCGGTGCAAACTTCACCACCGGAGACCTCGCCGGAGTCGAGTTATCGCCGGTCAAAGCGCGCCCTGCTCTGTTCCTCTTACCGATGGGCCTGGTTGACACGTATGGCCCGCCTGTCAGCTTCAGCTGAGACTGAACTGGGCACTGGGCCGAGTATTTGGGCCGGGTGTCCCTAGCTGTGTTGAATTTGAATTGATTTTCGGTTTTGCTTTATGTAGATTTTGTGTCCAATTTCAAATATCCATAACTTGAGATCTAGAGCCCCAAAAATGGTGAGGTTAATCTTGTTAGTTTTGTATTGAAGTTTTCTAGTTGATGAAACCATAATATGTTCTCTGTTTCTAGAATTCCTATGCTGTATAAATAATCTTTGTCAAGAGTATTAAAAGTATATTTAAGCTTGTATAAATAATATCTGGAGCTAGGAACCTTAGAAAAATATGAATCCAGTGGTGTTTGCTTTGTTTTGTCAATCTCTAGCTAGGAAAAATAGTGAACATGCTAGTTATGTTCTGATTTTTGGATGTTATGAGTCAAGTTTGCTTAATGGTTAATTATAGCACTCCTAGCTTGTTAATTTCATAACTGGTAATTTATACATCTAATTGTCCTGAAATTTTGGTGGTGGTCTAATAGGTTCAGAATTCATGTTCTGTAATTTTCCTCGAATTTTCTGAGCATAGAAAGTAACTTTTCTCCTTTTTCACTTATAATTAAGGAGTAAAGTAGAATATGCTTATGAATAATTGTAGTGAGGCTGCAGACTTGACTTTTCTATTATGATTAGGATGTGCCCTTACTGCTGTGAGGTCTGTAAACATGCAAGTTCAGGGTGTATGCGGTTTCCTAATTTTTCTTGCTTATTACATGATTGCTTGCCTACCCTTTTTGGTCTTTAATGAATAAGTGTTTGATCATATTTTGATTGGTCTCATAAGAATGGATTGTAATAATATCTATACCTGCAATAAGGATACTTTTATGTTTAGGGTAATTAGGATTTGTTGTCTTCTCTACCGGAGAAGAAATATGCACATCCTTCTTAAATAGGAACCTATGTATAATTACATCTTGTTACCTCAATGAAGTGCTTTGTGTTTAGTGTGCTATCATCGTAAATGCTTTGGTTGGCAACATCTACAATGTTCGCATCATATCATGCATACAATCCATCTCATTGCGAGTGCATTTCATATAGGTACGATAAATGCACTATAAGGAGACTATAACGTGGGAGGTCCAACATGAAGATGATGTTCCTTGGATTCTCTCAATGATGGACGAAACAAGCAAGTGCTACACTCCCAGAGATGTCACCAAGACGGTGCAAGCTAACTAAACTGACTTTGAGTCAGATCCCAGGCAAGCTCCGGTGCATTCTTATCTCCTACGTTTTTGAAATAACATGACTTGAGTACAGTGATTGTTGCATTAAGTGTAGGAATTGTTTGAAAATGTAGTTGCATATATTGGATAATTTTATATCCTTCACCTAAATAGGTCTAGGATCGTATCTTTTGCTTAGCCCTGCTTAGAACCGGTAGATATAGTGATTCCGGTCACCAAAATAAGGAAGTGAGAAGCACGGTTGGCTATATTTGCTATCGTGATATAACCATGTGAGCTGAGAAAGGAAATGAGTTTGGGCGGAATGATGATTTGGATACAACAAGACATGGAGGTCTTGGTTGTGTGCCAATCACCGCCACGTGAATTAGGGATGTACCCCTGTTGGAGTCCAGTCGAGATTGAAAGACGCCATCACTTAGCTGGCCGGATAAGTCGTTCTGACCGCGAAGTAGAGTAGCTCTATTTGGGCCAGAAATTGGTTAGCTGGGTTTATATACTGGACCGCATAGGGTTTTGGGAGCTAGATCAGACCATGGGCAGGTTGGAGCCTGATCGTCCTGGCCACTAGTCAGTCCCCCAGTATATGGCTCCCCTAGACCCGCGGAGGAACCCAAATAGTACCAAGGGTGACCTAAGGGGCCCTGATCAGGTCTGTCTGGATTTGTGATTGGCATTTGTCGCCAGCTATTTTGCAATCGATTCGAATCGCCATCTCTCCTAGATAGTGAGAAACTTGATTGATCTTCCCTCGTGGTAGAAATGGATAAGTTTGAACATGAACAGGGTTATCAATGTAAATGCCAAATTGCTATGGTTCTATTATATTGTTTGCTTAGAATTAATCAAGTGCTTGAATTAGATAAGGTTATGAGTTAAGAACAAGGATTCATAACTACTAAAAGCTTGCTAGTAATAACATATGACCTCTTAAACCAAAATATCTTTTTATGCAAATGAGTCAACCAACTCTACTAAAAAGTTTTGTATATTCCTTGAGAGTCTTTTCTCTGGTAAGATGGGTAAGTCTTGCAGAGTACAATTGTGTACTCAGAGTTTATCCCAATTTGTTGCAGATGGCCAGATGTTTTATGGTTATTGTAAGAATTGCTTCACCCCAGCCGTGGACGAGGACTAAAGTGGGGGCAGCTTGGTCTTCGTGTTTAATAGTTATCTTATCTAGTAATTTGATCCTAAACATGGCACTGTATATTAAATAAGTATGTTTGTGTAAGATTTGGTTTGTATAACTACTTTACTTCCGCTAAGTTTGAAACTTATGATGTAATATCTATCTTCGTACTCCGAACTTCGAAAGCTATGTAATATGGATGCATGTTGTTGAACTCTGTACGATCTTGGTTGTGTAACCGTTTGGTTTGAAATCCTTCAAGATTTCACGGACTACCGGGTTTATATGGGCTCAAGTGTGGTTGGTTAGCTGTTTCGACGGCTATCGCCGTACTTGTGCTCTTATAAATTGGTCGGTTCTATCACTGCCAAGCCTTATTCTTTCAGTTTCTCTGCACAAAGTTTTTGCAACTTCTTTTCTTGCGATTTTGGTAAACCGAATGAGCATATCGATTTTATTTCTACTTTGGACCGCGGTATATTTTTCTTGATTTTGGGCACTCTCACCTTATTTGTTCAGATTTGGCATCTGGAATATTAATAGATGATGCTCCTATGTTTTTGCATCAATAGCCAGATTTTAAAACAATGTAATCGGCTTTTCAATAGTTGAGTTCAGATCTGAACTTTTGTTCTTTTGACCATCATACTTCATACGGTAAACTTGCTTTACCACCACCTTCTTTGATTGAGCCCTAGGCCAATTTTGATGAAAACAGCCTTTATAAGATGATGATCTCTTTGAATACCTTGGATTTGCATACTCTTCATATTGTGGCGCATGAGATGATGGAATATGTACCTCTTGACTAAACCAGCCCCAAGAAGAATAAGGATAAAAATTTGTGGGATGTGTTCTGTATGACACGGGAATTGGTTGCCCTATGTTGTTGTTGCATGAAATCTATCTCCTTGCAAATTCCGCTTTTGAGATTTGTGCTTTCAAGGTACTCTTGATGATTGGACCTTCTCTGGTCGATTGGTTACATTTGCTTTTGCTGTCTTCTCATATTTGGCTAGAAGTTCCTCAAAGTTAAGCTTCGGCCTTCTATTCCTTTGCTTGTCATGCCCTTCACCTCCATTAGCTTTATGGGCATTCTCCTTTTCCCTGTCTGGATAGACATTATCCAAAGGAGGATCCTTAGCCGATTCTTCTTGTTCAATAGAATCAATCGACCTTTGCTTTAGGTGGAGAGATTCAACTGCCCCCAGTGTCTTCTGAAATTATGATAACTTTGTTGTCCTCTAGAATATCTTCGATTAGCAATTCATGGACAACAACCTTGTCTTCATTTGAGGGCTCCACATATCTCTCTTTAGCATTCGAGCCTTGGGCTTTGGGTGAATCGGCTAATGCAAGACGATTCAAAACCAGTTTGCCATCAAGACCAATTGAATCCAATTGGTCTATTTGTTAAACTTAGACGTCGCCGGGTTGCCCTAGGTCGGCCAGCAAGCTGCTGACGGTGAATAAACCATAAAATTCCACACTCTAACATCGTCAACGGCCTCGATTTCTGATGGAAGAACAACATAACATAAACATATTTTATCCAATAACTAGTTGCACTTGTACTCTTAGCTTGTGAACGCAGAGAAAATCAAACAGGTCAAAAATGAGCAGCTGGAGGCCAATAGTGTGGGTCGGCTGACCCACACATGGTGACACCAGACCATGAGAATCCAAGATACGGTGCATAACACCACATAGAAGAGAGTGGGACTCAAGATGGGCCCATGCATGGGTCGGCCGACCCATGTATAGGGCCCACAGGGCTCTGGTGACGTGGCACGATCCTCGTGACACTCCACTCAGCTCACTTCCACCTTCGGATCAGAGTTGTGTTTCTAGACAACGGTGGAAGATCAAGACATAAGGATCAAGGCGTGAACCGACACGATCAAGACAGAACCAATACATGACCATGCTCTATGACAGGTGGGGACCATGGTGGCAGGACCACCCAGTCATAGGGGTGTCGACCGACCCCCCTTAGTGGGTCTAAGCCACTGCCATGGTCCACCGACCTTCTGCATGCTTCCCACGTGTTAGTTTCATCACTGCTGTCCATTTTGAGGCGGTTTATCTAAGGATGGAGAGGCAAGGAGCACACGGATCGCTGACGTGACACCTCTCCACTCTCCCTATAAATAGAGGCAGCCACCACCCTCTTCAAGACACACAAGAAGCAAGACAAAGAGAAGCAAGAGTCAAGTTCCACTTCTTAGTAGTAGTATTAGTCTATTGTGGGAGTTAGAGTCGAGTCAAGCTAAGCTTGGGGTCTCCGGGCTCATCTTCTGGAGAGTCTGGTATAGCTCTTATACCTTTCATTCTATAAGACTTTCTTTATATCAATAAAATATTCTTGCTTTACTTTACTAAGTCTTTACTTTATGCAATTTTATACTTACTATAGTATTGTTGTGTCTTATCTTGGTAATATAGTTGACTTACACTAGATTGTGATCCTGCAATCAGCTATTGTGTGCTGTTCATCGCCTGTCATATGGTGCTCTAGCTGCTTTGTACACAACTAGAGTAGTGAGAATTAGTGTAAGCGTAGTGGTTAAACTAAATCTTGCCTTTGATTACCGCTTGCTGCACGGATTGTTCGTGGGTACTAGCAGGTGGTGACAGCCCTGTCTAGTCTTTACATCCCTCCACGAGTTTTAAGTAAGTTCTTAAAAGGTAGGCTCCCTGTAAGAGTATAGCCGCTTCGGGTATACGTTTTGTCCTCTACTGTCTCGGTCTATCCTTGGCATTCAAGAAGTAAGGTAGCGGTCTAGGTATTTCATCTATTTGTTAAGGTTAAGTTCACAGAAGTAAAATAAGAAACATAGGAGTTCTATACTCACTCGTTGTCCTTCCACCTAGCTATACTCTATTAGTTATCCTAAACCTTGTCTTGTTTTTGTGTCATTATCTTTCTTTTATATCGATTTACCCCCCTATTACTAGTTGGTGCTAAGTTGCAAGTATAGACTTAAGAATCTCTCTTTTATTAACATTCCTAGCTACCGCTTTCCCTTAGGATAAAATAAATAACGATACCTTGTAATACTCGCGGGTGAAGTGTTACAGCGGTATATTCTGTGCGCTTGCGGAATTATCCAATAGATATAAAAAATACCCCAAGACACTTCTGACGCTGTTATCAGAGATAGTCTAACACCCTGTCTTTAGTGATTGGGCTACGAAGTGTCAACACAAGCCTAAGGCGCTATCTTTGGTCGTCGGATCAAGAGATGAACAACATATTAGGGTTAGAGTAGAGAGAGAATAAAGGAGAGTTGTAGATTTGTTTTGTGTCGATTGGATAGATGGGATCTCAATCGGGTATAATCCTCTTATATATATAGAAGGGAGTGGTCTTATCCCAATAGAAAACCTCTTCAAGGCTTATTTTCCAAGTTCCCAGGAGTTCGGAACAGTTCTGTTCAGAATTCAAAAGGTTAGATCCGAATACGGTCATTTACTCGATCTGCCGGAACTTCCGGCACGTGTCAGAACTTTCAGGGCTGGAACTTCCGACATAGGGATGACCCCGAGCGCCTAGATGAATTACTTTAGGACACTCGTATTTCTTCCCCTCGACATCGCTAGGTGGCTCCATCCAGTCATCTCCAACCTCTGGCTGTTTTAGTTTTTCGCTTTGCAAAGCTTGAGCAACCGGTGCTACCAGATAGGATATATGCAGCGTCGTCAGCAAGCTCAAGTCCATCTCCAGGAGATCTTTTTTTTCCCGGAAACATATTAACCCTACATTTTTTTTGCCGCGCCCGTATTTCTTCCCCTCCACATGGCAGGGTGGTTCCATGCAGTCATCTCCTACCTCTAGCCGTTTTAGTTTTTAGCTTTGCAAAGCTTGAGCATCCGGTGCTATCAGATAGGATATATGCAGCGTCGTGAGCAAACTCAGTCTGCTTTGTGCTTGGGAGACGCGACCGTGACTCTGGCCTTGGCAGTCCATGGTCCAGCAACCACGCCTTCAACTGCGGCTGCACGCGGGTCACGTCGGCACGGCTAGTGGCGGCCTAGGGCTGCAGGGCCGGTCGGCAGAAGGCCAGGGCCAGGCGCAGGCAGGCAGGGCGGGCTAGCCGCGGCGTCTGCAAGGCCAAACGTGGCTGCGGGCGTCCTTTCCCTGAGAAACTCACGGGGAGGAGGAGACGTCCCACGGAACTGCCGATGCGTGTGATTAGTTTGCACGCATATAGCATATATATGTATAATTGAGTCATGTTTGTTGAGATAAGTTTTTTTTTTTCTTAAAAACAAAGATGGGCAAAGAATTTGCAGTACTCTTGAAGATGCTCTAGTGATGCTTGTAGCAAACACAGGCACAAAATAACGTGCGCTCGAGTTTAATTATGTGCCACCAATGACACTGTCGTATTCAGAAGAATGAATTTACATCAACACAATTAATACATTACATTGATTAACAACTGACAGACATTCTCTTCAAAAAAAACAATAGACAGACATGCGCCCTATCATCCTCATGGAGTTAAACTTATTAAAAAAATTAATGACATGCGCCCTATCATCTTCAGTTAACGATGTAGCACTTCTTCCTGATTTCCCCCTCGGCACCGGTGACCACGCCAACGTTGCCCATCTTGATCATGGACTCGCCGAAGTCACTGAAGAACACGTCGTCAAACTTGCCGTTGGCGATGCGCTGGACGTAGTCCCTAGTGGTGGCGTCAGCGAGGAGCGCGGCGTCGGACTGGAACAGCCCCCTGCGCTTGGCGACGTGCCGGTAGTAGCTGGTGTCGAAGGTCTTGTAGCTGCCGGGATCCATCTCGGAAAGCATGGCATTGTCGTCGACACTCTTGCAGCGCGTCCGCAGCCGGTCTGCGTACTCGCTGTCCAGGGATGGGTCGGCGTTGTGGGCGCTGCTGAAGTTGTAGAGCCGGCCGGCATAGGACGGGCAGTGCGCCGTGCCGAGGGTGTGCGCGCCGGAGAGCACGGCGAGGTCCTTGACGTCGAGGCCCTTGGAGGCGAAGATCTTGGTGAGCAGGGGCACGTCTCCGTACGCCGGAGGCAGCTCGTCGGCCGCCTCGGTTGCGCTGGACACGCGGCCGTCCTTCCTTCCCAGTGCGACGGGCCAGAAGGGGCCCTTGGCGAGCACCACGGCGTCCCGGGCCATGAGGGTGAGGACGTCGGCGCAGGACACGGTGTTAGGGCAGGTGGCCTCGATCTTGGCCTTCACCCTCTCCACGGAACTGAAGCCCCGGAGGCTCCTGTTCGGCTTGGCGTCCCTCTCTGCTAGGCTGCCCTCGGTGGAGTTGAGCAGCACAGAGCCGTCACAGCCCTGCAATTTTGCGATGCGCGAGCATAGTTTAGATTTCTGTCAGTTTGTAAGCATGGACTGATATACACACAATGATGACACAAGCATATATACTACGACATGCTGGCGGATAAGACGTTTGTGACGCCATGGTTGAATAGGGTAACGAATTCGAACTTACCCTGACGAAGCAGTCGTGGAAATGGAGCCTGAGGAGCGGGCCAGCAAGGCTGGGTGCAGCGGAGATGATCTTCTCCATCTCGGAGCGGACGATGGCCTCGACGTTCGGGCATGTCTTGCTGTAGTAGCCGAGCTCCAGCTGAGCCTCCACCGGTGAGCTAACTGCCGCGAGGAGCAGGAGGGTCACAGGCAGCAGCATAACTACAAAAGGCTTGATCGCCATGGAACGATGGACCACTGAGATTAATAATGGCTCAGGTAGTTCTATGGCGTAGATCAAGCAATGCAAGAATGTTTTGGCAAGTAATCAAGGCTACAATGTGGATGATGGACATGCCTTCGCACTGCAAGTATTTATAGAGGTGTATGGTGGTGTTGCTAGCCTATAGTTGAGTTGCGTATGCCGTGGCGTATGACAACCTGTTCCTGCGTACACAAGCCATGTGCTGCTAACTGCCATCACAACATACTCGCCACCGTGGGAAAAAAGACATGCGCTTACTTGAATTGAGGTGTTGACGCTTGGCTCCGAATGAGAAGGCCAATACAAAGATATGGAGAGATAGTGGCGCAGATGAAGGCCAGTTCATGGCCGCGTTGTCGACGGTGTAACATGGTTCGTATCTAACACTGAGAGAAGGCAAGGCAATTCCGCAATTATCCATCGCAGCTATATTTACAATAATTCTATTCTATATTTATATGTGACCGATAGACATCAAGGGAATAACACCCCATGTGATATGCCAATGATTTGGGTTATTAGCTGTATATGATAATGCATGCATGTCCCTGTGATGACCAGGATTTCTTGGGTGGCAGCATCTGGTCTCGTGGCGTAACGTACGTGAACGTTACGGAAGATTCCATGTTCTCCGCAGCATTGGCCGGTAGGTTGACCATGGCGTCTGTGACTTATGCGCGTCATCGCCCCGGCGGTACGATTGTTAGTTTGGACAGTTCGTATGATTGTTTTGAATTACCGGTTTTTACTAGAGAAAGCTTTACTTATATATGTGCGTCCACGATGCGCGCAATATGCAATGTACATAGGGGCTAGCCCAAGATAATTTTGCTTAGAAACTTTTCCTGAGAAAATAGGGCACTTCTTTCTGAACGTTCCAGCCACATCTCAACCCCGTAACCACATACGTACGATAGAGCTGGGGATGATCAGGCCAAAAATTTCTATGTTGTCCACGGCACAACTATTTTTCACGGTCCAAATTAAGAGAAATTTTTAGTTGTGGCAACGCTACTCTCTGTTCCAAATTATGTCATTTCTGGGTTTATATATAGTTTTATCTACGTCCCTAGATATATGTCTAGAAACATAATAAAACTATGAATCTAAAAAAACTAAAACCTTTTATAATTTAAAACCTCGGGAGTATAAAATTACGTACCCATTTGGATTATTCCAAACGGTAATGGCTCAGAGTTAAAACAGCTACCTACACCATGCACAATGCATACCAAGACCAGTGAATGGAGACCGTATGAGAGCATTACTGTTTTGAAAAGAGGGGCTTTTTTGGAAGCCTATTAATTTTGTCCGTAAAATAAATTTTGTTGGACAAAAGAAACAAGACTAGCCCTTTTAGAACGGTTGACATTGACTTTATTGACAGTTCTTGTTATCTATGAAGGTCAAGTCAAATTAAGGACACGCCTTCACAATGTGAACGTCAAGTCAAATACTTCCTCGTATCGAAAAAAGATAACGTTTTGGAAAAAGTTTTGATCAAACATTGAGAATATAAATCATGAATAACTTTTAAATTATTAAATTTGAAAATATAAAAATTATATAAATATATTTGTCTTCAAATATACTTTCATAAAACTATGCAAATATTACTTTTCAATAAGTATTTTTATAGAAATATGAAGTCAAAGTCATGCTTTAAAGACCATGTCGTTATCCTAAACGTCATATTTTTCCGATACGGAGGAAGTATATCACCTTTTATTGAAAAGTGATATATGTATACTTTTATGAAAGTATATTTGAAGACAAATCTATTTATACAGTTTTCATATTTCCAAACTCAACAATCCACTAGTACAGAACCACTTTTTTAGCCCTGGCTCCCAATCGGGACTAGAAACACTAGTAGAGAGTAGACTTTTGATCCAATGCCGATTTTGGCTTTAGGACCGGAATTTTTTGTGCCCGGGAAGAAAGAAACCTTTAATCCCGGCTAGATATAGCAGCCGGTACTAAATCTTCCTTCCCAACGGCTCGCAACGGCTAGGGAGCTTTTAGTCCCGATTGGTGATCAAAACCAGGACTAAAAGTCTATCTTTACTCCCGGTTTTGATAATCAACCGGGACTAAAAGTTTAACCACGGTTTATGGGCAGAATCGGGACTAAACCTTAACTTTTAGCCCGGGTTTGTAGCCTAAACCGGGACTAATGTTCCTCCCTTCCAATTTAAACCTTTTCTTCCCCCGAGCCCGAGGCCCCGAGCCATTCATGCTTGTTCCTGCTTCTGCTCGTGCATGTTCTTGCTTCTTCTCAGCTCAAGTGTGGAGCTTGACTAGGTTACTCCTCCAACTTCTTCAATTCTACGGTTGCAAAGGTTACTATCTTTATTCTCTCTTGTTTAATCACTAGGATATTTCTATGGTTATTTCTCCAATAATTTATATTTCAAGGTCAAAATCACTTGATATTTCTCCAATAAATTATATTTCAAGCTCAAAATCACTTGATAGTTTGTATATTTGGTTGAAGGAAGATTTATAGTATGCATAGCTCACATTTGTTACTCAAATGTTGTATGTATATATTTGTGATTTAAATTTTAGGAGTTTTATTTTTTGTTTCACTTTTTAAAATACATTATTAGGAATTTAAGTGCTTTACAAATTTGAGTCTAGAGAGTAAAGAGTAGATGACGAATTCTTCCGGGTCGTCGGCCTATCATCGGGTTCAAAAGAGGCTGAGACCAGACCTCCCTCTCATTGAGTGCGGCGAGTGCAAGAAAAAGAATGTGCTTGAGTTTCGAGTGAAGAAGGAGGGTCCCAACAAGGGGCGCATCTTCTACAAGTGTCCGGATCGTAATGTGAGTTACTCCATCGCATTTGATGATTATATATAATAAATTATGTATTTTTTTACTAAACTTATGTATTTTTGTCTTAATTTCAATGGGATGGCAGTGGATGTCCAGGGTGGTACTGGGAAGAAGAGTATGCCAAACACGTGTTTGGAACTCTTGCAGAGGCGGCTGCGGTGGGTGATGAGTTAGCTGATGAGGCACTGAGCCCGCGAACGAAGACCATTGATGTTGAACAGACGAATGATTTGTCTGTTTTAGTTGAGATCGGTCGTGATATACTTAGGCTGTTGAAGTGTATTTTAGATTTAATTAGTTTAGTGCTAGTTGTGACTGTCTACATTGCAGCGAGGCTTCCATAAATTAATTAATGTCCAGTATTGTGATATATGTTCGTTTGTCTTGTAATGTAGATGAGTCGGCATTGGATGTACAACACTGATCGTCGCTCCAAAGATTTCATTGAGGGCGTGCATATTTTCTTAAATGTGGCCGAGTCAAACAAGCGGGATGGATTCATGTGCTGCCCATGTGCTGTATGTAAGAATTTGAAGGAATATTCTTGCTCAAGGATTCTTCATTCTCACTTGTTCAAGTCGGGTTTCATGCCAAACTACATCTGCTGGACCAAACACGGAGAAAGAGGTGTTATAATGGAAGAAGACGAAGAAGAACAATGGGACGATGGTGACACTATTGCTGACTATGGTATATTAAACAATGATATTCCAATGGAGGAAGCTGAAGAAGAGGTACCAGCACAAGATGATCCCGTTGATGATCTTGCTCAAGCTATTTGCGATGCAAAGAGAGAATGCGAAAGTGAAAAGGAGAAGATCAAGTTCGAGCGTATGCTAGAAGATCACAAGAAGTTGCTATACCCAACTTGTGATGCAGGACAGAAAAAATTGGGTAGCACACTAGAGTTGTTGCAATGGAAGGCAAAGAATGGTGTATCCGACAAGGGATTTGGGGATTTGCTTACAAAAATAAAGAAGATGCTTCTAAAGGATAACGAATTACCAGCCACTACCTATGAAGCCAAACAGGTTGTCTGCCCTCTGGGATTGGAAATCACAAAGATACATGCATGTCCTAATGATTGCATCCTCTACCATGGCGAGGAGTACGAGGAGTTGGATTCTTGCCCGGTATGCCATGCATCACGGTATAAGATCAGGCGAGATGACTCTGGTGATGTTGAGGATGAAAGAACCAGAAAGAAAATCCCTGCCAAGGTTATGTGGTATGCTCCTATAATACCACGTTTGAAACGTTTGTTCAGAAACAAAGAGCATGCAAAGTTAATGCGGTGGCACAAAGAAGATCGTAAGATAGACAATATGCTGAGACACCCGACTGATGGGTCTCAATGGAGAGCAATCGATCGAGAGTTCCCAGATTTTGCAGGGGGACGTAAGAAACATAAGGTTTGCTTTAAGCACGGATGGTATGAATCCTTTCGGGGAGCAGAATAGTAGTCATAGCACTTGGCCTGTTACACTATGTATCTACAACCTCCCTCCATGGTTATGCATGAAGAGAAAGTTCATTATGATGCCCGTGCTAATCCAAGGACCAAGGCAGCCTGGCAATGATATCGATGTGTACCTGAGGCCACTAATTGAAGAACTACTGCTTTTGTGGAACAAACCAGGTATACGTGTTTGGGATGAGCACAAACAGGAGCACTTTGACCTCCGTGCATTGTTGTTCGTAACAATCAATGATTGGCCTGCTCTAAGTAATCTTTCAGGACAGTCGAACAAGGGATATAATGCATGTGTGCACTGCTTCACGGACATTAAAGGTATATTTTTGAAAAAATGTAGAAAGGTTGTCTACCTTGGGCATCGTCGATTCCTGCCTGCGAATCACCCTGTAAGAAACAACGGCAAGCATTTTAAAGGTAAGGCGGACCACAAGTCCAAGCCTATCAACCGCACCGGTGAGGACGTACTCGATATGGTCAAGCACGTGAAAGTAGTCTTCAGGAAGGGACCTGGCAGTGAACCCGTTCCGAACGACGCTAGCGGTCATGCACCTATGTGGAAGAAAAAGTCCATATTTTGGGAGCTACCATATTGGAAAGTCCTAGAGGTCCGCAATGCGATTGACGTGATGCACCTAACAAAGAATCTTTGTGTGAACCTGCTTGGCTTCATGGGTGTGTACGGGAAGAGCAAGGACACACCTGAAGCACAAGAGGACCTCCAGCGTTTGAACGAGAAGACAGCTGATGGACGCCAATACTTAGGACCTGCTAGTTATAGTCTTAGCAAAGAAGAGAAGGAGAGCCTGTTTGAATGCCTAGATAGCATTAAGGTACCATCCGGATACTCCTTAAATATAAAAGGTATAATAAACGTGCCAAAGAAGAAATTCCAAAACTTAAAGTCCCATGACTGCCACGTGCTCATGACACAATTGCTTCCAGTTGCATTAAGAGGAATTCTACCTCCAAATATACGTCTAGCCACCGTGAAGCTATGTGCATTCCTCAACTCAATTTTTCAGAAGGCAATCAATCCTCTAGATCTTGCTAAGCTACAGAATGACGTGGTTCAGTGTCTTGTCAGCTTTGAGTTGGTTTTCCCTCCATCCTTCTTCAATATCATGACGCACCTCCTAGTTCACCTGGTCAAGGAGATTATTATTCTAGGTCCTGTGTTCCTACACAACATGTTCCCCTTTGAAAGGTTTATGGGAGTCCTAAAGAAATACGTTCACAACCGTGTTCGGCCAGAAGGAAGCATCGCGAAGGACTACGGAACCGAGGAGGTCATTGAGTTCTGTGTTGACTTTATTCCTGATCTAGACCCAATTGGTGTTCCAGAATCACGACATGAGGGGAGGCTAAGTGGAAAGGGGACACTAGGGAAGAAAACATATATCGGTCAGGGTGACGATTATTTCAATAAAGCGCACTACACAGTTCTGCAAAACTCCACCTTGGTGGAGCCATATATGGACAGACACAAGGAATTCCTACTATCACAGTTTCCAGGCAAGTCTAAAGCTTGGATTTCGCGCCATCACATGGAATCTTTTAGCAGTTGGTTACGAAAAGAATGTCAGGGTGATGAGAGTATTCCGGAGCAACTGTATTTGTTGGCTAGGCAACCATCATGGCATATCCTCACATACAAAGGGTACGAGATAAATGGAAATACATTCTACACAGTAGCCTAAGATAAAAGGAGCACCAATCAAAACAGTGGTATCCGCATAGATGCCACAGACCCGAACGGGACTAAGCAAACATACTATAGCCGCATAGAGGAGATATGGGAACTAGACTATGGACCTACTTTTAAAGTTCCTTTGTTCAAGTGCCAGTGGGTAAAGGTGTCCGGAGGCGGAGTAACAGTGGACAACCAGTATGGAATGACAATAGTGGACCTCAATAACAGTGGGTTCAAAGACAAACCATTTGTGCTTGCCAAGGATATCAGCCGGGTATTCTATGTCAATGACATGTCTTCGAAACCGAAAAGAGGGAAAAACGATAAGAATCCATTTAGTAATGAGCCAAAGCGTCATATAGTTCTTTTAGGAAAAAGAAACATTGTGGGAATTGAAGATAAGACAGACACATCAGAAGATTATGAGAAGGATGATCGAATCCCACCCTTCATGGTCAACAAAGACCCAAGCATCCTATTGAACAATGAAAACACTTCATGGCTACGTCGATTATGATCAAGGGACATATATTTGAAAAAAGTTCACTACTGTGATTGCTTAGAGCGAATTTAGCTATTATGTAATAATTGTGAGACATTAGATCCATGAATTTACGTTGAAATAAATTGAAAATAACTTTTCTGTCAAATACCAACCATTTTATTTATATTTGTTGAGCACTACATTTTTGCATTAATGAATTAATGATTATTATCGTATATTACTATTAATATTTGTAAAGAAATCAAGAAATACAGGTAAAAGAATTTCCTTCTGTGTAGTATGTAGTAAAATAAAGCAGGAACCTTTTTTTAAAATTTTTTTGTCAACATTTCCATTTACTATTGAATTAGTAAGGTTTATAAGTATTATAAAGTAAGACAAAAAGAAATGATCCAGCTGGCGGGAGGTGAACAAAAATTTCACTTTTAGTCCCGGTTGTAGGCTGCAACCGGGACTAAAGGTGGGCCGAAATTTACACGTTCGTCAAAAACACACTTTTAGTCCCGGTTCCTACCAAGAACCGGGACTAAAAGTCTAAGCTTTAGTCTCTGTTCCTGGTTGGAACCAGGAACAAAAGCTTTTAGTCCCGGTTTTGGATCAGACCCGGGACTAAAAGTCCCCACCTATATATACTCTCGCCTTCAATTTCGGTCCATCTTTTTCGATTCAGACGCCCTGTCCGCCGTTTGCCCTCGACGCCGCCGCCACCTCTCGGACCACTGCAACCGACGCCGGCCGCCAGTGGCCCGCCGGCGCGACGCCCCCCGCCCGCGCCCCGCCCTGACCTGCTCGAGCTCGCCACCGCCTTGCGCGGGATCTCGACGCCCGGCCCGCCACCGCCGCGCGCCCGACATCCGCCTCCTCGACCGCCGCACGCAGCCTCCGTGTTGCCGGCCGCTGCCGCGGACTGCCCCTCTGCGGGCCTCGACGCCGGCCCCCATGCGATCCGCCGCCGGCCCTCTCTCCTCTGCTCACCGCCGCGCCCTACATCGCCGAGGTATATACGCTATCGTTTTTTTTCATTTAGTTAGTTTGTTTTATTTTTAGTTAGTTAATTAACTTAGTTTAGTTTAGATAGTTTAATTAGTTAATTAGTTAGTAAATTAGTTTTAGTTTAGTTTAGGTTAATATATTAGTAATTAATTAGTAAATTAGTTTTAGTTTAGTTTTTCTAGTTAGTTTAGTTATTAGCTTATACTAATTAATTGTATTATTTTTAGTTAGTTCATTAATTTAGTTTAGTTTAGATAGTTTAATTAGTTAATTAGTTAGTAAATTAGTTTTAGTTTAGTTTAGGTAAATATATTAGTAATTAATTAGTAAATTAGTTTTAGTTTAGTTTTTCTAGTTAGTTTAGTTATTAGCTTATACTAATTAATTGTATTATTTTTAGTTAGTTCATTAATTTAGTTTAGTTTAGATAGTTTAATTAGTTAATTAGTTAGTTAGATATTATTAATTAGTTCTATTTAATTAGTTTTAGTTCTATTTTTAGTTAGTTAGTTAGCTTAGTTAGTTAGTTTAGTTACTTTAGTTTAGTTAGTGAGGTTAGTTAGTTAGGTTAGTAAGTTTAGTTAGTTAGTTTTTTTTATTACTAATTATTAGTTTAGTTTAGTTTAATTAGTTAGGACCACATGCAAATTAGTTTAGTTTAGGTTAATGTATTAGTAATTAATTAGTAAATTAGTTTTAGTTTAATTTTTGTAGTTAGTTTAGTTATTGGCTTATACTAATTAATTGTATTATTAATTAGGTTTAGGGGGGTTTAGGGCTAGGGTTTAGTGTTAGGGTTTAGTGTTACGGCTAGGATTTAGTGTAGGGTTTAGGGCTAGGGTTTAGTGTAAGGGTTTAGGGCTAGGGTTTAGGGCTAGGGTTTAGTGTTGGGGCTAGGGCTAGGGTTTAGTGTAAGGGCTTAGGGCTACAGTTTAATTAGTGTTAGGGCTAGGGTTTAGGTTTTCTGTCTCTTTTGTTCCACATGCAATATTAACATTAATAATTTTTCTCCTCTAGATGGCCGGAGAAAGAGCCAATATGGAACAAGAAATGATGGACATTATCAACACTGGCAGTCAACACTGGCCGGAGGGAGAAGACGATGGGAGTCAGTACTTAGTGGATGATGGGAATGTGCAGCAAGACAATGTTGCAGATAATACTACTGGCGAGGTATTTATTTATTGCGAACACATGGTTACGAAATCATTATATGCGTGGTTACCGATACTTATTAAATATTTGTTTCTTAACTTAATTTTGTAGCCATCTGGAACGACGACATCTACGGGCAAGAGCAAAGGAGTCCGGGGCCCGAAGAAGCCATTAGAGGGTCGCTTTGTGATCACAGAGTTCAACACAGATACGGGCGAACCATTAGGACCACATGCAAAGAAATTCGTGAACCATTGTGGATACCTTGTAAGGGACAGGATCCCGATCAGTGCACGAGAATGGAAGGCAAAGCCTAGTGCTCCTGATGTCAGCTTTGTTTCTGATGTTGACAAGAATCTAGTGTGGAATGATATTCTTCAGCATTTCACACTAGAAACGGATAACTATCCAGAGTTCAACAGCGAAGACTTGAAGTAGCTAGTTAGGCGCTGGGCAATGAAGAAGATGGCCACACAGTTTCAGAGTTGGAAGAAAAGTCTCTACAAGACATATGTGAAGGAGAACAAGACGCCAGATTTTGACCGAGCCACTGGTCCGATCACAAAGTGTAGGCCCTACTGGGTTGAATTTGTACAGTACAAGTTATCGGAAGAGGGTGAGACACGGGTCAGAAGGAACACTGAGAATGCTCGCAAAAATAAATACCACCATCACTTGGGATTAGGTGGTTACCCTTCTGCCATTCCCAAGTGGGAAAAATTGGAAGCTGATATTTTAGCCAAGGGGCTCGTACCAGAATCAGCTGCATGGCCTGTACGTGCGAAACAATGGTTTTTTGGTCGTGGGGGAAGTCTTGACCTGCAGACCGGGAAGGTAGTTCATGGCCAGAAACTTGTAGACGCAGCAGAAAGATTGCAATATATTATGCACGCTAAAGAGAAAGGGGTATTCAGGCCGAAGAGAGAGAAGGACGAACTGACATATACCATTGGTACCGCTGAGCACCCTGGCCGAACCAGAGGCTTGGGACCGGGTGTGGCTTGGGAACATGGTTTCCCTGAGGACAAAGATAGCTACAGAAGCCATCGAAGAAGGAAGGAAGAGGAGGCAGAGCGGATGCGCAAGTTAGAAGAATATGTTCTCGAGTCACGTGAAGCGCTACGTCAGTCTCATGAACGTGAGAAACAACTTGAAGCAAGAATGCAAGAGGAAATAGCAAGGCAGTTGGAATTAGCATTGAGTAGACATACATCAGAAGGAGTTAGCCAATCAGAAAATCTTGTAAAAAGCAGTCGTGCTTCTACTGAGGTGCCAAATCAGCAAGATGATGGAGCGTTGCGCTTCTCCGTGGATGATATCACTAATCCACTTACACCGTGTGAGCTGCACATTGCACAGGGGAACTCCACAGTCATGATTGCTACCGGTATTGTAAACCCGGTAGACCCGACCAAGACACCCACTATTCATGGGAGAAGAATACCACCGGGATATGCTAGCGTCTTGGTGGATAGAGTTACCAAAGGTTTTGGTAATGTGCCTCTTGAAATTGAAGGAGGTGATGGGGAGAAGACACTAGGAGAAGCTGAGAAGACATTCATTGTATGGCGTAAGCGATACATTATTATTCCAGGGGCGCCACCGCCGCCTCGTCCTGAAGAACAGAAGCAAAGGCCAAGTCCAATAATCCGTTCCCCAGACCATCAGAGTGCTCTGGGCTGCGAGTACGAAGATGTGTTTACACCAGGCAGGGCGCCATCACCTCCACCAACAGCAAAGCCGTCATTGCCGCCACGACTTCCAACACCTCCCCCACCTACCAAGCCATCTACTAAGAGGCCTCCACTGCAGGTGGTGCAACCAACCCCGCCCGCAAAGAAGAAAGCCACCAGGCAAACAAAGCAACCCATTCCTCAGAAACTACCCGGTGAAAAGACTAAAGAGGAGTTAGATATTGCGGTGAAAAAACAAGTCGCAGATTTTTTCACAAGAAAACCAAAGGAGACAGAAGAGATGAAGAAAAAGAAAGCGTAACCGTACTACTATCTACCTCGCGATGCTTTAAGGCAGAAAAGGATGGAGCACGGGAAGAAGTTGAGAGAAGCTAAACAGCCCCTGTCACTATCGGACTATGACCGCTCTCTCACGAAGTCTATTGACAAACAGAAGAAGGCAGGGAAAGATGTTCCGCAACTCGGCAAACAATACAAGCAAGCAATCCCCCCGCTAATTGTTAGTGATCAGACACCGAATCAATATGGCTCATTTATGGACCGCATCCAGGTACCTAGTGAGGTCAATTTGAATGAGTTTGAAGCTTTCATGGCGGAAACTGGTATGAACCTTGCCCAAATGGTTGGATGGGAGCAAGTGGAGAAAGCGCAAGTAGTTGACGAGTGGAGGAAATATCAACATGGTCGGAGTCTATGGAATCCAAAAACCCTCAGTCAACTAGGTACGCAAATGTACTTGCTAAACAAGTGGTACCTTGGGGCATGTACACGAAGTGATTCTTGGATTTCTGTCCGAATTAGAAACCAACATTGGTTCCGTGGCGATGATATTATGTTTGTTGATTTTGCTGAATTACACCAACTATGCCACATGGACTCCCTCGACAAAACAATAATGAGCTGCTATTGTCTGTAAGTGTACTTTCTTTCTGCAATTCAAATCTTTCTCTCTCTCTCTCTCTCTATATATATATCCTTTCTCTCTCTATATATATATGCAGCTATGAGATGCAAATGTGCAAATAGAGAGGGTCTAATGAAGTTGGTTTCATTGATCCACATATTGTATTCAAACACCCTACACCCAACGCAACGCGGTAAGAAACAGATACTCTTCCCCTACAATTTTAACGATCATTGGATATTGATCGTCATCGATCTTCAACAAAACCACATAGAGATCTTAGATTCTATGAGAAAGAGCCTGGACCAAATGCAAGATATGATAGATATTTTTTAGTGGTAATTTATTTCTCCTTACCTTCTTCAATTGCAGTGTTTGGAAAATATTCACATCGATCATTGGTTATTTTTATTTTGATTGGTAGTGTTTGGAAAAGATTCATTGAGAAATACGACCTCAAATATTGCAAAGCACCACTGACTATAATCCCACACATGGTAAGTATATATACTTAGAGGCCATTCATGTTATATATGTATCTATATATATGTATTGTCCGGATCGGATGACAATCTTTTTTGTCTTGTAAAGTGGGTTCTGCGGCAACAACCCGGGAATAACACTTGTGGATACTATGTCTGCGAGTTCATGAGGGTGTACTCAGTCAGAACTGACCGGGAGAAGCTAAAAGTACGTTAAATCGATCTCATATTAACTCACACAAATGTATATATACATATATATATATATATAATCATATATATTAATACCTTTCCCTTTGACTCTGTTTGAAGACTGATTATTTAAAGAAAAAGGTCCTGGTAAAAGACGAGCTCAAGGCAATTCAAGAGACCATAGCAGGGTTTCTTAATGATCATTTTGAATTTCTCCGGAGAATTTTACAATGACCCTAATGAATCTTGGAAGCTGGGCAACGGTGGTGATGAAGATGACTGAAGGGCATATATATATGTTGGAGTGAAAACTTTTGGAGAGGAAAATATTTGGAGTGAAAAAAGTGTTAAACTCTCTAGTATATATGTATATGTATATGTATATGTATATGTATATGTATATGTATATATATATATATATGTAGTTTGTAATATATATATGTCTTATGTCGTATTGTGCCCTTTGTCAAAACTGATACACACACATATAATATATATATACATATATATATTTTACATATATATATGTGTAAAATATATATATGTATATATATATATGTAATATGTGTGTGTATAGATAATTTTAAATCGAAACCATAATTAAAAAACAAAACGAATAATGAACTGAAAAACACGAAAAACAAAAAAAGGAAGACTTTAGTCCCGGTTGTTGATACAAACCGGGACTAAAAGGTTCCACAGACCCGAGGACACGTGGTCTGGGCTGCAGACCTTTTAGTCCCGGTTTGTGTTTTAAACCGAGACTAAAGGTCCACTTTTAATCCCGGTTCTGGACCCGGGATTAAAAGGGGTGACATTTACTCCCGAAAGCTTGTTCCCGGTTGGGAAACTGGAGCTAAAGGTGTTTCCCAACCGGGAACAAAGGCCATTTCTGTACCAGTGAAACCAGGACTAAAGGTTCCCTCGAACTAAAAAAGAAATAATACATTGCTATTGCACCTCGTGAGATTCGAACACTATCTGAGACTAAAGGTCCCACATTGCTATTGAACCCCATGATATTCGAACCCTAGAGCTCATGCATAGCCTCGCACGTGACTTACCACCCCACGTACACAACAGGTTTGACTATAGACAAGATTTTTTTCCTTTTGAACTAACCTATAGATGGCTCTTTAATCCTGATTCGTGTTATCAACTGGGACTAAAAGGTCCTTTAGTCCCGGTTGGTAAGGGTCTACCACCAGGATTAAAGGGTCTAGGCCTTTAGTCCTGGTTGGTTTAGTCCTGGTTGGTAGTACGAACTGGGACTAAAGGTTTTTAGTCTCGAACAACAAACAAGTACCGGGACTAAAGCCAAGACTTATGTGGATCAAAAGTTTTTTTTCTACTAGTGATTTACAAGTTATTCATAATTTATATTCCCAATGTTTGACCAAAACCTTATCAAAAACAACTTCTTTTTTTTATACGGATGGAGTATATAGTCATATAGAGCTGGGGCTCCGGCCAAGCCATTTGTAGGTTGTCCGCGGTGGCACAACTATTTTAACGATCCAAAAAATAAGAGAATTTTTTAGTCATGGCAAAACTACCTCTTCCTCCGTTTTAAATTATAAGATATTTTAGAATTTTTAGATTTATAGTTTTAGTTACATACATAGATATATGTTATGTCTAGAACTCTAGATACGCAATAAAACTATATAGAAATTAAAAATGTCAAAATGTCTTACAATTTAGAACATATTGAGTATAAAAGTAACCATGCATGTGGATTTGTCCAACAGTCATGGCTCCGAATCAAAACACAGCTACCTACACCAGGCACAATGACCAGTGAATGGAGATCGTATGGCAGCATTACTGTTTGAAAAGAGGAGCTTTCTTGGAAGCCTATTTTGTCCCAAAACTAAATTTTGTTCTATAAAAGAAACAAGACTAGCCCTTTTGGGCCACTTGGAATTGACTTTATTGATAGTTCTTGTTATCTATGAAAATCAAGTCAATTTAAGGGCACCCTTAACAATGGAATCAACGTACGTGCTAGTTGATATGACGAATTTAAAGATAAAAATGGAGAAATCTGATCCAATATATTAGTACATAAAATGTGTCCACGCCTTCAGAAAAAAATTATGCTAGAGGCTGCCGCTTTGGGTTGGTCGATTTGGTTTAATAAAAATGATATGGTGTTTAATAATACAAGATCTAATTCTCATTTCATTTGCATATAATTTTTAGGATGACTTACTGGATCAGACAGTGGTCCATGTTGCATAAGGAGGATGAGAGACCGGAGTTCAGAATGGGTTGCAAGAAGTTGGAGACAATGGTTATGTCGATCTTTGTCAAATTCGGTTGAGGTTCCAGAAATCGTATTGGAGCTTAGCTTATTTTCTTGATTCTGGCGGGCTATGCCCTTTTGGGTTGTGTTAGTGCTGGCCGAATAGTGTTTGCTGTCGGACTTGCTTGGTGCGTGTTTGTATTACAGCTGTATACCATCCTCGAAAGGTAGAGGCTGGAACTTCGTTCTATTATCTGAAAAAATAAAATGTGTAAGCATAGTAAAAATTATGGATCTAGAAATGCCAAAGCATCTTATAATTTGAGTTGGAGAAAGTAGAAAAGTGTGTAAGCTTAATTCTTTATGAGTCATTCTCTCTCTTTTTTTGCTGAAGCTACCTCTTAAAACACTATTAGGCCCTATCTATTGTTGCAGCCATTGACAAAGCCTAATAATGTTGTTGTCACTATGATGGGGACCATTGTAGCAGTGTGGCGAGCGGTGCTATCACCACCGTAATCTGGCTTGCCTTTGGTGCTCATTGTCCTCTTCCTCCATCCTTTTCCCCTCGATCTAATGCAATCATGCAATTATGCCAAGGTTGCTTCTTTCATCATCAAAGATCTAAGCCATAAACTGGCAAAGTAATATAAACGCCAGTGCGCGTTAAAGCATCTCCACTAGAATGATAAAATCCAATCCCCTTTCTCTATAACATGTGATAGAGAAGATTGGATAAAAAAAATAGCTCTAGTAAGTTCTTGTAATACCCTTTCCATGTTTTTTCTCAATTAGGAAAACCTCCACAAGGAAAGAGGAGAGCAGCCCAGCCCCTTAATTTCCCTTGCAGCTCATTTCTTAACCACATTCCTAATTGTTATCACACTGCTCGCCGAATGCGGGCTGCCAACGTCCACCACTAGAGATCGCAAGCCTCCCACTAGCCAGGATCTGCCCACTAGCCACGTACGTACAGAGCCCTATCGCCTTCCCCAAATTCGTAGTGCAACGGTTGACGACCCCACACCTGCGCACCTGCTCTCATGTTGGATGAAGCTGTCATGCCGGAGTCAGACGCTCCTTCAGTAGTCCTTGACGGTGAATAAGGTGTGCATGGGTTGGGGATGGGGCTCTCCCTAACGGCTTGCTTGGGCTTCTCATGTGGGAGCGGGCGTACGTGTGGTAGTGAGGGCGGGGCATCGGCCGGTGATCTTTCCCTCCTCCCTATCATTGTCCTCAACCTCAAGCGTTGGCCAAGGAACTCACAGAAGCTAGTCTCGTGACATGTTCTGGATCTCATTGAACAAGAAAGGGAAATAGCCAATAGAAGGAAAAGAGTAACCTACACGTGAGTCCTATCGTGTAGAGGTGATGATACTTTCTCAATCTGCTAGATCAAATATCCACTACACTACAATTTAGTTTTCTCAACGCCCTATACAAAATTTTAGGGAAAGGAAATCCGGTGAAGATGCTCTTACGAATGAGAACTTCCTTTTTGCTGCCTGTGAGCTATAGTTACTAACTTATCATGAATCATTAGTTTACTTAGTTATGATGAACTGTTAAGACAATTATTTATGATGTACTTTAATGGTTATTAAGTTATTTGTGACAATAAATTTCTACTTGATGTTGATTTAGTTTGTGTTTATCATGACTATTTTGCGATTCAGGTTAAGATCTAGAGAAATTGAGTTAGCTATGGAATCGGCTGAGACAAAGGAAAAGAAAGCCCTAAGTTCTTTATTTATACGAGCCTGGTAGAAGCCTGATTTGGCTTTGGCTGGTTTTTAGCCAAGATTAACAGAGAGGGCCATCCACCTCCGAAAATAACCTTCACTATATTTTTGCGGGCGAACCTCTTAGAAGGCTTGCCTTCATAATTCTATTTATGGTGGTGGACGCCTTAAGATGGCTTCCTCCAAAAATATATCATATTTGGAGATGATTGTCCTAAAATGACGCCTCTGTAAATCTATTTTTAGAGGTGGATATTTACAGGCCGACTCGTAAATAAAATGATTGCCTCCATGAATTGATTTTGCGTGGTGGTCATTTGAAGCCTCGTTAAATAAAACAACCATCTCCGTTAATCGCTAGGTGCTTTACGAGGCGATTGAATCTTATGACCGCATCCGTTAATGTTTGACCACCCCTTGCAAAACTATTAATTTGTGTAGTTGTGTATAATCCGACAATTTATATTTTTAATGGTGTTAGACCGACAGGGAATGCTGATGCGGCCTTGCATTGTTTTTCTTCCAAAAGGGTGGTTCTCAAATAGAATATTGATTACTTCCTATTAATCGAAAACCTTTGTTCTTTGTTGCGGGCATTTGTCCACTTGTTTGGCTTATGGGAGAAATTAAACCTTGTAATAATTGGTGTGGTTTTGCCTGATGGTAGATGAAGTTGTGTATAAATTATCCATTATCTAAAAAATGTTACGATCCCGCCTCACATCAAATCTGTGAAGCAATGAGGCCTCTCTCTCCGCCCTGGCTTCATCGGCATTGTCGTCTTCTTGGCAAAGCACGGTGTGTACAACTGTACATGTCTTTGTGCCTGATGTAGGTTTTGTTTTATATCCGGCCATCGACCTTGTTAATTATTGTTAACAATAGTCACGCCAAATTCGAAGTACGAGCCGCGGCAGCGCGCGTCGATTGCAACGGCCTGGAGATTTTTGTTCACATGCATGTGCAATCAGAGCTCCACCGACCGGCTTACCGGCAGCTGCTGGTAATGCCGCTGCAACATGCTTGGCATGACTAGAGCTACGTCTCATCTCTCAACCGATCCCCACATGCATATATTTGACCTGTGCCATTACCATATATAAGAGGCTATATGTGTTAGCTGTTGCATGTATATATATTTATAATACCGTCTGCATATACCATTGACTTCATCTATCTATTATATAATATATGGGGTGTCTTACTAAAAGTGATTTCTTGTTCTTTTTATTGAAATGGTTGCTTTGAAGTAATGTTTATGGAAAAATAACTCTTCAACACAACTATTTTATGGGTTGCTACAATTCAGGTGTCTAAATTTTAGTTTCTTTCACGCAATGATTATTGTATATATTTTATACGAAAATTGCAGATTTCGTTCATTACACAATTTCTGTAGATGCAATCTGTATTTTTGGATATCGATAATAAAAAAACTCGTTAAACAAACACAATAAAATATGGTTTGAGTTGGCACAAAAACAATCAATAATTTACAATTACTTCTATAAGAAGAAATAGGGCAAAATTTAATATGTCATGATACAGAAACAAAAAACAAATCTCAAAAATAATAAAACATGTACTAGTTGGTGGTATAAGAGTGTTGCCTAAAATCCTCTAAAATTTCAGGTGCCTGAGAATATACATTTATAATTTACAAAATTGAAGCAAAATAGGTTGTGACGTTATAAAAGTGTATATACGCATGCGTGTGTTCTTACTTACTCCCTCCGTTCTAAAAAAGAGTGTCGTTTTTTGCTTTGATATATCATGTTTGACCACTCGTTTTATTCAAAAATTTTGTGCAAATTATAAAATAAATAAATCATTATTAAAATATCTCTAATGACAAAACAAGTCATAATAAGATAAATAATTTTTATTAAAAGTTTTTTAATAAAATGGTTGGTCAAACAACATGTTCTAAAATCCTAAACCGCCATTTCTTTTGCAACGGAGGGAGTAAGATATCATTTTTGTGTGACCAAATAGTTTGAGCCATGGTTTTTATGTTACTGGTTATAAGAATAAATGGTGTGTGCACAATCTGGGCATAGGTTATTTGGAAAGGTTTCTTATGGTAGAGCTGACCTGTCATCCGGGCAGACATGTTATCCGTGAATCCATAAAAATTAGGCCTATTAGCGGGCCCAACACACCTTGGATCCCTAGGTGTGCTCGTATTTTTTTCGCCATTTTTTATTTTAGTAATAAGCGACATACCGATATTGAGATATTTTAGCTCAAGTCCGTCTTTCTAGGTGCTCATATAGGGTGTCAATGTGTTCCATAAAGAAAAAGCATAAATTGTTAGATAATTAGCTAATTTCTATATCATTTTAATTCTATAAATTAACCTCATGATGATGACATAAAAGAAATTATTAATCATTAAGATTATAGCATCAATTATATTCATGATAAATATATATGCCAAAGTATATACCATGTGAATCATATGAATATCAAAAACATATTAATATGATTCATATAGCATAATTAATAAGAACACAAAGCATGATATATATATCATAGAAGCAACACAAATATGACAGCCGAAACGAAATGACAGAACTGAAGAAACAGACTTAATACAGCATACGAAACAACAGAACAGAACTACTGAAATATATATACAGAGCATACAACCAGCAGGAACAGACATAAGAAAACTTATGAAATGACATGATAAAACTATTGATACAAGCTTGCGATAACATATGAAACAACAAGACAGAACTACTGAAACAAATAGACATAACATATAACTTATAACAGAAACAGATAGGCAGAACATGAAACTAGCAGAGACAGACGTCAGGCAAGATATGAAACGATATGAAAGAACTACTGAAACAGACTCAGGACAGCAGACGAAACGATATGAAAGAACTACCAAAACAAACAGGAACTGCAGAACCAAAAACAGATAGAAGATGAAGGGATCATACCCACCCATACGCTCCGATGATACGGATCCTTATCCAACTTCCAGCGTCATACCTCCAGGAAGATGATGAAGTCCGCCCGTGAGGAGGATGAAGACGATGTCGCCGGCGGCTCGAGGTAGAAGATGACGAACAGCGGCGGTGATTTGGGCAGTCGCAAAGACGCTCCCCAAAAACCTAATTGCCGATCCCCCGTGCAAGGTCTCGAACGGCAAGGGCTTCGGAGGCACCTGCCCTCTCGCTCCTCCGTGCGCGCGGAATTACGAGATGGGAATGACTTTCTTTACTGCGGAATTGTGCGTCTGGTGTTTCTCTCGCGTACCGAAAAGACAGGAGTCTCCCTTTTATCCTTGCGCATGGAGGAAAGTGAAGGGTCACGCATGGCATTCAGGAGACGGGCATGTGAACGAGTTGAAACTCCTGTCATCATTGCCACGCCTGCCTGCCTGCCTGACCTTTGGAATTCCAATCCGGTACAAATAATAATACCCACAATTACATACCATAGAGTTTATTGATTTATTGAATATATAAATGAGCTTGGCCCATAATAAATCCAACAATCCCCACTGTTGACGGTGGATATACCATAAAATTCCACATTCAAACACCGTCAACAGGCCTCGGATTTAAGAGAGAATAAATACAACATGAGCATATTTTATCAATAACGAGTTCCACTTGTACTCTTAGCTTGTGATTGCAGGGAACACCAAATCAGTGCAAAAGTGAGCAGCTAGGGGCTAACTACATGGTTCGGCCGAACCATGTCATGTTGCCTCGGGCCACCAACTTTCAACATGG
This sequence comes from Eremochloa ophiuroides, assembly GCA_038502445.1. Taxonomy (NCBI): domain Eukaryota; kingdom Viridiplantae; phylum Streptophyta; class Magnoliopsida; order Poales; family Poaceae; genus Eremochloa; species Eremochloa ophiuroides. The sequence continues at coordinate 29,979,155 of JAHLJS010000003.1, forward strand.
TGCATACAACATCAAATGGAAGAGATCAGAGCTAAGGGTGGGCCCACCCATGGGTCGGCCAAACTGCCCATGGGCCCACTTGGCCCTGGTGACGTGGCAGGATCCGTGTGACACCCCAACCAAGTCATTTCATCCATCGAATCAACTTGTGCTTTCATTCAATGGTGGAGACCAAAGGCACATGGATTGAGGCATGAAACGAAGCAATCAAGACAGAACCAACACATAGGAAGAGTCTATGACAGATGGGGGCCATGGTGGTGGGACCCACCTACCAAGGGTGGGTCAGCCGAACCACCAAAAGGGGAACCAGGCCACCTACACCATCACTGACTGGTGGGGACGCCTTCTAGAAGCTCCTGGCTGGGCCCACCAGTCATAGAGGGGTCGGCCAAACCCCCTGGTGCTCAACCAGGTCGGTTGGCTTCCACCGCCTTCCTGCATGCTGTCCACGTGATGAATTGCCCAGAACCATCCATCTTATGGTGGTAATGAGGTCGGTTCATCCAAGGATGGAGAGGCAAAGAGCACGCGGATCGCTGACGTCGCACCCCCTTGCTCTCCCCTATAAATAGAGGCTGCCCACTCCTCTTCAAGACACACCATTGAAAGCCCATGTTTGGTTTTGGGTAATTGATGAAACCTAGTTTGCTAACGATTGCTCTAAGTGTTTCATGAGAATTGATTAGCAAATGGCAAGATGGAGCAAAGGACCGGGTCGGTGGAGGTCACAAGTGAAGGGCAATGACGGCGTCCATGAAAATGGTGTAAGTCCATCAACAAAGGAGAAAGCCCTATTGATGGCATCCATGCAAATGGTATAAGACCATCATCATAGGTGTCCACAAGGTCCATCAAGAGATGAGAAGGAAGTTGATAAGAAACCGGGAGCTCAAGGCAAAGGTATAACCAATAGGAGCTCTTTTGGTTTTGGTGATCAAGACTCCATAGAGGGAGTAATCACATTTAGGATAGATAGCCGTACTATCAAGAGAGGCGAAATCGTTGATGAAATACGGTTATCAAGTGCCACTAGGTGTTCATGATCATTGCATTGCATATAGATGCTAGTGACACTAACAAACCCTTGGAAAACTCTTTTGAAAAGGCTAACATACATGCACTTAAGTGTGAGATTCTTTGGAGTGTTAGTGCCTTAAGAAACGGGGTGTAGTTCGAGGGTTAGAGAGGGTTTGGTCCTCTCTTCCTCCTGCCAGGATTCGGCGAATTTCGAAGACATTACAATAGAAAAACTAGCGTCGGACCGTATTGTCACAGAGCGTCGGACCATTAGCCTCAGTCCGACGGCTAACACTGCTGAGAGCATTGGACACTCAGTTCCTGAGCGACGGACCATTAGCCGAAGCGTCCGACGGTGCAGTTCGTACGAGAGATAACACGTGGCGAGCTCTGAGAGCGTCGGACTCTCGGCGTTAGTCCGACGGTGAGCGTCGGACCAACGTCCGATGGTTTTCAGGGCTCGGGGAGCTCTCTGGAAACATCGGACGGCCGCGATCGTTGGTCCGACGGCTTCGTCCCGCTGAGTCCGACGGTGTCAGCTGAGGGCGTCGGACCGTTTGTTTTAGTCCGACGATTATACCGTCCGACGGTTCGTTTAGCGCGGGAAGTTAGCCGTTGTGATCCAACGTTCGACTTCAAACGGCTAGTGACACGTGGCATTCATCCGGGGCGTCGGACCGTGCTGTTTAGTCCGACGGTCTGGCCGTCGGACAGTCCGACGGTACGCAGTGAAGTCTAAACGGCTATTTCTTTGTGTGTGGCTTATAAATAGTCACTTGGCCGGTTTGGGGAGTATCTCTTGGCACTCCTGAACATCATAGCATACTTGTGAGCCTTCCCACTCCACTCTCACTCATCCTACTTGATTGTGATCATCATTTGGTGAGTTTGGAGAGCATCAAGTGCATTGCATTGATAGAGATCATCTAGAGGCACTTGGTAGTGGTAATTCGCAGCGGTTTCTCTCATTACTCTTAGAGTTTGCTGACTCCTAGACGGCTTGGAGCTGCGAGGATCGTTGAGGGGAGTTGGTGATTGTCTCCGCCTCCGATCAAGGTATTGTGAGGGGTTCTTGAGCCTATCCCCACGGGAGATCGCGAAAGGCATCTTTAGTGGATTGCTCGTAGCTTGGCGGATCCCCATCTTGTGTTGGTTGTGCGGCACCCTAGAGAAGGGTTTGGCGTGTGATGCCAATTAGCGCGTGAACCTCCAAGTGGGTGTATCGCTACAACGAGGACTAGCTTGCCGGCAAGCAAGTGAACCTCGGTAAAAAATCTTGTGTCATCTCTCTACCGAGGATTTCCCTTATATGTGATTGATTGATTATATTGGACTTCATATCTTCTCTACACCGGGGGTATTGAAATCACCTTCTCTCTTTACTTTTGTGTACTTACTCTCGTGTGTAGCTTGTTAGTTAGTTGCTCACTTAGGAGTAGTGTATAGTAGTGACATAGCCTTTGAGTGTGAACTAGTGATCATAGTGTAGTATACTTGTCTAGGTGGCTTGCATAGCTTAGTTTAGAGCTAGCGTTTTGCAAAGCTTGCTATTGTTACTAATCGTCTTGTATTGTAGATTTTTATAGGCTATTCACCCCCCTCTAGCCATTTAGGACCTTTCAAGTGGTATCGGAGCCGAGGCACCGTTGATTTGAGGCTTAACAACCTACGGTGTAAAAATGGCTCAACTCAACATTCACATCAACAACACCAAGAAGCCACCCCAATTTGATGGCACAAATTATGCATATTGGAAGAGCAAGATGACCTCACACATCAAGTCAATCAATAGAGAGGTTTGGAAGGTTGTGGAAACAAAGATTGAGATTGCCAATGCGGCCAATCCCACAACCGCCGAAGAAAGATTGCTTCAACTCAGTGACATTGCGGTTTGTGCTATTCATGAGGCCGTAGATGAAAAAGTGTTTGAGCAAATCAAGAACATTGAGAGTGCTCATGAAGCTTGGAAGAAGCTTGAGGAATCATATGAGGGCACCAAGGGTGTAAAGGCCGCCAAAGCATACATCTTGAAGGACAAGTTTGCAAGCTTCAAGATGAAGGATGATGAAACCGTGCCGGAGATGTTCCATAGATTGCAAGTCATTGTGAATGATCTCAAGGTCGTGGATGAAGAGGTGAAGGATAGTGACTTCTCCATGAAGTTCTTGAAGAGCTTGCCCAAGCGGTTTGCCACATTGATCACGGTCTTGGTAAAGACAACATTGAGTGAATTGACTCCAAATCAAGTGCTAGCGGAGGTGATGACCGATGATGCTTATAGAGATGATGATGATAAAGAGGAGTTGATCAATAAGAAGAAGAAAGAAAAATATGAAGACTCCAAAGATGAGAAGAAGAAGAGTGTGGCATTCAATGCCACATCCTCATCAAAGGGCAAGAGCAAGGCCAAAGAAGAGTCAAGTGAAGATCCCTCTAGCACAAGTGAAAGTGATGAAGAAATGGCCCTTCTAGTAAGAAGATTTGGCAAGTTCATGAAGAAGAAGGGCTACCGGGCAAGAAGAAGAATGCACGAAGATTTGATGGCCCAAGAAGATGCTTCAATTGTGGAAGCAAAGATCACTTGGTAGCCGATTGCCCACACTCAAGTGAAGATGATCACAAGGGCAAAAAGAAGAACAAGCATGAGAAGAAGGAGAAGAAAGAGAGGAAGGAATCTTCATACAAGAAGAAGAAGAACTATTCTCATGTGGTGACATGGGATAGTGATGCCTCTTCAAGTGATGAAGAGAGTGATGATGATAAGAAGAGCAAGAGTAAGGCACATGCAAGCATTGCCATTCATGACAAGCCTTCCATCTTCGACACTCCTTCTTGCTTCATGGCCAAGGGCTCTAAGGTATCATCCGACACCGAATCTAGTGATGATGATAGTGATGATGACCTAACAAAAGAAGAATTAATTGAAATGCTTGATGATGCACGTATTCATTTTGATAAACTTAGAAAGGAATGTAAGGGCTTGCGCAAGGACAAACAATCTATTGAGCAAGAACTTGAGGAGCTTAGAGCATCTTATGAGAGTCTAAAGGAAGACCATAAGAAGCTCCAAAAAAATCACACTAAGCTTGATGAAACTCATTCCTCTCTAGTTGAGCAAAATGAAGACTTGCAACAACAAGTGCAAAAGAAAGAAACTAAAACTTGCAACATAGGTATAACATGTGACATATCTTGTGAACATATTGTTGTTACCACTAACCCTCCTTGTAGCACTTCCACTACTACCTCACCCACTAGTGATCCTTCACTAGTAGTTGAGAACAAGAACCTAAAGGAGGAGGTTAAAAAGCTCAATCACTCCTTAGCTAAGGCTTATGGTGGTGAGGACCGCTTGCTTATGTGCTTGGGTAGCCAAAGGGCATCTCTCCACAAAGAGGGATTGGGCTATACCCCCAAGAAAGGCAAAACCGCCTTTACTCCTCACAAGACTTGTTTTGTGAAGAGAAATGGCCGGTATTGCACAAAATGCAAGCAAGTTGGTCACTTAGAGCAAGATTGCAAAAACAAGAAATCCAATGCTTATGTATCCTCAATTAAGTTTGATTCTTGCTACGTTCTCACAAAGGGCTCAAATGGTGTGAAGGCTAAGTTTGTTGGTACATCCATGTTGGGTCCAAAGAAGAAGACCATTTGGGTACCAAAGAGCTTAGTCACTAACCTTCAAGGACCCAAGCAAGTTTGGGTACCTAAAAGGAATTGATCTCTTTTTGTAGGTCAATTACAAAGCCGGAGGGAGGCATTGGGTGCTTGATAGTGGATGCACTCAACATATGACGGGTGATTCTAGTATGTTTGGCTCTCTCAACACAAGTGCAAATAGTGGCTATGATGCAATCACATTTGGTGACAACAAGAAAGGGAAAGTGAGAGGACTTGGTAAAATTGCTATCTCCAATGATATGTCCATCTCAAATGTGTTGCTAGTTGAAAGCTTGAACTTCAATTTGCTCTCTGTTGCACAACTTTGTGATCTCGGTTTCAAGTGCATATTTGGGGTTGATGATGTTGAAATTGTTAGTGTTGATGGCTCAAATTTGATATTCAAAGGGTTTAGATATGACAACCTATATCTTGTGGATTTCAATGCTAGTGAAACTCAATTGTCAACTTGTTTGATCACTAAGTCAAGTTTGGGTTGGTTATGGCATAGAAGGCTTGGTCATGTTGGAATGAAACAATTGAACAAACTAGTGAAGCATGATCTAGTTAGAGGCTTGAAAGATGTCACTTTTGAGAAAGATAAGCTTTGTAGTTCATGTCAAGCCAGCAAACAAGTTGGAAATACACATCCTAAGAAGAGCATGATGAGTACTAGTAAAGCTTTTGAGCTCTTGCATATGGACTTGTTTGGACCAACCACATATTCTAGCATTGGTGGGAGCAAGTATGGATTTGTGATTGTGGATGACTATACTAGATATACATGAGTATTCTTTCTAGTTGACAAGAGTGAAGTGTATGATATATTCAAGTCTTTTGTCAAGAGAAGCCAAAATGAGTTTGAAACAACCATCAAGAAAGTTAGAAGTGACAATGGTAGTAAATTCAAGAACACCAAGATTGATGAATTGTGTGATGAGTATGGCATTGGACATCAATTCTCACCCAAGTATACACCACAATCAAATGGCATTGTTGAAAGGAAGAATAGAACCTTGATAGATATGGCAAGATCAATGCTAAGTGAATACAATGTTAGTCATTCTTTTTGGGCTGAAGCAATCAACACCGCTTGCTACTACATCAACCGCTTATATTGCCATGGTATGCTTGCAAAGACTCCTTATGAGCTATTGAATGGTAGAAAGCCCAACATTGCATATTTTTGGGTTTTTGGTTGCAAATGCTACATTCTCAAGAAAGGCACAAGATTGAGCAAGTTTGAAAAGAAATGTGATGAAGGTTTCTTACTTGGCTATTCTACCACAAGCAAGGCATATAGAGTTTGGAATTTGACTAGTGGTACTCTTGAGGAGGTACATGATGTTGAATTTGATGAAACCCAAGGCTCTCAAGATGAAGTTGAAAATCTTAGTGACGTGAGAGGCAATGACTTGGCAAATGCAATGAAAAATATGGATATTGGTGATATTAGGCTAAGGCAAGTCAATGATGATGAAGATGATGGTGCAATTCATACTAGTATGCAAGTTGAAAATAAAGCAAGTACAAGTGACTCACAAGATCAATCTCAAGTGCAAGATCAACAAGCTAGTTTATCTCAATCCAATGATCAAGTTCCTATTCTCCAACCGGTCTCTATTGCAAGGGATCATCCTTTGGATCAAATCATTGGTGGTATTCAAAGTGGAGTTCAAACTAGAGCAAGACTAGCTCAAATTTGTGAGCATTTCTCATTTGTGTCAACCATAGAGCCAACCAAGATTGAGGAAGCATTGAAAGATGTTGATTGGGTTAATGCTATGCATGAAGAGCTCAACAATTTCACAAGAAATCAAGTTTGGGAGCTAGTGGAAAGACCAAAGAAACACAATGTGATAGGAACAAAATGGGTCTTTAGAAACAAGCAAGATCAAGATGGCATAGTAATAAGGAACAAGGCTAGATTGGTTGCACAAGGTTATACTCAAGTAGAGGGTCTTGATTTTGGAGAAACCTATGCACCGGTTGCTAGATTGGAGGCCATTAGAATCTTATTAGCCTATGCTTGTGCCCACAACATCAAGTTATATCAAATGGATGTCAAGAGTGCATTTCTCAATGGGTACATCAATGAGTTGGTTTATGTGGAACAACCTCCCGAATTTGAAGATGTGAAGAAGCCCAACCATGTATACAAGCTAAGAAAGGCATTGTATGGTTTGAAGCAAGCACCTAGAGAATGGTATGAGAGATTGAGAGATTTCTTGCTCTCAAAAGGGTTCAAAATGAGAAAGGTTGATACAACTCTCTTCACTAAGAAACTTGGAAATGATTTATTTGTGTTGCAAATATATGTGGATGATATTATCTTTGGATCAACAAATCAAGATTTTTGTGAAGAATTTGGAAATATAATGGCAAGTGAGTTTGAAATGTCCATGATTGGTGAGCTTAGCTACTTCCTTGGTCTTCAAGTTAAGCAAATGAAGAATGGTACATTTGTAAGTCAAGGAAAGTACATAAGGGACATGGTGAAGAAATTTGGATTGGAACATGCAAAGCCCATGAATACTCCTATGGCAACTAATGGGCATTTGGACTTGGATGATAGTGGGAAAATGGTAGATCAAAAGCTATATAGATCAATGATTGGAAGTCTCCTTTATGTGACCGCATCTCGACCGGATGTCATGTTTAGTGTGTGCATGTGTGCAAGATTTCAAGCCTCACCAAGAGAAAGTCATTTGAAAGCCGCAAAGAGAATATTGAGGTATTTGAAGGGCACACAAGATGTTGGGTTGTGGTATCCTAAGGGGTCCAATTTTGAGCTTATTGGATATTCGGACTCCGACTATGCCGGTTGCAAGGTGGATAGAAAGAGCACTAGTGGAACTTGTCAATTGCTTGGAAGGTCACTTGTATCATGGCCTTCAAAGAAGCAAAATAGTGTTGCTCTCTCAACGGCCGAAGCGGAGTACATTAGTGCCGGAAGTTGTTGTGCACAATTGCTTTGGATGAAGGCAACCTTAAGTGATTTTGGATTGAAATACAAGAAAGTGCCTTTGCTATGTGACAATGAGAGTGCTATCAAGCTAACCAACAACCCCATGCAACATTCAAGAACAAAGCACATTGACATAAGGCATCACTTCATTAGAGATCACCAAATCAAAGGGGACATTGCAATTGAAAGTGTTGGCACCGAAGATCAATTAGCGGATATCTTTACCAAGCCACTTGATGAGTCAAGATTTTGCAAGTTGAGAAATGAGCTAAACATACTAGACTACTCCAACATGAAGTGAAAAGCATCCTACATTATATGACATGCCTCTCCTTCGACTAAAGCAAGGTAAAATTGGTTGACATGGCATTCATACTTTGATAAGGATTTGTCTAGTTCATGTAGACATGAAATGCATGTTATAGGCTCATTCATGAAAAATCAAATGCTTTCATGTATATATGGTACCACTTTTGTTCTTTATTCTTGTATGATCAAGTGGTAGCATATGACATATTGATGGGCTTGCAAACCTAGTGTTGAATTTAGAACATGAGCTCATGATGTGTAACTTAACATGGTCAAGATAACCCTACAAGTGAGGTGTGAAGAAGCTTGTCCTTAGATCAAACTTAGTTACATATTCTAGGCAAGTAATCTAAATTGAACCAATGAGAAATTGAACTAAACCCCATTTATTGACTTGATATTCCCATAATTTGCACCATTTTTGGTGATTGTTGACAAAGGGGGAGAAGAAAGTCACAAAGATAAGAAAGGAAAGGGGTCAATTAAAAATTTGAAAGCACACAAGTAGGGGGAGCAAGCTCATGAATAAGTTGTTGCATTTGTGTATGCATTAACATATGAAATGTTGCATTGTCAAAACTTCAATTCCTATACTTGTTTGAATTGATGAAATGCTTAGAAATAGGATTTGAATGGTGATTTGACAAACTAGCATGCATAGGACTTATATGTCATACAAAGTACCTCTTTTACTTAAGTGTTGATCTCACGAGGTGTTTTGAGTTTGTGATGCATGACTAGTAAACAATGGTGCTAAGGATGGTACATTTCCGCAACTCCGGTGGTATCACGCTTCAAAGGTCCAATCTATATACCTTAGCATCATTTGATAGTAGTAGCTCACCCAAACTTTCAAATTCATGCATATTTGAAAAATTGAACCAAACACAAGGAATCACATATGTAGGGGGAGCTAATACTACCAAAGTGCAAACTTGGTTTTCATTTCATATCTTTGTGAAGGTTGTCATCAATTACCAAAAAGGGGGAGATTGAAAGCCCATGTTTGGTTTTGGGTAATTGATGAAACCTAGTTTGCTAACAATTGCTCTAAGTGTTTCATGAGAATTGATTAGCAAATGGCAAGATGGAGCAAAGGGCCGGGTCGGTGGAGGTCACAAGTGAAGGGCAATGACGGCGTCCATGAAAATGGTGTAAGTCCATCAACAAAGGAGAAAGCCCTATTGACGGCATCCATGCAAATGGTATAAGACCATCATCATAGGTGTCCACAAGGTCCATCAAGAGATGAGAAGGAAGTTGATAAGAAACCGGGAGCTCAAGGCAAAGGTATAACCAATAGGAGCTCTTTTGGTTTTGGTGATCAAGACTCCATAGAGGGAGTGATCACATTTAGGATAGATAGCCGTACTATCAAGAGGGGCGAAATCGTTGATGAAATACGGTTATCAAGTGCCACTAGGTGTTCATGATCATTGCATTGCATATAGATGCTAGTGACACTAACAAACCCTTAGAAAACTCTTTTGAAAAGGCTAACACACATGCACTTAAGTGTGAGATTCTTTGGAGTGTTAGTGCCTTAAGAAACGGGGTGTAGTTCGAGGGTTAGAGAGGGTTTGGTCCTCTCTTCCTCCTGCCAGGATTCGGCGAATTTCGGAGACATTACAATAGAAAAACTAGCGTCGGACCGTATTGTCACAGAGCGTCGGACCATTAGCCTCAGTCCGATGGCTAACACTGCTGAGAGCGTCGGACACTCAGTTCCTGAGCGACGGACCATTAGCCGAAGCGTCCGACGGTGCAGTTCGTGCGAGAGATAACACGTAGCGAGCTCTGAGAGCGTCGGACTCTCGGCGTTAGTCCGACGGTGAGCGTCGGACCAACGTCCGACGGTTTTCAGGGCTCGGGGAGCTCTCTGGAAATGTTGGACGGCCGCGATCGTTGGTCCGACGGCTTCGTCCCGCTGAGTCCGACGGTGTCAGCTGAGGGCGTCGGACCGTTTGTTTTAGTCCGACGATTATACCGTCCGACGGTTCGTTTAGCGCGGGAAGTTAGCCGTTGTGATCCAACGTTCGACTTCAAACGGCTAGTGACACGTGGCATTCATCCAGGGCGTCGGACCGTGCTGTTTAGTCCGACGGTCTGGCCGTCGGACAGTCCGACGGTACGCAGTGAAGTCTAAACGGCTATTTCTTTGTGTGTGGCTTATAAATAGTCACTTGGCCGGTTTGGGGAGTATCTCTTGGCACTCCTGAACATCATAGCATACTTGTGAGCCTTCCCACTCCACTCTCACTCATCCTACTTGATTGTGATCATCATTTGGTGAGTTTGGAGAGCATCAAGTGCATTGCATTGATAGAGATCATCTAGAGGCACTTGGTAGTGGTGATTCGCAGCGGTTTCTCTCATTACTCTTGGAGTTTGCTGACTCCTAGACGGCTTGGAGCTGCGAGGATCGTTGAGGGGAGTTGGTGATTGTCTCCACCTCCGATCAAGGTATTGTGAGGGGTTCTTGAGCCTATCCCCGCGGGAGATCGCGAAAGGCATCTTTAGTGGATTGCTCGTAGCTTGGTGGATCCCCATCTTGTGTTGGTTGTGCGGCACCCTAGAGAAGGGTTTGGCGTGTGATGCCAATTAGCGCGTGAACCTCCAAGTGGGTGTATCGCTACAACGAGGACTAGCTTGCCGGCAAGCAAGTGAACCTCGGTAAAAAATCTTGTGTCATCTCTCTACCGAGGATTTCCCTTATATGTGATTGATTGATTATATTGGACTTCATATCTTCTCTACACCGGGGGTATTGAAATCACCTTCTCTCTTTACTTTTGTGTACTTACTCTCGTGTGTAGCTTGTTAGTTAGTTGCTCACTTAGGAGTAGTGTATAGTAGTGACATAGCCTTTGAGTGTGAACTAGTGATCATAGTGTAGTATACTTGTCTAGGTGGCTTGCATAGCTTAGTTTAGAGCTAGTGTTTTGCAAAGCTTGCTATTGTTACTAATCGTCTTGTAAAGTGTTGTTTGTAGATTTTTATAGGCTATTCACCCCCCTCTAGCCATTTAGGACCTTTCAACCATACAACACAAGAAGCAAGCTAGAGTGAAGTTCTACTCTTTAGTAGTAGTATTAGTCTAGTGTGAGAGTTAGAGTCGAGTCGAGCTATGCTTGGAGTCTCCGGAGTCGTCTGCTGGAGAGTCTGGTATAGCTCTTGTACCTTTCCTTCTGTAAGACTTTATTCTTATCAATTTATATTATCTTTACTTTACTTCACTACGTTCTTACTTAGTCTTTACTATTCTTTATAGTATTGTTGTGTCTTGTCTTCTTCTATAGTTGTTTTATACTTGATAGTGATCTTGTCCCAACTCAACGTGTGTTAGTTCATCGCCTGTCATAGGGTGTTCTAGTTGTTGGTACGCAGCTAGAATAGTGAGACTTAGTGTAAGCGTCGTGCTTAGACTAGACATTTGCCTTTGATTATCGCTTGTCGCACGGATTATTTGTGGGTGCTAGCAGGTGGTGACAGCCCTGTCTAGTCTTAGTATCCCTCCACGTGTTTTAGGCAAGTTCTTAAAAGGTAGGCTCCCATAAGAGTGTAGGCGCTTTGGGTAGAGGTTTTGTCCTCTATTGTCTCGCACTACCCCCTGCACACCGGTAGTAAGGTACTATCTTAGTATAAGTCATCTATTTGATAGGGTAAGTCACAAGAGTAAAGTAAGTGTCATAGGAGTCTTATACTCACTCGTTGTCCTCCCACCTACCTATACTCTACTAGTTATCTTTTAGTTATCTTAATACTTGTTGTGTGTTGATGTCATTACCTTTTCCTCTATCTATCGATTTACCCCCCTACACTAGCTGGTACTAAGTTGGTATAGACTTAAGGATCTCTCTTTCTTTTTATTAATTATTCCTAGCAACCGCTTTTCCTTGGGATAAAAATAAATAATGATACCTTGGAATACTTCCGGGTAAAGTGCTACAGCGGTATATTCTGTGCGCTTGCGGAATTATCCAATAGACATAAGAAATACCCCTCAGGCACTTCTGGTGCCATTATCAGAGATAGCCTAACACCCTGTCTCTGGTGGTTACGCTAAAAAGTGTCAACACCCACCAAACTCTATGGTTTGTAACCGTGTAGTTTCAGAATCACAATTCTTTGATGTACTAGTGTTTCGATGGAGACTGTTAATTTGAACATCCATCTAGAGCAAGAGTTTCACTCAGTCACAACTGAACAATGGACTATGTCTTGAATTGACAGTTTTGTGTGAGGTGAGATTTACTCAAGTCCTTTGCTGATACTAGACTGCAACAAGCATCCCCGTTGTTTGAAGCATATAAGTCACACTTCAGTGTCTTTCATTAGTATTTAGGGATTACCCAACTCCCATAGACTGTGACCAGCAGTCTGACTCATATAGGTGTACTCCTCAAAAGATATTCTGTAGGACAACATCTCACCTTTATAAGACTCTTGGAATACATTAAGGTAAAACCATCCTGCCTTATGGATAGGAAAGATGTGCATTAGAAATGAGTCAAGAAAGGGATCTTTCCTCTCAATCTACTCCTAGCTTGTTTCACCACTCTACTTCATGGGATCTCCGATCACATAGAGCAGGTTACAACTATAGTAGATTTCACGTGGGTCTTACTCATCTCTCTCGATGCACTTTCTATCACATTGCGTGATAGACCCTTAGTGAATTGATCTACCAGATTATTCGACGTGTGGACATAATCCACCGTTATAACTCCGGAGTTTCTCAGTTTTCTGACAGATTTCAAACGTCTCTTTACATGTCTCGAGGACTTCATGTTATCCTTAAAACTGTTAACCTTGGTAATCACAGTCTGGTTATCACAGTTCATGGAAATAACCGGTATCGGTTTTTCAACTACCGGTAAATCCAAAAGGAAATCACGTAGCCACTCGTCCTCAGCCCCAGCAGTGTCTAATGCTTTGACTTCCAGTAAACAGCGCCATCTCCAAGCAGGAACAACTATCCACTCGTGGCATAAAGCTCATCAGCATCAGAGATCCAGTTGGCATCACTATAGCCTTCCAGCACTCAAGGGTTCCCAGTATAATGAATATCGTATGTCATAGTACCTTTAATATAGCGCAACACTCTCTCAAGAGAACGCCAATGATCATCTCCCGGGTTTGACACAAACCGGCTGAATTTGCTTACAGCATATGAGATGTCAGGCCTTATTGCACTCGCAAGATACATTAGAGAGCCGATGATCTGGGAGTATGTCAATTGATCCCTTGCTATTCTCCGATTTTTTCTCAATAGCACACTAGGGTCATACGGTGTGGGAGCAGGATCACAGTCACTAAAACCAAAGTGACTTAACACCTTTTCCACATAATGGGATTGTAACAAAGTTACCCCACCATCACCTTCTCTAACAAGCTTAATGTTTAGAGTGATATCAGCTTCTCCCAAATCTTTCATTTCGAAATTGCTCGATAGAAGTTTCTTTACTTCCTCAATCACATTGAGATTTGATCTAAAAATCAAAATGTCATCAACAGATAGGCACAGCATAACAGCCTCACCCCCACCATACCGATAATACACACACGTATCTGCCTCATTCACAGCAAAACCAGCAGCTGTAAGAGTGTTATCAAATTTTTCATGCCATTGCTTAGGTGCTTGTTTTAGGCCATACAATGATTTTAACAACCTGCACACCTTGTTCTCTTGACCATCCGCAATGAACCCTTATGGCTGATCCATATAAATCTCCTCATCCAATTCTCCATTCAGGAAAGCTGTCTTAACATCCTTCTGATGAATGATAAGACCATACGAGGCTGCCACGGCAATCAACGTGCGAATTGTGGTCAATCGAGCAACTGGTGAGAGGTGTCAAAGAAATCTTCACCCTCCTTTTGGGTATATCCTTTGGCCACAAGCCTTGTCTTGTACCTCTCAATTGTACCGTCAGGCCTAAGCTTTTTCTTAAAGATCCACTTGCACCCTATAGGTTGACAACCATAAGGATGGTTAACGACCTCCCATGTTCCATTAGACATAATAGAATCTATCTCACTCCTTACTGTTTCCTTCCACAAGTCAGCATCAGGAGAGGAATATGCCTTTCTAATGGTGGTTAGTGTGTCTTCACAAGGTACAATATAAAGTCATCACCAAAGAATTTTGCAACCCTCTGTCTCTTGCTCTTTTGAGTGACTATAGTGTCATCCACCTCAGGGATGTGAACATGAGAATCCTCAGCATGATCTATAGAAATGGACAGTTCATGTTCATGGGGAATTATAGTCTCATGACTTGTTTCATTAGGTGTATTCTTCATGGGAAACTTATTTTCAAAGAATGTAGCGTCTCTTGACTCCATGATAGTATCAACATACATATCAGACACATCAGATTTTATAATTAAGAACCTATATCCTGTGCTGTAAAAGAAATAACCAAGAAATACACAATCAACAGTTTTAGGCCCAAGTTTACGCTTCTTGTTGATTAGCACATTCACCTTAGCCAAGCCACCCCAAGTGCGCAAATATGAGAGATTTAATCTTCTCTTTTCCCATTCCTCGAATGGAGTTATCTCTTTGTTCTTTGTTGGAGCTCTGTTCAGGACATGACATGCTGTCAAAATCGCCTCACCCCACCATTCCTTGGATAATCCCGTTGTACTCAACATGGCATTCACCAAGTCTGTTAGAGTGCGGTTTTTCCTTTCAGCAATCCTATTGGACAATGGTGAGAATGGCGGTGTCCTCTCATGAACAATGCCATGTTCCACGCAGAACTCATCAAACACAGTAGAGAAATATTCTCCACCTCGATCGGACCTTAACCGTTTTATTTTCCTTTCAAGTTGGTTCTCAACTTCAGCTTTATAGGCCTTAAAATAATTAAACGCTTCATCTTTAGTTTTTAATAGATACACATAGCAAAATCTGGTAGAGTCATCTATAAAAGTGAGAAAGTATCTTTTGTCGCCTTTAGTCCAAATTCCATTCATCTCGCACAGATCATAATGAACAAGTTCTAGAGGTGCCAGATTTCTCGCCTCACCAGCCTTGTGTGGCTTGCGGAGTTATTTTGATTCAACACATACGTGGCACTTAGACTTTTTGACCAAGTTAAATTGATGAATTAAATTTAGATTTGCTAACCGCATAAGACGGCCAAAACTTGCATGACAAAAGCGTGAATGCCATAAATCTGACTCATCAGAAATATTCACAGAATTCACCATCTTATTACACACGTCATGCAGTGATAAGCGGAACAAGCCTCTGCAATCATATCCTTTACCAACAAGAGTACCATGTTTCGACACAACACATTCATTTGACTCAAGAACAACTTTGTAGCCATCTTGACATAGCATGGAAGCACTAACAAGATTTTTCTTGATAGAGGGCACATGCTGCACGCTCTTCAATGGCACCGTCTTTCCCAAAGTAAACTTCAGAATGACCGTACCAACACCAAGAACATGAGCACGCGACCCATTTCCCATCAACAAGGCGCCAGACCTCCCGACCTGGTAGGAAGAAAACAAAGAAACATCAGCACACACATGTATATTTGCACCACTGTCCATCCACCACTCAGGTGAATTACAAACTGAAAGAACAAATGGTAAAGAATTACCATACCCAGATGTTCCTTCTCCAGTTTCAGTAGTGACAACATTAGCTAATTTATTTTCCTGTTTGAACTTGCGATCAGGGCACTCACTTGCCCAGTGCTGTTCACTGCCACACACAAAGCAGCATCCACTTCTTTTGTTGTTGCTATTGCTCTTCTTTTTAAACTGTGCTGTTTGAACTTGCGGAAATTTCTCTTCTGCACCACATTAGCAGTAGAGATCTCAACACTCTTTATATTGTCCTTTGTTCTTATCCTCTGTTAACACCAAATTTTGGGCTGGGAGCCGATAGCCGATGCCAGAGGAAGATAGCCGATACCGGAGGAAGATAGCCGATCTCGGAAGCAGATTCCGTCCAGCGGAAGGAAGGAAAATAGCTGATTGCACGGTGAATCGGTTATCGGGCGAAGGTGACAGGAGGCGTGCAGCGTCGGTATTGGTGACGTCATCCAGAGTCCGCGCCGCCAAGATGCGATCACGATCGGAGTTTGTTATTAAAGGGAAGGTGGGAGTCCAAGTTACCTTAGATATAGGATAGTTTGTTAGTTTCCTTATCTATTGATGAGTTGTAATTCGACTAGGACTCTATCTACGCTCAGGGTATAAATATAAGCCCTCAGCCATTGTAAAACATACAACAACATCAATACAACACAACTTTTGGCTCCGGCCAACAAACCCTAAGAGTCAGTCGAGTCCGACGAGTTACTTCATCCAGGCTGGGTGTCATCCGGTGGACGCAGGCTTGCTTGTAAGTATCGTCAACCCCCTGTTTAACTATGTCTTTTTACCGTCATCCGGTGGACGTGGAAGCATGGCAGACCAGGGTCCTTGCTAAGCTCTGTTTCTTTGGCGTCATCCGGTGGACGTGGGAAACATAGTGAGTCAAGGATGATTCATGTTGGTTTACCGATTAATCTGTGTTAACCGTCATCCGGTGGACGAGATGCAGATTAGGACGGTTTTCACGCGCGGATTAGTTATCGATTCATGTTTGCTTGCTTGATTAGTCTATTAGTTAATGTCATCCGGTAGACAGGCTATAGATTGAGATAGTTTGCATGCATTGATTAGTTATCGGCTCTAACTAAATATGGCAATTTAGTTAGATTCATTAAGTTATCAAGATGTTATTTGTTGTTCATTGTTTATTTATCAACATAACATCTCTCTGCCCGATCAAGATTGATATATTTGGCCTTAGATTTACTTGAATCTAATCGTCGTTTATGCTTTCTTATGCCTATTTTACCATGATGATCGGTTCTATGCTTACATCGGCTAATTCCCTATCAATCTTATTCGTTACATGTTGTGCGTTCGGTTCTAGTTGAGACATAAGTGGTTCTGAGGTTATCGTAAGTCTTATTTTTGTGTCCTTGTTTAAGTTAAACTAAGCATCATCCGGTGGAACAGGTTTAACCTAAACAAGTTTTCACTAGATTAGACTTGCTTTAATTTGAAGTCTGTTTATGGCTACGCTAGCATTCGTTCGTGCTTCATGGACCCTGCATCGGCTAAAGAGCCGATTCAGTTATGCTTTCACGAATAGATCGTGTATATGGACTTATTTGGATATCAAACGATCTAGCTTTGTTTGCTGGGTTTGTCGAAGCCCGCTGGCCGTTAGACCAGGTGAACGCAGATTTGGTGAACTTAGCGAAGAATGTTTGCTAAAGCCGCCGGCCTTCTAGACCAGCTTTAGCCAGCCTCTGCTTGCTTGATGTACAGATCAGATCTATACACATGATCTATTTTCTTTATACACATTAAATGAACTAGATCGGCTAACACGTTATTGTCTTCATATGAGTATCCTGATAGCCGTTTTACTTCATTATTATATTATCGGTTCATAACATGACGGAATCGGTTTTCTAGTCGATCTCCGATTATACTTGCTCTTTGAGCCGTACAGTTGGAACTATCTGGACTCACCAGTTAGTTCCGCCTTGAGTTACTGATTATATATGTTTCCTTGCCAATTGCAGGTCAAGTTGACTGGCACGCTTGGGTGTTACTGATACTCTCAGACCGGGTTCGAAGCTAGTTGGATCTGCGAGAGCTCTACTGCTTTCAAGGGTCGTTTCCGGCTTCGCTGGTGTGTTGGGCTTGGGGAACCACTTTTTGCGCCAACACACTTTTTGGCACGCCCAGTGGGTGCCATCCACCATGCATCAGTGACTCGTTCAGTGGCATGGCGATGAGGTCGAAGTGGTCCCGGCCCACGACTTGGTCAGCGTGGCGACGGCGGATGCCACATACTGGGAAGCTGGGGATCATGATTGTTTCTCTGGCAAGGCTTGGGAAGGAGGCTCCATCAAGGTTAGTGATGAGAGTGAACAGCCGATCAGGGCAATCGACTCTGAGTCTTTTTATTAAATGGAGAAACCGATTGACGGCACAGAGGGTAAGTTGGGGCAAGGATTCACGTCGGCCGATAAGCTCGAAGAAGTAGATGTTGGACCCGGTGACAGGCCAAGGCTGACGTTTATTGCTGCCAACTTAGACCCGGAGTTCAGGCAGGAGCTGATTCAACTGCTGAAGGAGTACAAAGATTGCTTCGCCTGGAAATATTATAAGATGCCTGGATTGGACAAATCTATTGTTGAGCACAGGCTCCCTATCAAGCCAGGGTTTCGGCCACACAAGCAGCCTCCACATCGTTTTAGAGAGGACGCTCTACCCGACATTAAGGCCGAAATCACGAGGCTGTTAGAAGCCAAGTTCATTCGAGCTTGCCGATATGCCGAGTGGATATCGAACATCATCCCCGTGTACAAGAAAAATGGTAAATTGTGAGTCTGTATTGACTTCAGGGATTTGAATAGAGCTACACCGATGGATGGCTACCCTATGCCAATAGCCGATATGTTGGTAGACTCGGCTGCTGGGCACCAGGTTATTAGCTTCATGGATGGCAATGCTGGTTATAATCAAATTTTTATGGCTGATGAAGACATCCCGAAAACTGCTTTCAGGTGTCCTGGTGCGCTCGGTTTGTTTGAATGGGTGGTCATGACATTTGGTTTGAAGAATGCCGGTGCAACCTATCAGAGAGCTATGAATTATATATTTCACAAGTTGATCTGCAAAATCGTTGAAATCTATATAGATGACGTGGTGGTGAAATCCAAGAGCAACGAAGATCACCTGGCCGATCTGAGGGCCACTCTGGAGTGCACAAGGAGACACGGTTTGAATATGAATCCTAACAAGTGTGCGTTTGGCATGTCGGCTGGCAAATTTCTGGGATTTATGGTCCACCGCAAAGGGATAGAGATCGGCAGCAAGAGTAAGAAGGCCATCGATGAACTTGTACCTCCAACCAACAAGAAGGAATTGCAGTCTTTGCTTGGTAAGATTAACTTTATCAGAAGGTTCATCGCCAACTTATCAGAGAAGGTGCTGCCGTTCTCGCCATTGTTGAAGCTCAAGAATGATCAAGATTTCAAATGGGGTGACGTGCAACAGAAGGCTTTTGACGAAATCAGAGAATACATGAAGACTCCCCCTGTTTTAGTACCGCCACGGACAGGGAGGCCTTTTAAGTTGTACGTGACGGCCGAAAGCCATACTATTGGATCGGCCCTTTTTCAAGAGTTTGAAGGGAAAGAGAGAGCAGTTTTCTACCTGAGCAGGCGGCTCCTTGACCCTGAGACAAGATACACACTGACTGAGAAGTTGTGCTTGTGCCTATTCTACTCATGCACTAAATTGAGGCACTACCTGCTTGCCTCGGAGTGTGTGGTGGTGTCCAAAGAGGATGTCATCAAGCACATGCTTTCGATGCCTATTTTAAATGGTCGGATCGGCAAATGGATCCTGGCGCTCTCAGAGTTTGACTTGAGGTTCGAATCGGCTAAGGCAGTCAAAGGCCAGGCGATAGCTGATTTCATCATGCAGCATCACGGAGGATCGGTTAATGTAACGGATATAGCGCCATGGACTATGTTCTTCGATGGCTCTTCGTGTAAGCAAGGTGGTGGCGCCGGAGTAGTGCTCATCTCGCCGCGGGGTGTGCGTTTTGAGTATGCTTTCCAGATCGGGCCGATTGTCACAAACAATCAGGCTGAATATGAAGCCGCGTGGAAAGGTTTTCAGCTTCTGCATGAAGCAAAAGCCGATGCAGTTGAAGTATTTGGCGATTCACAACTAGTCATCAACCAATTGCTCGGCTTGTATGACTGTAAAGACGAGATACTCAGAGGCTACTATGATCAGTGCCAGGCTCTCATCAAGAAGTTCATGACGGTATCTCTCTGTCACATCCCCAGGGCCCAGAACCAGGAAGCTAATCGGCTGGCGCAGAACGCGTTGGGTTATCGGCTGATGCAGGAGATTTGTAACAGTGAGCAATCAGCTGATGACTGGAGGGGCGAGATAGCAGGTTACCTGGCAAATCCTTCACAACGGGTCAACAGAAAGCTAAGGTACAAAGCCACCAAGTATGTGTTGCTGGATGGTCAGTTGTATTACAAGACTGTTGAAGGAGTACTGCTCAAATGCCTGGGGACAGAGGAATCAGTGAAGCTGATGAGCGAAGTACACGATGGAGTCTGCGGTGCAGATCAATCAGCTCACAAGATGAAGTGGATCATCAGGAGGACTGGTTACTATTGGCCTACGATGCTGGAAGATTTTTTCAAATATTATAAAGGGTGTCAAGAATGCCAAAAGTTCGGAAATATACAGAAGTCTCCAGCCTCTGCTATGAATCCTATAATCAAGCCATGGCCGTTTAGAGGATGGGGTATCGATCTAATCGGCCAAATATACCCACCATCGAGCAAGGGTCACAAATGGATCCTGGTGGCAACTGATTACTTCACCAAGTGGGTAGAAGACATTCCTTTGAGGAACGCCACTTCAGCTGACGTGATCGAATTTGCAAAGGAGCACATTATTTACAGGTTTGGCATACCTCAGACGATCACAACCGATCAGGGGACAATGTTCACTTCAGAGGAGTTTATGACCTTTGCCGACGACATGGGCATCAAGATTTATAATTCATCGCCGTATTATGCCCAAGCCAACGGACAAGCAGAAGCCTCCAATAAAATTTTGATCAAGGTCATCAAGAAAAAGATTGAGCAGAACCCCAGAAAATGGTATTTGCATCTTAACGAGGCGCTATGGGCATATCGCATGGCACAGCATGGATCGATCAAGGCTTCACCTTATGATCTAGTCTATGGACACGCTGCCGTCTTGCCATGGGAGATTCAGTCTGAGACACGGCGTGTCACGTTGCAAAACAAGCTTACAGCCAGTGAATACAAAGACATTATGATGGAAAGTTTAGAAGATTTGCACTGTCATTGGCTTAGGGCTTTGGAATACATTGAAAAGAACAAGGTACGGGTGGCCAAGTATTACAACACTAAGGTAAGAAGCAAGAGCTTCACCGAATCAGAGGTAGTATGAAAAGTCATTCTGCCTATTGGTACAAATGATAGCCGATTCGGTAAATGGTCGCCAAACTGGGAATGCCCATATCGTGTGGTGGAATGCGCCCCGGGTAATGCTTATATCCTTGAAGACTTAGAAGGACAGAGACTCGCCAGAGCCATCAACGGGAAGCATCTGAAGAAATACTACCCTAGCATCCCAGTTGGGGGGTGATAGCCGATTCGTGTGAATCTGGCTCTAACAGCCGATGCCTGTCACACCCAATTTTAAGGATAAAATTGAATGAACCAACTTATGTGTGCCCAGAGATCAATCACACACATAAGCGACAAATTACATAGTATCATCACAAGGTTTAATATATAATGAATAATATCACAGAGTCTTTACATTAACAACAGCGGAATAATATAGATAACTCTCTCGCGGAATCTTCAATCCACAGGGAATAGTTGACTGGTGAACACAATCCTAATAATCCTCAAAAGAATCCTCATAGTCATCTGTTACCCATCCGGGATTTTTATCCAAATATGAAAAATAAAGCAAGCGTAAGTACATGTCGTACTCAACAAGAATAGCACGGGTTTATGAGGCTCAAATAAGGCATGACACTGGTTTGACAGCGATTGCTTTTAGTTGATCACATTTTAGCAATTTCAGTAGCAGCAATAGAATATACCAAGGAACAAGATTTGCATGATCATATAAACATGATAATTAATATGGAATAAACATCAATAGAAACTTCAAATAAATCAATATTCAATTAGTTAAATTCCTGTAAGACGTCCAAGGCCGCTCATGACCGCGAGCACGGCTGATATATCAGTTTTACACTCTGCAGAGGTTGCACACTTTCACCATGAGTCGTGATTCCCATGTGTCAGGGGTTTGCAAGGCCCACACTACACTGCCAAGGTGCATAACAGGGTCTCACTATGAAGTCTTTCAAAAGGCTCTCTAACAAGTTACTAATCAATCCGGGCGCAATGGCAAGGGGCGGTAGAGCCCTCCTTCCAAGTGGCACACACACGCAGCAGTACACACAAGGACAGGAGCCGCAAAACAACCAGCTCGGCAAGAAACCTTTCAAGATTAACGACATGATACAAAGTAACTCCATACTTGACTAAAGCCAGAGCCATATAGCCCCCATGGTTGCGCTGTAAGTCCCGGTGTCATACTTACAGATAAGTCCTTAGTCCATGTTGCTAAAAAGCATCTTTTAATCTTTATTTCATAATCAATTATTCAAGTTCATAAGATCATGACCCATCAAAGCACTAGCATCACTACTCAAATGCAATCTCATAGGTAACAAGGATCAAGTGATCAAAAGCTAGGAATAAATACTAGGGTTGCCAAGATAGACACATGCATCATGAATTTGGTGATTAAGGTGAATAGGCAACAAGGATGGTCCATGCTATACTTGGCTTGATCAAAGTGCTCTGGAGAACTTGGATCCTCCGTCTACTCTTGATCACCAACGTACTGCTCACCGTCTGAACTCGATCACAAAATCACCACACAATCATCGAAGCAATCATACACGAAGCAAACAAGATCTATATTAGAAACAGTACACCAACAGTGGAAAAACAGATTGAAAAGTGTATAAAAATAATCTACGCTTCGCTACGATTCCAACGATATAAAGATCACGAAAATCGGAGTTCAAACGGGAAAGTTACGAAATAAACAAGTTTTACTTTAATAAAATAATAGATTAAATCTAATCTCGAATTTTAAAAGTTGAAAACATGAGTAACAGTAGCATCATTAGGTAGATTACGAAATTACGAATCTAACGAGACTTGAACGGATCAAATTGGAGCTAAAACGAATTCAACACCTTCTCTTCAGCATTGCATTGCACAATGGTGAGTTGTCTCTCCACGGCGCGAAGCCAATCATCAGCATCCAATGGGTCGGCGGCGTGGTTGAACACAGGTGGACGACCTTTCAAAAATTCTCCTCGCTTATCTCTAGCTTGAGGTTGAGCAGGTTGTGGTCCTCCAGCTGGTTGATTTTGAATGAACTGCATCATTGTCACCATCAACTGCGTCTGCGAAGCGATGAGATCTTGAATGCTAGGTTGTGGTGGTGGTGGTGGTGGATTAGGATTCCTCCTGTTACCGGCCATCTGTTTTTCAACATATAAATGAGTTTTAGAAAAAAAAATTCTATTATGCAAACACTTGTAAGGCATGAATCTGAATTTCTGGGCAAGATCCGATAACAGCAGCATAGTAAACTGATCATATCTGGAGGTTCAGAAACCAAACAGAGGCATTCTCCATATTGTTGGAAAGCCTGAGAAATTCTCTACAATCTTCATGTGGACCACTTTTCCAGATTCTGATGTTAGATTAACCAAAAACAGACAATAACAGAAACTGTCCGGTCTGCCACACTGCGCAGAAATCTTAACTTGCATCAATTGTTTCTCCCAAACCATACTAGATATTACTGTGATTCTTGAGTCCATGGAAAGGGTTGGAAGTCTACTGTTCCCCATTAAATTTTCCTAATTTCTAGATTTACAAAATTAATTAAGCAAAATTACGAAGGCAGAGAGGTCTGAAAATCAGATTTTGAGAAAACTAGATTTTAATCAACCCAACTATTTATTTAACAATCTTTATACCCTAAATCTTTTAATTAAGAGAATTAGAGACATGTGTATAATCCTAAGCACTCATTACAAAGAACCAAATCACATATAATTCATAAGCACAAAGCAACAAGCACATAAAATTCACACGCACACAAGACTCGACTCAACTTGACTCACATCTAAATCGTTCTATTATCTAATTGGACTCCTATCTTGATTCTTCTTATCGAGCTTGGGCATCTTTTCTTGATTCCTACGTTCATCCTCACATTGATAGTCATGCTTGCGGCTTGGTTTCTCCAACACGCTTGTGGGAGGTTTGGCGATCATATCTCATCTTCTTAATTTTTCGACCAAGACAGAAGTAGAATGAGAATGACATTAAAATTTTCATAATAGAACAAGGTGAGAAAGCATGAAAGCATGATAGATCTTAGAATAAAAAGAGAAATCAAATTCTCATAATGGAATAAGGATAAGGGAAGCACATAAATTAGCAATTATCAAGGTTAAGGTAGAAAGCATGAATAAGATGAGAAAGCACATCATAAAATGTCCACTCTATCTAGGCTTGCGTCCTACAGTCAACCTATGCTCCGATACCAATCTGTCACACCCAATTTTAAGGATAAAATTGAATTAACCAACTTATGTGCGCCCAGAGATCAATCACACACATAAGCGACAAATTACATAGTATCATCACAAGGTTTAATATATAATGAATAATATCACAGAGTCTTTACATTAATAACAGCGGAATAATATAGATAACTCTCTCGCGGAATCTCCAATCCACAGGGAATAGTTGACTGGTGAACACAATCCTAATAATCCTCAGAAGAATCCTCATAGTCATCTGTTACCCATCCGGGATTTTTATCCAAATATGAAAAATAAAGCAAGCGTAAGTACATGTCGTACTCAACAAGAATAGCACGGGTTTATGAGGCTCAAATAAGGCATGACACTGGTTTGACAGCGATTGCTTTTAATTGATCACATTTTAGCAATTTGAGTAGCAGCAATAGAATATACCAAGGAACAAGATTTGCATGATCATATAAACATGATAATTAATATGGAATAAACATCAATAGAAACTTCAAATAAATCAATATTCAATTAGTTAAATTCCTGTAAGACGTCCAAGGCCGCTCATGACCGCGAGCACGGCTGATATATCAGTTTTACACTCTGCAGAGGTTGCACACTTTCACCATGAGTCGTGATTCCCATGTGTCAGGGGTTTGCAAGGCCCACACTACACTGCCAAGGTGCATAACAGGGTCTCACTATGAAGTCTTTCAAAAGGCTCTCTAACAAGTTACTAATCAATCCGGGCGCAATGGCAAGGGGCGGTAGAGCCCTCCTTCCAAGTGGCACACACACGCAGCAGTACACACAAGGACAGGAGCCGCAAAACAACCAGCTCGGCAAGAAACCTTTCAAGATTAACGACATGATAGAAAGTAACTTCATACTTGACTAAAGCCAGAGCCATATAGCCCCCATGGTTGCGCTGTAAGTCCCGGTGTCATACTTACAGATAAGTCCTTAGTCCATGTTGCTAAAAAGCATCTTTTAATCTTTATTTTATAATCAATTGTTCAAGTTCATAAGATCATGACCCATCAAAGCACTAGCATCACTACTCAAATGCAATCTCATAGGTAACAAGGATCAAGTGATCAAAAGCTAGGAATAAATACTAGGGTTGCCAAGGTAGACACATGCATCATGAATTTGGTGATTAAGGTGAATAGACAACAAGGATGGTCCATGCTATACTTGCCTTGATCAAAGTGCTCTGGAGAACTTGGATCCTCCGTGTACTCTTGATCACCAACGTACTGCTCACCGTCTGAACTCGATCACAAAATCACCACACAATCATCGAAGCAATCATACACGAAGCAAACAAGATCTATATTAGAAACAGTACACCAACAGTGGAAAAATAGATTGAAAAGTGTATAAAAATAATCTACGCTTCGCTACGATTCCAACGATATAAAGATCACGAAAATCGGAGTTCAAACGGGAAAGTTATGAAATAAACAAGTTTTACTTTAATAAAATAATAGATTAAATCTAATCTCGAATTTTAAAAGTTGAAAACATGAGTAACAGTAGCATCATTAGGTAGATTACGAAATTACGAATCTAACGAGACTTGAACGGATCAAATCGGAGCTAAAACGAATAAAATATGGCCGAAATAAACTGAGTGGCAAATCTGTAAATATTGAAAACGCCTTTTGGATTAAAACCGAGGAAATACGTTTTCTAAATAGGAAAGCGTAATATGAGAAATACGCCAAAGGACCGCGGGTTAGAACATTAAAAAGCTCAGGGGCTCTTTTGCAAAAGTGCCGGTGAAAGGGTATCTCCCACTGTGAGCCGTTGGATCGGCCGTGGACGGCGCAGGTAGCTCGGGGAAAAAGAGGGGCGGCTCTGGTCGCCGGAGTCGGGCGGCGCCCGGCCGATTCCTCGCCGACAAGATGGCCGGAGACGGCGTTTTCGGGGCTAGGAAGCTCGGCACACCTCGGGATCTGGTCGGGAAGTAAGAGGAGCTCAAGCCAAACCTATCTATGGTTTCGGTTGCCACAGAGGTAGCTCGGGGAGGTTGCGGCGAGCTAGGTGGCGGAACTATGGTGGCGGCGAGGCTCGGCATCATGGCTATAGTGCACAAAACCGAGGGAGAAGGGGTCGGGAAGGTCCCTGACCTTGCTGCGAAGCTTGGAGAACAACCTATTTCGACGGAGAAGTCTTCCCAAGGAGAAATCGGCGGCGGCGGCGGAGCTCGGGGCGACGACGGAGCTCGGGGCGGCGGCTAGGGCAAGATTGGAGGGCGTGGCTTGCTCGGGAACTTGTGGGGAGGGACGGCAGGGCTCGGCCGACCTATACAGGGGCGCGAGGGGAGGTGTAGGAGAGCTGGACTCGGTTGGGACTCGACCCGGAGGAGGGAGCGCTCGTGTCTCGCGCGGACTTTGACTGGAGGAAGGGGATGGCGCGGGGCAGCGGGCCCTACGCGTCAGCGGCAGGGGAAGAGGGTCGCGGCTTCCTTTTACGGGCCAGTGGAGGCATGCACGGGATGGACTCGTCCAAAAAATCCGGCGGTTGCCTTCTGTTGGAGGGGGCGCTCGTGCTCCGCTCGGACTCCGTCCTGAAGAGGGAGACGACGCTGAGCCGTTGGCCTGACGTGTCAGCGAGACCGAGAGGAGGGGAGGCGGGCTGCGCTGAAGCTGGGCTTCGGCCTGGCCGGCTCGGCCCATGCGGAGAAGGAGGAGAGGGGCAGCGCCCTGGGCTGAGGAGAGGGGATGGGCCGGCTCGGCCTGCAGAGAAGGGGAGGGAGTTTTCCCTTTTCTAATTTTCTCAATTCATTTTCAAATTTGTTTTCCAAATGGCTTTTCAAACTAAGTTTTGAACCCTTACAAAATCCAATCAAATCTCAGGAAATAAATATGTGCAGCCGCATGTATGCAACATAACATGTTTCTATGCCCTAGGGTTTATTTTAATTCACAAAAAATATTATTCTATATATTAAATGCTCAATCAATTGCATAAATAAATCAAATTAAATTCCTATTTCAAAGATTGAAAATTTCCGGGTGTTACAATGCCGTGCAAGCGGGTCGCCTTCAGGACAAAAATGGCCGACATCGTAGTAACGAGCCGCCCTTAGCACAAAAATGAAATACCCTCGATGGGGTGTAACAGCCGATGCGATAAGCATCGCCTTTAGAGCAAAAAATAAAAGGAAAATATACAGTCTTGCAAATTGGATTGTTTCGCGGATAACGAGTTTGAAAGTATCATATACATCAGAATGCCTGATACAATCTAGTTTGGATTATTGACGCCGTCCCGAATCACGTCCTCGGCGTCGATGGACACGGAGAGACCGTCGGCATGAGGGGCGAAAGCGACCATCAGCGTGCCGAACTCCTACATGTCTTGGCCTGCCCGGATCCCTGGTTCGACGTTCTCCAGCACGATGCCGGAGTTGATCTGGGCGGAGGCCAGATCTCCCGTGGCACCGTGACGGACGCCGCTCATCGCCACCTAGCGGACGCGGTGGTGCACGTCCGTAAGCTGTTCCACCTGCGTTTGCCCCCGCGCGCGGAGGACGTCGGTGACGCTCGCCGCAGCCACGTGCAGTTCGTGTAGCTGCGCCGTCAGGGCTGCATAAATAAGGAAGGTCAGTGTTGGAAACGCGCCGTGCACACCGTTGGACAAAGCGAGAGATTACCTGCCACGGCGGTCTGCGACTCCGTGAGGTTGGCCCGCGCCTCCGCCAAATCGATGCTGGCGGCAACGAGCGCGACGGCCTGGTCCTCGCTCTCCTTATCCAACCGACCGGCTTCTTTGGCGGCCTCGGAGTAGAGATTACAGTACCGCACCATCTCATGACGGAAGTGGCGGCCGTCGGCGGCGGTGTAGGAGTCACGGGAACTCGAAGATGACCCCGAGTTCGATTCCGCTCCGGAAGTGGTGCTGCGAACCGGAGCGTGAGGGAGGTTCGGTTGTGGCGCCGTGCGACGCACCGAGGAACTGGCGCCGATCGGTGCGTCGGAAGGAAGATGGAGAGGGGGACGTTGGCTGAAAGGGACCATCAGACCAGGCATCCAGATTTAGCCAGATTTAAAGATCGACAAAAAGGGAGAATAAGATACCTGCTATGGACTCCCCGTCCGCTGACTTGCATCATACGCCTGATTGGAGCCCTTACAGGAGCAGAGGGCCCGGCGGCGTCACCAGCGGCGGGGGTTTCCGGGGCGGCCGTCCCAGTTACAGGAGCGGCGTCACCATCCGCCGGGGCTGCCCGAGGAAGATCAGCGCCGGGGGCAGGGGTGTTCAGGCCGGCTAAGGAGCCAGCAATGCCGCTGACGATAGATGGCTGGTGACTGCAGAAACGGATCAAATCAGACAGAGACAGCGAGGAGATGGTAGGCTGACGGTTGAACTTACCCTAATGTCTGCTCGATTCGGGCGACGCTGGCCCAGATGCGGCGGATGCTCTGTTCCGTCTCATCGCCGTCAGCGGGCTCAGACACCGGGCGCTTCCCACGGTCTCCATCGCCGGCCATGGTCGTGAATGAGGATTGAGAGAGCGGAGGCGAAGTAGATACAAGGAGGCGGCCGGAAGAGTGGTCGGCGAGACGGATACGATGGCGTGTGATATTGCCTCAAGCCTGCCAACTATTTATAGGACAACACGGGCACCGAGGCAGTTTCTTTGGGAAGTGAGACGGCATGGCGGATTTTAGGTTGCAGTTAATCCGCGTTTCTTGAATCCAGAACAGTTGCCAAATCGGGGAGACGAAACGCCACCATCAATGGTCGCACGCCGATCGGCTTTTTTGGATCAGGCTGTTTAGCCGATCCTATTGTGAGTACCCACAAGCCGATTCGTAGTGAATCTAGCTGAGGGGGTTAAGAAAAGCAGAACAAAGCCGATGCTACAAAACCGATGCTAAGAGGCACGCCCGAAAGCCGATTCGTATGCAGAACGGGTCAGGCTGAGTAATTGATTCTAAGGTACAAAACAGGCCCGAAAACCGATTCGCATGCAGAAATATATCAGGCTGAACAAAGTCAGTTCAAAACAAGACAAAGCCAGTATTAAGGTGTAAAATCAAAGACAGATCAGGCTAAATTGTCAAATTCGGGGTGAATCAGCATGAAGACAGAGTTGCAAATAGAAAAAAACATGCCAAGCAGTACACTCATCATGTTACAAAATAAATAAGGATCGAATCAGTTCTACTAATTCGGTACGGAGCGCGTGGCCAGCCTGCAGCAATTGTTGATCTCGGTTTTTAGTGAACTGCAACAGGTTTAGGCGTTGGCATGTCTTCCTGCCTGCAACGACCAAGCTGCTGATTTCCTTCTTTTTCTGGGAAAGCTCGATTGTGCTGGTGGAGATGGTGATTTCGCGCTCACTGATAGCCGACTCAAATGCTTCCAATTCTTTTCTCAGCTGGTCTCGTCTTGTTTTCAATGTCTCTAGTTCTGTTTCGGCCGTGCTGATGGAAGATTTGAGCAGCCTGGCTCGATCGGCTAATCCGGTGGCCTCTTGTCTGTTGATCGATTTGTTGCTCCTCAGCTGTTCAAGCTTTGCCAGGTTCTTGTGAGCAGTGATAATCTCTGATGATGTAACTTTAAGATCATTAAGTCTTTGCAGGGATTTCAAGGCTGACAGATTGGGTTGCTGCTGGACAAGTTCCATTATTTGATCGATCAGTTCGGGATTCGAGGCCAGAACAACTAGATCACCCTCTAGATGGGGTAGCAGTGCACTTAGCCGATTGTTGAAATCTGGCTCTGAAAGTCTCTCAGAGGAGGAGGCCAGTTCGTCTCTATCACAGAACTCTTCTATGTCGAATGAATAGCCAGTAGACGAAGGCTTCGGTGCCTACAATACGTACATTCTCTCATCAGAAAAGGTACAATATAGATTGATTGTTTTCTGGCGGAGATGGGATACCTGAATGAGGCCTGAAGGTTGTAGGGTTGATGCCGACGTTGCGATTAAGGCAGTTGTGTCTCTTGCGACATGCGGATCCTCGGCTGTCACTGCCTCGGGCAGTTGGGTTTCTGCAAACCAGGAGTAAGAGCAGTATGGAAGCAAAGATAATTGCAAACAGCCGAATAGGAGTTACCTGGATTCCTCTCAGGGGGCAACTCCTCTTCTTCAAGGTTCACCCAGACTTCGTCAGAAGGGCTGTTCGGCTATATTTTTGAAAAGAAGATTTGGTCAATCAGGACATTTGTGTCGAGGAAAGAAAAGCCCAATGAGTAGTACCTGAGTTTTGGCTCCTTCTTCCTGGATCCGTTCTTCTTGAGCAGCTGATTCCTCATGGCCGGTAGACTCTGGTGGTTCTTCAGCCAGTTTATCTCCCAAGGTATCTTGAGTTCGTTGGGGATTCACCTGATAGAAAGCCGATTTAAGAGTCGGAGCGTACTGCAGTAAAGGAAGATGCTACTGGGTACCTGAACTTTTCTTATCGAATGGCGTTTCTTGGGAGCTTGCTTTTGAAGATGAGATGCAGCTGGCCGTTTTGAAGCAGAAGGGGAGGTCAGTATAGCAGGGCCTAGCATTAGTTGTCTCAGCGTCGGTGCTCGGGAGCCTAGCCTCGCTGTCGGACAAGGAGGATAATATTCCACTCGCTCTGGTGGATTGGATGATGGGTCCTGCGAGAAATATCCGTTAAGTAACATGTTTGAATAAAGCCGTTTTTATTGGAATCGGCTGAGAACACTTACTGCTCGGGGAGATTGGAAGTTTGGGTCCAGGGCTCTGCATTTGTCGTGGACAGTTTGGTAGAACAAGTGAGCATAACATTGCTGCCACCAATCGTCAAAACTCTGATGAGCGATGCAGATTTGATTCCATGGCTTCGGCGAGAATGTGGGCAGGTTTGCTCCGATTTGAAAAATTCTGCCGGCCTGAAAGTGCTCTGTAATGTTCTCCCTGGGTTTCAAGGTGTTCAAAAAAGGGAGCCGAGGGGGCAATTGGCCGAAAACTAGCTGTCTTGCTGCTATATTTGGGTGATAGAATTCATAAGAGGGATAGCTAGTTGCCTTGCCGCTTGCGCTCCGGAGGTGTTTGAAGTCTACTGGTAAGGCACAGGGTTTTATGATTGCATTCAAGATGCTGATAGCCTCATCATCAGAGCACCCGTTGTTGAATTTGAAGCTGGAGGGCGCTGGAAATTCATCTTCATCCTCGTAGGGGAACCAGGTAGTAACATTTGGTCCTAAGCCCCTGTATAATGTTTCCAGCATGTTGCCCTTTGAAGTTGGGATGGCTATGGCAGAGGCAGCTTCACCAAAACTTTGACAGCCTCTGGTTTTTGGGTCCTCCTCCTCTGAATACTCGGTGGATGGAAAGTTGAGGCCTTGGAGTTGTGTTCTTACCAGCTTGTGCAGATACAGGTTGAGCCATAACTGTACTAGCCACTAAGGGCATGTTATGCATTGCACTTCTTCACCTATAATCAAGGAACTGAACACCCGGTTCATAAGCCTGTATGCTGCACCCAACAGGAGTTTGCCCAGGGGGATGGAGTGCCCTTGAGCCAGTTTCTCTGCTAAGACCCGATAAGGGTATGCTGGTCTGGCAGTAGCACCACAGAACACGAACCTCTCAAGCCACATGGTCAAGAATGCGACATGTTCTTTCTCGCTGATAGAAGAGGAGTTCTTCTGGTGGTGTTGAATATAGCCGCTCCACCCTTTGTATGTGTCCTGCTTCGAGAAGTACGGGTCCTTCTTGCCGCTGGAGCAGAGATCCCAGAAGTCGTATGATCCAGTGATCTGAAGCCCGGTGAGCATATGGATATCACCCAGGGTAATGGCTTTTGGACCATCTCCGAATACGAAAGCATTCAAGGAGTTGGACCAAAAATGACTGGCAGCAATTAGGAGCGGCTCATTCCTTGCCATCTCTGATAATGATAGGTCAAGACATTGGCTCAGATGGCGCATCTCCCAGTCCGCGCGCTTCTTCGCCGCGACGCGACGGAACCAGTTCCTCCACCCAGCAGGTGCGCTTGGCCAGTTTCTGAAAGATTTGGTCCAAGAAGAGGCGCCCATCATGGAGCTTCGGAATGGGAACTGGTTGGTTTCTTGAATGATGAAGTCTTTGGGGATCGGATCACCCATCGGGCCCAAATAGTAGGTATCGGGGATGTCCTTCAGTGGAATCAGAATATCATCCCTCAGCACCAGGATTTGAGACTCGTACTCGGTGAGGTTGAAGAGGGATTCACGAATCAGGGGGCGGATCGATGAAATTGATACCTCAGGGACCTCGGAAGGAGTCGCCATTAGCTCGGGGGTTATTTGACGGCGACGAATCGAAGCTGGCGGCGGCGAATCGAAGCTAACGGCGGCGGATTGAAGCCCGTGGCGGAAGTTGCGACGGTTTAGGGTTTCATTTTGGTGCGAAAGTTTGAAGTGCCGAGAGGGAAGCTGCGGTTTGGCTATTTGAAGGCTCAAGCGCTAATTTCGGAATAAACCAGTTTATTCCAAAATTGGGGGGCATGTGTTAACACCAAATTTTGGGCTGGGAGCCGATAGCCG
Organism: Eremochloa ophiuroides; assembly: GCA_038502445.1. NCBI lineage: Eukaryota > Viridiplantae > Streptophyta > Magnoliopsida > Poales > Poaceae > Eremochloa > Eremochloa ophiuroides. The sequence continues at coordinate 30,011,865 of JAHLJS010000003.1, forward strand.
ATGCCAAAGGAAGATAGCCGATACCGGAGGAAGATAGCCGATCTCGGAAGCAGATTCCGTCCAGCGGAAGGAAGGAAAATAGCCGATTGCACGGTGAATCGGTTATCGGGCGAAGGTGACAGGAGGCGTGCAGCGTCGGTATTGGTGACGTCATCCAGTGTCCGCGCCGCCAAGATGCGATCACGATCGGAGTCTGTTATGAAAGGGAAGGTGGGACTCCAAGTTACCTTAGATATAGGATAGTTTGTTAGTTTCCTTATCTATTGATGAGTTGTAATTCGACTAGGACTCTATCTACGCTCAGGGTATAAATATAAGCCCTCAGCCATTGTAGAACATACAACAACATCAATACAACACAACTTTTGGCTCCGGCCAACAAACCCTAAGAGTCAGTCGAGTCCGGTGAGTTACTTCATCTAGGCTGGGTGTCATCCGGTGGACGCAGACTTGCTTGTAAGTATCGTCAACCCCCTGTTTAACTATGTCTTTTTAGCGTCATCCGGTGGACGTGGAAGGATGGCGGACCTGGGTCCTTGCTAAGCTCTATTTCTTTGGCGTCATCCGGTGGACGTGGGAAACATAGTGAGTCAAGGATGATTCACATTGGTTTACCCAATTAATCTGTGTTAACCGTCATCCGGTGGACGAGATGCAGATTAGGACGGTTTTCACGCGCGGATTAGTTATCGATTCGTGTTTGCTTGCTTGATTAGTCTATTAGTTAATGTCATCCGGTAGACAGGCTATAGATTAAGATAGTTTGCATGCATGGATTAGTTATCGGCTCTAGCTAAATATGGCAATTTAGTTAGATTCATTAAGTTATCAAGATGTTATTTGTTGTTCATTGTTTATTTATCAACATATCTCTCTGCCCGATCAAGATTGATAGATTTGGCCTTAGATTTACTTGAATCTAATTGTCGTTTATGCTTTCTTATGCCTATTTTACCATGATGATCGGTTCTATGCTTACATCGGCTAATTCCCTATCAATCTTGTTCGTTACATGTTGTGCATTCGGTTCTAGTTGAGACATAAGTGGTTCTAAGGTTATCGTAAGTCTTATTTTTGTGTCCTTGTTTAAGTTAAACTGAGCGTCATCCGGCGAAACAGGTTTAACCTAAATAAGTTTTCACTAGATTAGACTTGCTTTAATTTGAAGTCTGTTTATGACTATGCTAGCATTCGTTCGTGCTTCATGGATCCTGCATCGGCTAAAGAGCCGATTCAGTTATGCTTTCACGAATAGATCGTGTATATGGACTTATTTGGATATCAAACGATCTAGCTTTGTTTGCTGGGTTTGTCAAAGCCCGCTGGCCGTTAGACCAGGTGAACGCAGATATGGTGAACTTAGTGAAGAGGGTTTGCTAAAGCCGCCGGCCTTCTAGACCAGCTTTAGCCGGCCTCTGCTTGCTTGATGTACAGATCAGATCTATACACATGATCTATTTTCTTTTATACACATTAAATGAACTAGATCGGCTAACATATTATTGTCTTCATATGAGTATCCTGATAGCCCTTTTACTTCATTATTATATTATCGGTTCATAACATGACGGAATCGGTTTTCTAGTCGATCTCCGATTATACTGGCTCTTTGAGCCGTACAGTTGGAACTATCTGGACTCACCAGTTAGTTCCGCCTTGAGTTACTGATTATATCTGTTTCCTTATCAATTGCAGGTCAAATTGACTGGCACGCTTGGGTGTTACTGATACTCTCAGACCAGGTTCGCAGCCAGCTGGATCTGCGAGAGCTCTACTGCTTTCAAGGGTCGTTTCCGGCTTCGCTGGTATGTTGGACTTGGGGAACCACTTTTTGCGCCAACACCCTCTCCTCGACATCAAGAGTACCAATGAGCTCTTCCACATTGAACTCCTGTCTATTATGTTTGAGAGAGGTAGCAAAATCCTTCCAAGTAGGTGGCAACTTGGCGATTATACCATCAGCCACAAACTTGTCAGGCAAAGGACAAGGAAAAAGTTCAAGTTCCTTAGCTAGTGCCTAAAACTCATGAGTCTGTTCCACTACATATTGGTTCTCAACCATCTTGTAGTCATACAGCTGCTCCATGAGATACAGCTCGCTACCAGTATCAGTAACTCCAAATTTTCCACAAGTGCATCCCACAGCTCTTTCCCTGTAGGAAGGATGATGTAGCTTTTCTGGAATTTAGCGTCAAGTGTGCTAATCACTGCACCCCGAAAGAGGTTGTCATCAGCCTTAAACTTAACCTCATTCTTAGGAGGTAAGTTCGCAGGCTTGCCCTCAGAGGCATAAAAACATGACATTGCAGTGAGCCATAGTTCCATCTTAGCTTTCCAAATCAAGAAGTTTTTACCATCAAAAGGATCAGGCTTTAACACAGCAGCAAAACCTCTGACAGAAAAATGCCTATAATTAGGTTTTTGGATTTTTAGATAATTAGGCAATTTCCATATCATTTTAATTCTATAAATTAACCTCATGATGATGACATAAAAGGAATTATTAATCATTAAGATTATAGTATCAACTATATTCATGATAAATATATATGCCAAAGCATATACCATGTGAATCATATGAATATCAAAAATATATAAACATGATTCATATATCATAATTAACAAGAACACAAAGCATGATATATATCATATAAGCAACACAAATATGACAGGCGAAACAAAATGACAGAACTGAAAAAACATACTTAAGACAGCATACGAAACAACAGAATAGAACAACTGAAACATATATACAGAGCATATAACCAGTAGGAACAGACATAAGAAAACTTATGAAATGACATGACAAAACTATTGATACAAGCTTGCGATAACATATGAAACAACAAGATAGAACTACTGAAGCAACAGACATGACATATAACTTATAATAGAAATAGATAGGCAGAACATGAAACTAGCAGAGACATACAACAGGCAAGATATGAAATGATATGGAAGAACTATTGAAACAGACTCAAGACAGTAAACGAAACGATATGAAAGAACTACGAAATAAGCAGGAACTGGAGAACGAAAAACAGATAGAAGATGATGGGATCATACCCTCACATGCGCTCCGATGATCCGAATACTTGTCCGACTTTCAGCGTCATACGTCCAAGAAGATGATGAAGTCCGCCCGCAAGGAGGATGAAGACGATGTCGCCGGCGACTCGAGGTAGAAGACGACGAACGGCGGCGGTGATTTGGGCAGTTGTGAAGACGCTCCCCAAAAACCTAATTGCCGATCCCCCGTGCAAGGTCTCGAACGGCAAGGGCTTCGGAGGCACCTGCCCTCTCGCTCCTCCGTGCGCGCGGAATTACGAGATGGGAATGACTTTCTTTGCTGCAGAATTGTGCGTCTGGTGTTTCTCTCTCGCGTACCGAAGAGTCAGAGGTCTCTCTTTTATCCTTGCGCATGGAGGGAAGTGAAGGGTCACGCATGGCATTCAGGAGACGAGCATGTGAACGAGTTAAAACTCCTGTCATCATTGCCACGCCTGCCTGCCTGCCTGACCTTTGGAATCCGATCTGGTACAAATAATAATACCCACAATTACATACCATAGAGTTTATTGATTTATTGAATATATAAATGAGCTTGGCCCATAATAAATCCAACATAAATAGGTGCATGTCTTACCATATCTAGAAAAATCAATGCATGTACTGCATCTATTTGAATTCAAAAATCCATGACTCATACATATCATATATTTTGCGAATATATAGGTCTTACAAAATAAAATGAAATGGAAATACATTGGTTAAACCTATAACAAATACAGTACAAAAGACTAATGGGCCGTGAGCTCGATGTGCTTTGGTTCCCAATAAAAGCCCAATGCGGTATGGAGTTATAACGTGGTATGGAGTTCAACACGCCAACAAACTTAAATAAGACCATATTTGATACACCTCACAATAACTTCATAATTAAGATATTGTGAGCAGAAAAAAAACAATGTAGTATAGAATTATATAATGTGGTATGGAGTTCAGCACATCAACAAAAGCAACAATAAGGCTATGTTTCATACAAGTTGTAATAGTTTCATAAGCTGATGCAAGCATTTTTTGCAAAAAACTTTTTTGGAAACAACTTCATGAGAAGCTATTTTTCCTTCTCTCACAAAGTGATAAATTAGGATAAAGCTAAAGAAAGTGGCTTTTTATAGCTTTCTCTCTCATTTCGGTCTCTCAGTCATGCATGAAATTGTCGATGAAGCTGTTTCGCTAAATAATTTCCAAAACAGCTCAACTTCACCTAGAAAGCTGCTCACAAAACTATCTTTAAAAGCAAACAACATTACAGATAATGAAACTGAGTTTTTCCGGGTTCGACTACAACAGCATCCCTCACCTCCTATGTCACTCCCTCACCCAGGCGACTTAGGCGGGCGTCCAACCCGGCCGCTGCCCTCCACCTCCCTCCTTCCCCTTCCTTGTCCCGACATGCATGCTAGAGCAGGCATCCGATAGGGTCGCACGGGATGCCAAGATGGCGGCGGCAGGGCCCTTCCTAATGCTCCACGACAATGGCTGTGGATGCAGCAGCCGGCTGGCGACGCGTTCCCTCGTGCGAGCTGCGTGGGGCCTGACGGCGCCGCTCGCTATGGCTGCTGCAGAGCCAGCCAAACCCTATGCTGGCGCACGGACAACAGTGCCAACTGGTCTTCTTCTCCAACCTCCACTTTCTCCCTCCTCCCCATCCATGGCCACAGCGCTGGCTTGTGCCTCGCCTATCTCCGGGGCACCGGTGGTCGGATCCTGTGTCTGTAGGCCAGATCCAGCGCTACCTAGGTATAGGACGTGCGCCCCTATGGTAGAGGCATGACAGTGGCTGAGGACGGCATTTGGGCGGGCCATCCAGGTCACGACATCCAAATCTGGTAGCCGGGGCGGTGGCCAGATCTGGTGACCGGGACGGTGTTTGTCCGGGCTAGCCTACCCGCGGGGGCCAGATCTGGCAGCCAGGAAGACTGTGGCGGCGGGCCGAGCCTGAGGTGGCGGCAGGCGTGGGCATAATGATCAGGGCCATTGTGGTCAGATTTGACACCCCCGAGGGCAGGGTTCGGTGTTGTGGTGGTGGGCCGTGCCTCGTGGCTGCTGGCAACACTCTTCGTTGGACTCTACGTGTGATGGTGTTACGCAAGTTGTGAAGTTAGCTCCGGCTCTATGTGTTGCCCGATCGAAGGGGTTGATGACCGATGCAGTTGTGCGGCTGCTGAAAGCAGCTAGCGCGTCGATGCCTCTCTGAAGTGGCATCTATGGGGTGGCGGGACAGTGGCGATGGCGATGTTAGTTGACATGAAGTCAGACTTCTTGGGTCGACGTTCGTGCTATAGGGTTCCTTGGGCGAAAGCCTTGGCGACAACGATGCCAGTGGGCGCCTTTGTCCCTGTTGAGGGGCCATGTTCCCTTCTTACTTTTTTATCCAAGGGTGAAAACCCGGTCCTCTTCGGACATGCGATGACAACGCCATCGGCGTCTCTTCTTTCTTGAAGGCATCATATTTGAATTTTCATCATGGCTTTGATGTCTCCTTCAGCGATTGCTCGCTTCTCGGTACCTGATTGACGTGTGGAGGCGGATCTTGCAATGTGAAGTCAGAGTTGTTGCGTCGGGGGCGACGATAATACGCGGCAAGCCCCTTCCATCGTGGGTTGGGATTTTGTCGGTGTTCATCTGCTAGGGACATGACTTGGGTTCCTGATTAGAAGTCAGAGCTGCTCTTCGTGTGGTGTTTGAGCTTAACAACGATGACCGGTTATGGCCACCTGCTTCAGACCCATCAGTGAGGTGGCTCGTGGATGGCATGTCATGGGAAGTTGGAGCGGATGGCAGCTTTGCTTTTAAGCACGACAACGATGACCTATGGTAATATGTCGAGTTTGCACTCAACCAAGTTGCGTGGGTTGATTTAACCCAGAGTGCCCTTTAATGTCTTGTTAGCCTAGGCTTTTTTTACATAAATTTTTTTGTCTTAATTAAATGACAAAGATTCTGTCTTGTTCAAAAAATGCTGAGCTGTACCAAACATGGCCCAAAACAGGGGACAAAATATACAGAAACTTATGGCAAGTTTATGATGGTCATACCTGTACGAGGTAAACTGAAATTGGTTAACACAAATATATCGCAAAACTGAAAACAAAATGCTATATATGGCGCGCACGGTAACTAGCGTCACCCTACGTCGTCAAATGCTTAATATAACTTCATTATGCTCTTCGAGGAGATTACAATTAATGAGAAGGGATTGAAGTCGTTAGCACATGGACGACGCCTACGCAGGACCAGGCTGTTACAGCAATGTAAGCAACAACGTACGCAACAGCACACAACGTCGATCATCGCCACTCGTCGTAGTCTCATTCTCATAGCAGCCCACACTAGTAAAAAAAAAAAAGTTTTGTACAGGCGGTTCCAGACCCCCTGCACTCGTGTTTTTCAGCGCCACCAGTGCTATATGCCTATGAAAGCAAATCCTCTCCACAGGCGGTTGCTATAAAACCGTCTGTAGAAACATGATTTCATAGGTGGTTCAGAAAAGAGAACCGCATAGGAAAAGTATGTTTTCACAGGCGGTTACTTAAGAGAACCGTCTGTACAAATCATTTTCTGAAAATCGCGTTTTAAAAATAGCAAAACAAAAAAATTAAATCTGGTAAAAGTTCCACCGGCCAACAAGTCGCGAGTCGTGGCATTCTTCGCGCAAAATTCGCGCGCTACGAGGCCGGTGGGATTCGAACCCGCGACCTCTCTTTCGCACGTATCCCTCCCTACCACTACACTACACTCTCACTTGTGACTATATCCCACTTCGGCTCCCCATATATTATAATAAACCGAGAATAAATTGATTGTTTGAGGCACTAAACGAATTCAAATGAAAAAGTTGTCAACTACAAAGTTGAGTAACTTTTCGAGATCTACAACTTTCATGTACAATGTTTCTCCATCCGAGGCTTTTATCAAAAAGTCAAATTTCAAATTTTAAACTTTGACTGTAATTTACATCAACAAGATGATTTCAAATGAAAAAAATTTCAACTACAAAGTTTCATAACTTTTCGAGATCTACAACTTTCATGTAGACAGTTTTTTCATTTGAAATCATTTGAAAAATCGAATTTTTTAAATTGGCACCGATTTCTAGAGGCGGTTCGCTTAGAAATGCCCCATTTCTACCGCCTGTGTAAACCATATTTACACTGGCGGCGGTTGTCTTAACCAAAACACCTGTGTAAAGTCATTTACACAGGCGGTTCTACTTCTGGCCCCACGTGTTTCTTTTCACATGCGCACGATAACAGAAACCGCCTGTAAAAATAATTTACTAGCGCCAGTGAAAATCATTTTTCTACTAGTGCCAAGTGCGTGTGCGTCTATAAATACAGGGAGTTGAAAGGACATGTCCATGCAACTCGAGATTAGTTAACAAGAACATTCTTTCTCTTGCTCTACCCACGTCACCATAGTTGATGCTCTGAGTCTGCTGCTGTTGTGTAACACCGATAGATCCATCCATCAGCATGGCATCATTCAAGTCTCGTCTAGTACTGCTGGTGCTCCCTATGGCCCTCCTGCTCCTCGTCGCAGGTAGCTCACCTGCGTCGGCTCAGCTGGATGTCGGCTACTACAGCAAGACATGCCCGAACGCCGAGGCCATCGTCCGCAACGAGACGGAGAAGATCCTCGCCGCCGCGCCCAGCCTCGCCGGTCCACTTCTCAGGCTCCATTTCCACGACTGCTTTGTCAGGGTAGGTGTCGTCTCAGACAAGAGATTTCAGTTGATCCCTGCTTGTACATATATATAGTAGTATTTACTTACATAAACATTCATTAATAAATCCCTGCAGGGTTGTGACGCCTCAGTCCTGCTCGACTCCAACGCGGGTAACAAGGCCGAGAAGGACGCCGATCCGAACAAAAGCCTGCGTGGCTTCGGTTCCGTGGACAGAGTGAAGGCGAAGCTCGAAGCCGCCTGCCCCAACACGGTCTCCTGCGCCGACGTCCTCACCCTCATGGCCCGCGACGCCGTCGTGCTGGCCAAGGGCCCTTCCTGGCCCGTCGCCCTCGGGAGGCGAGACGGCAGAGTGTCCAGCGCCACGGAGGCGACCGCCGGCCTGCCTCCGGCGTACGGGGACGTCCCGCTGCTCACCAAGATCTTCGCCGCCATCGGCCTCGACGTCAAGGACCTCGCCGTGCTCTCCGGCGGCCACACCCTCGGCACGGCGCACTGCCCGTCCTACGCCGGCCGCCTCTACAACTTCAGCAGCGCCTACAGCGCGGACCCGTCCCTCGACGGCGAGTACGCCGGCCGGCTGAGGACGCGCTGCAGGAGCGCCGACGACAGTGTCACGCTCTCCGAGATGGATCCCGGCAGCTACAAGACCTTCGACACGAGCTACTACCGGCAGGTCGCAAAGCGGAGGGGCCTGTTCCAGTCCGACGCCGCGCTCCTCGCCGACGCCACCACTAGGGAGTACGTCCTGCGCATCGCCACAGGCAAGTTTGACGATGTCTTCTTCAAGGACTTCGGCGAGTCCATGATCAAGATGGGCAATGTTGGCGTGCTCACTGGTGCGCAGGGGGAGATCAGGAAGAAATGCTACATTGTCAACTAGTAACTAGTTATTATTATACTCTAGTAACTATAGTTATTATTATACTACGTACCAGAGCTTAATTTTAATTTGTTTGCCACCACGAAATTGCATGTACGTGGCGTGTGGCACATATATAAGTTCATGCACGTATGTCTGTATTATCGGTTCATTATGCTGTTAGTTGATGTGATTATATATATACTCACTTGTTGCTAACATCAGTCTCAATGGGAGTTTTGTAAGAGTTTAGGGTGTGTCTCCTCGTCAGATGACTGATGGTGGTTAGCCCAACCATCAGTCATCTTCAATCTCCTGCAGCGCGATCTATCTCGTCCTCACATGTCCTCCCAACGTAGTCATCTTCTTCCCCGTTCTCGCCAGATCTCCTTCTCCGCCTCGTCCTCGCCCCTGCCTTGTACTCATGGCAGCAGCCCTCCCCTCCCTGGCCCGGCCCTCTCCACCATCGTCAGGGTCCTAAGGCCATCCATCGTCATCCCCACCGCCTAGACGGCCTGCCTCCCCAGGGCCCCTTCCATCTGAGCCCGTCGGAGTTGGAGATCTCTAACCCTAGCCGCCGCCGCCGCTGCTTCTTCTCCATCTCCGATGGCTGTCGCCGCCTCTTCTTCTCTAAGTCTTAGAAACAGGGCCATAAAACTTGCACTGAGACTGACCTGGTTAAGGGGCCGCGGAAGGTATTTCGAAAATGGAAATCGGACGGTTATCATTATTTGCTTACGTAGCTAATATCATTAATATTGATAAGGAACTTGCATGAGTGGATAGACTATCTTAAACAAATGTGGTTCAGCTCTCAATGATATGGATAATTAATCAATTTTTACGGATGATGTGACCAGGCCCTGGATGTGACTTTGACGTCGATATAGCTGATTCATGGAAGACTGGTTCAAGAAAGACGTCCCGGTGCTCCAAGTTGTGAGATATACTGTTGAGTGGTAGTCTCGTTGCCGAGTTGAAAATAAGAATAAAGATGTTGAGATTGAAGCACCGTTGGTTCTTTAAGCATCGACACAGCTTAGCTTGTTGTTTAGTCCATATAGTAGCGCCATGTACATATCACCCGTGTTATGGGATCGGATTTACTACTTATGAAGAGCAAGGGGTACGTCTCTATTCAATTTTTCTCCCAGTACGTGTCTCAAATATCTTCTTTAATATATTAGATTTGACATAGTATGTGTTCATTTTTCAGGAAAACAGGGAGGTGTTGGGGCCCCGGCCCTAGCCATGCATGGAGGAAAGAATATGTGGCATATAATTGTCCAGGCTCATGCATCTTTCTATAGTATGATGATGATGCTTTGGCAAGCAACAGCTGATTCTCACAGGATATGCTATTGCTGCGAAAAGTACAGGAATGCCGAAACAGTACTCCATGTACCCTCAAATTCAGGTTGACACTTTCGTACCAAGGATGTTGTTGATTTACAGAAGCTCCGAAAGACCCAGTGGACATCCCTGTCCTGCCAAGTGCCAATATATAATGCAGTTGCAATGATATTGACAAGAGCATGCGGCAATAACGTAACTAGAGGGAGCAACCACATGTTGAATGGTTCGTGCAAGTTCATCAAGCAGACAGTGGGCCACCAATGCAAGAAGCGCCATCGATCAGCCCTCTGTTGAACACAGACTGCAATAACTTTGGCATGGACGACGACACTTCCTTGTAGACCATTGGCGCGGTTTTGGACGACGACTCGTTCTACTTGCAATTCCAAGTGGGCTGTGGCGTGCTTTCGACGTGCCATCTGAATTGATCACCGGATGATTACCCCTAACCGAACGAAGTGAATGAACGAGTCACCCCAAAAAAAAAAAAAAAACGAAGCGAATGAATGAACTGGGCTCGGCAGTTGACAACGACGACTAGTAACCGTCAACTCGTACATGCATGCTGTAGCGTGGAACGAACGAGATGGCGGCGGAAGCCGGAATGGCCAATGATAATGAAAACTACTACTATTATATTAGGCTTGGATTAGTTAGCGGCGGAAGTGTGATTACCCCGGGCGTCCGGCCGGCCGTTGGTCGTGCGGGGAACCGCCAGCCCGCACAGATGCATGATGAACGCACAAGCGCGCGTTGCTATGATTGACGTTGACCTGACGACGCTAAATTTGCTGTGTCCCCACCCCACGTGAATGAAATCAACCAATCACACACATGGACGGAGAGCTAGCTCTCCCCCGGCCGGCGCGCTCAGCCTGTCGCACATGCACATCTGACTTCATGCCATTTGGTGGTGGCTATACGCGTAGAGCTCGCCGCTGCATGGATGTACTACTATGCTACTTCATAACTCCGGCGCTTCTGTGTGCACTACTCTCAAGGACCGAGAGGCGACTCAGATGAGGTGGATGAAAAAATTTCTTGCGAAATTGATCGGCCACTGTTACAAATCACGATTCCAAGAAGCGAGTAAACACCAACAAGATATCCATGAATCAACAAGAGATTAGATGTCCCCAAAGGACATATCAGGAATCTCAAAAAACACGACCGAGCTGACCGGAAAACTAAAAAAGGTCACCGACCAGACAAACTCAACTCTCTCGACCTTTATAGAGGAGAGGCAAGACAGCTACACTACACATCAGAGCCAACTAGTGACAAGGATGCTTAGGATCCACGACTCGCTAGCAAACTAACGCAAAAACAGACACAGAACGGACCAAACAACGCAAAACTAGAAACCGCGGACAGTGTGCAACAGAGCTGCTACAGTACTTGACAGTATGGTACAGTACCCCAGACAGTAATTTGATGTCATAAATCTTGAAGTATTTTTTGAAGTATGGAACTACTCGAACTAATGAAAAGTAGATCTTTTCTCAGCTATAGTAATAATAATACACATCTCTTTAACCGCAAATAAAATAGAGCACGGAGAGAGCCCTACTACTGTTCACTACTGCAGACGACAGCACCGCATTACTGTTCACGACGACAGTGCCTACATGCGGTATTTTTTTTCTTTTCGCTGTACAGTTTTTTTTCACCATATACGCCGTTTAGCACCAACGTGTCCATAGCATATATTTTTTCCCGTCCAGATATTTTCACCGGATCCACCGTTTAGCAACAACGCGGTGGTAGCGCCTACCATGCGGTGTTTTTTTTTATTTTTCCTTTTGCCGTCCAGATTTTTTCAACGAGTACGCCGTTTAGCACCAACGCATCGAAAACGCGTATTTTTTTTGTCCAGATTTTTTTTCACCAGGGCTGCTATTCAGCATCGGCCCGGCGGTAGCGCGCCTACCGTGCTAGTACTACTCCTAACGTGCCAATAAAATGCTGGCCGGAGAGGCGTCCTGCCACTGTACATGACGCCAGCGTGATGTCATTTCTTTCCCAGCCCACGCCAACAATTTTTTATATGTTTTTTTCATCTAAATTTCCTCACCGGATGTTTTTTTACTTTTCTTTTGTGGTCCAGATTTTTTCACCGGGTGTGCCATTCAACACCGTAGTGTCGGTAGCACGTATTTTTTTCCCGTCTAGCTTTTGTTATCGGGTCCGCCGTTTAGCGCCAATGCATTAGTACCGCGCCTACCGTGCGATGTTTTGGGGTTTCCCTTTTATAGTCCATATATTCCCACCGGGTATGTCGTTCAGCAGCACCAACACGTTGATAGCGTGTATTTTTTTTCCATCCAGATTTTTCCACCGGATCCGCCGTTTAGCAGCAACGTAGTCGTACCGTGCCTACCATACGGTGTTTTAGGGTTCTCCTATTGCCGTCCATATTTTTCCACGGGGTGTATCGTTCAACACCAACACGTTGATAGTGCATATTTTTTCGTCACCGTCCAGATTTTTTCACTGGGTCCATCGTTTAGCGCCAACGCAGTGGTAACACACGGACCATGTGGTGTTTTTTGGGTTCTCCTTTTTTACGTCCATAATTTTTCACTGGGTGTGTTGTTCAGCACCAACGCGTGCATAGCGTGCATTTGTTTGCATCTAGATTTTTTTTACCGGATCCGCCGTTCAGCACTAGCGCGGCGGTAACGCGCCTACCGTGCTAGTATGTTCTAAACTTTCTAGGAATTAGAAAAACAAGATTAAATATAGAGAAAATTAGTTCCATAGCCCTAAAAAAAGTTACCCTTACTTTCTCAGCACTTTTTCTTATGAACTTGTCGATTTGTCCCTAAAGCAAATTTCTACTAATTTGTTAGCCCTTTCGTTAGTTTGATGCTCTAATGGTGTTAAGTTATATGCAAAATTACTTTTACCCCTGGCGTCCAATATAACAGTAGAGCAGCCTACTATCGATTATTTTCCAAAAATAAGGTACAATAGTTTTTCAAGCATAAAAATAATTATTCATTCTTCAAAAGATATTTTTATTACTTTGGGAAATTACGCGCCATGGGTAAAAGAGGAATTTTGTGTACAAGTTAACACTGTTAGAGCATCAAACTAACATAAGAATTTATTTTGGGGCCAAATAAGCAAAGTCAAAAGAGAAAAGGTAAATAAACTAAGCACCACTTTTTGAGGGCCAAGAAACTAATTCTCATTATTTTATGTTATCATATGTTTATTGTTCTAAAAACCAACATTTCAAACATATTTCAACATTTGATAACGTACTACTTCAACGTATTTTTTAATATATCATTTTTATATAGAATTTGGTGTAGATTTTGCCAAATGTTGGCTTGGTTTAAACATTTTCATATAAATGTTGACTTAGGTCCTTGAAATTATTGAATGAAGTCATTCAAAATGTCAAAAGAAATTATTTAAAAATGCTGAATGAATACATAGTACCAAAACCGAAACCTAGTAAAAACGAGTGTACTTTCTAAGGCAGGATATAGGAACCAACAGAAAAAGAAAAGGAAAAACATTTACCAGGCCGGTAGGCTGTGTCCCACACTCCCAATGTTATTAAGTCGCACACGGGCTGTTGGTTGCGCAATCTGGGCTATTTCCTCCCATGTTCGATCTAGAGGCCTTCATCAATTTTCCCGTTGGGCCTGAAAATAAAATCTGTCCGTGCTACCAATTCCACACAGCAGATCCTTGTAAAAACAATTTCATAGCACACACAAGCGTTGCTGCTTTGCAGGTGGCCTGGTGCCAGTATTGGGTTCCCATTGCCAATGACCACAACTCCAGCGGCCCAGTTACAACGTCGAATGAACTGGACCATGTACTTAGCTCAATCTCTTATGCATGGTTAATTTTGCTTTTTAAAAAATCTACTTTACCTCCTCAAATATTGTTATAGTTTACTCAAACTTCAAAACCGGACATCTTACCCCTAAACTCTTCAATTATTTCTATGCTCTAGTTTGAAGTGGTTTTGAAGATGGTTTTATCTCGTTTTTAGTTTAAATTTTCTCTAAGCTTTTAATTTTGAAAATTTTCTAGAGATATAGATTTGGACATTGAAAATAAAATAAAATATTGAGAGCCCCTACATTTATTGGAGCCTTTTAAAATTACTTAAAACATATTCTTTTATTTTTATTTTTTAGCCTTATATTGATTTTTATTCTTTTATTATATATTTATATCTCATAAAAACCTTTGTGCACCCATGATTTGCGTTGATATTAACTTTATCTATTTTTTATAATATAATAGGGATATCGTGCGCTATAGTATTCAAGAGATTTTACATTATTTACTTTGGATTTCGTGCGCTATAGTGTCCTATGATTTCCCACAGTGTATTTTGGGTCACTATGTAGAATCTGTAGGATGCTCCATAATATATTCTTGATTAGCTATATAATATCCATGAGATGTTCTATATTGAATTTTAGTTGTTCTAGTTATTCGTATAGTAACTATGGGATGTTATTGTTTGGGAAAACTTTGTCTTGCCCCTATTCAACAATAAAAAAAAATTGATTTTCCCCTTATTTTTTATGGTTTTGCTTCATGAAACTCTGATAAAGAATTGGATAAACAATCATAAAAATAAATGGAATATTCCGCACCAAAGGACCAAAAGAGATGAATTCAACCCCATTTGTCGAGGTCTGTCAAACCTCACAGAATATGTAAGTTCTCTAGTCTGGTAAAATGAGCTTGAGATTTCGAAAACCCACGTCATACAACATAGCTGATCTCCGAGTCTCCGACCAACGCTTGGAAAAAAAAAAAAGATATTATGAAATGACCGTTCTGAAGTTGGGCCGTGCGCTCCCATCCGATGTATTATGAAATGACCGCATTTTTTTTATTCAAAGTGCATTTGGGCTACTACTCGCGTGAGCCATCTGAGACGGTCCACAAGCAGGGTGCTAGAAACGTAGGATCGGGAGTCTTCTTTCTTCTCGCCCTTCTTTCTTTCTGCTCAAGCCGAAGCAAAACCGATGTCGGCGACGTGGCCGTGGGTGATCCTGGGCCGCGTCCCTCGCGTCCTCGTCCCCATCCCCAACGACACCGACGCCGACGCCGAGTGGGTGATCCTGGGCCGCGTCCCTCGCGTCCTCGTCCCCATCCCCAACGACACCGACGCCGACGCCGACGCCGAGGCGGAGGCGGAGGCGGAGGCGTCCGGCGCCGACTCGGAGGTGGACGCCGAGACGGAGGCGGAAGCGGAGGCCAAGGCGTCCGGTGCCGACTCGGACGCGGACGCGGAGGCGAAGGCGTTCGGCGCCGACGCGGACGTACGCGAACGCGGAGGCGGAGGCGGAGCCGGACGCCTTCGTCGCCGACTCGGAGGCGGACACCGAGGCGGAGGCGGAGCCGGAGGCGTTCGACGCGGGACTCGAACTCGGATGCCGAGTCGGTGGCGGAATTCGGCGCCGACGTTCCGGACTTCTCCATTGCGGTGGCGCTGCCACCGCAGGTCACAGTCCTCACCGTTGCCCCACTCACGCACCCCGACGACCCCAACAATCCCGACAAGTACCCCTACATCCTCGCCGCCGGCCCGGACGGCATCCTCCTCACCTTCGCCGCCGAGCCATTCCACGGCGTGAACTCCGCCGTCGACCCGCACGAGAGCTACCTCATCGTGGCGCGCCGCTTCCGCAAGACAGCAGCCCAGCAGCAGGGCCAGGGCCACGCGGCCACGTTCTGCTGCGGCGTCGGCGAGCGCATCCCTGGGCGCCGCCGAGCCGATGAGCGCATGCCCGTCATCAACAACATCGAGAGCATCGGCCTCGTCTCCTTCTACCACCGGCGACTACATGGTCGTGGAGCTCCAGGTTGACAAGGGCAGCGAGCGAGCGAGTGCGAGTGCAAAGCTCTTCTCCTTTCGCGCCGGCGGCGACCGGTGGACACAGAAGGATCTGATCTACCCCTTGCCCATGGCCGAGTAAGACAGGGAGTGGGTTCCCAACGGCGTGGTCGCCCAGAAGACGACGCTATGGTGGTTCGACCTCTCGTGGGGGCTCCTTAGCTGCGATCCCTTCGTCGCTGACCCGGTGCTGCTCTTCCACAAACTCCCGGAGGACCGCGCACTGCCGAACGACGCCCGGCCGGCCTGACGTCGTCCACACCCACCGCTGCGTCACGGTGAGCAGCCGCGAGCTGCGCTATGTCGAGATCATCCCCAACGACAAGGAAGCAGCAGCGACGGTGTGCATGTGGACGCGCATCGCCACCACTCCGGCTGGGTGGGACTGGGAGAAGAAGTACGCGAAGAGCTTCGAGGACATCTGGAACGACGACACCTACAAGGAGACCCGACTGCCGAGGAAGGTCCCCGGGCTCTGTGCCGTGTGCCCGTCCAACCCCGATCTGATCTACTTCTCCCTGGAGCAGGAGCAGCGCCTCTTCGGCGTCGACGTGCCCGTGGGCAAAGTCGTGCAGGTCGCCGACGAGGCATGCGAGCTGATGAACATGCCAGTGGCTGCTTCCTGCCGCTACGTCCAGGCTTGGAACCTGCCACCTTGGGTTGCCGTAGGTAGTACACATTTCTCCAACTCTACTACGCGTCTACGCCCGCTATAGCTAGTTTTCTTGTCTGCAGCAATTCAGATTTTGAGTTTCCGATATGTGATGATGGTCTGATGGACCTGCAGCATTGTAGGTAGCTTATTAGTAGCTAGGTGCATTTTCCAGTGACACATCTCATCAGGAATGCAGCTTTATTTGCATAAATCCTCGATCATTCTGTGTTAATCAGGGCATTGGACCACTGGGCTACCTCCTGAAACTGGGCATCAATTCAGAGAATTGTTGATCAGGGCTTAGTACCATCAATTCAGATAATTGTTAATCAGCTTTGCATATTGAAATGATTGCTTAGTACCATCAATTCAGATAACTGTTAATCAGCGTTTTATCGTGTAACTATCTGCATATCAATATGCAATCATTTTTCATTTACCAGTTGTTCATCATTCTAACAGAAATTTCCTAGCATGGATTACTATGCTGCTTTGCTTTTGCATGAGCTTGCCAAATGTCTGTGTGTTGTCAGTTGTAGTAATTAACCATGCATGCACTCATAGAGAAAGCTGAATAAAGTAAATGCAGAGACGTATGACCATCTAATTCTGTGTCCATGACTAAAATCAGCTTCAGCTAGACACGCTGATTAGTTTCTTTTTATTAATCCGATCTGCATTGTCTGAGAATTGATTAAGGTGATGCATAAGCTGCATATTTTGAACTGATAAATGTGCAGCCTAAACAAGTTTCATGCATTTCTTTTCATTTATTTTAAAAGTAACATTAGATGATATATAACATGCTCAAATGCACGTTGATTAATCCACTCGTATTCAATTATTTCTTTTGTGATTAGCGCGTTTTATATTTCGCCTTCAGTAACCATCGACTGACTATCGTTGCTTATCTGAAGATCTTGAATTGGTGGGGTCCAGTAGCTCTGAGAAAGACAAGGATCAGGCCGAGAAACCGGGCGACGACGGGGAGCTGTTCAAACGAGGCTTGGAAGTCGTCAAGGGTATGGATCCCGCGACCCAAAAATCTGAGGTGGAAAAGTTCTGCGAGGGCCGGCGCCCCCCGAGCCCAGAGAGCGAGGTGATGAGGTAACTGATGAGGCCGGCGCCCTTTAGCTTTTGGCTCACCCCGGAGGAGGCCGATGCAGATTTGATGTGGGTTCACCGTCAGGTAAAGAAACGTCGTCAGGAGAAATGAAACAAGGATTATTTCCATCTTTGACCTCGGTGAGCTTATCTATGTTTCTCTGTTGAGCACCACGCTACACTACCTTCAAACAGCATTTTGGTAAAGGACTCATGTCTAATGAGGAAGCCTCCCCTTCTTTGTGCAGGTCATGAATGAAGATTGTGCTCAGACGTTTGCTCTGATAAAGGTGGGGGAACTAGCTATTAGAATGAGATCTTGATCTTTCTTCACTCAGTCTCAGACAAAACTTGATCATGACCTTTTTTCCATTTTCCACTTGATCACGTTCGCTCTTGTCAGAAATCCCTTTAAGATTTTTGGATATAAACTGTTACTTGGTCTGAGACAGAAGTTGCTTGTTCTGGGAAAAAATACAACTGCTCCTATAGTTCCCATTTCCTGTATATGCGCGCACTTTGAGGTTTGCAGTTCGCACATGAGAACTCGGTTATCTTTTGGTCTCTTGATGGTAGATGTGTCCAAGGATTTCTTTGCATGAGATTAACCTTGTTTAGCTTATCACTTATCACCAGGTTTGGGTCATAACAACAATCTTGTCATCAGATGCCTATGCAACAGTTAGATTCCGTAGGTTTTCTTTTTCGAAAGGACTAGTAGATTTGTTCGGTTGTCAGGTCAGATGCCTATGCATCCTTTTTCAGGCTATATATATAGAGATCGATGAGAAATGAATCAGCAGAATGATGAATTGATGATATAGTAGCATCTACCAAGTTTGATTTCCGAAATCCATAAGCTCAATCGTTTTTATCCTCTATCACAAAAAAGGGTGTACACACAACTTGCATATAGCCGCCCACACACCCACACACACACACAGCACACAGACAAAAATAAGCGTTGATAAGCTGAAAAGAACAGAGCCTTGCTAGCTATTAAAATGATGTGTTCATATGTATATACGGTTAGTTACACGCACCTGATGTCTCAGTAATATGCATTGCATGGTCATGGATTCAGATTTATATACTCTCTTATTACTGGACTAATGGAGCCATCAAGTAGCCGTGTTTACTTTGCATCATCAGTTTGATCAGGAAGGCTGGTTTGAGTTGATCAATACATCAATAGCGTTCTCCATCAATGTTAGTAATAACTTCTGCTAATTATATATATGCAATGAAGCTCCCAAACTACATGTATACAGTACATGTGAAAAATTGATTCCGCACAATATTAGTAACTACCAATGAAAAGAAATCGTTACTAATTCACAGAATTCATGCTAATTGCTAGAATTCATCCTTATATATGTATAGTAGAACGTACCATGACAGTGTACAGGCATCAAACGAAGTACATATCCAGTTTGTGTGATATTACAGAGGCTAATCTCCAATTGCATTTTAATGTTGTTCTGTATGATTACTACATGTTCCTAGCACAGTCTTCTCAACCTGAATTTATGCATCCGTCACCTTGTACTGACTAGCTTTGTAGGTTTCCTTCTTTTCAAGAACGTCATGGATCATCAGCAACAACTCCGGAAGCTAGACCTGAGGGATATTCAGCAAGGGTTAGGGCCAACTTTCTCATATTTCTGCTGGAAAGAAGCATGTAAAAAAAAATTCTGCTTTCTAAATAAGCACTTGGCGATGTTTATGCAGGTCATAAGGGTGCACAGTACAGAAATTGTGTCCTATTGAATGCCTTGTCAAAGATGGAGATATGCCCATAGAATGTGATGTAGATCACCATCCATTTCTCAGAGCTGAGAGAATCTTGTCCAAGACTTAGCTCACTTTTTGCTTTTGCCCTTGGACAGAAATTTTCTTCTGGTTGTTTCAGATCTATGCGTTCTTCCTCCAGATGTACCTAGGACGGAGGACGGTAGAATTATGTTGACCGTGATGGATAATATGGATTCATGGCAACAATTTGGTTGCCACAACCTGGTACGGTGCTGTACTTTTCCCTGTTGCCTTGAGTTCTGGCATTAGCATTAGTACTCGTTCCTTTTCATGGCTATTGTTAGGAACTGCCAGCTGTGTAGAGAGCCGCCGCCCACCGAGAGTGCCTGCACGGCCGCCGCGTAAATCTCCGGACTCCGGCTTCCTACGCCTTGCATCTCACTTGTTTTGCAAAATTACCGCCGCCGTACACTTATTCGCTAAACGATATATCTGTGGGCTTGTAAAATTCGTAAGTGTTATTAAGGGTGTGTTTAGTTCAAAACAATTTTCTCTTTCCACATCACATCGATTGTACTTTCCGTCTGTATGGAACACTAAATGCTAGTAGTAGCTGTTGCATGTTTATACTTTTTGCCTGACTAACTCGAGATGAATCTTTTGAGTCTACTTGACCATAATTGGACAAAAGTTGTCAAATACAAACGAAAGTGCTACAGTATATTTTTTCCTAACTTTTTTCAATCTAAACGTAGCCTAAGTCCTAGCTGGCTAAAAGATACGTGCAATACAACATGCGCAGATTGCGAAGAAGAGGAAAGAAAAGTGATCAGAAAGGGCCTATTTCATCGCGTGGACCAGGGTCCGACAATGCTGGACAAAGGCAAAGCCTATTTGTTTCACACAAGTCTGGCTCGTGGAGGCTTAAGTTTGTTTCGAACTTTCGATGTATGGAGGTGGGGTCCAATCATCGCACTCTCACGGTTGCTACGGTCCAAAATTGCAGCATGCAAGCCAGTCTAAAAAACAGAATTCAAATCTATTTTCCAGTACTCTGACTCGTGGCCGCTTTAAAGCCCATGTGAGACTGGTTCGTCCTCCTGTTCATCCTACCAAACACAAACACAGGCCGCTCCACCAGTGCATATCAAGTCAGTATAATTTTTGAGCTTTTTTCTGAAATTGACACCTAACTTAAAGCCGAGCCGAAATCAAAAGGCGGCGGCAAGTTCACCTCCGGTGGGCATCCATGTCTATGTGGCCATGCTCAATCCATTTCTGTGTTGCTGGTGCTCTACCCGTTGACATGCACGAAGGTGTGCAGCGGCGTGTGAGACGGCAGCCGCGGGGAATATACCTGTGTGGGACGGTGGTGGCGAGCGTCCTTATCGGGCCGCATCATCTCGTGGCGTGGCGGCGCG
This sequence comes from Eremochloa ophiuroides, assembly GCA_038502445.1. Classification (NCBI taxonomy): domain Eukaryota; kingdom Viridiplantae; phylum Streptophyta; class Magnoliopsida; order Poales; family Poaceae; genus Eremochloa; species Eremochloa ophiuroides. The sequence continues at coordinate 30,032,652 of JAHLJS010000003.1, forward strand.
CCTAGCGGCGGTGGCGCATACGGCGGCCTGGGTGCAGTGGAGGAGAGGCGCGTGTGTATGTGGTGGACTGCCGGCGGTGCGTGAGCAGCGGCTCATCCAGCTGGCGGCGTCGAACCGTTTTCTCTCTGCGGAACGGGCCCAAAGAAACCGTACGTTGGTCTGACAGCTGGCCATGTTGTGTGTTAGCCCGATCCCTGCACGTTATTATGCCTTTCTTATAAATTTATAACTACCATCCTGCCATCACAATCTTCCCCAAATCCGAAAACCAAAACGACCCAAATCCTGCCGAGGGCCGAGGCCACCAACCCCGCCAGCGCGCCCTGCCCGTGCGTGCGGTTCGCTCTCGCTGCCCGAGCCCCCGAAGCGAAGCACACCAAGCCCCGATGGCGGCAGCGGCGCCGCAGCGGTGGGTGATCCTACGCCGCGTCCTCTTCCGCAAGGACGACGCGGAGGCGGAGCGCAGCCCCGCCGCCGTCTCCACCGCGCTGAGGTATCCGCCACAGGTCACCATCCTCGCCGTGGCCGTGGCCCCACACAACCGCCCCGGCCGCCCCATCCGCTCCGACGACCTCGCCTACCTCGTCGCCACGGGGCCCTCCGCTCTCCTGCTCTGCTTCTGCGCCGGCCCGGTCCCCATCGTCACCAACGGACTCATCGTGGCGCGGCGGTTCGTCGCGTCCGCGGACCCATGGCAGCGGCCGACCACGGGCTCCACCGACCTCGTTCCCCAGCGCACGGGGCCCTCCATGCCGGCCACCTACAACATCAGGAGCGTCGGCTTCATCCCCGGCGTATTCGGCGGCTACGTCATCGCCGAGCTCCAGGTCACCAGGCGCAGCAACCGGGCCAAGCTCTTCCGCGTGATCTCGGGCCACGAGCAGTTGTCCGAGCCCGGCCGCCTCTTCGCGGGGTACGACAGGAAATGGTTCGAGGAGGAGCTGGACTACCCCTTGTCCGCCGTGGAACGGGAGTGGCATGCGAACGGCGTGGTCGCCCACGCCAACAAGCTCTGGTGGTTCGACCTCTCATGGGGGCTCCTCAGCTGCAACCCCAAGTTCCCCAACGACCTGCTTCACCCCGCCCTGAGCTTCCACGAGCTTCCCCCGGGCTGCTACCTATCTGAAGCCCGTCCGTTCCTCCACGCCAGCCGCTGCATCTGTGTCAGCGAGAACATGCTGCGGTACGTGGAGAGGACACTTTACATTCACCCCGACGGCTGCCCCGGCAAGTGGAAGGTGGTCATGTGGACGTATTGCTGCATCGCCGATCCCAGCGGTGGCGGCGGCGATGGCGCCGACCAGTGGAAGTGGCACAAATCGTACGAGACGGACTTCAAGGACATCTGGAAGGATGGCAGCTACGAGCCGACCGGTCTGCCAGAGCGGGTCCCTCAGATCGTGCTCGTGAACCCCAGGAACCACAATGTGGTCTACTTCTTTCTGAACGAGATCTTCTTCGGCGTTGACGTGCCTTCGCATCGGGTCGTGCACTTCGTCAAGGATTGCCGCAAGCTGGACGCGCCCATTTGCAGGCACTGCGTCTTCCCTTGGGACCTGCCATCTTCGATTGCCAACGGTAATACATATAACTATACAAATCGTCCCACGTACTAATGCTGTTTTGTCTACATACCTTGTTATCTCCTTTTGTGTGTGCTGCAACTCGCTATGTCAATATATCATGCTGATGATTTGAACTGTATATCTACCTGCATAAGCATCTGAAATCAGGGTAGTGCTTTTGATTCGAATACTTCTACGACATTTTACAGCCATGCATAGGCAACTTGCTAATTAGTTGGATAGCTGTCAACAAGGATATCATGATGGAGTACACTTTTTCGTTTAATTTCCATCGGGTTGCCCAATGCAGTTGTGACCAACAATTAAGCAGCATTAGTAGGCAAAAACAGGGGTACTTTTTACTTTTTTCGTTTTCGATAGGATGATCATCTAGTTTTGGGTCCATATGCCCATGCAAATCAAGATATATGTGTAGTTTTGTTTTAACCCATCTCTGTGACTATTTCCTGAAAGTTGAATTATGTGTAAATTAATGGCCAGACGTACTCTTATATGTTGTAAGTCATGATAGTATGCACAGGAAATATTTGCATTTTGTTTCTTTGTTTACCAGAGAATACACTAGAATGACATGTTGATGTGCATGTTTGTGGGCGCCAGCCATTTAATTAATGATTTTATATTTGAGCATAGATGCAGCATGCAGATGCTCCATTATTGTGCATGGTCATGGATGAACATTTATTCTCACCTATAGCTGTGTTGGACTAGCCATTTAGAAGTTCTTTCCTGGATAGTTTCGAGTGATCATCATGCTTGTCAATCAATGTTACTAGTAACAACTTATCAGGGTTTAGAAGATTGAAATCATAATATATAGGTCTCTAGATATATATGGTTTCATTGACCATTCATGTAATCATGTTGATTGCTATTATCAAGGACGCAAAAAGATTACAGACTAACAGCAACTGTGCTAATGCGTCATGTATATATAATTATATATCAGATGAAAGTTAAGGACCAAGCAGATTTTTGGATAGCCTTGGGGCTGTTTGGATTCATCAACTAAATTTATTTAGCTAGCTAAATTTAGCTACTAGGAATCCATACGATCTAGCTAAAAGACTAGCTATAGTTTCGCCGAGTTTAGTTACTTTAACCTAGCTAAACTAGCTTAAATTTAGCTTAGTATATTAGCTGGAGGATCCAAACATACCTCAACTAAAGTTTAACTATGAAACTTAATTTTGAACTTTTGCAGCTAAACTTTAGTTGGATGATCCAACCAGACGTTATGTACAGAGCGTTTGAAAACTGAGTGTATAATAATTTCCTTCAAATAAAAACTGTGTATATAATAAGCACCAAACAGATATAGTTCCTGTCATTAAGTCATACTGCATTTAATCTTACTCTTTGTGATTCTACCCTCTTATATATAGCACGTACGGTCTTCTCAGTCCTGATATTAGCACTGCTTCTCTGAAGGCATCGTTCCTTTTCCAGAACAAGGCGGATCACCATCAACATCTCAAGGCTCAAGGGGCTAGTGACTGACTTGTGGGACATCAAGAAAGGTGCCAATGTTAACAGCTAACTGTTTCGTAGGTGAGCATATTAACGTTTGATAAACATCATTCTGTGTTATTTGCTACAGCTTGTATAAGAAGTCCCCTTCTGTCTCGTTAAGATCTTCCTCTTATTTATGCAGGACTGCAGGTCATGAAGGAGCACAAATTTGTGTCATGTGAATGGCGGGTGTACTTAGGGAATGAGATTAAGATGATTTTTCCAGATTTGATCTCAGATAGGAACTGCACCAAAATTTAGATCATTCTTACCCTTGCTGCATTAGCCTTGGACATAATTGCTCCACGAATTGTCAGCTATATACATGCTTTCTTTGAGCTGTATATGACTTCACGTGCAATGCAATTTGGTGCTTGTTGAGATTCTTAATCCTTCCTACAGCGCTTTGGGGCTGCCTTTTATCTGCTGATTTTGGTTTTTATTCTCGTGCATCATTCCAGGACACTGTTTTGTTACTTTTGTGCATTCCAGGTTATTACCTTTTCTTTTCAGGTTACCTAAACACACACCAAAATGAACAATCATCTTAATTAACACGCTCACGCGCCTGTAACTAATGGCACACGCTCACACCTCTTCCGGTGCCTCGTTTTCTTGCTCATCGTTCCAGTCGTCCATGCCCGCCCTCCCGGCCGCCGCTGGCCCGTCCTGCTCGCTGTTCCTTCTCTGTCCTCCACTAGTTGGTTGAAGGATTCATTCATCACCAGCCCTGATCCATTAACGCCAGCCTCGCCCTATCACCAGTGACTAGCGGCGCCTTGCTGCCAACCGCGCACAGCCCACCAACGGTGCTTGCCAGTCGGTCTCTGCCCTCGTCTAATCTCAATTGGAGGAAGAAGCGACGAACCCCTCACCCCTACTGCAGGCTTCGTCTCGGATATGCCCCGCCACGTCACTCGCCGACTGTCAAACTGCCACCACGCTGGTCTGCCCACAGCCCCTGGCCCCCTTCTAAGCCTGTAGGATATTAGAGTTTCCACGGTTGCCACGAAGAAGAAGAAGGCACACTTGAGAGCAAGGCAAATAATACAGTCGTCTCCTTGGCTGTAACGATTCTTACAGCCTGCTCCCAGTCCACATTTATATAGTAGCTAGCTCTTTTCTTTTAACTAGTATAGTGCCCGTGACGGCGTGACTAAAAGAAAATTAGAGAGAGAGAGAGAGAGAGAGAGGGAGGCAATGGTGACCTTGATGGTGCTTGTCCTTCCGCCGGAGTTCATCTAGGCCATCCTGCCGTTGCTCCCGCCGGCTGTCTTCTCTCTTTGTTCTTTTGTTCATCCATGTCTGCTCCGACTCTCAACCTTCATCCTGGAAAAGTGGTTGGCCTTCATATTTACAATTTCAAATCTTATGAATGCCATGACTTCAAGGTTTTCTTCCACCTCTAGAATGGTGCTGGTCCAAATTACCAAGCTGAATTCAGAACTTGGTGTGCTGAGCAAGAAGTGGAGTGGGTTCACATCACTGGTAATCCTTCGGTATGTCTTACTGGTGCCAATGCCATTCCTGTTAATCCTAGTCGTCTTCCTCATCGAGCTTCAAATTCTAAATCCATGGAGTTTTCGAATTTCAAATTTGCAACGTTCTCAAATCGTAACTCTGCTCTAAATGGTGGCCTTAACTTGAATTTAAATGCTCCCGTTAATCATGTTGTTCCCTTTCGGGATGCCAGCCTTCTTGGCTCTTCGCCGGACTCAAAGAGATTTCAAGTTAGTCATGGGCCTTTGATTGATCTCTGCTCTTTTTGTCTTTCGTCGGCCCATTCCAGGCCCTTTTGCAACAGTAAACCGAGATGTCAAAAATGTATTTCTTAGGGCACTTTTCTGGAAATTGCCCTGCTTGGCCTCGATTGGCGCGATTCCATAATGAATTGGGTACCTCTTCGAATTCTAGTTGCCATAGACCCACTGAGTCTCTGACTGGTGGACCTAGGGCGATCAATTCGCCGAAAATATATCAGTCCATGAGTGCATATTTGATGGCAATAAACGGCATTACCTCTCCTCCTTCTTCTATTACTGTACCTTGGACTCTGCCGTGGCGACTTGTTGCTCCAGAGCTCGTCGACGACGACGGCCTGGCGGAGAAAGCAGCGGGGCCGGCGTCTCCATTACCGATCACCTTCCTCTCTTTACGTGAGTATGCTGCAAATGTACTTGGTAACTCTCATCCTTCTCCTGTTCAACACGTTTCTTGGTTTATAAAAAACCCTATTGCTGCTACAGTTGCTCCTAATCCCAATCCGATGGCTTACCGGTTTGTTGATCCTACTCCCTTGATGCCTCAATGGGGGCAGAGAGTGATGGTTCTAGGGAGGCCTCTTATGTGCAGAGTCATCACCGGTCGATTGAATAGGGTTCACAATGATTTAGCAATTGCTTTCATCCATTCGGTTCGACAAGTTCTTGAGTTCAATCATATCAGACAGATACTAGTTAATTTTCTGAATGATCAAATGGGGATGCCATATCTTTCTATTCAGCCTTGCCCTTTTGGTCAGGCATATGTTAAGTTTAGCAGAGTCTCCCATCGTGATGCTCTGGTTAGCAGTGGGCCTCAGCACTTTGGTAACTCTTTTATCTCTTTCATCCCACATGACAAGGCTTGGAATAATACTACCACTCTATATACTCATGAAGTTTGGTTGATGCTGCTGGATCTAGACATTAATGTTTGGTCGTATGACCTGGTTGATTAGGCTATTTCAACCTTTGATAAACTTATAGTCTAGAAAGAAGACCATGACAACATGTCCAGGGCCTTAGTCAAAGTAAGAGTGATAGCTTTGGATGAGGTTCCCTGGTTCTTTAATTTCTCTGAAGGTGAATCATCTGAATCTGACAATTGAACTGTACAATGTGAGATAATCTCTGCTACTTTGCTGGGAAATCAGCCTCCTGATGAGGACTTCCCTCCAAAAGATCCAGATGGTTTTGATCCCAATCACTTTGATTTTCATGGATTTGGGTAGCCTGGGCATGCACCCCCTCCACCGCCTGCACATGATCAGAACTTTGAAGCAAGATGATCAACAGGATTTCAATTGGGCACCCCGGCCTGTAAATGAGAATGCTGGAGCCTAGGATAATGAAGCTCCTTTGCTGATTCCCATACAACCTACTGGCTTAAATATGAATGATGCTAATGCAAATGAGCAACAGTTTATTCCAGAGCCAGAAGTTATTCAGATTCAGAATCTAGATGCTGTGGTTGGTCACCCTCTGGATAATGCACAAGTTCTTGCTATGGATGATGACACTGATACTGAGTCTGAGGAATTTCATCCATAGGCATTGTTACCTATACCTCAGGTGGAGATTGTGGAGTTTCCTAATTTTAATAATCTGCAACCTATGATACCAGAAGAGATTCAGGAGGAGGAATTATTGGGATGGCTAAATGATCAAGGGCTGCCTGACCAGAATGTGTAAGATCAGGAAGTAAACCCACAATAACCTTTACAAAATGTTTAAATACAAGTTGATGAGCCCCAAGATAACCCTTTGGATCAAGCTCAGATGGGCATGGCTGTGGGTCATTTTATGAATGGTGAAGTGCAAGCTGGGTCCCAAATTCAGAATGTTGTTGGGCAGGATGATAATTATGATCATGTCCACTTGGATATTGTGCAGATTTTATTTCCTCCAATCAATAATGACCTATACAATAATATATTTGGTTTGGGCAATCAGTTCCTATCTGAAAAGACTTATCCTCCATGTTCTATGGATCCCAGCCCTATGGCCATCAGATACTGGGCTAAATATTTTTCAAGTATGGACCCCAAGCTTCCAAAAATCTCTATGCCACCACAATGGCTGGATTTCTTCTCCTTTATGATGCTCCAACTGGGTTCATATAATTGGGCAAAGGATTTCCTTATTTCTGAAGCATGAAAATAATACCGACTCATTCTGGTATTGATGGTACTTTTCCTTTTCCAATCCTTCCCACAAACCATCTGTTCTAATTACTGATGTTACTTGCTCTCATTTAGGCTCTTCTTTCCCTCCTGCCTTTTCTGAAGAAAACCAAGAAGATGGAATTTTGGATGGGCTTTCTTAGCCTCTGCAATAGCCTGGGCAGTCCACACCTCCTCATCCTCCTGCTCGGCCTAATGCTCCTCCTAAAGGAAAACATGGTAAGAAAATGCCCATCTCTGATATTGATCTGAGACGAAGTAACAGAATCCATGACATGCATACAGGTTTTAGATCTCCTGTTTGTAAAGTTTTGGGATCAAATTGTTTGGGCTGCTCATCTAAGCCTCCCCTTCTTTCTCATTCTGTAGTGAGGGATCTTGGAGCTTCCTTTTGCAACATGGATGAGGCCAGACTCACTGCTGAAAGGCTCTCCTCGAAGCCCAAAAAGGATGCCATCTCTAGGCCCAACAACAAGAAAAGTAAACTTGCTAAGGCCTCTACATCACATAAAGCTGGCACTGACAAGGCTTCAAATAAGAAGGGCAAGAACAAGAAGAGCCCAAATGATCAAGGCCCTGATGCTGGGCCACGAGGGGATGGTTGAGCTGATTTGTGTTCAGTTCTGTTTCTTTTGCTTCATATTTTGTTCAAATGGATGTAAAAACCTAGAATGTTTTGTCCTAGAATATTAGGGGCCTTAATTCTGATAAGAAATGGAATGTTGTAAGAGACAGACTAAGCTCTGTGAGTTGTGATGTTCTCTGCTTGCAAGAAACCAAGAGGGAGCACTTTAATCTTTCTTACATTCGTAACTTTTGTAATGCTTCCTTTGATTCTTTTGTTTATGTTCCCTTAGTTGGAGATTCTAGGGGTTCCATAATCATTTGGAAGAGCTCTGTGCTAAGCGGTCACATGGTTTTCCAAAACTCTTATGCTACCTCGGTTGAGTTTATTTCTCTTCACAATAACGATTTATGGATTCTTACCAATGTTTATGCTCCTTGCGCGCCTATCGACAAAAGGGAATTCATAGATTGGTTTAAAAAGGTTCAGATGCCTGATCATGTTGATTGGCTTTTAGTTGGGGATTTCAATCTTTATCGTAACCATGCTGATAGAAACACGGAAGGAGCTAATTATGTAGAGATGCTTCTTTTTAATGAGGCCATCAGTGCTCTTGGTTTAATAGAGCTGCCTCTTAGAGGGAAAAGATACACCTGGACTAATAAGCAACACTCCCCTTCTTGAGAGACTAGATTGGTTCTTCACCTCCACTAACTAGTCTCTAAAATATCCTTTGACCAATGTGGTTACTCTCACTGCTGAAACTTCAGATCATACTCCTTGTCTAATATCTATCTCTACCTCTATACCCAAATCTTATACTTTTAGGTTTAAAAACTTTTGGTTACAACATGATAGGATTTCTAGATAAGTCAGTACTGGTTGGAATTCAGACTTAATCCACTCTGATGCAGCCAAGCTTGTGACTGCTAAATTTAAGAATTTGAGAAAGGTTTTGAAGGTTTGGAGTAAACTTTCTCTAATTTAAAGCTGAACATTGCCAATGTTAAAATGGTGTTAGACTTTGTCAATCTTCTGGAAGATTTCAGAGATCTCTCTCTAATAGAGTGGAATTTCAGAAGTTTCTTGGAAGAAAAGCTTATTTCTCTTCTTCAACAGCAAAAAAACATATTGGAAGCAAAGGGGCTCAATTAAGTGGGTAACTTTGGGTGATGCAAATACAAAGTTTTTTCATGCCAATGCTACTGCTAAGTATAGAAGAAACCTCATTACCACTCTTACCAATGATCAAGGTGATTTTATTTATAATCATGCTGAGGAAGCTGATATTATCTAGGCAATCTTTTAAAGAAAGGTTGGGCTCTTTCAATTTCACAAATATTTCCTTTGATTTGCCCAGTTTGCTTCAACATTCTTCAGAGCTTTCTAGCCTTACTGATGTGTTTACTATTGAGGAGATTGAAAATATTGTGAAGAATCTACCCTCTGATAAGTCCCCTGGTCCAGATGGCTTCAACACTGATTTCCTTAAAAAGTGTTGGCACATTGTTAAGGAAGATTTTTATCATCTTTGTCAGGTCTTTTATTCTGAAAATGTATGTCTTCAAAGTATTAATGGGTCCTATATTATTCTTATTCCTAAGAAGGATAATCCCATTAAAGTTTCTGATTTTAGACCCGTTTTCCTTACTGAATAATTTAGCCAAGCTTCTCAGCAAAATTCTTGCCGATAGGCTGCGGAAAGTGCTTCCCTCCCTTATTCATAAGAATCAATATGGTTTTGTGAAGAATAGGACCATCCAAGATTGTGTTCCTTGGGCTCTTGAATATTTACATATGTGTCATCATTCCAAGAAAGAAATCATAATATTGAAGTTAGATTTTAAAAAGGCATTTGATAAAGTGGAGCATGATCTTATGTTGCAAATTATGGAGCACAAGGGTTTCCCTTCCAAGTAGATTAATTGGATGAAACTCATTTTCAATTCAGGGACTTCTTATGTACTTCTCAATGGTATCTCTGGGAAAGTTTTTCACTGTAAGAGAGGTGTGAGACAAGGAGACCCCTTCTCTTCTTTGCTTTTTATTCTTTCTGCTGATCTTCTCTAAAGTGTTCTCAATGCTGCTAAAGATAACAACCTTCTGAATCTTCCTTTGCCTCTGCCTTTTGATAATGATTTTCTTGTCCTTCAATATGCTGATGACACTCTCATTTTTATAGAAGCTGACATCAATCAGCTTCAGCACCTTAAAGATATTCTTCACTCTTTTGCTGAGGCAACTGGCTTAAAAGTTAATTTTGACAAATTCTTCATTGCTCCAATTAATGTCACTGATGAAAGATCAGATATTTTGGCTGGTTGCACAAGACAAACTTTCCTTTCACTTATCTTGGCCTTCCTTTAAGTCACTCAAAGCCATCTGTTGCTACTTTCTGGCCACTGGTTTCCAAATGTGAGAGAAGGTTGGTAGCTTTCTCCTCTTTATTGCCTGAAGCTGGAAGACTTCAGCTAGTCAATGTTGTCCTCACTGCCTTGCCAATTTTTGCTATGTGCATTTTCCTTTTGCCAAAAAACATCCTAAAGTAGATTGATAAATTGAGGAAACATTGTCTCTAGAGAGGATCTGATTTGAATAGTAGAAAGCCTGGGCCATGGTTTGCAAACCAAAGATTGAAGGAGGGCTTGGGGTATTTGATTTGAAAAGCCAAAATGAAAGTCTATTGATGAAACACCTCCACAAGTTTTATAACAATGTTTCCTGTTTCTTGAGTTCGACTTGTGTGTCATCAGTATAATCAGAGGAGGTGCTTGCCTTTATGGGATAGACCTTTTGGTGGAAAGATATTGTTAAGCTGCTTGATACTTTCAGGAATATTGCTTTTGTTCAAGTTCAAAATGGTACAGCCTGCTTTCTTTGATTTGATTCTTGGGATAATAGAATCTGGAGTCAGTCTTGTCCTCATCTCTTTTCTTTTGCTAAATCTCAACATACTTCTCTTAGCAATGCTGCTTTCATCGAAAATCTTTAGGACCTTATTTCATCTTCCTCTCTCTTCTGAGGCTCATGCTCAATTTCAAAACCTAAGTCAGTCTCTTCAATCCTTAAATCTCAATAATAATAATGATAGTGGGCATTATCCTTGGGGCTCCTTTTTCTCCTCTAGGCGGGTTTATAAGCACCGGATTGGTCATCATCAAATCCATAGCTCCTTCAAATGTTGTGGCGTTCTTCTTGTCAGAATAAAAAAAAAGTGTTCTTCTGTTTTGTCCTAAATGATAGATTGGGTTCTAAGGATTTGCTTGGGCACCGGGGTATGCACTTAAATAATTTTTCATGTGTTTTTTGCACTCTGGGCATTCAGGAAAGGCTGCTCCACTTGCTTTTCCATTGCCCCTTCGCTTCAGCTTGTTGGTATGGCTTGCATGTTTTAATCCCAAATACTGAAGACATCTTTGTGATTATAGAAGCACTTCGTATCCAACTGTGAGTGCCTTTCTTCATGGAGATTATTGTTTCTATGTGCTGGGCCATCTGGATGATGCGCAATGACATGATTTTCAGAAATCAGTCGCATTCTGTTCAACGATGTAAAGTGGTGTTCAAGCATGAATTTGCTCTAGTTGTGCTAAGAGCAAAAGCCTCCCTCCATCCAGCTGTGGATCAATGGCTAGACAACTTTGTGTAATTTTAGGAATTTTCTTTATTTCTTTTTTTGTTTCTTGAAGACTGTTGTAAAGTTTCGTTCTTTTTATTAATAAAATTCCAGTAGGGGCCCTGCCCCTCCTGTTTTATAAAAAAAGTATAGTGCCCGTGCGTTGCAACGGATTATTTTACAAGGGTACGCGTGAAAACTAAAGGACCATATCTATCACAAGTTTAAGTCTTAAACAATATTACTTCACCATGATCATGATCTGATACATAATAAAGTATAACAAGTCACATCTCGATAATACAAAAATTTATAGTGCCTTAAACTGATCTCTAATTTAATCCCTTAAGCATATCATTGATTTCTCTAGGAATATTCGTTGATATTCCATTCTGGTCGCTCTTCAATATGTCGACCAAGAACTTCATCTTTAGTAGTTGTGATTCCTGTGTTTGTTAGAATAAAATTTAGCTTACTATTTCTCTATGTACTGTGTAAAACATACAAAGGTAATATATATACTTACTTTGTTGAAATGCGAAAATCTTTGGCCATCCCATGTCTTCATGAAGTTGTAAACAAAAAAGACTCCAAATTTCCTGCCAAAGAAGAGCAAACCTTTTTTTTATTTTGACAACTTAAATTAATATATGAATAGATAGTTGAAATATACTATTAGTTTTTACTAGTCGTTGGATTTGGCATGCCCCTTCTTTTGTTCATGGCACCAGCAAAAAAGTTTTTCATTCCATGGTTTATTTGCAAATAGCATAGCCAGATTAAAATGATTCAAAACCTCTTGTAATGCATATAAATATGGAAACCTTGGATCACCACCCATGTACCAACAGTTTGGCAAATAAGGATCAATAATGTGCACGATTTTGATACGCCTGTCTATTATGTATAAGGTAATATTGGCAATAGAATCTCTAAACAAACACCAATAATATAATTATGAAACACCATATAAGTTTGTATGAAGTTTATAGAACATATATTACGATGTTGCATGCGTGAAGATTGTAGTCCATGTCTTGCCAAGGTTGTAGTGTTTTTGATAGTTCTACATAGTCTATTTTGTCACAACACCATGGATCACATCCATATTGTGTTCTATCCAGTATTTTATTCAAGTAAAATAATTATTTAGCAAACTATATATATATATATATATATATATATGCATGAAGTTAATAATTATTTTTTACTTATACAAAACATGAGGTTTATGAAGTGCATTCTCTCTTCTGCTTTTAAAAGTAACAAGCAGGCAACCGTTCGCACTGCCATGTTGAAACATGAATGATCCAAGGGTTTGGTTGTATCTAAAATTTCTCTAATGGTTCTGACACTTGAAGAAATTGGGTACCGTGTAGTGCTTCGGGCCCATTGTTTGCTCGAAAAACAAGGAGCATGAACGAGTTAGTTTCTCATTTTTTTGACATTGTAAATAGAAAAAAAAACTTACTCTAAACGTTCTTGATCCTCTATCGACCATATGTATGTGCACAAACGATGCAACAATTCATCTTTGTTCATGTATATGATGGCAGATGGGATCACCGTCTCATCCTTAGTGTTGATAATTTCAACATCACTTGGACTGCCATCATCTTCATGTGATCTTTGTCGCTCTTCATTTTGTTCTTTATGTTTAACCTCGAATCCCATAAGATAATAGGTAGCTTAAACCTAAAATTATTAATATCAACCTGCAGAGTATTATAATATTAATAATAAGTTATTTTGTCCACAGACTATTTTTAATAGGTACACGAGCTCTCTATTTGTCACCTGAGTTACTTTATTGGAGAGGCAAGATCCAGTACAGTACTCCATGAAGTTAACCATCCAGAGACCATACGATGTCCTGTACATCAAATTAAAAATAATGCCAAAATCTCACGTACTTGTCTTGTATATAAAAATAAGAGCAAAGTACATGTCCGGTCCCTAAATTTGTTAATGTGTGTTAAGCCGGTCCATGAACTCTCAAAACGATCACATAAGCCCATAATCTATGAATTGGTGCCGTTTAGGCCCAATCACCTGCTGACCGTGGACGCCGTCATCTCTTATTGCACTTAGCTCCCTCCCGTACATCAAACAAATCAGCCCATAATCTTCCGATGGTGTGACGGCAGCGGTGCAGGGGCCGGCGTGGCAGTCGTCGTGCCTAGCTGGCGCTGTGCCTGCTGCCCGTCGCGATGTCGCCGCCGCTGCTGCTTTGTGTCACCATCGCCATCAACTGCTTCCGCCGCACAAGGAGGAGGCGGATGTGGAGGGCGAGTGCTGCCGGCGCGCTGCTGCACAGGCACCTCGAGGACCAGACGGGGGTGGCGGGCAAGCAAATGGTTGGCTGGGAGGGATCCACGGCAGCGGCGTGGTGACCGGCGAGGGGCCAACGGAAGCAGCGACCAAGTGCAGTGCGATGGCCACGACCGTATGGGGATTTTTTTTTCTGTCCCAAATTGAAACCTGCACACTGATTGGAGGGAGCTAAATGCATTAAGTGCCGACGGCATAAACGGGGTTAATAGCTGATTGGGTCTAAACGGCACCAAATCATAGATTATGGGCTTAAGTGATTATTTTTAGAGTTCATGGACCAGGCTTGACACAACCCAGCAAGCTTAGGGACCGCCACACACTTTGCTCTAAAAATAAAGAATAAGCAATCTCGTAAGACTCAAGTGTCATGATATTGCCCATCTTGCATTTTCTCGTGGATCTTTTCACTAATTGGCCATATTGAAATATCAAGGTCTTTCCATTTGTCTTGCTTGAGGTCTTTCTTTTGTTCCAATACAAATCTAATTTGTCTTTCCATCCCACTTAGCTGTTGTGGTAATTATAGACAATTTTAGAAGTAAGTACGTATATTAACCATTCCTTAATAAGAAGCAAGAATAGGAAAAAAAAAATAAGTATTCACTATAGTTTTGAGATATGTACGGTTTACCATTAGTGGTTCCATTGAATCAAGTACATGTACCTAACATTTTTCAGGAATAACAACTCCTAGATACCAGTGAAAATTTATCACGATAATTGGCAGGAAGACCTGCACTAAGCATTGATTTTTTGTTAATTATTGGCCCTAACTATATAATATTTGTAAAGGAACAGTGCACAAGCATTTTAGATGTCATATTTAATTCTCATCATGTCTGCTTGTAAATAGTTTTTCACCTTTTCTTCAATAGTGTCTGTCTTATAACTTAATGTCACATTAGGGTCTCCATCACATTTAAGCAGGCTACAAATAAATGTGTTCTCCAGAAAGACATTTTCACCTTCTCATTGATTTAGATGTTTTTCATCCCTGATGCAATGGATGGTAGCTTTTAACGGGTTCACTATGAACAGTAACGACATAGGTGAACAGTAAACCCATCACAAACATCATGTTAACGGGCCCGTTGTGAACAGTAAAAACCCATATGAACAGTACATACCTGTTAAATTTGCAAGCTAACAGGTTCAACGGGTCCCTTTTAAACATAGCAAAATAATAAAAAAAAACCGTGCAATGCACGGGATGTCTGCTAGTATTGTTTATTATGAGATCAACAGTAAACCTCCTGGGATCAAGCCAGAGATATGTTGTAGTGCTTTTACTACTAAAGTACAAGTAGGGTTGTACTTTTAAATGAATTAATTTAGATGCATGTACTTACTTTCCCATCGAATTGCATATTTTCATGAAACATATATTCCATATCCTTTCTGTTCAGCCATGCACCGTCGATTTTCACCAGAACTTGGTTTTTGGGTGCTGATTTCAGGTAATCAATAAGTTCGAGATCTTCATTGGTACACTTGTAATCTAAAGAACATTATGTTTTTGTTATAAACATATGGTCAGAACAATAGGTAAAAATAAAGCAAGAGATAAAAATAAAGCAAGAGAAGAAGCACCAATTAGCACTAGGCTCATCTTGTTTTATGTTTTCTTTCTTGGGCTTGTTATGTTGTGCCATTCTAAGCAAGTTGTTGAAAGCACTTTTTTGAAAATTCCTCGACTGGTTACCAATTTGCTCCAATAGTTGTTCATCAGAGCATATTTTTGTTGATTCATTTGGAACCTCCAACATATTTTCATCTATTCCAACAGTTGACCCATTGTATGTTACAGCTGCATGCACGAGAGGAAGAATAAATTATATTATTATATCACATCTATGTCTTTTTTGAAAAAAATGTTAATTGAACAATAGATAACATTGTTGTTGTGCTATACCTGATTCAACTGAAACCTTTATTTTTGTGGAATTGTCTCACTATAGCATAGGTTCTCCAACATTGTTAGCATCGGCCTCTATTTCCTCTCCTTCTATATCCATGTCATCTTGATATTCAAACATTCGAATGAACATGACTTTTGTTGTTGAGAGTAATAAGTTTTTAATTATTAGGACAAAGATTACCCTTTTGTTGACCAGCAATCAGCTTCATCTAGTGGTTGCACTATCTTCGAAACACAGAAACTCCCCGGCGCTACTTCGATCAAAGGATCTTCAGTTTTATTTACAGTGGAGTTCATTCCCATCTACTATGCCGTGTGTTCCCATCTACTCACTTGGTACAAATCAACCCTTATGAGTTTTTGGTTTTCTGGGTTAGAATACCAGTCAAGCCTCATTGACTCGTTCTTTATATACACGTCAACAGTCCACTGTTGGAAAAGCCTTCCTCCAAATAACAAAACATTGAAAAGGCCCCTTCTAACTTGCATCATGTAGCAATAGTATTCTCTTGCTATCACAAACCTTGCAGATGGACTAGTGTCTACTTGCTGGACGTCGTCGTCCGACTGAGGACCATCTATATAAATAATGGAAAGCCATCATTAGAGTGAACATAATTGAATCAACCAAACATATAGGATGCCTAATAGATTGAGCATGTGTTGCCATACCCGTAGGTTGCTGAATATCCTCAACAGTTGCTAAAGACGTCATATTTATGGCATTGCTATTGTAGGGCATGTGCCTATTCCACCCAGTTTCTCCTCTAGGATGATATGTAGGATATGCTAGTGGGTCGTAACAACCATGATATGGTTTGATATAGCGCATCTTCTCTCCTCTTGGGTATACAATAACACTCCTACCAAAATATCTTTGTGGATCATTTCCATTGGTCTAGATAGCAGCAACTTGCGAGGCAGTAGGAGCATTATACCTTGTAATGATATGTAAGATTAAAACTTCATGAGAATGCACATTTATTGGTTGCCAAAAAAAAATCTCTACTAATATATTAGAGAGGAGGTTTAACCTTCGCTGGTCAGGCGTGACATTAGTGTTGAGCTCGATGACATAGTTATCAAGATTTGGAACATCGCAAACTCTATTGAAGGTCTGTACATAAGGGTTTTCCACTTGAAGAATGTTGAGCACCTTTCTGATGGGATTTATGTCAAAATCAGGTGACCTTTTGACGATACGTGACAAGTGTATCATCTTCTGTATCATAAAAGTAGAGCTGCAGGTGACGTGCCCCTTTTGATCCTGGCACCAAATGATCAAGGCGCTGATACATCGCACCGTGCACACGGAAGGTATATATGCCAGTACTAGCTGCGGTGCTATATCTTCGATCCAGCGTAACTCCGAGACTTGTGAAGAAGTGTGAGTTAATGTACCGTATGTGTTTTCTAAACTACTTAGCATATTCATCAACCTGGCTTGTAAACAACCTCTTCAACTCAGCAGGCACATCAGGTATATGCACTTTTATCACATGACTAGTTTCTAAGGTGTTTATCTCCCAAATTTTGTGAGAATAAAACATTACTATAAGGCAATATAGTGATACTCCTATTATGTAACCTGTTTATATCCAAGCAACACAAGTTGCATTATCTTTGAAGACAATGGCTAGTGATTCGATGGAATCAAAATTGACCTTTCAAAGAAGTCATACATGTTGATGTAATACTTCAGAATTAGGAGTGGAAGTGACCACTAGAGCCAAGTTTGATGACTCCCATGAGATCTTTACCACTATAACAACAGTATGTGATCTGGCATTATGGGGATTAAATAGACAGTATGTATATAGCCAACAATGAAATGTGCATACACATAATGGCTCAACTCAATCTCTCATCGATGGAATCAAGTTTGCCATTTGTTGACCTATATATATAGAAATGGTTACCAACATCTAGTTGGTGGAATCGGATTTACACAACGCATCATGAATCCAAATTTATCAAACTGCAATCAGACGGCTCCCTCTGTTATAGTTAGTACGTGGAAATTTAGCCCTATAGTCAAACATTTTCCGTGTGCGAATTGGCAACGTTTTGCACGTATTGATATCATCACCGCAACATACATCAATGGTCATTGAAGATCAACTCGAGGTATCATTATCCGTCATTCAAGAATACCTTAGATCTCTATTTGGAGATTCATTCACTACCTGTATGCTGGACTATCTTTGAGGAAGATTTCAGGCATTAGGGCGAGACAAATGAAAAGGAATCGGAAAGAGAATGCCATCATTGATATTCGATCCTCATATCCACGTACCAAAGAAATTGAACCAACAGTTCAAAATATCTTATATTTGCACCACATTGCAAAGTCTGCCAGATGCATTTACAAGTGTGTCACCAAATCCGATCCCCACTTTATGTGCTAGAAAGAGCGAAGGTACCTCACAAAGCCACTCATCTCCTGAATCCGAGTAAGAAGGGGAGAAGTATGGCCACATGGGATGTAGCTTCTTGCAGGCACTCTAGGATTACGGGAAAGAATTGTCCAAGACAATACATGCAAATCAACGTCAAGTTGATTGACACTGGATATTTACTATACAACCTATGGATGTTTAACATCCTAAGGAGCAACATAATTCGTGATAATAACATGTTTAACGTATTAGTGCTTTGATGCAAACAAGAGACTCAAAGACACAAATGAGAGTGAAAACTATTATTTGTCTTTCATTTGATCCATGATTGTACATATATATACATGTGAAAGGACAATTCCGAAGGGGTGCCTTCTGAGGGAGAGCGGTTGATCACTAATAAAGTGATCAGAGCGGTTGATCTCTAATAAAGTGATTCATAACACCAAATATGCATGCTTCCACTCTAGATGCCTGCCCGTCTGCCTATGAGATGAGTCACTTCTTTGTTTCCTTTTCTTACTGTACATATCTATCATGGAGCATATATATGATATGATGATTTAACTGAAAACAACCATTTCTTATCAAAATGTCATGGCAGGGCATCCTCTCTTTCTATATTCACCGGTATATAGCAAGGATATATTGGACATCTTCTTCCCAAAGGACAACATGATGTGTATTGATCGTACGCACAACGTAACCATGCCGCGTACAGTAGGATTCTGGCGTTAGCCACACATCATCCTTCCTTCAGTTCTTTGTTCGTACTGTATATATATATCAAATAATACCAATCCTCGGCCATGCCGGCGGAATCATAACTTTTCGTAATGGAAAAAACCTAAACACATACTCTCCATTCGAACCTTCGAACCAGTTAAGTTCGCGCGCCGGCGCCGGTTGTGGCCGAACCAAGGCTGAGATCCGTGTTTTTTTTTATGAGAATTAAAATGGGTGTTTTTTTGTCATACGACACTAGCTAGCCATGGAGACAGCGTTGGAATAGACATCCAGCAAACTACGACAGCAAGAAGCCCGGTGACCTAGCATTCCGAATTGATGTGTACGATGTCACATCACAAACACACGCACATACTTACGCGGAGGCAATCGGAAATGCAGAGAGGACAAAAATATATGTTGGCACGTAGGAGTACACCTTCTAGCTAGCTCGACAACAGAACATTCATTTGTATGCTTGAAGGTAGAATATTATCCTCTCTAGCTTTCTCCGTCCGTTCTTGTAGGCATCAACTCCTTGTCTGATACTCCTAAAAAAACGTTCACCAAAAGAGCCCGATAAATGCACCTGCTCCCCTGTACGGAGGACACGTACTTTGCAACGAAAAGCATTGCCATGGCTTCTTCCCCTCTGCTTCTGTGCGTCGTCCTCGTATGCAGCTACTGTCTGATTGCACTTGGACGCAATGAGCACGGCTTTGTTGCGGTGCCAACGAGCACCACCGCCGACCCAGCGTGCTCACCTGCACCAGAAGGTACATATATACAATGCAACTGATGAACTCGATCGACGAATTGATTGGAATTACAATATAATCACAGTTGGCGGTCAGCGTTCAGGTTTCAGATCACTAACACTGTAGTGCAAATTTATCTGTGTCAGTGACTTCTGATCCCAACCGTGCGTTCATGCCGCTGGCGCACCGGCACGGACCGTGCGCGCCGGCGGCGGCGGCGACGAACAGGCCGTCCCGAGCCGAGACGCTTCGCCGGGACCGCGCTCGCCGGAACCATATCTTAGGCAAGGCAACAGGGCGGCAGCGCCGCAAGATGGCGCAGTCAGACGTGGGCGTGAGCATCCCGACGTCGCTGGGCGCCGCCGTGGACTCGCTGGAGTACGTCGTCACTCTCGGCATCGGCACGCCGGCGGTGCAGCAGACGGTGCTGATCGACACCGGCAGCGACCTGTCGTGGGTGCAGTGCCAGCCCTGCAACTCCACCACGTGCTACCCGCAGAAGGACCCGCTGTTCGACCCGAGCGCGTCGTCCACCTACGCGCCCGTCCCGTGCGACTCCCAGGCGTGCCGTGACCTCGCGCCCGACGGCTACGAGAATGGCTGCACCAACTCCAGCTCCAGCGGCGGCGCCTCGCTGTGCCGGTACGGCATCGAGTACGGCAACCTGGACACCACCGTCGGGGTGTACAGCACGGAGACGCTGACGCTGAGCCCGCAGGTGTCGGTCAAGAACTTCAGCTTCGGCTGCGGCCTGGTCCAGCGCGGCGAGTTCGACCTGTTCGACGGCCTCCTCGGGCTCGGCGGCGCGCCGGAGTCGCTGGTGTCGCAGACGGCGGCGACGTACGGCGGCGCCTTCTCGTACTGCCTCCCGGCGGGGAACAGCACCACCGGGTTCCTCGCGCTCGGCGCGCCCACCAACACGGCGGGGTTCCTGTTCACGCCGCTGCACGGCGTGCAGGACCAGGCCACGTTCTACGTGGTCACTCTCACGGCCATCACCGTCGCCGGAAAGAAGCTCGACATCAAGCCGGCCGTGCTCTCCGGTGGCATGATCATAGACTCCGGCACCGTCATCACGGGGCTCCCGGAGACCGCCTACTCGGCGCTGCGGACGGCGTTCCGCAGCGCCATGTCGGCGTACCCGCTCCTGCCGCCCAACGACGACGAGGGGCTCGACACGTGCTACAACGTCACCGGCCACAGCAACGTGACGGTGCCCACCGTTGGCCTCACGTTCGACGGCGGTGTCACCATCGACCTCGACGTGCCTTCGGGGATTCTGCTCGACGGCTGCCTCGCGTTCGCCGGAGGAGCCGGGGATGGAGATATGGGAATCATCGGCAATGTCAACCAGCGTAGGTTCGAGGTGCTGTACGATTCTGGCCGCGGACATGTCGGATTCCGGCCAGGTGCCTGCTGAAGTGAGTCTCAGGAGTTGCAGTATTTCAAAATTTCACGGTCGTTTTACAAGAATCGCAGCTGAAATAATGGAACAGAACTGCAGCACCAGGATGGTACGTGCAGTATGTTGGGTCAATCCTGCTGTGCTACTGCGATGCTGACTTGGTGGAAGCGAGCGGGAACTCTAGAATTTGAATAAGCGGTGTCTTCGTGGTGATCGCGCCCACGTCACGCGTGTGTGTGTGCCAGAGAGTAATTTGCAATGTGTTTTACTTACTTGCAATTACATAGGAGTTATGATGTATACTCGCTTCTGGTATAAGTAGCTTGTAGAGGCTCCTATTAGCGGGGTTGCATCCGTTCTATATCACTTTGTATCGTTCTATACAATCAGAGGAAAACAGGTCTGCCCTCTGACAGTTCCAGTGCATATTCAGAGTGTTCTTCAGTGTTCCTGTAGTTCTTACAGTCCCTGATCTGTGTGTTCTACGATTAGCCACCGTGAGTTGAGAGTGTAATATCTGTGTGTTCTATGATTAGCCACCGTGAGTTGAGAGTGTAATAGAGTTAATGATCCTACACACACAAGAAGCTTTCTTGTTCCATTCTGATGGGGACGCCCGTCGATGGTGTTGGCGGAAGTGGTGGTGTTGGTGACCGTGGACAGCATGTCTATCCACAATTGACGGTGACGAACGACACAAGCTAGAGCATCCGCGTTCAGGCAATCATGCAAGACCAAGGAGTTACAGGGAGATTGTCAAACCGGTTGGAAGGATGGAGGGGCAGGCACAATGTCGGCGGATGCTGGCAAAGACAAGAAGGTGCGGTCACATCTCCTTCATTGTCTATCAGATGGCCTTCTGATGCAAGTGGCCCATAAGAAAACTGGAAAGGAAGTTTGGGATTGTTTGAAGGCCAGCAGATTTGTTGGTGCTGACCGAGTGGAGGAGGCGCGGATGCAGACTCTCAAGAGTGACTTTGACGCAGAAGCTCACAACTAGCACAATGGACGCCATTCTTCATTTTTGTTCATTAGGAAACTGATCAAAAGCGAAAATAAATTCGAGTATGTCATATCATGGATAATACTAGTGCAGTAATTCGACATGGGTCACAGTTATGGGTTTAGCAAATCGCCTGGAATGATTCCTTAGTTTCTTTGAAAAGGCTTGAGACGTGATGGATGCTGACGCGTTGAGTAAGGCCAGCTAACGGCTCATTGAGGCCATACCGGCTTCAAGTAGATAAGAGCTGAATTGTGATAAACCCTGGCAACATTATAGCGCAAAAACGGCCAGAGTAATTCAGCAGATTGTCCAAACATTAAATTTAGAAGAGGACAAAATGATTGTGGTTTTATTGAGGATAGAGCACACCCTTCTGATCTTTCCATAGACGAAAGAAGAGTTATGAATGAACTTGCAGATGAATGTGATGACGCTCATGTGATGGGAATGCTGATGATCATATCATTGTCGATATGGATGATATTTAGCATTTTGACTGACAAAACAATACGTTAGTAGTCAAACCTTATATTATATGTTACCTACAAAGGACGAACGTGTGGTCGTACATGACACAGCGCGGCAACATATATTTAGACGACAACGTATGGGAATTTCGTACGTAATACATCGGAGTCTTATATTAGGGCTATTGGGAGAACACGCCATTATTGATCTTAGCAATCTTCGCTCCTCCTCGGTCCTCTCAGCTCGACGGTGAATCCAACACTTGGGCGTGCACATATAAGTTTTCGCCCATCCTATCTCCTTCCACAGCTCTTCATTTTCCATCATGGCAATGGCCTCACTGCACCTTCTCGTGTGTGCCATCCTTTGCACCTACTACTCCCTCGCTCATGGAGGCAACGAGCACGGCTTTGTAGCGGTGCCAACCAGTTACTCTGAGCCAGGAGCAATATGCTCAACATCAAGAGGTACATGATCTGAATAAATAGTAGTACAATTGAACTGTAGACTGTAGTGTTCTGTATTATATACATCTCAAATCAAATAAACTGAAGTTACCACCCGTGCATATGAATGAGTTTTCAGTGAGGCTGGATGCGGCGGGAAGCAACACCGTGTCCGTGCCACTAGTGCACCGGCACGGGCCGTGCGCGCCGACGCCGAGCTCTGGCAGCAAGCCATCCTTCAGCGAGCGGCTCCGCCGAAGCCGTGCCCGCTCGACGTACATCATGAGCAGAGCGTCGTTGTCCAAGGGCATGGCCGGTACGCGAGACGACGACGCCAACGTGAGCATCCCGACTCACCTGGGCGGCGCCGTGGACTCGCTGGAGTACGTGGTCACCGTGGGCCTAGGCACGCCGGCCGTGCCGCAGGTCCTCCTCATCGACACCGGCAGCGACCTCTCGTGGGTGCAGTGCACGCCCTGCAACTCCACCGCGTGCTACCCGCAGAAGGACCCGCTGTTTGATCCGAGCAAGTCTTCCACCTACGCTCCCGTCCCGTGCCACACCGACGCGTGCAGGAACCTCAGTCGGCGATGGCTACGGCGGCGGCTGCACGAGCGGCGTCGCCGGCGCCGCCCAGTACTGTGGATTCGCCATCACGTACGGGGACGGCTCGCAGACGCGGGGCGTGTACAGCAACGAGACGCTGACGCTGGTGATGCCTGGGGCCGTCACCGTCGAGGATTTCCACTTCGGGTGTGGCCACGACCAGGACGGTCCCAACGACAGGTACGACGGTCTCCTGGGCCTCGGCGGCGCACCGGAGTCGCTCGTCGTGCAAACGTCGCCGGTCTACGGCGGCGCCTTCTCGTACTGTCTCCCGGCTGTAAACAGCCAGGCAGGGTTCCTTGCCCTCGGCGGCGGCGCCTCCGGCAACGCGTCCGGCTTCGTGTTCACGCCGATGATCCGAGAAGAGCAGACGTTTTACGTGGTGAATCTGACGGGCATCACCGTGGGTGGGGAGCCGATCGACGTCCCGCCGGCGGCGTTCTCCGGGGGCATGATCATAGACTCCGGCACGGTGGTCACGGCGCTCCAGCACACCGCGTACAGCGCGCTGCGGGACGCGTTCCGGAAGGCCATGGCGGCGTACCCACTGCTGCCCAACGGGGAGCTTGACACCTGCTACAACTTCACCGGCTACAGCAACGTCACCGTGCCGAGGATTGCCCTCACGTTCGGCGGTGGCGCCACCGTGGACCTCGACGTCCCCAGGGGGATTTTGTTGGACGACTGCCTCGCTTTCGCGGATTCAGGGCCGGACAGCCAACCCGGAATCCTTGGCAACGTCAATCAGCGCACGATGGAGGTGCTGTACGACGTCGGTCGCGGTAGAGTTGGATTCCGGGCTGCTGCCTGCTGAAGTACTGGTTTTCTTGTGGGCTTGTGGCTCGGTGTTATTTTGAGCATGTTTGTTTGTTTGGACTAGCTAGAGTGGCCAGCGTGTGCCAGCCCGGCTTGATCAGCACTAGCCGGCCTCAACCGGTGCAACAGGCGTTGCTTGCTTGCCCTGCACCGCCAGAGGCTGTCACCCCAGCTCTTTGTTTGTTTGGCTGCACCATGTGACAGATTTCCCTATCTCTACCCTTCAGCTACCACAAAGGGATGATGTTTCTTTGCCTGGCCAGCTGGTGGTGCAGAGTAATTTGTAATGTTTACAGCTCAAATGTTTGTGCCAATTATCCTTTGGTTTAGAAGCTAGAACTCATATTACCAGCTGCTAGTTATTTGTGTTGGTTCATGGTAGCGGGCCGGTCTTGTTCGCTTGTCTAGATTTTATCTTCTTTTTAGTAATAGAATTGTGTTTTTCTCTCACAATGAATTACCATCAACTGAAATCAACGCTTCTATTCAGAGAACCATAATCATCATTACAGCAATTGAGCTTGCTGATCATCCTTTCCACATCATATGGACATAGATCAATAGGAGGACAATGACAATATATTTTTTAAGGAGACAGAAGGTGCAACACTTTTCACCAGGCCAGTACGTAAGTGAACTTAAAATCAAAAGTCCACACCAACCATTATATTTTTTGGGAGCTGCCTGTGCCCGGACGTCCGGCGCGCATACCCACATCCGACTCGAGCGCTCCTCCCGCGTCCCTCATCAACCAATGGCGCGTGACCCAGGCCCGCGTCCCCCGCCAGGCTGGCTACGTCCGCCCCGCCGCTCTGCACGGAGAAAAAAGTAAAGATCGAGACTGCCCTTCCTCCGCTCCCGCCCACCCCCCACGCACACACCGGGACCTTCGTAATACGCCTTGCTCCTTCCGTTTCCGTACAAACCAAATCACGCCCACCGAAGTGCACAGGAGAAGAAAGTAAGATCGGGACTGCTCTTCCTCCACTCCCGCCCGCCCCCAACCTTGCCCCCCCCCCCCCCTCGCGCACAGAACAGATCGAATAGGACGATAGATGCAACATCAGAAAATATACTAATGCAATAAAAAAAAATTATTGTAACAACAAACCAAAGCTACTACAACAGAAAAAAAAGGTACTACAACAGTAGAACAAAGTTAATGCAACATCAGAAAAAAAAATACTAAAGCAACAAAGAAAAACTGCATGTTGCAATAGCAAAACAAAGCTACTGCAACAAAAAGAAATAAAAAGACATTGCAAGAAATACAACACTAGGAAAAAATACCTATGCAACATCAAAATGACGCTACTGTAACAACAGAAACAAGCTCATATGCGCGTACTGATCACGCGTGAGCAATTGTTGCTGCCCGATCTTCATGGTGGAGCGAAGAAGAATAGATAACTATCGCTGCATGACCTGATGGAGAGGTAGCGCACCACGAAATGTTGCACCCGCGACGAACTGCCGAGACATCCACCCTTCCATGCATCGACGAAAATCAGCCCACGCAATCACGCCGTATAGACATGAAGCACAAACTGGGTGAACCACAGTTCGGTGTTCTACAATTCCCTCAGGAATCGAAAGAACTAGGTCGCCTTGCTCAATATTTCCAGATATTCTCTCCATCGAAGAAGAACACACACAAGGTGGCTATCCTTTCATTGTCAAAGATCTCTTATCTGATTACAATGGAGGATTACATGGATATTTATACTCAGAAACATCCCTCCTGGTTGGGTGTGAACAAAGGCATAAATGAAAGCAGGTGGAAGGTCATCTTGGTAGAGAACGCGTAGCCACCAACAGCTAGTGCTACCTCCACTAAAACAGCCATAACTCCTAGCTCAGAAGTCCAAAAGATGCACAGTTTGTTGCGTTGGAAACTAGACTTCAATATCTATCAGTTGATATGGAATAAAGATGCTGAAACATGTCCTAAATTTGCAGGTATTGCTGTAGAAATTGACCCTGTGTTGCAGCCATAATTGTCTGATCAAATTTGCAGCTGAGTTATCCTTGTTCACATCACAAGCCTACTGCAACAGAGCTCGCCGGAATCCTAACCACATCCGCGTCCCTCATTTACAGAGGAGGAAGAGGAGGAGGGGGAAGAGCTCAGATCCAGAGGAGGAGAAGAGGAGGGCTCAGATCCAGAGGAGGAGAAGGAGGAGACTCAGATCCAGAACCCACCTACCTCGCTGGAAGCTGCCTGCCATAGCCCTCATCTCCTGTGGCATGGAGGTTGTGGGGGGAAGAGGGAGGCAGGGGAAAGGGATGCACGTGGCTCGCCGGATGCCGTTGCCGTCGCTCTCATCTCCGCTGATATGCAGGTCACGGAGGGAAGGAAGGGGAGGAGGGAGGGAGGAAGGGACCACGAACAGGCGTGGCGGCGGCGAGCTGCAGGCGAGCGTCGCTCCATCCCGAAGAGCAGCAGCAGTATAGGGAGGGGAGCGCTGCGGGGAGCGAATGAGCAGAGAAGAAAGCAGATAAGGAGACAGGGTCACTTCTTTCCCTTCGGTTCGTTAGAGTCAGGGGGCCGAGTCACGAGTGTGTGGGGGCGGAATCGCGCGCACGTGTGCGGTGGCGGAATCGCGCGAGGTGCGTCCGGCGTTTCCGATATTTTTTTTGTGGGTTTACTATATTCCTACCCTTGAAGGCACCTTGCACATGTCTAACACTCTTACCAACATATGGGTGCCACCAATTGGCCCAATACAGTTCAGAAAAAAAACTACATAATGTGCGAGGGCTATTACTTTGTACCATTACATTTTTTTAGTTTATAATAATATAAAATAACACAATTTTTCTTCTTACATTTAGAATAAATAATTTGGTAACTCCAAAATAAGGACAGCATGTTTGTTAAGAGGGCTTCAACATTACAGGATTAATCAAAAAGAGAAAATAACATACACCACTAGATTTAATGATGGTCTTACGCCAGGTTTAGATATCAAAAAGTTCATGTTTAACACAATTTATAAAAAAAATACAAAAACAAAGCAAACTGATTTCATACAATGTGGCAAAAAAAAAAATAGTCCATCTAAAACATAATTATTAAATTCAAATTATGAGTAAAAATATAATAGCTTGATCTTGAAATAAAATATAAAAAGAAAACTTGAATAATTATTAGTCCATATAAATTGTGATTACGAAACAGTTAAACTGACAATTGTAGTTTAATAGCAATAATCCGAGCTCCATTTGTTAAATAAAACATCTACATAAAATTTAGTGTATCTCGTAATCAATTTGTGTCCGATCAATTCGTCCATTGATTCCCTAATTTGCATACATGATCAGAAGCTAGCGAGCAATGCATGCAAGTGACATCACTTAGCTTTTATCTTCATGAGATGAGATGAGAAGCTGACCCCAAGCAAGTTTACCGTTTGTTTCGAAAGGCTTATGGCGAAATGGATGTTGACGACATAACGAGGCGAGGCAGTAGTGGCTCTAGCAAATGTAAATAGCAATCTAAAGAATCGAATAATATTTTAGCCAATAAAAACAACTATGAATTACTAATATACTCCCTTCATCTCAAATTATAAGTCATTTTAAGAATCTTTAAGAGTCAAAGAATTTTAATTTTGATCAAGTTTATACGATAAGATAATATTATGTGTATAATATCAACTAAGTATTATTAGATTCCTTCACCGAATATATTTTATAGTACGCTTAATATTTGGTGTCATAAATTTTTGTATTTGTTTCTATAATTACAGTCAAACTTGAGATGTTTTGACTCTCTAAAATTTTTAAAATGACTTACAATCTATGATGAAAGGAGTAGAATATATAAGATCGTTCAAACCCTACTGCGAGGCTTAAGCCAGTGCGACGACACGCCCGAGGTCCGGCGGGACGCGGACTGCATTTTGTTATTAGCAAGACAGACGACAAAAATGGGAAACTTCGTCCTAGAATGCTGATAATTAACACGGCATTTCTTGCTTAGCAGTCATCGCACATTCGTGGCGGATATCGGCAAATCCATAGTGAGACGTGCTTATATACTTCATCTATATGAAAAGTACGTTATTAGTTGGTCCTCGTCCTCTTCTTTTTGTGCAGAGTACGTGCACATAAACTTCTCCATGGCTTCTCCTCTGCTGCTGCTTCTGTTCGTTGTCTTGTGTAGCTACCACTGCTACATCGCTCATGGAGGCAACGAGCAAGGGTTTGTAGTCGTGCAACCCCGGTCTTATGGGCCAGAAGCAGCAGTATGCTCTGCATCCAAAGGTACTTGACTTCCGTTTCGTCGTCATCAACTGTCTGGCCGCCAGCAAATTCGAGATTAATTACGTAACGCCTGATGACTTTCAGTGAACCTGGAGCCGAGCAGCGCAACCGTGTCAGTGCCACTAGTGCACCGGCACGGACCGTGCGCACCACCGTCACAGTACTCCGACGTGCCGACGCCGTCCTTCTCCGAGACGCTCCGCCGCAGCCGCGCCCGCTCGAACTACATCATCAAGAGCCGCTCGAACTACGACGACGATGCTGCCGGCGGCGTGACCATCCCGGCCCGCCTCGGCGGTTTCGTGGAGTCGCTGGAGTACGTCGTGACGCTGGGCCTAGGCACGCCGGCGGTGCCGCAGGTCCTGCTCATGGACACCGGCAGCGACGTCACGTGGGTGCAGTGCGCGCCGTGCAACTCCACCCAGTGCTACCCGCAGAAGGACCCTCTCTTCGATCCCAGCAAGTCCTCCACCTATGCTCCCATCGCCTGCGGCACCGACACGTGCAGAACGCTCTCGGCAGACCACTCCCAGAACGGCTGCACGGGCGGCGGCAACGGCACCCAGTGCGCATACATCGTGGAGTACGGAGACGGCTCGAGCACCAGCGGCGTGTACAGCAACGAGACGCTGACGCTGGCGCCGGGGGTCACCGTCGAGGACTTCCACTTCGGCTGCGGCCACGACCAGCGCAGCCCCTTCGACAGGTACGACGGCCTCCTGGGTCTCGGCGGCGCGCCGGAGTCGCTCGTCGCACAGACGTCGCCGGTCTACGGCGGCGCCTTCTCGTACTGCCTCCCGGCGCGGAACAGCGACGCCGGGTTCCTAGCCCTCGGCGCGCCGGGCAACACATCGGCGTTCGCGTTCACGCCGATGAGCCACCTGCCGGATTGGCCAACATTCTACGTGGTGAAGCTGGCCGGCATCAGCGTGGGTGGGACGACGCTGGAGATCGCGCAGTCGGCGTTCCGTGGCGGCATGATCATAGACTCCGGCACCGTCGTCACGGCGATCCAGCACACCGCGTACAGCGCGCTGAAGGACGCGTTCCGGAAGGCCATGGCGGCGTACCCCACGGTGCCGAGCCAGGACTACGACACCTGCTACAACTTCACCGGTTACAGCAATGTCACCGTGCCGAGGGTCGCGCTCACGTTCAGCGGCGGCGCCACCGTCGACCTCGACGTCCCTGATGGGATTCTCGTGCAGGACTGCCTCGCCTTCATGGAGTCAGGGCCGGACGACGGCCCCGGCATCATCGGCAACGTCAATCAGCGCACGTTCGAGGTGCTCTACGATGCCGGCCGTGGTAACGTCGGATTCCGAGCCGGTGCATGCTGAAGTATGTGTGGTATATGGTGCTAGCCAGTGCATGGGAACGTCTGGCTCATGATCATGGTTATTCACTAGCAAATATGCTCGATCCTTGCAACAGCACGTATACAGTTACATGAATAACTCGAGACTTGAGATTAGTTTCTTCTTATTTCAATTAATTCTAGAATATCTGAATGCACACTTCTGTAACTCCTATGGGACATGATGGCTTGGACATTTATCCAATGATCACGCCATGTATTTCAATTTCTCTTGTACTCATACGCCGAGGCCAGACTTTCGTGCTGTCTGGACACGCGCTAGACTCATTCATGTGCATGAGAGTGTCTTGAAGATTTTATTCAATATCAATGATCACATTATACACTCTTAACTGTTGGCCCCGTTCTGCACCGGTTCGACCATATGGTCTTGCCTGGGCCTCACTCCCTGCCACGCAGTCACGCCTCGACCTAGCAGTGGCCCACTACTGACTGCACCATTGGTATATAATGTTTTGTCCAAAAATAAAATGGTTGTTACATTTGTTGAGCAGCCGCCACCTCATTTTTGTATGCAGTCCCTGCTGCTTCTCTCCTCCCACCAGCTTCTCCTGTCCTCCATCGGTGGACGGACCAGGCCCGGCTGCGCGGAGCACTAGCGCATCAAAGATGTATATCTTGTTGCAGGATCATTTAGAATTACAGCTTTGGAGGAGACGTAGCAGGTCCACGAGCTCGTGCAATTGTTGGACCCAAACCAGCTCAACTGTTGGAATTCTCTCCCTTAGTGATGTTGGGAATCTCTCCCTCACCAGCAAGTGTTTATCGTAAACACTCGCCTGCTCTCTTTGCTAGATACACGCACACGTACAGAATGGCACAAACTAGCAGTTTTTTTTGTTGACCCAAGCCACGCAAGTCCTGTTGTTTTTCATTCATATATATAAACTCAAGTACATGCATGAAACAAACTGCTGGCCAAAATCACTTGAGTCGAGACTCACGCCACATCTCGCAACGTGCGACCAGCATGCAAGTGCCCAGTCCCTAGACT
Source organism: Eremochloa ophiuroides (assembly GCA_038502445.1). Taxonomy (NCBI): domain Eukaryota; kingdom Viridiplantae; phylum Streptophyta; class Magnoliopsida; order Poales; family Poaceae; genus Eremochloa; species Eremochloa ophiuroides. Next base: position 30,063,397 of record JAHLJS010000003.1, read on the forward strand.
CAGTCCTATTCTTTTACCATGAAAACACAGAAAAAAAAAATGGGATGGACGACGGGTCCAGCGCCCGTCGCGTGCGTCCCCACGCTGGATAGATGACGTGTGGACACGTCTAGTATCGTACGGCTGCTGGAATCGAGCGTGTATATATGGTTCGCGACGGCTCCACATCGAAGGAATCGCGGCTCGGCTCCACTTCCCATCGGCTAGCCGCAATCCACGCCGCTTCTTGAACACGAGACGATGCCCCTGTCGGCTCAGACGTCGTCAAGTCATGTTGAATACGAGACGACGCCCCCCAATAGATGGATACAGCCTGTGCCCTAGAACAGTTGCACGCCGCCGCTACCGCTTCCATGGACGAAGCAACGGCTTCCATAGAAGACGTTGGAAAGCCAAGAAGATGGAATGACAGCCGTTGACGTGACGACATCTTTTTCACTCATGGAGGATTCACGTGCAGTAGAATTTGATGATGTTGGTGACCGTCGAGAAGACGAACAACAGAGATAACACAGGTTGGTTATCTATTTCATCGTCGTGCTTTTTTTAACAAATACTTTTTCTTGCGTATAGGTCAAAAAAGGGCAATGTTAAGGTACACCCTTACCTAAATCTTACCTCCCTAAGAGTTAATATCTCAAATGAATCTAGACCGTTGAATATTAGGATTTTTTAAAACTATTTAAAAAACTAAAATCTGAAAAATGATTTTTGTTTTTCCTTTTTTGGCTCCTACAATCTTGGTACATATTGGCAAATGATTTGCATGTCCTTAATTATCGGGAGCTACAGATCGAGGAGTCCAGCTGCCGTACAACTTTTATTTTGATTATTTATCCACTCGACTTTGTTAGAACAATTTAAAATTTAAATTTCAAAATAAAAACTTTTAATATAATTTATCATGACATAGTGATTTCAAATGAAAAGGTTGTCAACTACAAAGTTGAATAACTTTTTCAGATCTACAACTTTCATTTTTGTCAACTTTTCATCTAAGTTACTTTTCTCAATTTAAAATTTGAATTTCAAAACATGCCGACCTTAATTCCCCCTTCAATGTGCACGTTATTGCAAAAAAATAAAAATTAAAAACGTAAGATCTGATCTACTAATGCATGCCGCCCCAATCATGATATTTCCAAAAAAAACAGTGCATACATGCAAATAGATCTACTCATGCATGCAAACAAATCTAAAAAAGATTTTCTATATCCTAAATATTCATTTTTTATTCTATTTTAAATAATAAATAAATAAAAATGTATTTAAGATATTACCTCTAAAGAGGTAAGATCTGATCGTGACCGTCCGATCGAATAAAATGAATGGCTCACAGTCATTTAGGTGTACCGTAGCAATTCTCAAAAAAATATAACAAATTTGACACAATATAGTACACATGTAGTTGATAATTGATATGTACAGAACACCACGTCGATTACCATGGGAGTAGAGACTATCGGCACCATTTCACAGACGTCTCGATCAATGGATAATGAAGTACGTGATGAGGTAAAAAAATTTTAACAATCTTACAGAATATGTGATATATTGTTTATTTTTAGTACACCTTGAATTGAAAATTTATATGTACAGGAGGTGGTTCGTAAAGCTGGGCACAATTTGATCACTCCTAAAATTGGAATGACATTTCAATCTGAGAAAGAACTTTATGAGATGTACGACACCTTTGCCGGTAAGGTTGGGTTTAGCATTAGAAAGAGCAAGATAAAACGCCGTCAAGATGGTAGTCTATGTCAGAAATATATAGTTTGCAGTAGTTAACGGCAACGAGAAAATGAGTCATCACAAAAGGACATTACAAGGACAGGTTGTGATGCTCGTGTCCAGTTTAGTATCAGTAAAGAGGGAATTTGGACGGTGCAAAAGGTCGTAGAACAGCATAATCATTATCTTGCAAGTCCAAATAAGTCACACAAGCTAAGATCCCAACGACAGGTTATAGAGGCCGATAGAATATTAATTGGGCAGATATGGGAAGCTGGAATGAAACTAGCCCAACTTTATAAGATCATAAAGAAGTTTTATGGAGGAGAAGATAACACACCATTTGTTAAGATGGATTGCAATATTGAAATTGGTCATGAGCGCAGACAGTACTTAGAAGCCAATGATGCACAAACACTATCTGAATATCTGAGAAACAAAAAGTTAGAGGATCCTACCTTTTTTATGCATTTCAGGTAGATAAGGAAGATGGTTGTGTAGCAAATTTCTTTTGGGCAGATGGTCAGTCTGTCATGGATTATAAATGTTTTGGTGATGCTGTGTCATTTGACACCACATTTCAAACTAATAAGTTTGAAATGCCTTTTGCTCCAATTCTTGGCTGCGACCATCACAAACAAACCATAATTTTTAGGATTTACACTTATATTTATTGAAACTATTGAATCATTTGTTTGGCTTTTTGAAACCTTTCTAACGGCAATGTCAGGAAAGCACCCTAGCACAATTTTTACAGATCAAGACGCGGCTATGGCAGCAGCGATTGCATATGTATTTCCAAATACAAGGCACCGTCTTTGTTTGTGGCACATTTGCTTAAATGCTGCTAAACATCTTAGTCATGTAATTCATGAGTCGGATAACAAGTCAGATAACAAGTCGGATAACAAGTTCCTAACAGACTTCAAAAAATATGTGTATGAAGACAGGTCAGAGACTTACTTCATAGAGAAATGGCATGAATTGTTGGCTAAATATCACCTTGAGAATAACTCATGGATGGCAACCCTATATGCTTTGAGGGCAAAGTGGGTTGCAGTTTATCGTGATTCTTTTATAGTAGACATGAACTCGACCCAAAGGAGTGAAGATATGAATAATGTCTTCAAGAAAAGATTTCGTAGGAGACTTGGCCTTTCTGAGCTCCTTGTAGAATGTGAGAACGTGCAATGGCATATAGTAGAATGTCTTGTGCCTCCTCGTGCATCCTCTGAACCTTTCCAGAGGAAATTTCTTCGATTGATCAATTTTCTTCACTGCCCATTTGGATATGCTGAATACAAACATGTAGTAAGAGGGAATCGAAGACACAGGACTGACTCTACTAGCTGCATCTTTCACTTTTGTTCAAAACAACTACATTTATGCACACTTCCAGTTATTCAAGGAATCCTGTTCTTGAATCATTTGTCAGGTCACGCTGCAGCACAGGAATCATTGGTCCCAGGATATTCAAACTGCTAGCAATTTTACAGTCAGTATAGAGCATGTTTGCCGGAGGGATACAGGATAAAAAGTCAGTACAGGAATCAGAGGTGCCGGAGGGAACGTACCTGAGCCCTTCCGGCATACATGATTTAGTGGAATATGGTTGCGACGGACGGCGAGGGTGCCCAGCCAGAGGCTCAGGTCGTCGATGACAACAGTCGACGGTGACCTACGGCGACGGCAGCGGTGACAACTTAGACCAATATATCGGCGCAAATAGAGTTGAGGGCTCAAGGAGAAGGCTCTGGCGGCTACGAGTGCGCAGGTAGAGGCCGCGCCATGCTCTTCCTCGGGTAAAGGCGACGGCGGAGGTAGAAGCGGCGTGGATTGCGGCTAATGGCGGCGTCAAACTCAAGGGAGACGAAGAACAGGACTTTCATGAGGTCTGAGATCTGAGCCGATGGGAAGTGAAGCCGAGCCGTGATTCCTTCGATGCGGCGCCATCGCCAACCACATATATACACGCTCAGATTCTAGCGGCCGTAGGATGCTAGGCATGTCCACTGCGTCATCCATCCAGCGTAGGGACGCACGCGACGGGCGCTGGACCCATCGTCCATCCCATTTTTTTTTTCTGAAAACACTTCGTGGCTTTGACCCAGAATAGAATCCTATGCATGGCTAGTTCCTAAATAATCTCTCGTGCAACCTAAACATGTTACAACAATTATCACGAGCATGCACTGCCGCTTCACATGGTATGGCTTCTGACCAAACGTGTCCCACTCCTGTGTAAACATGTAGAGAAGCTACACTTAACACTTTTTTTCTAAATAAAACTAACACGTAAACATTGCAATGCTCTAACGACAAGATTAATCTCTAACATCAACGGCGACATTGGCGGTGGCGGGCAACTTCATCATCCGACGAGACGGCTTGGGCAGCATCGAAAAATCCGCACAACTCCGCCTTGGACTCTGACATGAGTCGCTGATTCGGCACGGAGAAAGCTCCAGATCGATATCTACAACGGCCGCGGTGGCACGTGGACGAATAGGGACCTGAAACCCTAATTTTTTTCTAATCTCGTGTCTGACTCTGATATCACTTGATAGGAAATAATGAGAATAAGATCGAACACGAGACATAAATTTTACGTGGAAAACCCTTGCGGGGAAAACCACGGGCGCTAACAGGTGATCTTCACTATATGGAGAGAGTTTACATAACACAGCGAATATAATGAGTCGTATCTCTCTCAACTGTTCTCAGGCTGCTTACAAGATTTATTTATAGGACGTACTGACTAGAGTCCAATATGAAAACGACGGACAGACTAGAGTCCAATACAGAAACAAATCCACCAATAAATATAATTTGAACCGTGGGCCTCCAGGCGTCCCTGCAGGACTCTCGTTAGAATTCGAATCATACTCCAACAAACTCCACCTTGAGACGAATTTCATCTTATAGCGAATGAAGTATCATCAATCAACTCAATTCAATAATAAATAATCACCGACGCAAAAGTCGCTAAGACTTAAACTGTATTGTCAACTAAGCCTGAGCATAGCTCAAACTTAACTTTAGGAACTAGCTTTGTCAACGTATCACGAGAAACACCAATAGAAGGCTTACGAGATGGTCCCCATAAATCTGTAATTTTAGTACCATGAAGACGGTACAAATCTGAAGATTTCAATTCACCTTTCATAACAATAAGAGAACCCTTTGACACCTTTAAAACTCCATCTCCACCGGAGTACTTGTACCCTTTAGCATCAAGAGTACTCAAAGAAATAAGATTCTTTTCATGCTTGGAATATGCATTATGTCAGTCAAAGTTCTGACAATGTCATCATGCATCTTAATCTGAACGGATCCAATGCCAACAATATCAAGTGAACTGTTATCACCCAATCTGACAGAACCTCCACCTTGGAGAGAATCATAGGTGACAAACCAATCTCTGTTAGAGCATATATGAGAAGAAGCAGCGGAATGAAGAATCCATTCATCATCACTATTTGCACATCTAGCAAAAGCTTACAAGCAACTAATGGAAGCATTATCTTCATCATTGGATTTACCCATCTCTTTGTATATGCTAGCTCTCTTCTCTTTATTCTTTAATTTATAACATTCACTATAGAAGTGATTGTCTTTCTTGCAATACTTGCAGAATTTATCTCCCTTACTTTGAGATTTTGATCGGCCTTTATAACCATTAGGAACTTTTGCCACTTTTGCCATTATTTAATTTATTTTCTATCCTTCCATGGACAAACAACGCTTCTCCATTGTAAGCAGAACCTTCAGAAGACACCATCAATTTTATCTTTTCCTTGTCATGCAACACCTCAGAAACCTCATCAAGAATTAGAGTATCACGACTATATAACAATGTATCTCTGAAGTTTGCATAAGAACTATGCAATGAGCAGAAAAGAATTAGACCCAAATTCTCATCATCATATTTTACATCCATAGCCTATAGATCAGAAACGATCTCCTTAAAGACCTTGAGATGATTAATCACAGAATCACCTTCTTGTAATTTGTGAGTATACAACTTCACCTTCATATGCATCTTGCTTGTCAAATCCTTAGACATGTAAATTGACTCTAATTTGAACCATAGAGCAGCTGCAGTTTTTTCCCTGTAGACAATCTTGTAAAATATTATTTTAAAGATGAAGCTAAATTTGGGTCAAGGCCTTACGATCTTTTCTCTTCTCTTCTCTTCGTTAGTCCAAGACTTTGAATCTTTTTTTGCCAAATTTATCAAGAGCAGCATCAATGTCAGTCTGCGTAAGAATAGCTCGCATCTTGACTTGCCATAGAGTGAACCTCGTGTCGTGATCCAGTGGTGAAAGATCATACTTGATCGACATGGTGAAGAAATAACCACAATAACTAGCAGAATAATAATCTGCAGAGATTAGGTGTAGCCCTAGAAAAACCTGCAGTCTGGTACACAATCTGTGTACGAATAGCAAATAGCCGAAGGAACAATTTTTCTGGTAAGCCTTCTAGTGTGCCGTAGCACAACAATAATGTTTCTTTCACCCAAGCAAAATAACAGAGGTCTACAACCAGCACCTTTACTTGCGTGCGTGAAAAGAAAATTTCGCTATGGCAGCCAAAGATTGCCTCCTCCTCTCGATCCGCGCACGCGCATCACCGAACACCTCTACTCTCGAGTAGAGCAGCGCAAATTGACAATCTTTGGAGAGAGACAGCAACTTTTGTAGATGGGAATTTACAGCAGCGCACAAAACCACGTTGATCCATGCGCAGTACCAGACTTGATGCAACGACCACGAATCCGTTTTAGCGATGAAAATAACGAGACAGCTTGGGCGGACGTCGAAAAATCCGCACAACTCCGCCTTGGACACTGACACGAGTCGCCGATTCAGCATGAAGAAAAGCTTCAGATGGATGTATGTATGTAGCGGCCGGGGCGGCGCGTGGACGAATAGGGATCCAAACCCTTCTTTTTCAATCTCGCGTCTAACTCTGATACCACTTGTTAGAAAATAATAGAAATAAGATTAAACAAGAGACATAAATTTTACGTGAAAAACCTTTGCGAGAAAAATTACCAGGGACGTCAACCAGCAATCTTCACTATATGGAGAGAGTTTACATAACCCAGAGAATACAATGAGTCGTCTCTCTCTCAACTCTTCCCGTGCGGCTTACAAGATGTATTTATAGGACAGAATGACTAGAGTCCAATATAGAAACGACGGGCTGAATATAGTCCAATACGGAAACAATCCGCTAATAAATATAACCCGAACCCGCAGAAGTCACGTTATAATTCAAATCATACTCCAACAAAATGACTATGGACATTCAAATCCAAATATATCCCATCCAAGTGCATCCAAATTAACTACAATCCAACTAGACTGGATTATCCGTTTTGTATCACTATGTATGATTTTTGGCAGTGTCTAATTCCATTCCATGTTTATGACTTTATCTTTGCTAGTTCCTGTTTGGATCACACGCCAATTGTTATAATATAGATTATATATATATATATATATATATATATCAAATTATTATAATCTAGATTATGATTATAAATCTCAAGAGTAATTAATCTCTGCATTATCTATGGTGGTTATTATTGGTTAAAGTGACAACACTATAGTGTTGCTCATTAGATATTGCATTAAAAGCTTACTGTAATCTGCTAGTGTTTTGATTATAATAAACTATTCTCAAATATAGCCTGTTTTGGATCATAATTAGAAAGCTTTAGCTGATTATTGTAATCCTAATAGGACCAAACATGCCCTTAAGTAATGATTTGAGAATTAATATATAACTAAAAATATACCAAAAATAGCTAGAGAAGATAATTAAAATGTGCCAAGTAATGATGTGGTTCCAACTTCCAACACTTACATAAATACGTTGGGCCATCCTTTCCTTACTACTCAAACGCGCATCATTTTCCATGGCTTCTCCTCCTGCTCCTGTGCATTTTCGTGTGCTACTTCTACCTTTCCATTGTTCATGGAGATGGCAACGACAGCTTTATGACGGTGCCATCCAGCTCTTTTGAGCCAGGGCCAGTTTGCTCCGGAGAGTCAGGTACAGGACCTGCAGATCATTGTCTGGCTTTATTTCCTCCCTTCAAATGCTTCAAACAAAACCTTATGATTAATTCTGCACATATATGTTTCAGTCAGGCCGCCGGAGCAGAACGGCTCCACCGTGTACGTCCCACTAGTACATCAGCCACGGTCCGTGCGCGCCGCCGTCGCTATCCACAGACACGCCGCCGTCCGTCGCAGAGATGTTCCGCAGAAGCCGTGCTCGCCTGAGCTACATCGTCAGCGGCGTGCCGCCGCCGAGGGGCATGGAAGAGACATACGGAGACGGGAAGAAGGTGAGCGTCCCGGCCCACCTAGGCACCTCCGTGAGCTCGCTAGAGTACGTCGTCACGGTGAGCTTCGGCACGCCGGCAGTGCCGCAGGTCGTCGTCATCGACACCGGCAGCGACCTGTCGTGGCTGCAGTGCAAGCCGTGCGGCTCCGGGCAGTGCTCCCCGCAGAAGGGCCCCTTGTTCGACCCGGGCCACTCGTCGACGTACAGCGCCGTGCCCTGCGCCTCCGACGCGTGCAAGAAGCTCTCCGCCGACGCGTACGGCGGCGGCGGCTGCACGAGTGGCAGCAAACCGTGCGGTTTCGCCATCTCGTACGCGGACGGGACAAGCACGGTGGGCGCGTACGGCAAGGACAAGCTGACGCTGGCGCCGGGCGCCATCGTCAAGGATTTCTATTTCGGCTGTGGCCACGGCAAGCGCCCGGTGCCGGGCATGTTCGACGGCCTCCTTGGGCTCGGCCGCTTGTCGGAGTCGCTCGCCGCGCAGTACGGTGACGGCGGCGGTGGCTTCTCGTACTGCCTCCCGGCGGTGAGCAGCAAGCCCGGGTTTCTTGCCCTTGGTGCCGGGAAGAATCCAGCTGGGTTCGTCTTCACGCCGATGGGCAGGGTCCCAGGGCAGCCAACGTTTTCCACGGTGACGCTCGCCGGGATCACGGTCGGCGGCAGAAAGCTTGACCTCCGGCCGACGGCGTTCAGCGGGGGCATGATCGTAGACTCCGGCACCGTCATCACGGGGCTCCAGTCGACGGCGTACCGGGCACTGATGTCGGCTTTCAGAAAGGCCATGGAGGCGTACCCGCTGGTTCCACATGGTGACCTTGACACATGCTACAACTTGACAGGTCATAAGAATGTCGTTGTGCCCAAGATCGCCCTGACGTTCAGTGGTGGAGCCACTATCAACCTCGATGTTCCCAACGGAATTCTCGTGAATGGCTGCCTCGCTTTTGCAGAGTCCGGGCACGATGGTAGCATGGGAGTCCTCGGCAACGTGAATCAGCGAACGTTTGAGGTGTTGTTCGACACCAGTTCTAGTAAATTAGGCTTCCGGGCTAATGCCTGCTGATGTACACAAACTGGACATCATAAGATGACGATATAATCAAGGGCAAGTTTTTTTTTTATTTGGAAATTGGCAATTTAAGATTATATAAATATAGTTCAAATGTGTTTAGACCTATTTCATGACAATAATCCCCGAACCACCTTGTTCCTTTGGTCTGCATGCTGTGGTCGCTAGGCAGCAAGACAAGCTTCCTTTTCTGTTAATATATCATCTCTACTACATAAGCAATGTTTCTTGAATCAGTCAATTTGCTTGATGCCTGTGGAAGAATCTGGATACTGCATATGTAGAAAGTGGGTAGGGCTAAAAGGACAGAGTTAACTAAGATGAGTCTTTCACGATAGGACAGAAAGTTACTAATGCCAAACAACCTTTTTAAATTCTGGTCAGGAGGGGAGTGAACTCTTGGAAACTTGGTTTAGTTGTTCTAAGGGGAAGTCAAAGATAGGTGAAAGACATAAGACCAACTTTAAGCCAAATACTACTAAAAAAATATTTTTTAAGAACACCTCTTTTTCTATTAGAGATAGTTAAACTAGCACACCGTCTCTAACGTCTTCTGGGAGCACTGTAGCTCCATAACCGCTACTAAAAATAAATTTTTCAGGAGTGGTTCTGTCTAAAAATGTAACCACTTTTAAGAACAGTTTCGTTAAGAGAATTGCCTCTGAAAATATTATTTTTAAGGACGGTTGCCTTTGTCAACTGCTTCAGAGACGGCTCTCTTAAAACAACCGCAACTAAAAATCAATTTTCAGATAGCTACAACACAAATAAATTCATAACTTTTTATAATTGATGTCGGATAAAGTTAAACTTTATATTAAAATTGTACAGCTTGATGAGATATAAGACTTTGTAGTTGATATTAATCAGGTCGGCGAGGTGGTTGTAAACTTGTCATGTAACCGTGGGCCAAAGCGTCTGTCAATTGCCTCAGAAAACTGGGGCAAATCGGGGTGGCCAATTTTTTGTTCCCACATGATGAACCACTAGCACGGTAGGGCGTGCTACCGCTGCGCCGGTACTGAACGGCGGAACCCGGTGAAAATTTGGACGCAAAGAAAATACACGCTACCGACGCGTTTGTGCTAAACGGCGCACCTGATGAACAATAAGGACGGCAAAAGGAAAACACAAAAAACACCGCACGGTAGGCGCGGTAGCACTGTGCTAGCGCTAAACGGCGGCCTCGAAGAAAAAATATAGACGAAAAAATAGCATGCTACCGACCCGTTGGTGCTTGAACGGCACACCCTGGTGAAAAAATATAGACCATACAAAGAAGAACTAAAAAAACACCCAGCCGGAAAAATTTTGGATGGCAAAAAAAGAGAAAATACAGGTGAAAAATTATGGGGGTGGGCAGCAAAAAGCATGATAGACACGCTACCGCTGCGCCGGTGCTGAACAGCGGACTCCCTGAAAATTTGGACGCAAAGAAAATACACGCTACCGACTGCGTTCGTGCAAGAAAAAAAATACGCGGTACGAACACGTGGGCGCCGAACGGCTTACCCGGTTAAAAAAATAAGGACGGCAAAAGGAAAACACAAAAACCACCAAGTTAGGTGCGGTAGCATTGCGCTGGCGCTAAACGGCAGGCCTCGACGGAAAAATCTAGACGGAAAAAAATGCCAACCTGTTGGTGTTGAACTGGCACACCCGTTGGTAAAATCTAGACCGCAAAAGGAGAGAAAAAAACACGGTGAAACAAACTGGATGGGAAAAAAAAGGAAAACCGATGGAAAACTGTAGGCGTTGGTAGAAAAAAAAAGTTGAAAATTTTTAGGGTGGGCAAAAAAAAAACCCTGACATCACGCTGACGTAAGCATGACGTCAGTGTGAACAGTAGCCAAGGTGCTCTTCGGCCAGGGATTCTTTCCTGGTTAAGGAAGTTTATTATGTGAGGGAATCTCCTTGTAGGAGGAATGCTGCTAGATGCATCTATTCATCTGCCTTTATGTTTTCAACAGCACAAAATTCATTGCATTTATATAGCCATTTGGACGGCTACTCTGTTCCATTATATTCAGAGAAAAAATAATTTGTAGGAGCTAGATTGTCGCTTGGATTGTGGTTGATCAACTTTTGGGTAGTCCTGATTGGGTCGTAGTTGGCGTGGTGCCTCCACCGGCGATTTCTAGCCACGAAACAGTATTTTTCTCTCAAAACAAATCACCATCAGCTAAAATCAGCGTTTGTTTCCAGCCAAAAGAACAGGGCGGTCAATGAACAAAAATCCAAGCACAATCAACAAAAATTTTGCGAACATGTTCTCCCAATGATTGGTGCCAGCGTGGAGGTCCTCCATGGATTTGATTGCAATGTGGCTCCAGATACCAGTTGTTAGGTACTTGATCTCCTCTTCGACTGCGACTGACATCGAGGGTAGAGTAGCCGATTAGGCCTGATTAGCGATGGCAGCGGCAATTAGTAGCTGGCAGGGGGCGGCCAGGCACTGGTGGTGTCCTGGTTGGGGCGGCTGATGGCAGCAGCACAGCTGCAATGACGCAGCAGCAGAGACCAGAGAGGAGGGAAGGGGCGTCAGCAGCAGAGAGAGGAGAAAGAGGGGGTGGCGCACGGAGAGAAGAGAGGGAGGAAGAAGGGATAAAGGGTTTAACCCTAAACTTGCTTGAAAAAGTTTAAGGAGCTCCGGCCAAGCTCTAGTGCGCCTGCGGCAGCCACCATCTTCCCACGCCCCCCTCGCCTAGAGCTCGGCTCTGCCGCCGCCATGGCCGGAGCTCCCCCGTCCCGACCTTCTCGGGCGCCTCCGCCGCCGGCAGGACCCCTAAACCGCCCGCTGCGTCCTCACCGCCTGGTCCTACCTTCCTCCCCGCAAACCATTTTCTTCTATGCCTGCCGGAGTTCATGGAGATGAGAGGGAGAGCTCGCCGGAGGAGGAGGAGGCGGAGAAGAAGGCCTACCTCGCCGGAACGGGGGCGGGGGCAGCGGCGTTGTCAAGCTCGGGCGTAGGAGTGAGAGCCGGGGCGCGAGTGGAGGCACACGCGGAGGCGCGGGGGCGCCGGCGGCGGGTATGGTCGGAAAGCGAATCATGTCCGACCTGATTCGCGAAGGTGGCGCGTCGCGGCTCTTCCTCACGGCACGCAGCGACGACGTCGGCGTTCCTCCGTCCTGGCCCGTCCTGACGGCGGAAGTAGCGTAGCGTCCGGTGATGGAGGCCTGTGCCCGATGGCTGATGTGGCACGACTGTCCGGCGACGAAGGCGACGCGGTGTCCGGCGGCACAGCCGGTCTGTGCGCTCACATCCAGCGCGAAGGTGTGCCCCTGTTTCTTCGTTGTTTCATTCTTCTTCAGATCTGCATCAGACCTTCACGTCCATCAAGAAGGTGCGCTCACCTTAGAAATCAGTTTTAAGGTCTCCATCCTTTCGATCCTGAACAAGTGTCCAGTTTGATCAGGCATCCAAAGAAAGAAACGATCGCTGAGTTCTCTGACGAACTGGAACTACGGTGGGTGAGCAAGCACGCCAAAACTGTGGCGTGGAATCTGATCTGTTTTTCCGTTTTCAGAAAATTCGAAGTTGAGTTTCCCCTGTACTGCATGCAAACACACAACACCTCTCTCGGATCTGATTATTTTAAGGGTGGTGCAATTTACTTTTTATTTAATGATTTGTAAATATCCCAAGTTTCTAAATGGATCATTCCTAAACAATTAGTTGTAAGCTAATTTGATTTAGCACACACACCACATCTAAGCTTAAGTGAGAAAGGAAGGAAAACAACATTCTGATACTAAAGGTGCAACGCTACATACAAAATGATTGCTATTACCATAAATAAGGTTGGAAAGAAGAAAAAAAATGCTCACATTGGGGGATGGCAGTTGATCCCGAAATCAATAATTTTCTTCTCTTCTGCCTGAACTTAGCTCTCTTCTTCCTCGCCTCCTCTTTATGCCTCTCAACCTCCTCAAACTTACGATTGTAATCAATAAACCATAAATTTTATGGTTTTAATCAATAAACCACATCTTATATTTTTTACGAAATCAATAATTTTTTCTCTTCTGCCTGTACTTAGCCCTCTTTTATGGACAACAAACCATAAAATATTATGATTTTTTTTCTCTCGTTGCAATGTATGGACACTCATCTAGTGAGAAGAAGAAATGAGGGAAAGAGACGACAGCTTGGCTGCTGGCGTGATTTCCAAGAGCATGAATAGTGCCACAAATAGTGGGCCCCACACTGTCAAGCGAAACAGACCTGGTGGGAGGAGACCGCTTTGCCTTCTAGCCATCCATCATTCATCCAACGGACCATAAATTGTGTTGCTTCCAAAATAAAACAAGGTTAGCATTCATGTAAATAAAAAAACCTCACTCACGCACATGTTCTCCACTGTTGGTTCCCATTAACGGCAGCGGCTGCTTTCGAGTTGCGACGGCCACCGCCGGCGAGCAGGGAGCTCCGCTGAGCGACAGTAAAACCTCATATCAGTCATCCGCCAACCGCTGAGCGACAGTAAAACCTCGCGATGCCAGCCGCCTTTTGTCTCTAAATTCATCCTCTAAAAAGAATATTCTATCCTGATCATCGAGATTCTCTCCTCTATATCACTTTCTCCGGTATCCATCCATTCTCTATATCATCCTCTATCCACAGTGGGACCTACATGTCTGTAAAAAAATTTATCTAAATATATTCATGTGACATCTAGTTTTAAACGGTTTATTGAGACGAATTTAATGGTGCAATCAGAATTTAATTTGGGATTTTGGTTCATGCGTTATAACATTTTTTTAGTTTATTGAAATAGTAGGGTCCCACACGGCATGCGCTCTCTCTCTCTCTCCACTTTTCCCCCTCCTCTCTCGGTCACGCCAGCGCGTATGACGAGCGTGGGTCCCATGCCCCTGGCAGCAGACTCCCTCCGCTATTTTGCTATCCCTGGAGGACGAGAGCGTCGCGCGGACGTCCTAGAAGGACTGCGCTGCGGCTCCCCATCTCCTATTCTGCTCCTCCAGGACGGCTATAGAGGATGCAGTGCAAGCAGCCTAATAACACTGCTCTCCTCAATTCTGCTTTCGCCTGTACCGCTGCGAACCTTCCATCGCTTTTTTTTTTTTTTCCCAACTAGGGGTGGATCTGAATCTGCAGGCGGCCTCTTGCCCTTGGTCAATAGATTTCAATCCTTTTTCATTATGTTTATTACTATAGTTCAATTGAATCCGTTTATACTAGTTCATATATATCCAAATCCGATCAGGATATTTGTTTTCTCCCCTCTATATACGTCTTCCCTATTATAGTTCCCTTCTCTATATCGTAATCGGTATCGTAACTGTCAAATCCGCTCCTGAATATGGTGCGCTAATAGCTGACTATATATTCATCGGATCGACTAGCACAATCGATCGCCGCCCCGTATGATCGACACACAACACAAACGTATCCGTCGGATGGGGGCGGGGCCTGATGATTCCGCCGGCAGTAGCAGCCACATCCACATCCCTGATGACATACTCTTTTCTCAAATTCTCATACTACTACCTGTGAAATGTCTTGTGCGCTTCCAGTCAGTATGCAAGAGCTGGCGCACAACTATACTAAGCTCTCATTTCATCCGCTGCCACCTCGAGCATTCTAGGACTAGGTCGTCAATGGTCGTCGTCCCCCGAAAGTTGCAGATGGACTACAGGAACATTGGCATTCGGTTTGTCAATTTCTACAGTTTCCAGCCCTGGGCAGAGCAAGGTTGCCGAGCTCATCCTAGAGAATGAGTGTCCAGGTGGAATCCCAATCTTCACCATTCCTTTGCATTGTGATGGACTCATCATGATCCCTTGCTTGATGGGACGCATGTTTCTGTGTAACCCGGCAACCAGGGAGTTTGTTGAGTTGCCACAAGGAAGCCATAGTGTTGCTGGGGATCCCAGGGTCGCCTTTGGTGTCGACCCTTGTACTGGCAAGTATAAGGTTGCCAGGCACTTCTTACGTTCATACGCTGAGATCCCACAGGAAGGCACGGTTCTGGAATACAGCGCTGGGCATGAGATCTTGACCATTGGTGATGGAGCAGATGCTTGGAAGTGGAAGGCCACCGTGGACCCACCTTATGCTATCAATGCCAGGACTCCGATCTGTCTACCCGGGTTTTTCTATTGGAGCGCTCTCCGCTCTGTCACCGGCCATGGCATTCGCCAGGTCAGTTCACATGTCATCCTTCAGTTTAGCTTGCGCGATGAAACGTTCACCGTGCATCCCGACCCACCATGCAGTGGGTTTCTAAGCAACAACGACACACTGTGCGAGCTTGGGGGCAAGCTGTGCTATGTCTAGTCTTCCTCGCCGTGGGATGTGGAAATTTGGCTGGCAGAGCATGGACCGAACCTTGCCTGGCGGCGGCATTGCTGCATCCTCTTGCCGGTGCCAAGGCTGCTGAATGTTTTCGCTTGTGCTTCGGGAGATAGAGACAAGATATTCCTGTCTATTGACGCCTTTCGCCTATTGAGATGTGATCTGCGTGATGGATCTCTTGAGGAAATAATCGACATGGCACAGGACTTGTTGTATGACCATCGGGATGGAATAAAGATCTGCACTGGTATTGTCCCTGTTGCCCATTACATGGTTCCCTGCGTGGAATCGCTTTTGCGTATTAGACCATGATAATTATGAGCCATCAGATATTGTATTGGATGAATAATAGCTGTGAGCAAAGATGCACCTTGGTGCCCAATTCTTTGTGTGCGCGTCTTTGTCACCGGACTTTGTAAGAACACTATAATTAATCTATAATAATGTTTTGCTTATGTTGAGTCTTGTACCGAAATTCCATTTCTTTTTTTGCATTCAGTATCATCAGATTGTCGTGTTTTTTACTTGTGACAGCCTTTGTGGAGAAATGGTGGACCAAAATTAGTCCGCAATGCAAGTTACCTCAATCTCAAGGTGTATATATATATATATATATATATATAGCTACTGACTATGGTACACAACTTTCCTTGTTCACACACCACATGTGGATTAACGGATTTCTAATAGTTGGTGCTGCTGCACATGCAGCCATTTTTATGGTAAGAGACTATGATCCAACTACTCGATACAACGATCTATTAGATCGCGTCCTTAGACACCGCGATGCAATCATATCCCACCTTAACTGGGTATGTATATTTCTGGGTTTTCACAGTTTTGGCTTGTACATTCATAATGATACCATGAGTGCTTTAGGCCGCCCCCCAGGATATGTTTTCGGATACCGCCATACAATTACAACCCATCTTTGCTCAATGGATACAAAATATCCATGCTGGCGCGTCTAGCGTAACAGCTCCTAGTGCAACAATAAGTACCAGCTTAACGTGGTATATGCACAAGTAGAAAGGTCTGTTTAACGGGCGGCGTAGAACGGACCCGTTTGGTGGGTATATGACAGGCGTATTTTACGATATGCATGTACCTGAATTTAAAAGCATCCGGCCGTGTCCACAAATCCAGCTGGCAAAAAAGGATCTGAGCTACGGAGAGGCATCGTTATATATGGAGGCAGCCCGGTACACGTTAGTATGACTACATACCTTTTTTTTTGCGAATAGTATGACCATACTTGCGGCTTTAGTTTCGTGTAGATCAAAATTCATTACTGCAGGTCGATACTAGTAGCATAGATAAGGACGTTGTGGAGGTCATCTTCGTGGAGGATGCTGGAGTATATGTCTATATACTTGTTTTTATAAGAAACGTATTTCTTCATACTGAATATATATTTATATACCTTTCGTATACACAGATCCATACATAATAATATAATATTTTCTTGACGAGAGAGTATATGTAAAATACTATTTTAATATTATACTTTTGCAGATACATATTTTTAGAGATGGTACATTCCCATACATCATGGGCTATGTACAGTACTAAGAAGTAAGTACATACACATACATATTCACAAGCAAGTATATATACATACGTTAGTATGACTATATACGTTAGTATGAACATATACTTGAGTATTCAGCCATACTATTTAGCCATACTTGAATATGACAGTACTACATCGAACAAATGCATATCAAGTAGAAGAATGGCAGTAGGTACAGCCGATGAAGGTGGAGATCACTAATTCACATACGGACCTCTCCTCTGCAGTACAGGAGTGTTCAGCCGATGAAGGTGGTGTCCTGCCGCCGTGCCGCCTTGCCGTGCAGCACAGGAGTCGCCTGATGCCGTGTCGCCGTGTCGCCTTGCCGCACTGCCGCCTTGATGCCTTGACTGCCGTCAAGCTGAGAGAATGATAGGTCCCTTATTAGATGAGAATGGGGTCAGTTTCGGTTGTGACCGAGAGAAAAACAGGGAAAGGATAATGATTAAAAAATCATCGATAGGGAAATATACTTGAGTATACGTATAGATATGTACATGTGACTTAAAGGGTGGGGCGCGATCGCCCGCATAGAACGTGCCATGCGTGATTTGGTGTGGTTTAGAGGAGGGAGTAATTACTCCTAGGGAGTAGGAAATAATTACCCTATATATATATATATATAAAATTTACCTTCCCAACTAGGTGACCAGTTGTAGAACTTATTGCTCTTCGTCCTAATTGGTAGTATTGTTTTTCATACTAAATCTCTAACTTAAAACGACTTGATCTTCACTTTCTTATTATAAGCTCTAGCAACTCGGGCCTTATACTTCTCTATCACTTTTAGAGCCACTAATCTCTTATCGGTTACCTCATCAATATTGTCATCATCAAATCATGATACATAACGGCAAACAAGTTATCTTGCTTAGCGAGCCGATATGCATTTAAATTTATCTCAACGGGTAACACAGCCTCTTGTCTATATACTAGCTCAAAAGGAGTCACTTTTGTAGCACCATGACGAGATATGCGATGAGCCCAAAGAGCTTCAAATAATACCTCATGCCACCTTCTTAGATTGTCCTCAATCTTCTTCTTAATAAACTTGATCAAGGTCTTTTTACTAGACTCAGCCTAGCCATTGGCTTAAGCATAGCATGGAGATGAATTGAGCAATTCAATCATATATGATATGATTTGGCAAATTCTCGCACTTCTTTTGATATGAAAGACTTTCCTTGGGCGGGCGGCTGGGCCGGGCCACGGGACGTGGTGCAGCAAGCAAGCGCTGAGGCCACGGGGCACAGCAACGGGTGGGCGGCCGGCTTGGGCTGCGGCCGGGAACTTCAGCCGGCGTGAGGGGACCTGCGGTGCCGGGGGCCGGCCTAGGCGGCGATGCCAGGCACAGTGGCCGGAGTGCGCCAGGCCAGGAGCGGTGGGGTCGGCCGGGAGTGGTAGTGGCTAGGTGAAAGCCCTAGTTTGGTTTTGATAATTGATGACACCCTAAGGACCAAACTATTTGTCTAAGTGTATAGATAAGAATAGGTTGTCCAACCCATGGTGTGGAGCAAGGTGTGATTGGTGATGATCAAGTGGTTCAACCATGGAGTGATGATGATGATCAAAGGAAGAAAGAAAAGGACTTAAAGAAGGAAAGCAAGAGGCTAAGGTATAACTTATAGGGCTTTTCTTTTGGTGATCAAGACACCAAGTGGGTGTGACCACATTTAGGTTTAGTAGCCAACTATCAAGGAGAGAACTATGTTGTTGGATTACCTTCAAGTGCTCTAGGTTGCATCTCATGTGCATTGAACTAACAAACCTAGAGATTGACATAGAAACCCTTGGAAAATGATTTCAAAAGCTAACACTCCTTGCACAAGCGTTATAATACCTTGGTGTTAGCACTTGGGAACAAGGGTTTAAGAGTTGGAGTTGGAGTTGAGAGGTAGAGAGGTGTTTGGGTCTCTCTTCCTCCTGCCGAGCTTGCAAGGCAGGATTTGGCGATTTCTGGAGACAACGCAATAGAAAAACAGTGAGTTTCGAGCGTCGGACGCTGGGTCTCAGGGAGGCGTCGGACCATTGAATTGTGTCCGACGGTTAACCCATTTTGTGCTGTTCACTGAGAGAAAGGGCATCGGACGATGTATTTGGTCCGACGGTTGGCGTAGGACTCTGTTCGACGAGTTTTAAAGTGCCGAGAACCTCTCTGGAAGCGTCGTACAGTAGTGCTCGTTAGTCCGACGCCTTGGCTGTGTTGTGTCCGACGGTGGCTAACTCTGTGAGAGTCGAAACAGTCCGACGGTTGTAGCTCGCTGAGCGTCGGAGCATTTCTCCAGGGTACGACGTGTGGGACCAAAGCGCGGGCAAACGTTCTTGAACACGTCGGACGCTGAGTGTTGGTCCAACGGTGAGCGTTGGACAACCGTCCGACGTACTTTGGCGTTCTGAAAGCTCTCTGGATGCGTTGGACGCCAGTGGCCTTTGTCCGACGGCCTTCATCCGA
The DNA here is from genome assembly GCA_038502445.1 of Eremochloa ophiuroides. Taxonomy (NCBI): domain Eukaryota; kingdom Viridiplantae; phylum Streptophyta; class Magnoliopsida; order Poales; family Poaceae; genus Eremochloa; species Eremochloa ophiuroides. Next base: position 30,082,904 of record JAHLJS010000003.1, read on the forward strand.
TGGTTTGAAAAGTGGCGCGAGAATATAGCCGTTGTGATCTGATGGCTGTGTTCAAATGTTAGAGACACGTGGTGCTAGTCCGAGCGTCGGACGCTAGCGTTTAGTCGGACGGACTTCGTCTGATGGTAGCATCCAACGACCTAAAATCGTGTCTAACGGCTGTTTTTGTGGGGGTAATTGCTAGGATTGCACTTGGGGGTATTTATACTCCCTTCCCAGGCACTTGGTGCCTCTCTTGCACACTTGGATCATTACCATACACTTTGTGAGCATTCTAAGTCTCCCACTCACTCACTTGATCATCTCTTGTTCATCTTTGTGAGTTGAGTGATTCTCAAGTGCATCATTGCTTAGTGATTTGCATTCTAAGAGCACTTGAGAGCAAGCCATTGCTTAGTTCTTATTCTCTTGGGATTTTGCCAATTCCCTAGACGGCTTGGATGAGTTGATTGGTGTGAGATTGGAAGAAGATTGTCCAAGTCCACATCAAAGTGTTCTTGTGAGGGGTTCTTGCGGTTGTTCCCTGGTGGAGTGCCAAAACCGACTCTAGTGGATTGCTCGTGGTGAGAAGCCACTTCTCTTGTGTTGGTGAGTGGCTCCCGGTGAGGAATTTGCGTGTGAAGCCTTGCTCGTAATCCACCAAGGAAGACCAGTGCCACAACGAGGAGTAGCGTGACGGCGATCACGTTAACCTCGGTAAAAAATCGGGTGTTCATTCTCTTCTCCACCATCGAGTGGATGATTTGGTTTTCTGGTGTTCTTCCTTGGTGATTGGTCTTCATCAAGCTCTTTGGTTTATATCTTGGTGATTGGGTCTACACGGCGAGCGGACTTCACTTCATCAAGCCCTTTGGTATAACCTTTCTTGTTCTCACACTCCCGGGTTACTTTCTTGATTAGATACTCTCACCTTAGGATCGAGGTGACAGCTCCCTTGCGGTTGAGTGCATATACTTGTGTGTAGCATACTGTGATAGGTGGTTTGCATGGAGTAGCCTAGAGCTAGCGCTAGCCAAAGCCGTGTTAATTGCTAATTTTGTTGTCTAGTGCTTTGTAGAATTTTTTTATAGGCTATTCACCCCCTCTAGCCTCTCGGGACCTTTCACCAGGCCGGGGGCGGCTGGGGCAGGGCCGGGAGCGGCTGGGGCCGGGCCGGGGGCGGTGGTGGCTAGGCTGGGAGCGACTGGGGCCGGGCTGGGAGCGGCGGTGACCAGGCCGGGGGCGGGAGTTGCCAGGGCCGGGCGCCGTGGGCGGGCAAGTGCGTCGGGGCCGGGAGCGGCGGTGGTCGTGCCGGGGGCACTTGCCAGGGCTCGCAGCAGCGATGGCCGAGCCGGGCGAGTGCACTGGGGCCAAGAGCGGCGGTGGTCGGGCTACGGCCTCGTGCCGGGGACGGGAGCGGCGGTGGCCGAGACGGGCAATTGCCCGGGCCATGAACCACGGTGGCTGGGCCGGGGGCGCTCGCTAGGGACAGAAACAGCGGTGGGCTAGCCGAGCGAGCGCGCCGGGGCCTTGAGCGGTCGGGGCCGGCACTGGGAGCAGTGGCAGCTTGGCTGGGGTCGGGCACCGGAGCAGGTGTAACAGAACCGCCTAAATCATGTGGCCCACAGGCACCTGACATGGCCACTAATGACCACTGACAGCTGGTCCCGTGTTCCAAATGACCTAGGAGACCCTGCCGGGTTACATCAGCACCCGTGTCTCCGACAGGATCCCATTGCAAAGCCATTACAGAATTACAACATTTGATAATAAAATACATCAAAGTAGAAGTGCGGAAATGTTGCATAGTACTTAGATTACAAACCAGTTGTCCAAATAGAATTTAAGTGCAGTTATTACAAACCATAGATAAATAGCAGTAGCAGTGGAATAACCAGATACATTATAACTAGGTAAAGATAACATGAACCCTGCCCAAGGGTCTTGCTTCACTCATCATCACTTCCTTCCTGAACAATGGTCACGCAGCAGGGGGCAAGACAAACCTGCTGCGGTGGTTCTCCTACAACAAGGGTTAACAAACCCTGAGTACTGGGGTACTCTGCAAGACTTACCCGACTAAAGAAAAAGATGAGACTCAGGAATGTAGGCTGAGGGGAGTCAAGGTAAGGCTTTAGCAAGAGTCAAAGTATTTTTACAGAAAAACAATACTAATCTTGAATCATACTTTCAATATTTTAACTCAATATTATTTTACTCAATAATCATAGACCTCAGTTCTTCCCCATGTATCCTTCAATTTTAATTACTTATTCATTCTTAAAAAAAATCCTAGTTCTGAACCACTCTTCGATGTAGGTGTGAGGATCAAGTCTCCATAACCGAGAAGCAACGACGATTCGAATCGATTAGTACCCAGCTGGGGATCCCTATCCACACTGCATATGTAGCACTTAAGCTTGCATATACCAACCCCTTCTACCATTGCTTTTCCAAACCTGAACCGGTCATGCACCACCCGAGAGCACAGTACTCCTCTCGTCTCTAGGCATGACGGCCACGAGGGTACACGCTACTCTCGCCATCTCTCCACTCCCAGTGTGTGGTTGTCAGTTCAATTAATAGAGCTACCGGAGATAGGGATTCCCGAAGTTTGTGGCTAGTTGCAAAGTCTTGATCACAGCAGGCCGACAACGAATGGTCCCTAATTCCTTTTTCCGCTGGCGACAATGCATTGGGACTCTAACCCAAGTACATATGTCCCATCGGTTTTCAAATCCCTTTTCCGCCGCCGACGATGCATTGGGACTCTAACCCAAGTACATGACCGCCGAACAGAAAATCCCTCCCCGTCGGTGACGATGTACTGATCAGGTCCACAGCCACCAAACGAGATCAAAACCATGTCGCTTTTAATTTTTCATTCATGTCATACCATCATAACGTAAAATAGTATTTTCACAAATCTAAGTAATTAAGCATAACTAAGCATTTTCCAAATACTTTTATCAAATCAAGTTCTCAGATTATGATAAGTGGTCAAGGATGGTAATGCATCAATTGGTTATCACTTAACTCCTATAAACCTAATGCAATTGATTAAACCAAGTGATAAACATTTATAAAACACAAGGTAGGGTTTAAATGCACCAGGGCTTGCCTTGAAGTGCGAAGAGTGTCGGATCGGGATCGGTGCCGCAAATATCAAACCCTTGTATCACCTCAGGAATAATCTCCTTAGCAGGTGCCTCAACTTTCACTTCCTCGTTCCCTGTCACTACACGTATGCAATGATGCATGCTTAATGTGATGCAATCATACGGGATGCAAGATATAACAATAAATAATACAAAATTCCAGTTACTACTTCTCAACATTACTATCCGAAGTAAACCTATTCTAAGATGTCCTAGGTCATAAGGGCGTTTGACCTAAAACCACAATCAATCTAAAAATCACACCAAACTTAAGTTATTAACCTTTTAATATCCTTTCTTTATCAATTAATCCAAACATTAATTAACCACTAATTAAACCAATCCCAATTGAACCCAAACTCTACCAACAGATAGATCTTGAGCTCAAATAGTACCAAAATAATTTTCATGATTTTTGGAATTACGGAGAATTAATTAAAATTGCTCAAAATTACATTTATTAATTAATTTACTAATTTTTAATTCCTGGAGAAAGTGCTCAAACTCTCAACATAATATTTTTATTAAATACTACATACAACAGAGAGCCTGCACAATTATTTTCATAATTTTTAGCATTGCATTTTAATTCATACAAAAAGAGCAAACTTCACTACTATTCCTGCACTCAGAAAAATGGAAAACAACTTTAAATAGCCGAGAAAATAGAAAATCGAATCCAGCCCGAGACGGCCCACAGCGAAACAGGCCGGCCCAACTCGGCCTACCCCGCACGTGCGCGACACTTTTGCTAAAGAGACCCCGAAAAATTTGATGTTCAACCCGCGGACCATTCTCTACTATTCAACCGAGTCGCTGACTTCACAAATACCCCCCTGAGCTTTCCTTTCTTCTAACCCGAAGCCCCTCCCTCCTTGCAGGGACGCGGACTGACGGGCCTGCCGACGGTTGACCGGCACTCAACCCACCGCCGGCGAACCCTCCAGCCAAACCGAGGGCACCTACGTGACCTACATCACCTAGCGCACCTACCGACCTAGATAAATAGATGATTAAGAGACCGGTTCGTGCACAGCAGCGGCTAGGGTGGCTCGGTTCGCGCGGCGACTGGCGATGAGCCGTGTTCCGGTGAGGCGAGCATGGTAGGGTTTAGGGAATAGGCGTGAGGTGAACCAGGAGCTCACCACGAGGTTAGGCCGACAGTTGGTTGGAGCAGAGGCAGTGTGGAGGGGTATACGTGACGTCGATCAGTCCCACGGCGGCGTTCACCGACAACACTTCCCTGTTCCGGCGAACCTAGGGGACCAAATGAAAAATCGTCGCGTGCATAAGCGACTATGGAACACACAAAGGCTAAAACACGTAAATGTAAGTCCCAGGGCTCACCCGAGGAGTCTAGTCACGACGACGAGATCCGCGGCGGCGCTTTGACCACCCGCGAGAATGACGACACCCGTTCCGGCACACTTAAGGCACTTCAGCTTGGGAAAATAGGTGCAAACGATGCGCAGGCCAGCTGTGAGCTTTGCTACCGAAGGAATCGGACAATGGCGGTGAGAGGAGGGCCAATTTAGCCGGTAACCGAGAGCTTCCTTGGTGACCGAGAGGGGATGAGAAGGAAAGGGAGGGAAGCTCGTCGCCTTTAAGGGACAGGAAGGGAGCGGATAAGGGCGAGTGGGTGTCCGGTACCCCCCCCCCCCCGAGCGACCCTGGCGTGGCGGCGACAGCGCTCTGCCCTAGGCCGGACGGCGGCAGCGCGCACGGTGTGCCCTGCTCTGTAGGGGTCCGGGCACTGTAGCTGCCTCCTAGGTCAAATCCTATTTTTCACAATGACGCCCTATCCAAAAGGAATTAGGTGAAGCTCCAAAAATAAAAGTTGTAGAAAATTTCATGCAGAACATTTTTTGGTTTTGGATGTAAGTTCTAATTCTGCACATATTTGAATTTATTGAAAAGGGGATACAACTTAAATTTGAATTGGATTTGCAATCCAATGAAATTCTCCCAAATTTTCTCAATAACTTAAAAATCTTCAAAAATAAAAGTTGTTCAACTCATCAAGCCTTACAACTTTCATTAAGCAAGTTTGGTCAGATTCTTGAGGGTTTTGAAATTGATGTTTCAAATTTGAATTTCAAGATAGTAATTAGGGTTTAATTCAAATTTCTATTTAAGAACTTAAAATTTGCCCAAAATAGAAGTTGTTCCATTTTAATGATCTACAACTTTTATTAAGGCACTTTCACCAGATTCCTTGTAGTTTTTTATTAGGTTTTTGGGTCAAAGTTTTGTGTTTAAATTGGTTTTCTTTTTTACTTTCCAATTTACATTTACTTATACAATCAATCAATCATTAACAAACCACATCACTATAATTCCCTAAGCACAATCATATGTAGGCAATTAAATTAAACATGATGACATGGCAGTTTTAACTAACCGTAATACCAGAGGCAGTACAGCCTTCCCCCCTAAAAGAGATCTCGTCTCGAGATTTAATACACGACTAAGACTTAAAGTTAAGTAATGGAAAAGAAAACGTGTCAAGTACAGCTAGTTCAAACCTGACCATACAACAAAGGGAATGTTTACAAATTACAAGACTAGAAAATTCACATCTACAAGGTAGCAAAGAACTCGGAAAAATTTTCTGAGAGGTAGTCTTCTGATTCCAAGGTAGCTTCATCTTCGGAATGATCACTCCATTGAATCTTGTACCATCTGGTTGTGGTTCTTCGAGTGTGTTGACGGTGGATATACAATGAAAATCCACATTCAAACATCGTCAACAGGCCTCGGATTTAAGGGAGAATAAACATATCATGAACATATTTTATCAATAATTAGTTCCACTTGTACTCTTAAGCTTGTGAATGCAGGGAAGATGAAACAGAGCAGAAATGAACACTTGGAGCCCAATACGATGGTTCGGCCGAACCACATATTTGGGAACCAAGTCATGACACTTCAACAAATGACACAAGGAAGCAAATAGAAGAGAGTGGAGCACCTGGAGGGCCCACAGGTGGTTCGGCCGAACCACATGTGGAGCCCACCAGGGCTCTGCTGACATGGCACGATCCGTGTGACTTCCTATCCAGCTCAATTTCACCTTCGGATCAAAGCTGTGTTTCCAATCAACGGTGGAAAATTAAAGCACATGGATCAAGACGTGAACCGACAGAATCAAGACAAACCAAGTACATAGCCATACTCTATGACAGATGGGGCACTGGTGGTGGGCCCACCTTGCCATAGGTGGTTCGGCCGAACCACCCATGGTGGGCCCAGGCCACCGACGTGCTCCACCGCCTTCCTGCATGCTTCCCACGTGATGGTTTTGCCACTGCCGTCCATTCAAGTCGGTTTCAATGATGGTTTATCCAAGGGCCAAGGTGGAAAGGCACACGGATCGCTGACGTGGCACCCCTCCATCTCCCCCTATAAATAGAGGCAGCTTCCACCCTTTCAAGACATGATTCATTCAAGATACAAGTGAAGAAGTAGTGTAGTTCCATCTTTAGTAGTAGTTGTAGTCTAGTGTGAGAGCTAGAGTTGAGTCGAGCTGCGCTCGGGGTCTTCGGAGTTGTCTACTGGAGAGTCTGGTATAGCTCTTGTATCTTTCTCTTTCTGTAAGATTTATCTACTTTAATATATTATTCTTGCTTTACTTCACTGAGTCTTTACTTAGTGCATTACTTTAATAGTATTGTTGTGAGTTATCATATTACTTGGTCGGTTTGTATTAGATTGTGATCCTGTAACTAGCTCACGTGTGTAGTTCATCGCCTGTCATAGGGTGCTCTAGTTGCCTTGATCACAGCTAGAGTAGTAAGGCTTAGTGTAAGCGTGGTGATTAAACTAGATCTTGCCTTTGAATGCCGCTTGTCGCACAGATTGTTTGTGGGTGCTAGAAGGTGGTGACAGCCCTGTCTAGTCTTAGTATCCCTCCATGTGTTTTAGGCAAGTTCTTAAAAGGTAGGCTCCCATATGAGAGTAGATGCTTCGGGTAGAGGTTACATCCTCTATTGTCTCGCACTACCCCTACACACCGGAAGTAAGGTAGCAGTCTTAGTGTATTTCGTCCATTTGATAGAATAGATCATAGGAGTAAAGTTTGAATCACAGGAACCTTTCTCACTCGTTGTCCTCCCACCTAGCTACACTGCACTTGTTATCTTTTAGTATTTCATTTGTTATCTTTGAATCATCGCCTTCCTATCATACTTCGATTACCCCCTCTACACGAGTTGTGCTAAGTTGAGATAGATTTAAGAATTTCCTTCTATTAACATTTCTAACAATCGCTTTCCCTTGGGATAAAATAAATAACGATACCTTAAAATACTCCCGGGTTAAGTGCTACAACGGTATATTCTGTGCGCTTGCGGAATTATCCAATAGACATAAGAAATACCCCCATGCACTTCTGGCGCCGTTAGCAGAGATAGCCTAACACCCTGTCTCTGGTGGTTGCGCTAAGAAGTGTCAACAAGCATTTCTGGTGCCGTTGCCTGGGATAGCCTAATGCCCTGTCTCTGGTGGTTGCGCTAAGAAGTGTCAACAAGCATTTCTGGCGCCGTTGCCGGTGAAAGCATAGCCTAGAAATTTTAATAAGATCGAATCCGGAACCTGTCATCAAATTAGTATCAATTAGTTATAGTAGGGCTTACCCTTGCCTCTGCTTCTCTTTATCATGAAGCAAGGCATACATGAGTGGATTTCAGTTTCAAGCCACAGCAATAGAAAATCCAAAGGCATCCACCAGGAGTTCTCGACACCATTCAGTCTCCGATCGGAGGTCCGATTTGGTATTGGAACCACTCAAGGAAGGAGGCTCAGCACTGTCACCTAAGGAAGCTATGGCCCAAAAGACCATGTTCGAGCATTCTGCACCGTCGGCCGACAAAGACGCCACCGGTCTACAGCTTAGCTTGGGGGATGTCACTTTTGAGCTCAAGCCATCTCTTATCAACATGGTGCAAGCCAACACATTCAGCGAAAAGCCCCATGAGGATGCAAATGCACATCTCTAGAATTCCCTGGAGTTGTGTGGCACGATTGCCATAAAAAGAGTCAAGATGGACGCCATCTGTCTTCGTCTTTTTCCATTCTCCTTGATCAGAAAGGCAAAACAATGGTTCTATGCTTATCCTGAAGACATTGGCAATTGGACAAGCTGCGTCAATGCATTCCTCAAGAAGTTCTTCCCAATGGGCAAAACCACTGCTCTTCGAGAAAAGATCTCAGGCTTTACACAACATTGGATGAGATAATTCCCGAAGCATGGGAACGCCTCCAGTAATACATTCGGGAATGTCCTCACCATGGAATCCAAGAATGGCTCCTGATTCATGGTTTCTACCATGGGCTAACCCCAATAGCTCATAGTCACCTTGATGTCGCTGCTAGAGGAGCATTCACTTCACTCAATGTCACACAAGCCAAGAATCTGATAGAAAAGATGGTGGCAAACCAAGGGTGGAATGAAGATCGACTCCAATCCAAGAAGAAGAACACAGATACTATCCATAAAGTAGATGCAATCTCTGAGAAGATGGACCTCCTCTTGAGAAGGTTGGAAGAACATGTTAACTTCAAGAAAGACCAAGAGGCCATTCGACATTATGCTTCCAAGCATCAATGGAATCAGGTATATAGTGTATCTTATTCCCAATTAAATCCTGAGAAGATAGATGCCATCAACAACAATTCAAAATATCCTCAACAAGGAAGATGGGCATCGAACTCCAAGTTTCAAGGTAATAAAAATTTTGGTAATCAATTATCATTAAAAGATCTTGTTATGAATCAAGCTAAAATTAATGTAAGCATGAATAAATAGTTGATAGAAAATAACAAGACCCTTGAAACATTAAATTGTAAAATGGATGCTCTCGCTTCTTCTATTAAAGAACAAATGAGTTTTAATAAAATGTTAGAATCTCAATTAGCTCATCTTGTTGCTACTACTTCATCTCCTAGAAATACTTGCAATGTCAATGCGGTGATCAAGAGGGGAGGTAAGTCCACTCGCGATCCACCACATCCTAACATGACAGGGAAGGCTGCAAGAAAAGGTAAGGAAGATGATGAAGAAGAAGAAGAATTGACAGCACCTGATGACAACACCAAGTTCCAAGGAAAGACAGCCCCGCACGAATATTATGACACCAATGTGCTGCTGCCTTTCCCAAGAATAAGGAAGCAAACCACCGACGAACAATTCGGGAAATTCATCGAGGTAATTCGTCATCTTTATGTGCATATTCCATTACTTGACACAATGCAGGTACCAACCTACGCCAAGTACTTAAGAGACATCCTCAACAATAAGCGCCCACTGCCCACAACGGAAATTGTCAAATTGACAGAGGAATGTAGCGCGGCTATATTGAACCAACTTCCAACCAAGAAGAAGGATCCTGGATGTCCCACCATTGACTGTTCCATTGGGACACAATACTCTGAACATGCACTGTGCGACTTGGGAGCAAGCGTCAGCGTCATGCCAAAGGTAGTGTTCGACAAACTCAATCATACTATCTTGTCCCCTACATCAATACGCTTGCAGCTGGCGGATCAATCAGTCCGTTACCCGGCGGGGATAGCGGAAGACATCCCCGTCAAGATACGCGGATTCTTTGTCCCCGTGGACTTCGTGGTCCTGGACATGGAAGTGGATGAAAAGACTCCACTCATCTTGGGGAGACTGTTCCTCAGCACCACCAATGCACATATTGATGTTGGAGCTGAAGAAATTCAATTCACCATCAATGAGACCCTGGAGACATTCAAATTCCGACCGAAGGTTGAGCAATGCTCAATGATCATGCTAAGGGAGATACATGCTTTCGCTATTGTGAGAGATCTAAAGAAACCCAAATCACAACCACGAGCGAAGAGCAAGCAAATATGGAAGAGAAAGTTAGTACAACCGGCGATGCCTCCAAAGAGAACTCCTACACCAGCCCAAGAGGGAGATCCTACTGCAAGGACCTGAGGGAATAACTCTTCCATCAAGGTAAGTACATTAACACTTCATTAAAGTTTACTTCATTTAATTGCTTGCTTTGTTTTAGCATTTATCTCCAACCCCTATTTCTGTCGACTTTAATTAAGCTCAACATTAAAATAATCAAATACTTGCACCCCTGAGCAAAGTTGACACCAGATGAGGTCCATGGTGGTGTCGGCCGACCCCACCATGATGCCACCCACCTGCCATCTTTTGTCCAAATCAATCCTTGCCATGTCTTGTTATGTTTCATGCAGGACAACACCTTAAAATATTACATGTAAATTTTGATCATCTAAATGAACTAGCATGACAACCTTGGATCCTTCTTAGTCACTACCCTGTGCACTCACATGTCTTCGTGCTAATTTGCTCTACCTAAACCCTATGCGAGTTGCCCTATAAAGAGTTGCAAGACATAAATTTATCAACTTGCACTCTGCGAGCTAGATTCTTTCTCTCATCTTCTGCTTTATTAAAAGGCTGTCAAGAAAAGTGCACAACAACCATGAGTGAACCGAGAGCAAAAATTTTGTCATGACAAAGTCCATTCTCTCTCTCCCTTAATTCCACTCATGCAAAGCTTGATCAAAATATCTTTGCTAATCATGGGAAAGATTTTTACTTAAACCCTTAATCAAATCACCTCTCTAAAGAATTCTACCGTGAAGCATCTCATAAGCAAACTTCCACCAGCCATGGTCATGTCTTGCCCCCTCCTTTGGCCCTTTGTTCCATTCATCACTCACTCCAAGAATTGACTCCATGAGCAAGCATCCAAAGGAGAGAAGAGTTGATCCTTCACCAGGCAACAATAGACCATGCCATCAACTTGTGAACCTATGGCCGACACCATGTCTTCACTTGGCTCCAAAATGGAGGTGTTGATGGGTTCGGCCGACCCATCAATAGGCCACCCCATCACTCCAGCTTTTGTTCCCACCAAGAAGACAGAAATTCCCACGATTCCTTGTGCAAATGGAGAGGGGATAGGGTTCGGCCGACCCATCAAGATCCACCAAATCACTCCATCTTTCTCTCCTGTCTACACACCAGAGATTCCATCAATAATTTGCACAAGTTGGTGCACTATAGGGGTCGGCCAAACCAGGCCAAGTGCCCCTGCACCCTTACTTCCTTCTCCATTTAACTGCCAGGCTTGCGAGCACATTTCTCCAACGAAACCACCAGCAGAACACTCCGACACTCTAAACTCTCTCTCACATCCCAACAAGGATCTTTTCTTTCCAAAAAGAAAACCCAAAAATATTTTCCTCTCATCCTTGTTCATGTGTTCATCACCCGAGGGAGCCAAGTAAGGTAATCATCGGGTAAGAGGCCCATTAAACTAAGCTAACCCCCATCATCCGAAGTTTGGTTCGTGTCTTTGTTTTGTGCAAATATGAAGAACCCATTGAAGGCCGCAGCAAAGAAAGTGCGCTCAGCATTGAGCGGGAGTTCATGGCGATGATCATCCTCCCATGATACTGAGATACGACTCTCGGGGTCACAGGATGAATCTTTGTCTAAGGCAACTGAGTCAAGCAACAACATGGAAAATGTTGAACAACCTCCTCATGATCATGAAGAATCCAAAGAAGAGGAAGAACCTGTTGGAACACAAGACCAAGAAACAGGCATTTGGGTCACTCCACAAGAACTTCTCATCCTTAACTCCATCCGCAACCGCGACTTTGAACACACCAAGGTAATTGATTTAGGACTCCTCCAACGCACAGGTATGTATGAGGAGTTCTTTGATGTTTTTGGTGCAATAGGATGGGGTGAATTCTGGGATTTTTCTGGGTACCAAGGTAGCAAGAGTCTCACTTTAGAATTTATGTGCACAGTAAAAGCAACTAGAGACAACATCCATTTTCGCCTGTTTAATCAAGCTTATGATCTTACCAGGGACCAGTTTAGTGCTTGCGTAGGCTTCATAAACTACACCTTAAATTTAGAATCTGCTACTCGTAGGTTCAATAAACTTGAACTTTGGCATGACATAACTGGGAAAAATAGAATGGGGAAACCACGTACTAGTCACATTTGCAACCCCACACTGTGCTTTTTGCATAGATGGCTAGGAATCATTTTGTTTCCCCGGGATGATGTGAGGCTTGTGAGAGAAATTGATTTAAGAATAATGTATGTCATGATATATAAAATCCGAGTATCACCTGTAAAAGCCATGGTAGAGCATTGGATTTCTGCACCATCAAAAAGTGGATCATTTGATTTCACATCCATCATCACAAAAATGTGTAGCTACCTTGAACTGCTAAATGGATTTAATGATTACGTACTTACACATAGAACCATTCTGGGTGAGGAATATTTTATAAAAGCTCATATTATTGCCGGTGGTCCCCAAGGAACAATAGAATTTAAATTCCATAATAGCGACGCAAGACTCACTTTGCCATGCCTAGAATTAAAACTATATGGGGGCCACCCTTTAGTACCTAATATTGCAGGAGTAGGCGGCCGATGCAGATTTTTCAGGACCAGCTACCCATGCAAGAACGCGTGCTGCACAGCGTAATGAACCATCCGAAGAAGATGACAGCACAGCGTAATGAACCATCCGAAGAAGATGACAGCACCTATGCAGGCAGCTCAAATGCCATGCAAGCCTCCAACTCTGGAGGAGGGCGCCGGTCAGGGGCGCAAAGTGCTAGATTTTCTTACTCATCTATGCAGGATGCAGGGACGCGAAGCTATCGACATGACATGGAGTCGCTAACACATCAGTTTGGTGTGCTGCGGGCTGGCCATGAGGCCATTCACAACATCACTGCACAAACCCAGCAGCAGCTCTAAAATTTCCAGGAGCAGACTGGCAGACAGTGGGCTGCCCTCTATGCACATCACAATATATCTCCACCACCATATATTCTACAGCACCCACAGCAGTTCCCGCGGCCATATCCACCAGCGTATCCACCACAATATCCTTCTCACTATCCACTACCATATCCGCCACGTCCACCTCAGTGAGATATCTGCAAAAAGTGCAAGTTTGGGGAAGATTCTCTCCCCCACCAAGGTAAGTATTCTATCTCAATATTTTATATTGTTTTTAATTTAATGCATTTAAATAAAATAAAATAAAAACACCAAAAATATTTTCTATTCATGTATGCTAATCTTTCTCATTGGAAACGATGAATAGTTGGTTTGTTAATATTCCTTTAATGCCTAGTTTATAACTTAGTATTTCTTTGAGTATGGATTACTTGGCTTATTTAAAATCATCATGAACCTGAAAAAACTTTATGGATGCTAAGTGGTAGAACTAAGTCTAAGTTGTTGTGAGATATGATATAGTGAAATAAGAGCTGCTATAATATTGTTCTAAGCATGCATGATTACTGGAGATTTATTTCTTAAACAATCAAAACTTTATTGTTCCTCAATGGTGATAAATTATTACCACAACCATATATGCTATACATGTTTAAAACCTTCCACATAAGCTATTTGCTTTGTATTGAGTGTTGTCAAGTCTTGTTGACCCTTATTGAGAGCCTTATCATGCTCCCAAGATCAAGATCACGTACACACCACATATATATGCTGCTTCTACACTGGAAGTACGCAACCACATGCCTTTCATCTCCACCAAATAAATGCTCCATGAGTTAAAGTTTTAAAATATCTCTCTTAGTTAATTTGGTAGAAGAGACAAAAGGCTATGCAAAATGAAAAGAAAAAGAAAGAAAGATGGACACAAGAGAGTCCATAGAAAATAAGAAAAAAATATATATGAGCAAGTCTAGGCTCATGAATAAAGAAAGAAAAATTGATAGCCATGTCTCTAAAATTCATTAGAGAGAGATACAATTCCAAATAGAGGAGCATTATACTATTTTTCACACACTTGCACATCTTGATCTAAGGGCATGACATTTCTCTCTTTGGATCCAAGCTTTGACTTTACAATACATGCAAAGTAAGTATGCTATATCTTTTCATTCCTACCTTAAGCTCCACATAGGCCATTTTTAGAAGTAGGATGATGAAGAGAAGGCAACATTTACTTTATGTCTTGATAAGGAATCATACACCATTTGAGCGACATGAGAGAACCATATGAGGAACATTAAGTTTTCTTTTGAAAAATATTGCTTAAACCTCCAGTATGAGACTTGCAAGGAATGAGAAAATTAGTGCTTAAGTTAAACTGTTCTATCTCTCAACCACCTAAGGCAAGGGAAAGGCCATTAGCCCCATAAAGGACTAGGGTAAAATGAGTGAATTTTTATAGCCAATTTTTCCATGCAAAAGGGAAGTATTTTGTTGTGCACATGGTATTATTGAAACATGAACATTGTAGCAACTCCTGATCCACCGAGGCTAAGTTTAATTATTTGCTCAGGACGAGCAAAGGTTCAGCTTGGGCGATCTTGTTGACGGTGGATATACCATGAAAATCCACATTCAAAAACCACCAACAGGCCTCGGATTCAAGGGAGAATAAACATATCATGAACATATTTTATCAATAACTAGTTCCACTTGTACTCTTAAGCAAGAATGCAGGGAAGATGAAACAGAGCAGAAATGAACACTTGGAGCCCAATATGATGGTTCGGCCGAACCACATATTTGGGAACCAGGTCATGACACTTCAACAAATGACACAAGGAAGCAAATAGAAGAGAGTGGAGCACCTGGAGGGCCCACAGGTGGTTCGACCGAACCACATGTGGGGCCCACCAGGGCTCTGCTGACATGGCACAATCCGTGTGACTTCCTATCCAGCTCAATTCCACCTTTGGATCAAAGCTGTGTTTCCAATCAACGGTGGAAGATTAAAGCACATGGATCAAGGTGTGAACCGACAGAATCAAGACAAACCAAGTACACAACCATACTCCTATGATAGATGGGGACACTGGTGGTGGGCCCACCTTGCCGTAGGTGGTTCGGCCGAACCACCTATGGTGGGCCTAGGCCACTGACGTGCTCCATCGCCTTCCTGCATGCTTTCCACGTGATGGTTTTGCCACTGCCGTCCATTCAAGTCAGTTTCAATGACGGTTTATCCAAGGGCCAAGGTGGAAAGGCACACGGATCGCTGACGTGGCACCCCTCCATCTTCCCCTATAAATAGAGGCAGCTTCCACCATCTCAAGACATAATTCATTCAAGATACAAGTGAAGAAGTAGTGTAGTTCCACCTTTAGTAGTAGTTGTAGTCTAGTGTGGGAGTTAGAGTTGAGTCGAGCTGCGCTTGGGGTCTCCGGAGTCGTCTACTAGAGAGTCTGGTATAGCTCTTGTATCTTTCTGTTTCTGTAAGACTTATCTACTTTAATATATTATTCTTACTTTACTTCACTGAGTCTTTACTTAGTGCATTACTTTAATAGTATTGTTATGAGTTATCATATTACTTGGTTAGTTTGCATTAGATTGTGATCCTGTAATCAGCTCACGTGTGTAGTTCATCGCCTGTCATAGGGTGCTCTAGTTGCCTTGATCACAGCTAGAGTAGTAAGGCTTAGTGTAAGCGTGGTGCTTAGACTAGATCTTGCCTTTGAATGCCGCTTGTCGCACGGATTGTTTGTGGGTGCTAGCAAGTGGTGACAAGCCCTGTCTAGTCTTAGTGTCCCTCCTCGTGTTTTAGGCAAGTTCTTAAAAGGTAAGGCTCCCATAAGAGAGTAGGCGCTTCGAGTAGAGGTTATATCCTCTATTGTCTCGCACTGCCCCCTACACACCAGAAGTAAGATAGCAGTCTTAGTGTATTTCGTTCATTTGATAGGATAGATCACAGGAGTAAAGTTTGAATCATAGGAACCTTTCTCACTCGTTGTCCTCCCACCTGGCTACACTGCACTAGTTATCTTTTAGTATTTCATTTGTTATCTTTGAATCATCACCTTCCTATCATACTTTTGCACTAGTTGTGCTAAGTTGAGATAGATTTAAGGATCTCCTTCTATTAACATTTCTAGCAATCGCTTTTCGTTGGGATAAAATAAATAACGATACCTTGGAATACTCCCGGGTGAAGTGCTACAGCGGTATATTCTATGTGCTTACGGAATTATCCAATAGACATAAGAAATACCCCTAGGCACTTCTGGCGCCGTTATCAGAGATAGCCTAACACTCTGTCTCTGGTGGTTGCGCTAAGAAGTGTCAACAGAGTGACACAATCTTTTCGATCCAGGACTCGAATTGGGTACTCGGCGTACGTCAAATCTGGTTCGAGCTCTACACCTTCAACGTCAGTGACTTGATCAGGGACTCGAAGACACTTCTTTAACTGAGACACATGGAATACATTGTGCACTGCTGAGAGGTGGTCTGGTAATCTTAGTTTGTAAGCTACCTTTCCCACGCGCTCCAGGATTTTAAACGGTCCAATGTAGCGAGGGGAAAACTTGCCTTTGACCCCGAAACGGTTGACTCCTTTCATTGGTGAGACCTTCAAATATACATAGTCTCCTATGTCAAATGCTAATGGTCGACGTCTCGTGTCTGCATAACTCTTTTGATGGGATTGTACTGCTTTCATATTAGCTTGAATGATTTGAACCTTTTCCTTGGCTTCTTTAACTAAATCCACACAAAAATACCACCTTTCTCCAGGTTCGGACCAATTTAATGGGGTTCGACACCTACGACCATACACTGCTTCAGACGGTGCCATCTTGATGCTCTCTTGATAACTATTATTGTATGAGAACTCTGCCTGTGCCAAACATTCGTCTCACGTAGTTGTGTAGGCGAGCACACATGCCCTCAATATGTCTTCAAGTACTTGGTTGACTCTTTCAGTCTGCCCATCAGTCTGTGGATGATATGATGTACTGTGCAGAAGCTTCGTTCCCAGTGACTTATGAAAAGCCTTCCAAAAATTCGAGACAAACTGCGTTCCTCGATCAGAGACGATTGTCTTCGGCACCCCATGGAGCTTCACCAGGTTTTCTATGTATAGCTTGGCATAGGTTGCTACCCTATAATCTTTCTTAACAGGTATGAAATGAGCTTGTTTAGTGAGACGGTCCACAATCACCCAGATTGAATCAAAACCTCTAGATGTCTTGGGCAAACCCACGATGAAATCCATGCTAACATCTTTCGACTTCCACGCAGGAACAGACAATGGTTGCAGTTCTCCTCCGGGCTTCATATGCACGGCTTTTACCTTTTGACATGTGTCGCACCTGGCTACATACTGAGCAATCTCTATCTTCATCTTGGTCCACCAGAATTTTTGTTTTAGGTCCTGGTACATCTTATTGCTTCCTGGATGAATGGAGAATCTTGTCAAATGTGCTTCATCGAGGATTGTTCGATGTAACTTAGGAACTTTCGGAACCACAAGCCGATTCTTGAACCATACAACACCTTCATCATCAATTCTGAAACAATCTGCTTTTCCAGTTTGGACTTTCTCCTTGATGTGCTTGATTCCCTTGTTTCCCTTTTGAGCAGCAATGATTTGCTCACGAATAGGTGTTTCAATACTGATGTTGGCCAGACTGCCTTGTGGGACTATTTCTATACCTAATCTTTCCCGGTCATAGCACAAAGATAGGTCATAAGGCCTTACGGTCAAACAGTTGCAGTGAACCTTCTGACTTAGTGCATCGGCAACCACATTGGCCTTGCCTGGATGGTAATGCACTTCAATATCATAATCCTTTATCAATTCAAGCCATCTTCTTTGTCTCACGTTCAA
This sequence comes from Eremochloa ophiuroides, assembly GCA_038502445.1. Taxonomy (NCBI): domain Eukaryota; kingdom Viridiplantae; phylum Streptophyta; class Magnoliopsida; order Poales; family Poaceae; genus Eremochloa; species Eremochloa ophiuroides. Next base: position 30,100,716 of record JAHLJS010000003.1, read on the forward strand.
CACTTCTTGAGTAAAGATGTATTTCAGGCTCTTGTGATCCGTGTAGATATTGCAAATACTGCCTAGCAGATAATGACGCCATATCTTCAAGGCATGTACCATAGCTGCCAATTCCAAGTCATGAGTGGGATAATTTTCTTCATGATGCTTGAGCTGGCATGAAGTATAAGCAATGACCCGGCCCTCTTGCATCAAGACACAACCAAGGCAGGTGCCAGAAGCATCACAATAAACATCAAACGACTTTTCAATATCAGGTTGAGCGAGTACTGGTGCTGTGGTCAACAACTTCTTCAAAGTCTGAAATGCTTTCTCACACTCCAGGTGATCAGACAAATTTGACCTGATTCTTCAACAAACCGGTAATAGGCTTGGATATCCTAGAAAAATCCAGAATAAATCGACGGTAGTATCCCGCCATTTCCATGAAACTACGGACTTGATGTACTATGGTTGGTGGCTTCCAATTTAAGATTTCTTCCACCTTGCTCGAATCAACTGATACACCTTCTGCCGACAGAATATGTCCAAGGAATGGGACTCTGTCCAACCAAAACTCACACTTACTGAACTTGGCGTAGAGTTGATGTTCCCTCAAGCGAGTCAGGACAACATGGAGATGGTTGGCATGCTCTTCAGGGGTTTTGGAATAGACAAGGATGTCGTCAATGAACACGACCATAAATTTGTCAAGCTCCGGCATGAAGACGGAGTTCATGAGGTACATGAAATAGGCAGGAGCATTTGTTAGGCCGAAAGACATAACTAGGTATTCATATAGGCTATATCTGGTGGTGAAGGCTGTTTTTAGAATGTCTTCAGGATGGATTTTTATTTGGTGGTAGCCAGATGTAAGGTCAATTTTGGAAAATACTTTGGCCCCAGCAAGTTGGTCAAAGAGAATATCTATATGAGGTAAAGGGTATTTATTTTTAATGGTGACCTTGTTGAGTGGACGGTAGTCAACACAGAGTCGGAGGGATTTATCCTTCTTTTTCACAAAGATAGCAGGACAACCCCAAGGAGATGAGCTAGGTCTAATGAAACCATTATCCAACAGATCTTGCAACTGAACCTTAAGCTCTGCCAGTTCCTTGGGAGGCATCCTATAGGCTCTACTGAGAAATAGGTGCTGTTCCAGGTTTCAACTCAATGGCAAACTCCACATCACGATCAGGGGGCAAACCAGGCAAATCATCAGGAAACACATCCGAAAATTCACAGACTATCGGAATGTTCTGCACCTCTTTGACTGCGGTTGCACACACCTTCCAATAGCTCTCTGAGGGATTGGGAGTTAAATGAGAAGTTGAGTTTGACTATTAGGCAAGTTTACCCTGATGGTTCTATTTAACACGTCAATGAGAGCCTTATGCTGATACATCCAATTCATGCCTAATATCACATATATGTCTTGGTCTTTCAGCACTATCATTGAGGTATATATGCCCGCCCAGTTCTATAGGCACCCGATATACTACTTCCTTAGTACTTATACGCCCCCCAGGCGACTGTATAAGGAAATCTTCTTTTATTTCCCCAATTGGTATCTCATGCTTGATGACAAAAGTGCGATTGATGAATGAATCAGATGCACCAGAATCAAAAAGTGTAATTGCAGGATGACTTGCGATGGGGAACCTACCCGTCATGATGGGTTCTCTCTCGGGAATATCGCCAACATGGGTGTAGTAGACCTGACCTGCTTTCTTCACAACCTTCCCCTTCTGGGCATGCTGCTGGTGACCACGGTGCTAAACTTGTTGCTGCTGACCACCAGGAGCCTTGGGAGCATTCTGGTTATACTACCGGGAATGGACAGTTGCGGGCCAATGTCCCATCTTGCCATAGTTGTAGCAGGGGAAATTATAGTTGGACTGAGGAGTGGTGATACGAACGCCAGGGGCATTCGGCTGAGTGGTGTTTTGCTGGTTGGATGTATGGGAGGTAGCAGCAGTGCGAACAACGACCTACTGATGGGGATATGGTGGACGGGAATGATGAGTGGGATGATAAATGACCTTCTGGTGCTTCTGATTGCCAGAAAATCCAGCAGACCCAGTCTTTTTTTTCTCATCTTGGTGCTTACGGTTGCTCTCTTTAAAAGCTATAGCAATGTTAACAGCTTCATGATAAGTGCAATGCAAGTTGTTGGACAAACTTCACTGAATCTTAAAGCTCAGACCCCTAACAAAGCAGTCCCTCTTTTTCTGATCAGTGTTAACATGTTCAGGTGCATACTGGGACAAATGATTGAACTGACCAACATACTGCATCACAGTGGAATCCTTCTGCTGCAGTGCTAGGAACTGATCAAGCTTCATTTTCATCACACCTGCAGGGATATAATGGGCACAGAAAGCTTCATGGAAATCTGCCCAAGTCATCTGATGTCCTGCAGGCTGGGCTGCCATAAGGTTTGCATACCAAGCACTAGCTGCACCCTGCAGTTGCTGAGCTGCGAACAGGGGCTTCTGATACTCCGTGCAGTGAATCAGACCAAACTTTTGCTCCATGGTACGGAGCCAATCATCGGCCTCCAGGGGCTCATCAGCTTTAGTGAAGACAGCTGGACGGGTGTCAGTGAAGCCCACATAAGTAGTCTCATCAGCATTGTTGCGACCACGACGTTCATTGCGGTTGTCCCGGTTTTGTGCAAGCAGTGCGGCAGCATTGGCCAAGGCTACGATGGCATCAGCCAAGGCGGGTAGAATCGACGGTGCGTCCGGGATAGCCCCATCCTCAGTGGTTCCAGCACCAAAAGAGCGAGTGTTGACAGGCATCTGTTTAAAAGCGAACCAAACTTAGGACTAGCATAACTTAAACAAAACATAGTAGCAGTACACACTTAAACATCACAACACTTAAACAATACTCCTAACACTTAGGTAAGTTCGCAAACCCAACTAAGGTTCATTGGCAAGCACGGCATTACAACCAATAAGAGAACGATAGGCTGACATTACTAGCACCATGTCGGGTACCGAAGTATGGGGGACCCAACTTCAACACAAAAACAAGCAACCTCAGTGCAGCCTGGCCCAAATAAGGCCAGCCGAAGCCCATGAAGGCTACGCGCGTGAAGGCCCAAAGTGGTCTCCCGTAAGGCCGGGCGGCACCCTCGGGCGCCAAACCTCCGATTCGCTCGAGCCTCCACGAGAGGGCTCGGGACAGCAGCACCCTCGGGCGCTAAATCTCCGATTCGCCCGAGCCTCTTCATCCTCCTCGAGCACGATCCCTCTAAAGGCATCCAATGCGCAATCGACGTCAGCAAGGCAATCTTGGACCGCAAGGGACCCCTCTGACCACTTTACAGGCGCGGCCCCACTGACAAGACGCCGCGAGGCGACGGCACCCCGCTCGTGCACGCCCTCCGTACCCACTGCCATACCTCCTCCGGAGACTGATACGACGGTTCCACTCCTACTCCGTCTAAGGACAGTCAACCGGATGACGCCCCTTGCTGACGGGGAGATTCTCCAACTACGACAGCGACGGTTCCTGCCCATAACGCACGAGCCTCGTAGGGACGGGAGAGGTGACGGCCGTCCCGCCGACCCGAGAGTATGGGTAATGTGGCAACAGGACCGGTCATCCCTCGGGAAGGTACCACGCATGAGAGGAAAACACGCCCGAAGGAGAGGACGCCCCTAATGACCGGTCCCGTCACACTCCCGACGGCAAAGAAGGCTCCCGAGCCACGGGAGTCAATCTTTGAAAGTCAACCAGTCTTCTCGTTGCACTGTGCAGGACCGGATGCGACGCCATGACGCACCGCCACGCAGCAAGCCACGTCCCATACACTGTGCCACCTTGGAACTCAACGATCGAATAGCGAAAGATCAGTCGAATGACCGCAGCCATACCGCCGAAACGCCAAGACGATGGCATGGCTGACGATAGCCACTAATCACCTCTGCTCCCACCATGCCGAAGTATCGTCATCATAAGTCACCACGTGTAACTCTAGCTTCTCCCTTGTAACTATGAAAGGGAGGGCGGAGGCCAGTCACAGGAAGGGATGAAGCTCACGACACCAGCATACACACAACACAACTGCACGAAAACGAAAGCATCCTCTCCCGCACACAAGAGACTTGGGATACTCTCCCTCTCTCGACTCAGTTTGTAACCCCCTACTACAATCACCCCAGTGTAAGGCAACACGACTCGCCTCTCCACTGGACGTAGGGCCCTCTTGGCCTGAACCAGTATAAATCTTTCGTGTTCCTCCTTGCACACCATCCGAAACCTCAACCGTAAAACACAAGTTACTAGCCGGTGTTAGCGCCCGCCAAAACTAGCACCGACACACCATGACTAGTCTAGTCATCATCGATGACGATCACATCCTCGTCTTCGTCGTCCTCCACAACAACATCCTCCATAGGGTCAACTGCCTCCTCAACGTCGTCCTCCTCGGCCTCCTTCTCCTCAGGACCAAGGACAACTCCCATCTCAGGATCCTCAACACGTGGCTCCAGGATAGGGTTATGCTGATCATTCAGCCTATGCACCTCCTCGTGCAGAGCATCATTGTAGTCCTCGATCTGCTCCACATAGATCTCCAACTCATGGACCCTTGCCCGGGCCACGTCCTCACGGGCCCAAGCCTACTCTTTCTCGTGGGTCAAATGGTCCACCTCATGTTGCAGTTCGGCAACCATCTTCACATCCCTGTAGTGGTCCCTACGGGCCACCTTGAAGTCCTCAGTGAGCAGCTTGATCTCCTCCTTGAGCTCCGCTCGGCTGCGGCGGGGACGGTGGCTGCCAGAAGCCTCCCCATCGTGTGGCGCCAGCTGGTGGCACAGAACTCCCTTAGGACTAGTTATCTTGCGTGCGGTCAGCTTGGTGCGTGCCATCTGGAGAAGGTGAGTTTGGATTAGTAAAGATATTACAGGCGAGTAAGAATAGGTTTGATAGATCCTACCACATATACCACTTTAAGGAGAAAGTTAATTAATATGTGAGATTATCATGATGCATGAATCGAACTTACGAATTTTTAACCCATGCAATATAAAATAAATATAAAATAATTACAATATAGGGCTAGTAAACATGCTACTCCACTAGCTACCACTGCTATTATATTAGATAAGAGAAGAATGTAAGCAATTTGGACCAAAATACCAATTTAGATTTTTATGATCCAAAACATTTTTGAAGTTTTGCAAAGTAATACCGTCAGGTGGCAGGCGCGGGTGTGAGTGGAGTGGAGTGGAGTGGAGTGGCGTGGGTGTGCGTGAGTGGTGCGGGCACGGGATAGTCTTTTGACCGTTGAAGGGTTTGCCAAGTGCCCCGATCCAAAGCACTCGGCAAACATTTTTTTCTTTTTTATTTTTAGTAAATGCAAAATGGCATATTGTTTTTTATTTAAATATCTTCGCCAAGTGTTTTGAATCTAGCACTCGGTAGAATACATGTTTACCGAGTGCCAAGATTATGGCACACGGCAAAAGACATTTTTGTTTTTTCCAATTTCCAATAGATGTAAGTAGTGTGTTTGTTTTTTAATTTAAATTGCTTTGCTTTATTTCACTACTTTCACTCCAAAATATTTATTCACTACATTCATGAATTTTAGATCATTATTTCATGTAGTTCTATTTTAGATTCAATTTATGTCAGTTTAAATAGCAAAATTTACGAACGGATCCAAAAGATTTGCAAAATTTAAAATGACGCAATACATGATGTTGGTTGCGTACACAAAAAGAATTGAAGTGAAATCCCAACTTCACTTTTAGTTTGATCCCAAAACTCCCCGAATCCATCTCAAACAGTTCGATCTTCCTCCAGAGATGTCTCGATTTATAAGGGTCGTAGGTGTCAACATGTGCGAAACCTTCCCAATATTTTTACAGAGCATCCACATATGATATCAAGAGAATTTGACCAATCTCATGATTTTTGAACCTCATTTAAAATTTATACAATTTTAAAACAACTTGAACAGATGTTTGCGGTCATGTTTCATTAACATGAACTTCAAAATTTCTGTATATTTCCTAGATAAGGCTTCACAGTATGCTCAAAAAACAAGTATTCATCTTTGCATTAATTTTATTTCATTTTGCGAATTGCTTCCAATGCAAATTCAACTATTCCCCGAAAATATAATTAAACAGAAAAATGATTAAATATACCAAAAAAATGGACAAATATACCAAATTTATACATAGAATACCCCAAATTGTATGTGGTGTGTACAAAAAATTTAGAGGGTAAAACATGAAGGATTTTTTTGTTTTGCCGAGTGCAAGAGAAATACACTCGGCAAACACCAATGTTTGCCGAGTGCTGCCATATAACACTCGGCAAACATCCCTCGTTGCCTAGTACTGATGGTGACCTTCGGCAAAGGACTCACTACAACACAAGGGACCTTCATTGACGATCAATAATTGTCACCAACAAGGCTATATTTGTCGCAGCACATAATCTATGACGACTCAGTGACAAAGACACTGTTGTCATGGAAGGTGCGTCTCTATGGACCTTCTATGACGATGGAAAGATAATTGTCATTAATTTGATGAAAAATATACTTTGGTCATAAGCATTTATGACAACTAAGAACGCCATATTAAATATCATGAAACAATGACCATTTAAATTTTTGTTTGGGCTGATTATTTAATGCAGCCCAAACTGATTGTCACATTATACACAAGCCCAATCGAGTAGTAGGTATTGTCCCATTCGATCAACCATCATAGTTAAAACATTGCAGTCAAGCAAGCAATACAATTTAACATGTTGTCCATGATTTGCATTCATTAAAACATTACATCACTTCGACAGTCATACATAAGCATTCATCCTGTTTCACAAACACAAGTCGAACATAGGTCCCAATATCTAAGCCCATATGAAGCTGAAACAGTACAGGCACAAAAGTAATCAAGAGGGCCTCTAATAGCTCACCAGCGGTCATCCAGCACCCACAAAATAACTCCTATGTCAAATAGGTCATGCCCATATATATCATGCTAAAACAGTTCAGCACAAAAGAATTCCAAGAGGACCTCCAATAGCTCACTAAAAGTTATCCAACACCCACAAGACTATTCAAGGTTGGTTTAGGGAAGAGTCGACTAAACCTGTTTGAAGTTAATGAGATGCCTAAGGAGAATGTTGTTTTCTTCTTGTGCCTTCTTCAAATTTTGGATCTCCTCTGATCGTTTTGCCATTATTGCCTCATATTCTTCTGCTTTCATCTTTAAGGTGTCTACTTGTAGCTGAAATCTTGACTTTTCTTGTTTCTCATACTGAAGTCTGAAGTTGAGCTTGTAGCTCTTGCACTTGTGAAGCAACAGCGCCCCCTGGAGCTTGTTCCGGAGCTATATATAATAAGAATGTTTAACCGCCAATAAATTGCGGCTCTCTCAGCCCATCAGCTATTGTTGCTTTGCTAATCGACTTTACAGCGCAGCTTCTGTCTCCTATTGCGTCCTGCCACGACAGTGTTACTGTCTCCTCTTTTCCTCACGCCAGGCAAGGTCCCTGCACCTGGGTCACAGTGGACCGTGCCTTAGACAACATTGGGCTTTCTTTTATCCTCTCCGTCCGTCGCTCGCTATGCGCCGTCCTCGATTCCTACCCCCCGAGCATGGCTGCGCCGTTCCTCGGCGCCATCGCTGGGATCGTGTGCGGCCTCCATTGCCTCCCCTGCCGATCTCCCCGCGTTTCCTCTCGGCCGCGTGCGGACTTCGGCTGCTGCCATTGCTGCTTCGCGAGGGCCGGCCCTCTTCCTCGGCGTCGCCGCCGTCGGCCTCTCTCGGCAACTTCGCCTACTTCCCATCGTCACGGGTGGGTTCTTTCGGCGTCGACATCGGCTCCTAACTCCCTTGGCCCCGTACCCGTCTCCGTACGTTTCTTCATTGCAAGGTCCCAAGTTCTCTAACCCTAACTTTCTCTGATCTGATTCCATACATGTAGACCGTATATCAGTAGATGTTTCCACATGTTTGCAAATGTAGCCCGTACATCAGCAGATGTTTCCACATGTTTACAAATTAGACGGGATTTCTTTCATCTGAAGTACCCTTTCTCATTTCATTTTCCCTTCTTTCCAAATCATATGCAGATGGCACTCCACTACATATGCAGTTATATGTGAATAGCAGCTATTGACGGTCGTTAAGTACCAATTTTATACCGTCAGCTAAGGCTTAGGGAAGATCAATAATAGAAGCATAGGGGTTATTACTGACAAATTCAACGAGTTTTGGTGAATTGTGTATTTTCCAGAGATTATTCCAGAAAGGCTTAAAAGAAGAATTAAAGTGCTTAATTACCACGAAACTTAACCGCCAAGGAAACATCATCACGAAGACCCTGAAAGAGTGTAGAAGGCACCCGAAGCAACCTGGGGCCAAGCCTTGGCCAGGTGGGGCTAGCCGGCCCAGAGGTGGGGCCGGCCGGCGCCCCCCTAGGGTTTCGTCGCTGCCTTCTGGAGTCTTCTTCCACCGCCTCTTTGGAGTCGTCTGGGCCCTTTGTTCAAGTCGGTTTGATCGCACGGCGCACGTTCATCCCAACGGGCTATAAATAGAGGGGCAGACCCCCTCCCAGAGCATCAATTCATTCCTCCTGCTTCATTTGTCAAGAGTAGACAGAAGTTAGAGTTTCTAGAGATTAGAAATAGGGCTGTAGTTCTTCAAGTCCATAGTTTAGGCGTCTAACAAGGTTCAAGTAGAGTTGGGCGCTACGCTCGGGATTCTAGATCTGTTCGTCTGGAGATCGATAATCTTATCTTATATCTCATTATGATTTTGCTTTATTTTAATATATTGCTACTTATTCAGTTCTTAGTTTATTCTAATTGCATATTCGATATAGTTGTTATTGGTGATGATTATTGTCATTTGATCGTAAAACGTCTAATTCAGTACTCGAGTGAGTTAGGTGGTATATATTATGTAGACGTGGTGTCTAGATATATTGTGTACCTACGGAGGCACCCTGACGTGCCGGGTCGTGTGGTAGTCCGCGTAGGTGACAGCTGCGTTGGTTCCTCTGTAGTCCACCCGCCGTACATAGGACGAACAGAGCGCGGTCGCGAAAGAGGTGACCCTTGTGTCTTAATATCCTCATTAGATGATGCTCCTTATGATGTTTTCTGAGTTGATTATGATATAAATGAAGATGTGTAATATAGCGTAGGCCGTAGACTTTGTATTTAGTAATTACATAGGTTTTCTTTACTTTAGCCGAATCTCGAGATTGTCTTACTACATTAGTGAGTCTGTATATTCTATCTCTAGAATACCATTTACTTTATTTACTCAGTTATCATTTACCATTTATCATTGACTTATTTATCGGTAAAGCACTAGAGTTATGGGTTATCATAAGTCTGTACATTTATCTTTCCAATTATTATAGTAGATTATCCTAATGAGTAGAATGCCTCTTTATCCTTTTGGCATAAAATAAATCAACGATACTCGGAATACTTACCGGGTGAAGTGCTACAATGGAAGAATTATCTGTGCGCTTGCGGATATATTCTATAGTATTATTTTTATCAGACAAGTGAAGATTATTTTACCTTTAGTTTTTGGCATCATGTTAGGGATGACAACTTAACGTGAAGTGATGTTAAAAATATCAACAGCAACCATTTTCTCATTTCTCCAGATGATATGATGCCGATCCAGTATATGTGCTGTTATATGCCAATGCAAGTTGTATAGAGGTTTGTAAATTTTATTTCAAAAAATCCTGTACTTGCCTTAAAACTAAAAAAACCGGTTCCATGCCTGCCAGGTATTTTGTTATGCATGTTAGGTACAAAAATTATTTTCGTGTGTGCCTGCTACTGTATTATGCCTATTAGCTAAAAACTCCTGCATTTGCAATCTGCATTGCCGTGCGGCGCCACACCTGCCGCATCGGCCACCAGCGCCACTGCCTCGCCTACGTCTGGCACGGTCACCGCGACACTGCCTCGCCTACGTCCTCATTGAAAATAATCACCCTGCATATCAACACAGCACCTATAATGTTGTGTATACTGAAATTTTTGAGGAGATAGGTGCCTGATGCACCCAGACTGCCAAGGTACTCTGACAGCCCTTGATTTTGTGTGCCACCAGTCACATCTAATTTTCTTCCATGTTCTCTAATGCAGGTTAGGCATACTATCTAGCTGAAGAATGACAACACTGGATATGATGTCATTGGTGCTTCAATAAAGGAAGCAAAAGGATATAAAGACATGCCAATGCTTATCAAGGTAGCTCAGTCTGGTAGTAATATTTGTTTATTTACTGATCATTTTTGGTGCTGCTTCATCATTAAATAAATAATGACACATTATAACAATTAATTCCAGACCTCCAAGCAAGGCGAGCCCATATACTCATTGTGGGGGAGTGCTTCATGTTTGAAACAAGTAGAGGCAGCTAGGAACAATCTTGATGACCTTCATAAACTTTTCTGTTTCATAAATCTTACGTCACATCCTAAGTTTGTCTTTTGTGCGACCTCCTTCCTCCCTATTTTAGTGTGACAATTGTTTTCTCAATCCATGCAATGCCTGCCAAAGTGTCGAGTCCATGAGAGTGAACTAAATTCATTTGCATGTGCCACTGAATCCAGCGGCAAGCTTATCTGGCCACGTTGGTCAGTGCATCAAAATTATCTTCAGATACATGTGCCAATATCTTTTACACACTTAATATTTACATTGGTGTCTTCTAACATGGTTATGCCTTTTATACGTACAAGTTTTCTTAAAGAATGTTGTTGCCCTCTCCCAATGGGCAAATACATGTGCCAATATGTTTAATCTGACCACAAATCACAATATCATTATTGTGCTCTTATTATTTCTATGTTTTCAGGTACACTGTCTAACATGAAGAGGCATCTTTTACTGCAGCTGCTTCTAAATTGAAGCAGAAAACTATGCCATTTCATCAAATGCTAATACAGCTTAGTTCATCTTTCTCAACAAACTATACAGACAATGAAGCTTTTGCCTTTGTTAGTATGTACTATCTGCATTCCGTTCTCCGTTGGATGCATCATGCTCTAATATGCGTACCTTATCTATGAGCTCACATCTGCACTGTTGTATACTGAATTATGTTGTCCTTTTTTAGAATCTTCAGTTATGTCGGCCTATGCAACCTTCCACATTCTAAATTACCTACTCATCAATGACAACCCACAGTTGATTCTGAACTTAGTCATGTACCATGTGCTTTTTGGTTCCATTTTGAACCGCTCCAGCCATACAGAGATTTTAGGTCTACATCAAACCATAAAATTTTTTCATGGTTCTATTTCCAACAGGTTAAGGTGAATTTCCAGAAAGGAAACTTGATTGTTTGTGATATCCTACTAAGTTTAGGCGTGCCTTCATTTGTCTCCAAGGTTATAAATTACGTGCTTTCTATGTTGCCATCTGAATTTCAGGTCCTGAATGAGCTAGCAAGTTCAGAATAGTTCTTTGGTCCAAAATAAAACTACATAAAATTTATTTTGTCTGGGATGCTTCAATATTTCCCATCAAACATTGTAGCTTATTAATGTAGCTATGCTGCACTTCCCTTCAGAATCCAACAGCAACAGGTATGTATCGATACTGAGTTTTTTGTGATGGTTTTCCAAAAATCAGCCGCGCATGAACATAGTCTGTGCATTTCCTTTTTGGTGCAGCAGAAACCAGTGCTCCTATTTTTTCCTTTCTTGAGGTTTACTAAAAAGTCGTTAGCTGTGTTTTACTCTGAACTTTTTGTAACTAGAAATGTCCAGTTCGAACTGAGGGAACTTTTCCTCTCAGTACTCATATATGCCTTAAATATATGATCCCATTGTTCACAGGACTGCAGAGCTTTGCATGAGTTATTCTACTTTTGCCTTCTTGCATAGATTACTTAACACAAATTCGGAATTGTCAATACATTTAATGATTAGATCTTTCTTTTCCACCACATTGTTTCATCCAGATTGTACGCCATTTTTGGTCCAACGTTGGCACCGGAACCAGTTTTTAGTATTTACCTAATGCCATGTCGCTTCAACAGATTAGGTACTTCAAAGTTACCATTATTATTATGCTACTAAATACTTCTAAATCGCTCAGACATTTACCTTCTATGACATGTAATAGATTTATCCATGTTGTTTCTTCCCAGATTTAGTTAGTGTATTGTGTGCTGAATCAATTTCTTTCATATTGGAACATCCTGATGATATGACCACGCCGACCACTCCGATCATTACATCAGCCATGCCGACCAGCACGCCTCCGATCACTACGTCGACCACTCCGATCACTACATCAGCCACGCCGATCAGCACGCCTCCAATCACTACGTCGACCACACCGATCGGCACGTCTACCTTGACACCTGCCCAAGTAATTGATGGACCGATTACATGTAGCCGGGCTAAGAAGTTACAACAAGAGGTGAACGCGCTATTTTGTGAGATTCAAATTAATGTTAATGAGAATTTTATACTACCTAAGTCGTGCACATTGTTAATTGCTCAGGTTCACTAAGGAGGAAGACAAGAACAAACAAGAAGGTGACTGTCGATCATGAACTATACTCGAGTCAGTCCAGTCCTGCAGAACCGTCCGAAAGAAAAATTCACAACTTTTGATTGTCAATAGCTATGAAGGTGTATGAGTACTTGTTGAAAAGCTTGAGAAGTCTAGTTTTCAGTGGTACTACCCCCGATCAGTTAGGATCTGCAATTTGGGCTCCCAATCAGTTTTTGTGCTGACTGGTCAGAGCAATAACAGTCAGTCTGATGTCCAACTTGACGTGCAATACTATACCATTCTACAATATTTCTTGGGGCATGGTATACATGGTGTGAAAGCCTATCAAGTTAATTTTCCAACACAACAAACGGTGCATTATTTGGAGTTTCCTAGAAGGAGTTATTGCCAAAACATTGAAGACTGCGCAGAGACCAACAGTCACGCGGGAATCCTCTAGAAACTGGTTTCGTGGAGGCCCTTTCACATTGTTGATCTTTTCACTTCTATTTCGTGTTTTCACCTATCTAGCAGGACTGTTGCTAGTATAAATACCCTCTATACTCATTGTAAACTCATATTATGATGATGAATATATATAACCCCTTTTTGTTTAGCTGTGTGCTAACAAAATCAGAGAGTTGTCTCTACCCCTTTGCTCTTGTGATTTCCTTCGTAGGATTACAGAAGTGGCGGCTTCATCTGCTCCCAATTGGTGCTCCTACTCGCTTCAAGGTTCTTCTTGATTGATTGTAAGCTGTGTTGGTTGGTTCCTTGAGTGTGTGGTTGGGTGAATCCTCGATTCAAGTTGCCGGTTAAAGACGGTGGTTGGTTTCGAGTTTTATTTGTCAGGTTGTACTAGTTATCTGCTGCTTGCAGCAAGTTATCCGGCTGTTTTATAGCTAGTTATAAAGGGTGTGATCCTACGTCGTGAAGATCGGGAATCCGTGGCGTATCACCTGAATTCCAACCTATCATTGAATCTCTAAAAAAGAATTATCCTACCTCTTTAACTCTACAGTTCTCCCTGTCTTCGTCGAAATCTTAGTGTACTCTCCTTACCGCAAGAAAAACAAATGAACTTTAAACTTATTCATCTGTTGTGCCCTCAAAAAAGGTGGTGCATTTGATTTCGTTTTGGGCTTACCATTTAGTTCTCACACTACTTACAAGTTAATGTCCTTTAGCTAATTAAAGGAAAGATGCCGACGCTGTTGTATTCAAATTGTTATATCACCATTCACAGCAATTCCTCAAAATATCAATGCCTCTTCATTTCAAAACCGAACTGATGCATTCCATGCCCAAAAAATCATTCCGTGCACATTGAACTCTTTGTTTCCTTTTTTGGTGCTTCGTACTTCAGTGTGAGCTCCTGATCATCACAGGTTATTTAACTTCCATGACAAATTTCGACATACAATTGTTATATTTTGGGAGACAACATTAATCGGCACGAAATGAGCTGCTTGTTGCAGTTGTGGGCCTCCTATTACCCACATACTGCCTTGCAATAGTTTGTTTGCATAATTCTTATGACTTTGGACATACAATTCCTTGCCACTTTCACCACCTAGACATGCGCACTCACTCCATTTCTTCCTTTAATTTTCGGCTGCTAATAATAGATAGATCTCTGTTTCGTGTTCGCAGCATCAGGGGACTACGTATTTCCAAGTTACTGACAAGATATTGGGCATGACACTACACTTCACGCTTCGATAGTATTCACACGGCAAGTTATGGCAGCGACATAATCCTCTCAAGCTCTAGCCATGCTGCTCTAGCTGGTATTGGTGTTCTGGTCCTTTTTTTTAGCGCTGCCCTGTTCAGCTGCAATATGAGAATGACGCTCCATCTTCAATTTAGAGAGACATCCCCACATGTTGCAGGCTTATAATGTGGCATATATTGCATTATTTCCAATGTTAATTTCATGTTTTCGTTCTCCATGAAAAAATTACTTATATCACATAGTTCACATTCGCTTTTTCCCCTCTCCCGAGAGCGTGTTCAGCGCTGGCGCGGCGGTAGCGCGCCCATCATGCTAGTATTATATTGAAGGCCGATATTTTGAAGGAATGTGCTGGACTGTGGGAGAACTTGAGCAACAACTTGAATATCAGACTTTGGTTGTTGTCCTTGTAGTGCTTCAACTTGAATTAGTACTAACGGCGGACGATGCTAACTGACGGAAATGTTGTTTGCCGAGTGTTGAGAGTTTGCCGTGTGCCGCACTGCCGCGTAGCCAGTTGCCGAGTGTTACTGTTGTGGCACTCGGCAAACGTGTTGTTTGCTGTTCGCCGAGTGTCCTATACAATGCTCTCAGCAAACAGCCGTGCACTCGGCAAACTACACGTTTCCGGTAGAACCTTGCAGAAACAAAGGCAAATACTCCTAAATATCTTGAATTAGCATAGAATATTATATGTGACCATACGCAATAACAAATTACTACGACTACGAGTACGACTTTATTCACATCTTCAATGCAACGTTACTGGCATACTTTTACATTCATTTATACATATCTGCAATCATTTTTGAGCAATTCCGCCAATCACGTTCTTCCTTAATATCACACCATTTACTCCAAACATCAGATCAGATGGTCACTCAATAGTACTGCTTCTATGTGTTGCTCTGCCTTTGCTTGAGAGAGTTGAGACGATCGATCATACGATGCATTATATTTAAGCGCGGTGTGCGGCCTTGCCGCCGGCAAGCGAGCATGGCAGCTCCCAAGCGAGGACGTGCCGCCAGCTGACCGGCGGCGGCCGCTTGTGACCAGCGACCACCTCGGCCAGTTTGCAAGGCCGGCGAACGAAGTCGGCCACCACGCTTTGGGACACGTTGACGCCGAAGAGGTGCTGCTCCAGGAAGAAGTAGACCACGTCCGGGTTGCTGGGGTGGAGGAGCGCGAGGGCGGGCACCTTGTGCGGCAGTCCCCGTGGCCCTGTAGCTGTCGCTCGCCCAGATGCCGGCGAGGCTCGCCACGCCGTGGCGCTGCCACCGCGTGCCGAAGACCAGCGTCCAGACGACGACGAGCGTCTCCTCCTTGCGCCCGGCGCGCGGGCAGGCGAGCTCGACGAACCGCAGCTTGCCCTGGCTCACCCTCACCATGCGCCGGCTCTCGATGTCCGGCGGCACCTCCGCCGTGCGCCCGATCGGGTACGTCTCCTGCAGCGCCACGTGGTGCAGCACGGGGTCGTCGGCGAAGGGGTCGCAGCCCAGGAGACCCCACACGAGGTTCACCCACCAGAGCTTGCCGTCGTGCGCGACCACGTCGTGGCACGACCACATCCAGCGCCGCCCGGACATGGAGGGGCAGCTCAGATCCTTCTGCACCCACGAGTCGGCGGCGGCGCTGGAGCGGAAGAAGAGGAGCGTGGCGCCGCCGTCGCCGTCCTCCTCGTCGCTGGCGGCGCCGGCGGCAATGTGGAGCTCGGCGACGACGTAGTCGGCGCCGCCGCTGCCAGGTTTTGAGACGAGGCCGGTGTTTTTTATGCTGGAGATGCCGGCCTGGTACGGGCGGTCCCGGTCGGGGACGCGGACGACGGAGGCGGCCATGGCCTCCCCCGGCACGGCGCCGCGGAGGAAGTCGCGCGCGACGAGGAGGATCCCCGGCGGGTTGCGATCTAGGTCGAAGCCGACGAAGGGCCAGTGGGAGGCGTGGAGGAGGAGGCCGGCGTCGGCGGCCGCGATGACGTATGGGTGCCTGTCCGTGTCGTCGTAGTCGGGCCTCGGGTGGACGCTCATGGGCACCGTCAGCGTGGATGCGCGCGGCGGCAGGGCCAGCTTGAGGGAGACGTCCCCGGGGTCCTTGATGGAGTCGTGCTGCACGAGGGCGACGCGGACCGAGGACCACCCACAGTCGCGCCGGCGATGACGACGAGGACGACGCCGCCATTCGATTTGTGTTCTGGAATTGGTGGTGGTGTTGGAGACTGGAGAGGCAGAGAGGGAGAGTGATTTGATAAGGGTTTACAGATGGACGGAAAACTGCGGCGCCAGGGTTTTTTGAAGACTTTTCAACGTGAGGAGTACGTACTGAGATCTATCCTACACACGCTACGCACATACTGATCTAGCACGCGACGCCAACGAAACGGCACCATCTATTAGCTAACAAACCCTCTGAACTGCCGTTAACTAGCAGCCATAAGAATAGGTCACTCATTCAACGCGGCAAGGGAGTGACGTGTACAACAGTCAGCAAGGGGCACTTTGATGGCAGTTATTTCGAGAAGTTTAGCGAAGCATTTTTTTTTTCTTTACTTCACCTCCATAAACAGCTCCATCGATGTAGTTAGAGCTATTTTTATAAATTGTTATGCAAAACGACTTCTCACGGCAGGAAAAACATTGAAAAGACCAAATTACGCATCCCTTTTTCATATTCTCATCTTCTTATTTATGTTTTCTTCACTGTCTCAGAGCAGAGCACTCCAAACACCGGTGCACATCAACTGGCCCTCACGCCCTGGCGGCCGCATGCGGCCACGTGACCCAGCGGCTTAGACACACCTGTTAGTTGTGAACCCTAGCGGCCGTATCTCTTCTTGAGAGGCGCTAAGCGTGCTCCCCCTCCCTCCCCCCATCCTCCGCGGCGGTCAATTCTCACCGCGGCGGTCAATTCTCACCGCGCGCACACGTCTTCTCTGTGAGGCCAAAATGGGCCTTGGTCCTCGCTATGGCCCACCTAGGTGAGGTGGAGCTAGCCAAATCTACTGTTTTCATCTCTACCCTTCACCCGGCAGCATGTATTTAATTCCATGATTTGGGTATTTTTGCTTGTGAGTTCCTTCGCTAAATTGCCTAGCTATTCTTTCTAATTTAATTGCAATTTTCACTCTTGATGCTATTTCAATGTCTTTTCATCTCACAAGCCAACTATCAGTGAAGCGTAAGCTCTATGGAAAAGAGGATTTTCTGCAAAAATCTTCCCGTCCGAATGTTCTGATGGGAGCCGCGCGCCGAATGAAGGAGCGGGAAGGAAGGGTGAGTACTGTTCTATCTTCCATAAGAGCGTCCACAGCTCACGACGCGCCACCGCGCGCGCCCCCACCCAAGCTCGTCGATGCCAGAAACGAGGAGTTCGCCGCCATTTGGGTTCCGACGAGCATCTTCCATCTTCGGTGGCTCTCTCCCTCCTCATCTTCATCTCCGGCGGGCTTAGAAGGAAGCGGCTCAGGAGAGATGGCATGGTGGTCGCGCGGTTGGGTGCCTTGACACCTGTAGCATCCGAGCTATTCTAGGGCGAGGGCATCGTGGTCACCAGCGAGCACGGTCATGGCGATGGCAGCGGGAGTGGGGGCGATGAGGGGAAGAAGGCAATCGCCGCGGTTGTGATAGGGTCTCGGAGGGGGCGAGGGCTTGCATAGCAGGGGAGGAAGGGCATGAAGGCGAAAAAGCAGATAAATAGTGCTGGCGGTGCTCGGTCTGAACAAGCAGACGCTAGAACTGCCCGATTATCTATCTAACCTTAATTTTTCACATAAATGGAAAACCTCACCTGCGTGTATTTATGTGGGATTAAATGATGCAGGTCAGGATGGTCTAAAGGCAGCGAAGGTGCTTTGAATGGCTCAAGAAGTGCACGATCGAATATGTCAGGATAAGTCTGGTATGCTGTGATGTGGTGTGGTGGACTGTGTGCACGATGCATTCAACATTATGTTTTTTTTTTTTTTAGGGTGATTCAACATTATGTAGAGGTAGATGCATGCTTGGCTGCTTTACCTTGCAATTGCTGATGTTCTTGGGCCCAAACAAACATTACAAGCAAGTTTAATTTCAAAGAGAACACAAGAGGCCCCAAGAAAAGAAGTCAACCTTTCACATGGCCACCACTGCAGTAACACGGTCAGACAGGATGGAGTTTTTCCTGTGAAAACTCGGGAACGACAATAAAATCTTAGCAGTTCGATACAAAAAAGTTTTTAAAAGAAAAAGAAAATTCGCAGATGGCATAGCAACTCCACAAGGAATTCATGTTGACAAGTATCGACAATCCCCAAAATATGAACCTTTGGATTTATTTTCAACATTATTGGAGATGTTTGCACCCATTCTATCAAGTTGTATAACAGAAGGCATATCAACTCTACCTGTATGCTGCAATAATATGTACTCTGAAACTCCTATTGATGATTGACATCATCTTGGTAAGGATTTTGAGTTATAGTTTCTGAGCCCACAAATCTGTACATCTTAACAAGCACATGTGTCGCTTTTTAGTAAAACTTTCCGGCGTAATTTGTTCACATGAATTACACTAGAAAAGTTCCATAAAACCGTACACCCATGATTGTTAAAATGCACAGCAGCAATTGTAATAATACTAGCCAATACTGTGACATCTATTACAAAAATGCATTTCCTTCTCAGAAATCAAAAACATCCCGAGAAACCTGACTAAATTTTGCAACTGAGTCATTTCCTTTGTGTATCAATTGAAGGCAAAACCATCCTAGGAGCTGTCCATCATGCTATCACTCCCAGACGGGTTTATCACACCAAAATTATTGCTATCTGGAAGTTTTGCCTCATTAGTTGTTTCAGCTCCGAATGTAAAATTACTAGGGAAGCTGTTCGGGGTAACACGCTCAAATATAGATGCTGGAGCCTGCTGGTTAAAGGTAGGCACTTGGATGTCCCCTGCTGGTTTTGGAAAACCAAATCCTAGAGACGGGAATGAATCCACTGGAGCAAAAGGTTGAGCTGGTATGCTGACATTATTAGAACCAAAAAGCTTCGTTTCATAATCAATCAGCTGCTGCTGTGCTGCTGCAAAAAGCAAGTTCATCACTAATGTTAGCACTTGGTAAATGCACTATCATTTGTGTGACTAGAAGGTCCAAATTTAAGTGTGAGAACTTGTATTAGCTAAACTACTGAGTTCATTTCAGATAGTAATTTAACTCAATAGGTGTAGCCTCCCCATGCTTTCAGTAGCAAGTAGACTCAAGAAGTCGTAAGGATTATAATAAACTAAATAAATATGAACTCATTTCACCTTACTTTGCAATTACCATGATAAGTTTTATACTATTTATTACTGTTACCATAAATTGACATTTTCGATCAAGGCTGGGTTCCACATGTCAGTTTTTTTTCCCTCGACACCCACATGTCAGTTGTCACCCAGTGCAGAAACAGAATTAACATGAGATCAAGTCACTAAATAAATTCTGTGTTGCAACAAATGATGATGTATCATTTTCAATTTGATATGCATGCATGTGTGCATGTTAAAAGGTGGCCTAATCTTATTGTGTAATTCATTTGCTCATGTAGCTAAGCATAACTATTTTTGTAATAAGAGCCTACTTCAGCATCAATCTTCCTATTTTTCTTCAAGGTATCTGAGAACAAAAATAACAGAAAAGGTATGTGCAATTCATGAAGTTACCATCAGAAAGTTGCGCTTGTGGCCTCCGCTCTTTCACCCACTGAAAGGATTGTGCCAATCTCCAACCTCTCGACTTCATCAAGAAGGCTATTACAAAAGCTGCCGATCTGATGAAGTGTTTTGATAACATTAGTCAAATCAGTGGCAGTAATATGAAAGATTATAGCTCCCAGATGGAAAATTATATATGTGTGTACCATACACACCTACTTTTCCCTGACATGCAATGGACTAGGACACGTGCTTTCTCCCTCTCACATTGCTCTGAAGTTCAAAGGAGCATTTAATTAGGAATAGAATGAACTTGCTGGGGAAATGGTTAACCTACAATTAAGAGGTACAGAGAAAAAGAGAATAGTGTGTGTACCTAGAAACTTGTTTGCATCATCAAACTGCAGAGTCTTGTCCTCTTGAAGGCAGTGATAAGTGAATGAATTCCGGTAAAGGTTTTGGCATAAAGGTACAGTCTGCAAGTGAAGGGACATCAATGCCAGTTCACAATCAGACAAGAACAAGCATGATGTAAAGTTTCATATGAAATTTCTAGACAATAAGGCATCAGTAAACCATGATATTGGCAATCTAAGAAGCTAAAGTTGGTTGAGGATGTGGATGTGCACTGGTATGCCCTAGACCAACCAGGTTAATTCGTCGTCAAGGCAAATCTGTGAGCCTATTTTCTTCTTACTATAAAGCCACCTACTTCCTCCCAGATTGGTCTATTGAAGATCAGCTTACTTCCTGCCAGAAGATCAGCTTACTTCCAAACATGCCTTTTGACTCTAGGCGCACGTAATGTTGAGTAGAGGTACATTGTGAAAATATTCGATGGAAACCGCCCAGTAGAATCATGAAGATCCCCTAAGTCCAAAACATACTTAGGTGTTTTCAAATATTAAACACTTGGCATATCCATAGTGGCATCCTAACTCGTGTGACATGTCGCATCTATGGATGCAACTTGTATGTTTTTTTAAGGGATTTTCACAGTTCCACTGAATATTTTCCAGGTACTTCAGAGTAAAAGACCATCAGAACCATCAATTAGTGAATAGTGTCAAGTATGATCAATGGAATAATTTAGGTCACTTCAAAGTTGAAATATAGCACAGCCGTAGTGTACCCATAGATGAGACATGTTGCAAAAGTTGGGATGCAAGTTTGTTTTGGAAAAATCAGAAAATGACAGATTTCAGGTGCATATGCACTAGGAATTGTCCTCCAGAGCACATGCACCTGAAATTGAGCACTTTTTGTGTGATCTTTTCTAAAATGGTTTTGCATCCTAACTTCTGGGACAGTCCCATATGTGGAATCTTTTTTTTTACTTTTAAGTATGTTTTTTAGAGCCTTTCACGATTCCATGTTTTTTAGAGGCTTTCATGATTCCATCTTTGCTTCTTGTGGGTTTCATCTCTAACCTACCCCAAGTTGCTTGGGAAAACAGGTTATGTTGTTGTCGTTGTTGCATGATTCCATCACCAAAGGTGGTTTCCACCGAAAATTCCTAGGTACTTTGACGGAATAGAATAGGCCATTTCTCTATTGCTTCAATGCAAGTAAATGCTACTCAGTCACCTATTACAGAAGATGAAATAGTGCAATTACAACCATAGGCGGAGGGGATAGCTTCTAGTATGCCATCTTCCAATTGCTTTTTCCCATATTTTCATATAAGTTTGAAAGGAACCTGATTCCCATCCCAGCTGTAAGATTTGGTTCAACAACAAGTTTGCTTTTACCACATAATTAGTTCAGCTAGAATGTCTTGGGGGTTATTTTGATTTGTAATTTCTTTTATTTTATTCAAACTCAGAAGATTGAATGCTACATTTTTTATTCAACATGAGATATTCACAAAAAAAAATGATCTAAGTCAGTCTGTAAACAACATTGTTGCTGACCCACCAATTTTTTTAAGAAAACTCTTCTTCAGTTTAGGTATTACTGTAAACAATATTGAAATGGTACACATGGTTAGTATTTGTGATGGTATATGCAAATAGTGAAATGAAGTTGAGAATTTAAAGTGCAACATTACTTAAGTAGATGAAATGGATGCATAGCAAATTAGCTGTATAACACCATCTTAGGCTTCCTGCAATCAAAGAATGAAAGCGCTAACTGAGGCAACATCTTAATGTGGTGAGATAATTAAAGATTACTTATCTATGTTGTGGTAATCAGCGCCACATAATAACTATTAAAAATATGTTAACCTCCATCGATAGATCACAGAAGATGTTCTACCAGGAGCAGCCAGTTGGCCATCCAATGTAACTTTCACTATGTTCGACTTCTATTAATTAGGGTCATTTCAAACTTTTCTATGGCTGAATGGTGATTCTTCAAACAAGCACACGCGCACACAATGAAACTATGAAAGTGATTCAGAGGCATCACTGCCGCACCAATATAGTAATATCTGAATATTCCCCAAGGAAACCAGTAAAAGAGAACATGTAAAAAAGAATAGAACAGTTCCCCAAGGACAATGCTAATTCCCCAAGAACATGTACAAAGAAGAATAGAACTCGGTATGAAGATTTGTGGGCTTGGGAACCTGAAAAACATGTCAGATCTGCATACAGGTTACTAGACACAAAGAGAATACGCGACAATGATGTGAATGTGTCAAGTGCTTCTGAGAATTATGTTTGGAAGAAAATCAGGACTGAAAGTCCCTCCGAAAATTCGAGTCTTCTGGTGGAGAGTGATCCATGAGTTCCTACAGACTCAACAGATCTTACACCAGAGTACCAGAATGCGAGGTTTGTGAAGCTGATGAGCAATACATTCGACATATCCTGTCTGAGTGCACGGTGGTTCAAGAGTTTAGGCCAAGGCCCTCACTGGTGTCAAACTCCCAGCACTCCACCCTGTAACTTGGGCACAGAACTTGCTGTGTGGGAGGGCGGGTTCTGAACAAAACCACTCGATGATCATCATTGGTATGTATTCGCTGTGGATGCAGAGAAATAAGAGGAGACATGGGGAGCAATCTGTACCGATCAGAGCAGCAGTCCAATGGGTAGCGGATTTCGCTTTCGATCTTTGGCGGCTCACGCGACCTCCAATAGTATCCACGATGATGAAGCCTCATCCGGGTTGGAAAAGGCCATCATCAGATTGGGTAAAATGCAATGTTGATGGTGCTTTCTATGAGAGTTGGAAGAGAGCAACAGGTGTTGTGATACGAAATGAAAACGGTGTCTTCATTAGGGGCAGCACTAAGTGGTATGGAAACTGTTTAAATGCCCTAACCATGGAGGCTTTAGCTTGCCGTGATGGATTGGAGCTAGCGCAACAGGTGGGCGCCCAGCGTGTATGGCTGGAGACCGACTGTCAGGAGCTTTTGAAGCTGTGGTCAGGGGGTGAGAAACAATGCTCCAGCGTGGTAACGATTATGAAGGAGATCCGGGAGCTAAGCTCTTTGAGTTTTCTTTCATTAGTAGTACCAGTAACCAAGTAGCTCATATGCTTGCAAAACAGGTCACAAGAGAAATACAGGTCGGGGGGTGGCAAGTTGCACCGGACTGTGTTTTGGCTTTGATGGCTGCAGATTGTAATTCTGATATTAATCAATGAATGAAGCTCCTGATCACAAAAAAAGGACAATGCTAGCTCCACAAATGATTGAAAAGCTACAATGCGAAGACTCGCAATCTCAACTCTCAAGTAACACAAGATGTACCAAGTCATCCAGGCATCCATCCAAAAAGTAAATGTTTCCTACCCTTGCATTTCATTTCTACATATTTCAGTACCAAAAAAAAAAAAGATGACAACCCAATAAGTACTAACAAAAAAATTCAGCCCATACTATCATTATCACCATGTTTGCTATTTTCCAATAGAATCATTTTCTGTTCTCGCAATCCACCATCTGTGCCTCACCCAATCGTGCCATGAATTCCATTTTATTTCCGTATCCCTAACCCACTGGACATTCAGAT
This sequence comes from Eremochloa ophiuroides, assembly GCA_038502445.1. Classification (NCBI taxonomy): domain Eukaryota; kingdom Viridiplantae; phylum Streptophyta; class Magnoliopsida; order Poales; family Poaceae; genus Eremochloa; species Eremochloa ophiuroides. The sequence goes on from JAHLJS010000003.1 coordinate 30,124,591, forward strand.
GGCACCTTATTACCAGTTAAACATAACCGAACTAAGCTTCAGCCCATTCACCAGAAACCAGGTAAACCTTCCATATCTGCGCGTGCATACTAATTAGCCCCTTTTATTGATCTGCTTACCAGAGCAAGCAAAGAACAAGGACTAGCATTGAATTGAACTCAGCCTCAAACCCTAGCACTAATCAGTCCTCACCGGATCAAGCACGAGTGCATTAAAGAAAACAAAAGGAAGGCTACCCATCCATGCAGTGCAGGTAATGGTGAAGGTGCGGTGTGAATAAGCAAGCATACATTGAGGATGTGCGAGACGCCGATGGTCTTGAGGAGCTCCGAGCGGGAGGCGTTGTCGTAGCTGCCGAGGAAGAGGAACTCCTTGAGGACCTCGGACGGGAACGCCGAGTCCTGCTGATGCCTCGCCCCCGCCGGCGACGCTGCGGGCGGGCGGTGGCCGCAGACGCCGCACACCTCCCCCTCCTCGTACTTGTGGTAGTGCCCGCAGATCCCGCACGGGTTCTCTCGCTCACGCTTCCTCATCTCTTCTCCGCCGCCGCCAATCGAATCAGAGGGGATTGCCAAACGCCGTCGATCGAATCGGGAGCTCGATCGCACGGAGGAGTAAATGGAGGGAAGAAAATCGATCGAGGTGGTGGTGGCTTCTCCCTTTTGCTGCTGAAATAGGGAGGGATAGGGAGAGATTTTTTTATTATTATTATTAATGGAAATGGAAGGAGTTGAAACGGATCGGATCGGTTGGGGCGGGCGCCCACGCACGGGGACGGCGGTGGTCGGTGGAGTGACGGGAAGAGAAGAGAAGGGAGACGTGAAGCAAGAGGTGGGTCAAAGCACGGAGTCCGTAGACAAATCCGAATCATTAGCAGGGGATGGCCATGATTACACGATGCAGGTAGAGGTAGGCCCGTGGAGCTGGCGTGCAAGGCGTCTATCCTGTCTCGATGCCACTGGGAGCTTAATCGGTAGGATATTTATCATATCCATATCCAATCCTATCTTTCTTGATATATAGCTGATATTATCTGGCATAGCTGATATATTATCTATATTTGAGATATTCATTCGTATATGATCTGTTTTCAACCCGCAGACCCAACGTTGAAACAAAGCCTAGCCAAAGTTTAAGGGTCCATGAGATAATATAATTTGAGCTTGTAGTGGATCGTGGTGCAATTGCAACTAATATCTGAGGGCAGTGGTAGAAGCCACATGCAATTTCTACGTCTATTAATTTATTTAGACACTATATTTAGAAATTATAGTCCAAATGAATAATTTCAATAGAATAATTATGTGTCTAGTTACATATTTTCTCTCTCCACTTTCTACCAATCATGTCTCTCTATTCAGCAGGACTTATTCTAGTTGTGACTGATTTGTATGGCTAATTTGATATGAGAGAATATTAGTCCACAGCTAAAAAGTAGAGCTGATTGTGGCCGATAAGTTGAACATGCTTTTAGAAACTATTTCCTTATTTTTCCTCTTTATTAATTAGAATCTCTAGTTTCATGGTTGGAAGTTCCCTGAGCGTGCATCAGCACTGAAGCCAGAGCAAGCGCCTAGGTTACCAAACTTGGGCCCCACACTGCCCGGTGCTACATCAGCTGGTAGCCCATGAGGACCATGCGTTCGGATATTCGGTGTTGTATTCATATCCATATTTGAATAAACAGATAGCGACTCTGTTCGGCTGGCTGGATTGTACGGCTGACTGGCTAATTGTTCTAAAAGAAAAACACTGCTAAATAGCTGGCTGATGCTGGCTGGAAAGTTCAAGTGAACACAGCCGCAGCATATTATGATATCGATATCCTATCTAAACATTATTCGTATTAAAAGTCAAACCTAAAAATAAATATGAAAGTAAATATAATTAGTGATATCCGTCCATATACAATCCGTTAATATGCGGAGCCACCAGTGTACTCAAAGAAAGGCAGAAAAATGCCAAGTGCTCCTTTTTATCTTTAAATAAATTAATTTCTAGAATTATCTTAAATGAAATATTTTTAAATTAACCAAACATTTATCTTATTAAAAAGCACGACATTTATGACTAAATTAGTGTAGTAGATTCACCATATTATTTATTTTTCATAATATGCTCACATGTCGTCATAAATATTTGTGTTTTTCTATAAATTCGAACAGATATGAAGATGAATGATTTAAGACAAACTATAAGAATCAATTTAAATGGAGAAAATATTTCAGTTTCAAACCCCAAGTCATCTCAAAGGCTTTTTGCCAAAGTCTACCAGACGCATTAGTCAGCGTTGTTTGGTTGTTTGTTTGGGAGTCTAAACCAAGTTCTTGGAAGCCTCCAACCACTCCTTGTCCTGGCTCTAGAAAAACGGATTAGATCCGTTTTCTGGGAGCCAGGCTCGGCTAAGCTCACGTCGGCGTCTCCTCACCGCCCTGCTCCTCCGCGTACCTTGCTCCTCAGACGAACGCGTCGTCTCCGGCGACCTTCCTCGACGGCCCTCCACGCTCGCCTCTCCGTCTCCTATGCACCGTCATGTACCCATGCTCCTCGCCCTCGTCCTCGTCGTGGCAGTGCCTGTCGCCGCCATGCTCCTTGTGCTTGCCATCGTCTCGGCCACGCTGCTCCTCAGGCTCGTCCTCGACGCACACCCAGGCTCCGACGAGGGCACCTGCCCGGCTCGTCGCGCTCGTCCTGCTCCTCACCACCGTGCCCCTCGCCGCTTTGCTCCTTTCCATCGCCGACAATGTGGATGATGGACTAGGCGGCGGGGTCAGAGGGTGCGGAGGAGTCACCGTAGTTACGGAGGTCAGGGCGCCAGCGCGCGGAACCCGCGGGCAGTGAGCGCGGCCATAGCTCCGAGAAGCCATGGAGGAGGAGCCTGGTCAAGGCGGGGACAGGTGCCTGCTCCTCTTGTAGCTCGTGCGGCGTTTGACACTGTTGTTTGGAGGCGGAGGCGAACACTCGCACCCATGCGGCAGGGGAAGGCCCCGGAAGACTTCCATGGCGGCGGCGCCCTTGGACAACGAGGACATCAGCCGCTCCAGCAGGACCAAGCGCCGGTGAGAGCAGCGGCAACTCCATGCTCGATTTCTGTTCTCTTCCGTTTCTCCATGCTCACTGCCGGAGCTCGAGGAGAAGATTGCTACTAGAACGTGAGCATAGAATTCGACGCTAGGGAGAGGTGGCACTCACGAGGTGTTCAATAAATTGACTCAACTGTGGTAAACTTACCTGTGCAAAGAAAATGTGACTATATCCAAGCTAAACACACCCAACCAAACAAAATTGCTAGCCACGCCCACACCCTGGGATACCAACCACCGTCGACCATGCGTGCAAGGCCAGAATGAAGCATTTATATTTAAAATAAAATAAATGAATGAATTAAAACCATCCTGTAGGCCTATCGAGTGAATTGATGGATCGTCTGTGTGGCAGGACCTCCTAAATTATAGGGTCCACACGCACCTATCATTGTCCCTAAAACCTCCGACAGCGGTACATGTGACCCAAATAACTTAAGACGTTCTGCCGAGTTTCCTCGGAAACTGGTATTTGCCCAAGGATCTCATTATAAGCATTACAGTATTACGACAGTTTACGCAAATAAGATACATCAGAGTAGAGAGTGCGAAAGTATTACATAACTATAGGTTTGCAAACATAAGTTACATTATCTTAAACCAGAGTTTCATAGTGGAGTAGCAGCATACAATTAGACACCCTGCCCAAGGGTTATATCATATACACATCTTCATCCATACACGATCCGTCAACCGGCACGGTCCCAAGCAGAACTGTACGCTCGACTCACCTGCAACAGGGTTAGCAAACCCTGAGTACATGGGGTACTCCGCAAAACTTACCCGACTAAAAATTAGGGAGAAGACTCAGGAATGCAGGCTGAGAGGGGACAAGGTGAGGCTTTAGTAAGAAGCAAGTCTTTTGTGAAAAAGCATCTCTAATCTTGAAGCCTATTTTTAATATTTTAACTCAATATTATTATTAATCCTGAATCTAGATTAATTTGCAAATGCCACTACTTTCTCACTCTCATCCTCATTCTCATTCTTACTACGTTCTATCTTGTTACACTACGATGCAGGTCAATTGATCGAGTCTCCATAACCGAGGAGCAACGACGATTCGAATCGATTATACCTAGCTGAGGATCCCTAACCACACTGCATATGTAGTATCTAAACTTGCGTATGTCAATCCCGTCTACCACGTCTCCTCCAAAACCTGAACCGGTTCTACGCCACTCGAGAGCACAGTAGTCCTCCAATCCAGCACGCTGGCCACGAGGGTACACGCTACTCTCGCCATTTCTCCACTCCTAGTGCGCGGTTGTCGATTCAAGTAGTAGAATCATTGGAGCCAGGGCTTCCCGAAGTATGTGGCTAGTTACAAAGTCTCAACCAAGCACGCCAACAACGGACGGTTTCTAAGCGGCACAGTCGGAGATACTACATGGAGACTCCTTTCTCAATCCAAGTCACCCGACTGGTCTCAATTTCCATATCATCTTTCATAATTCATCATAGTATATCATCATAACTCAGAAAATAGCATTTTATAAAAAAGATTGACTAATTAGCATGAGTAAGCATTTTCCAAGAATTTTTATTTAAATCAGGTTTCAAGGATTATATTCAAGTAATCAAGGTTGGTAATGCAACAATTAGGTCATCACTCAACTCCTATTAACCTAATGCAGTAATTTAACTCAAAATGATAAAATTTTGTAAATCACAAGAAAGGGTTTAAATGCACCGGGGCTTGCCTTTGTTCAGTGGGTGAACCACTTCTTCCGAAATACCAGAGAAATCCACTTGACTTCTCCTGACGAATAACCCTCCGTCGGACACCAAGCAAGTCTTTCGAAAACCCGTTTACTACACATAAAGTAATAATGTATATTTAACATCATGATATGTATGTCATGATGTATCAGATCCACTAAATTGTGAATTAATTAGAAAGTAAACTTAATTTAGAATGTTCAGTATAACTTTTCTTCACGATAAAGGCAAGCCAACACAACCGATTGGTTGATTATCTACTAGGGTTTCATTTTAACAATCGTTGAAAGCCGAGTTAGTTTTCCTTAGAACACTATCAAATTTTTGCTTAAACAAATCATCAAACCCTAATATCATATGTGAATAACATAAATTATTAATTTTTCTTAAACAATTTAATTAAGAACTCAATCAACTAATTAAAGTGCTGAGGATCATCTCAACTTAATGATCCAGGGACATAACTCCATCCAAAAGTCACACAAAACCTAAAATAATTAGGGTTATTATTTATTTTATTAATCAATTAGTAGAGCATTAAATTATAAATAAGTAAACTATTTTCATTTGAGCCCAAACTTTTTCTACAGATAGCTCCTAGCCCAAAACAGTACCAGAACAAATTTCATGATTTTTGGATAATTATTTTGGCCTACAAAAATCATAGAAATACATCACAGGGAAGCTTGAAAGCTCTATGTTTGGTTTCGGCTAATTGATGACACCTAGTATCTAACCACATGTTTAAGTATTATGATTACAAGTGTGGTTGGAAGATCAAGTGTGGAGCTATGATGGCGTCCATGTCATTGGTGTAAGTCCATCAACATGAAGATTAAATGCTTCTACACTTGGTGCAAGGAATGGAGCTCAAGGCAAAGGCGAAACTAACAGGGCTCTTTCCATTTTGGTGATCAAGACACTATAGAGAGAGTGTGATCATATTTAGGTTAGATGACCGTACTATTAAGGGGGAAGAAACTTCGTTTACAACTCCAGTCATCGAGTGCCTCTAGTTTACATAGTTGAGCATATGCATTTAGATCAAGAGCACTAACCAAAAACCTTGCGAATTGAATTAAAATCAAGTTAACACTCGTGCCTAGGTGCTTATACACTTGGTTGTTAGCACCTAAAAGCAAGATAGTTGAAGAGAGGGTGAAAACAACTCTCAGAAGTGCACCGGACACTGGCCGTGTCCGGTGAGTGAGTACCAGACGTGTCCGGTGTAGCCAGAGCCTCTCTGAGATCTCTCTGAGTAGATACCGGATGCTGGAACAGTAACTCCAGCGCGTCCGGTGAGATTTCGTGCTTTCTAACTGAGTGAAAACACCGGACGCTGACAGCGTCCGGTGACCTAACGTCGGACGCGTCCGGTGCCAATCTGAGCTTTCTGGATGCTCTCTGTTGGTGCACCGGACACGGGCGTCGGAGCGTCCGGTGTGACGACTCCACGTCCGGTGAGTTGGCGCGCAGTGAGGTAATTCAAACGGCTAGTACACGTGTCAACGGGTGGTACACCGGACAACCACTAGACGCGTCCGGTGCTAACTTAACTAACATCCGGTGTGCACGCAGAAATTACAAAATGGCTAGTTTTCACCCTCACTTATAAATAGCCAATCAAACGATTTTGGGAATCTCTCTTGCGCATTTCACTTATTGCTAAGCATCTTTTGAGCCTTCTGAGCCTCTCCCACTCACTCTACAGCTTGATTCTCATCCATAGTGAGTTAGAGAGTGATCCAAGTGCATTGTGTTTATCTAGATCATCTTTTGGGCACTTGTTGATCGTTGTTGCTGCGGATTTCTTCTATTCTCTTGGTGATTGCAGTCACTTAGACGGTCTTGGAGCAGTGGAGGAGTTGGCGGAGTTGGAGATTGTTTCCGGCCACTCCCGGAGGTCTTTGCGAGGGGTTTGCACCTTCCCCGGTGGAGAGCCGCAAGGTAGCCTAGTGGATTGCTCATGTCATTGAGTTACCTTTCTTGTGGTAGGTTCTAGTGGCGCTCATTTGTTGAGCTTGACATTGGTTGTTAATTAACCTCCAAACCACCGAGTAGTGGTCGACACAACGGGGACTAGCGTGCCCGCAAGCACGTGAACCTCGAGATAAATTCTTTGTCTCCTGTGTGTTGGCTTTAGACTTCATTGTGACCATCACCTTCGTGTGTACTGGTATTCTTACCGGTGATTGGTTATCTACTCTACACGATGGTACAACCTCTCTACACTTATCTCTTTACCTTGTGTATTTCACTTGTGTAGTAGTTGTGTTAGTGTTTCGTAGCTTGTCCACCTAAGATTAAAGTAGTTGCAACTTAGGCTAGCTTGTGTGAACTTAGAGACTTAAGTAGAACAGTTAAGAAGGCTTGCTTTTTGAGTAGGCTAGCGCAAAACTCGCTTCGTCGTTTGTGTTACTAACTACTTGATCAAGTGTTGCTTGTAGAGTTTTAAATAGGCTATTCACCCCCTCTAGCCTCTTTTGGACCTATCAAAGCTACCCAATAATTTCCAAGATTTTATATTCTCTAATTATTTAGTTATGAAAATAACAATATCAGCAGAGTTATAAAATTAATAAAACACTAGAAAAGGAAAAAATCGATGTTGGGATCGAAAGCGCTCGGCTCGGCGCAACAGGGCAAGCAGGTCAGCCCATCAGGGCCTGCTCGACTGTGCTCTGGCCGTTTTATAGAAACCCCCTGAGTTTTCATCACCTCAACCCACGGTGCATGCTTCACTATTTAGATGAGTCTACAATGTTTCGCTTAACCCCCTGGCACGGTTTGAAGTCCCAACTCTCGGTCCTTCCTCCCTCCCCCTCTCACAGACGACGACTGCACGCGCGTGGTGACTCTGACCACGGTGGCTCGTCGGCGGCAACTACTCTGGCGAGGGTGAGCATACCCACGTGCTCCCCACGAGCCCACGCATGTACCTAGGTACTCAGTTCAAGCAAATAGTGCTCCCGATGAGCTCAGTGCCGGTCATGGCGGCCACAACGGCTCTGTGCACGACGGCGCATGCCTGTTTCAATCGTACGGGTGTGGTAGGGTTTGGGCGGATAGTTTGGGAAGGTTCAGGAGGCTCACCAAGACTCGCTTTTCGAGCCCGTTGGGGGAAAAGGTGACCGGAGGTGCTTCGTCGTCGGCAACCGAGCGTACGGCGGTGAGAACCGAGGTCAACGGTGATGTTCCGATGATCCCTGCATGCTAACACCAAACCAATTGGCCGACCAGCTTCTATGTGTCACAAGGGAGCTGAAACACGAGACAGGATGAAGGTTACCCCACAGACACGAGCTAGCCATGGTGAGGCTGTAAGGACCTTGATGTCGGCCTAGAGGGGGGTGAATAGGCCTTTAAAAATTCAGCTCAAACTGATGTCAGAATTGAGGGTGGCACTGCCGCACTGCGAAATATGCTCGGCTGCAGATCAAATTTGGTGAAGATGTTCCGGAGGTGTTCAGCACCGTTCCTGCAAAATTTCTGCTCAAACGGAAATAAAAACACAGGGCGGCACTGCCTCCCTATGAGGGCGGCACTGCCTCCCTTGCGAAACAGAGAATCTTACATAGCAGAATATATGGATAGAAAGAGATCAATAATTAGTTTTTTATCCTCCAGTAGCAACAGCGTTCACAGTTCGAAGACTAGAAAACACAGCTTGAGTTCATGAGAACGGATCGAGCAACCCTAGCACAAACTCAACAACACAAATAAGTGAACAGCACACAAGGATTTAGCCCGTGGTTCAGCTCGCCACCCAGGCTTGCCTACGTCCACGTTGTTGAGGTACGCCACTAAGGCTTGGGCTTGCCACCAAGGCTTGCCTCTCCCTCGTTCTCAAGTCAAGAGAGTGAACTCTTAAAGTGAGGGGTGATTTCTTAGCTGCATGAGAGTCTTACAAACCTCCCTAGGCTGCCACAAAGAGTTGGCAAGCTCTAGGGTGACGCCTAGCTGGCTAGGAGCAAAGCTCCAAGGGTATGGAACTAAAGAACGCTGGCCAAACATGAACCAAGTGCTCTCTAACTTTGGGAAGCAGTAGATCTGACCTCCAATCGAAGTTTGCTGCCTTTTCTCTCAAGTTTTGCTGGTTGGAATGGTGGATCCACTTGAGAGGGGAGGAGCAACAATGGAGGAGAGAGGGAGACTTCTTTTTCTGTTCTAAATCGGGCGTGTGGAGTGGGAAAGAAGAAGTGACTGTTAGGAGCAACAAAAGTAGTATTTATACTCTGTCATCCAACGGTCAGACGAAGTGCGGCACTGCCGCACTAGCAATATCTAGCAGAAAGAGATGGGTCAGGACTTGCTGGAATTGTCAGAGTGTAAGGATGATATTTCCATTTAGCACTTGGACAGGTGTCCTTTAGAAACCCCTTGATAGTACGGCATACCTATACTCAAGATAAAGAGAATGAAACCGATTTAACCACTTGAGTCTTCAATGTCTTCATATGCCATTTCTTCTCAATATCACTTCATAAGGGGTTACAATCATCCTTATCTCATCTCTTCGAGCAAGCACACCGAGAGCATGTGACTTGAACCATTTCAACATATATGAGTTTAGTTCATGACTTCAAGTCACCTCCACTAATGATTTGATCCTCAACACAACATAACTCCTCATAACTTGATTAGTTCCTTGACTCAATGCAAGTACTCTCTTCTTCACCTTAGCCATGGTACCTCGGTCCAAGCCATTGCTTACCCTTTACCTTCGCTTAGTCCCTCGAAGCCCTTTCCTTGCTATCTTCACCTTATCAAGCCATACTCAAGTCACATCATATTAAGCATCCATTGAAAACCATTTCTTCAATATTGTGATCCTTGCTTGAATATCTTCTAGATATGAATGTTGAGATCAATCAAGCTTCACACAGAGTGATATATATGAATCAACAATAAAGTAGTTAAGTCAATTCACAATTCCTTATATCCTCTTCATTTTGGCTTGACTTTTCAAATACTTACTTCAATCTATATCTTCATACTTCTAGTTTGACCAAAACTAGTCCATTATCAAACTCTTCTTGTTCATGAAAAGCAAGCCATTATTGATACCAATCCATGATCATCAACTCATGTCTCATTTCCATTTACCAAATATGCTTGCTTTATCATGATGCTATGATATCCCACCATATCAGCCATTTCATCAATTCCATTTGAATTGTTGTCCTTTGCTTGAACTATATTGTCCTTATGATCTTCCAATACAACAATACACAATATTGGCTTCCATTGAACAATATGTGAAATACCATCAAGTTTGTTTTCTTGTTAAACCTTGGACTCACTTAGCAAACTTGTTAGACCTTTAAATGTGTTGTCATTCAATTCACCAAAACCCACTAAAGGGCTAGATGCACTTTCAGAGGCGGACCGCGGCGGAGCTCTACCGACCGCGAGGGAGGAAACCGCCTCCTAGTCGATTCCAGCAACGACAGAACACATCAAAGGGACTAATTGATGCACAAAGAAGTGGACTATAGTCCTAGAAGATGGAGGGTATGGAGGTGCAGCACACACGGTGAATTTGGAGGCGAAGCGAAGCTCGACGGCGTCAGGAATGGAGGAAAAGTAGAAGAAAAAACGGCGATGATGGTGGCTTATATAGGGCATAAAGGGGTGCACGACGTGGCTGGGACCCCCGCGGACGTGCTCCGACAGCCCGGATGGCCGACGACGTGCGGCCACGCCGGCACAGGGCGACGGAGGTGACATGCCCATGCCGACTACTGTAGCAGTCCTTATCACCTTTCTGATTTTTACCAAATTACTTTTTATTTTACCTAGTAACTTGAAAAATTATCTTACTAAGAGTAGTAGAAAATTTTGATCTGAACAACTTTTCTTTTTGAACCATATTCAAATTTTGTATAGATTTTGAATTACAGAAAAAGGGGTAAATAGTCCTTTTGAATTTCATTTCAAATTCAGTTTAAAACTCAACATTTTCTGAATAACTTGAAAATCTCTAGATACAAAAGTTGATTTATTTGACAAGCTTTACAACTTTCATTAAAGGTGTTTGGTCAGATTCTTGATAGTTTTTAAAATTGCATTTCAAATTTGAATTCTCAAACACCAATTAGGGTTTTGTTTGAAATTTTATTGAATAACTTCAAAATTATCCAAAATAGAAGTCTCACAACATTTAAAAAATTACAAATTTTTTTAAGGCCCAACCTCTAATTCCCTTTAATTTTTGAATTAGGGTTTTTGGTCCGATTTAGGGTTTCATAAATTATTTCTATTTGAATTGGTGATTTGTTTTTAATTGAATTTTTACACACAAGAACTTTAGTTAATAATATCACTCTAGATCACCTATGCACAATCACATGTGGGAAACAAAAATTTATTTAAGTGAATGCACAGTAAAAAAGAATTATGCTGGATGATTTACGATGCATATGATGACATGATAAGTTTTAGTGACAGTAACACCAGGGGTGCTACAATCTGAAACCTTCTGAGGTACAAATATAGTATGTTTGATACACATGCTAGTTTCCATATAAGACGTACTCCATCCATCCAAAAATAAATGTCATTCTCACTTCTCGAGAAATTAAAGACTTTTCGTCTTTGACCAAATATATATGCAAAAATATTAATACTTATAATATATAATTAGTATCATTAGATAGATCTTTGAATATACCTTCATAATATATTTATTTAGAGATATAAATGTTGTACGCATTTCCTATAAACTCAGTCAAAGTTGAAAAAATTTGACCGGCACACATCCCATAACGACATCTATTTTGGAAGGGGAGGAATAGCTAGGATTTGAACATCAGTGGAGAGGCGTTCAACCTGACAATAATCATTTATGATAAAAAATACATATTTTGCAAAATATACTCCATCCATTCTTTTTAGAATGTAATTCTTGTTTTACGAGGAGTCAACCCAATTTGCCCCAAATTATATAAACATTATTTGTAGTTGTAATAAATATCAACAGATAAATAATAAAATATATTTTCATAATAGATCTCTTTGGAGCTACAATTGTTTGATGCTATTTTCCATAAAATAGTCAAACTTAAGAAAGTGATAAACTTAGTTTAAGCCTAGGATGACAATCTTTTGCAAATAGGAGTATATAACAATCAAATATGTTACAATATAAAATAAAGCTGAAAAGGTAAAAAGGAACACCGAATATTCTAGAGAAAAAGGGAACAAAATTAGTTAGCCCTAGATATGTACCCTTTCCTCCACCACTACATCTATTTTAGTCATCGATGCAGTTAGTCCCATTTTTCTAGATTTATTATAGTAATGCTATTCATCTCAGGTTAGGCGCTTGTGTCTACAAGGTGTATATGTTGACTCATAAATTGAAATTTATTGGTTTATTATTTTGGGGTGCTTATAGTGGGGTAAGATGTGTGTTTGTTATGGGGGTAAATGTGTACATATATGTAAACATATGTACCTATATATTATAATTTGCAGTAAAAGGAGTCAAAATATAATAAGTTAAATATTATTTTTTATGGGCGTTATAAATGATATTGGTGACCATTAAATAATGAAAGGTAAGTATGATATTTAGTAAAATGTAAAATTTCATTAAATACGTCCTAGCATGGTAGGCAAACAAATTTAGACCAATCAAAATGTTTTATTCTAAGAGTGTTTTATGTGATTTTTTTTAAATATTAGAGTTTTTTGTCATATATTTCTTATATATAAATATAGATGCTAAATATATATTAACTAAAAATGTTGTATGTTGGGGTTGGGTGGGCATGGCCCCTGCTGTGCCCTGGCTTCGACCCTGTTAGCTAGCTAGCTGGCTAACAATTGGTCTAATACTTATTAAAAAACACATTTATTAGTTTTTGTGTTATATAAGTTTAGCTAATTTTTGGCTAGTTATATGTGACTTGATGATTCCCATATCAGGGTATCTTGAACCCCATTAGGCCACATTTCAATCACCTCAAAACAGGCACGTTTCAAGCACCTCAATCAGCCACAACGTGAACTATCCATGGATAAAATATTGCACCTCACGTGGCCATGTCTTAGGTTTTTTTCATTTGCGTTTAGAGCCGTAGTTCTACCTCAACATGCGTCGTTGTTCTAGAAAAAGCATTCATTAATTTTGTTATAAAAAAAAGCATTCCAGGAAACTCTCCGAGAAAACGTATTCCAAAGAACCCTCGCATCTTCAAGCTGGTCACGTCGCCACTATTGTGCTGGTGATCCAGTGGCCCACTCGGGCCGTTTAGTTCCTAAACTTTTTTTTTTTTCAGATTCTTCGTCACATTGAATTTTTAGATACATGTATTGAGCATTAAATGTAGGTAAAAAATAACTAATTACATAGTTTATCTTGAAATGAATCTTTTAAGTCTAGTTAATCCATGGTTAGACAAAGTTGTCAAATACAAACAAAAGTGTTACAGTAACAAAATCCAGATTTTTTTTTTAACTAAACAGACCCTCAAATGGATTGCGCGGCAAAGGAAAAAGTCCACATTAACGCTCTCAGCTTTTACAAAAGTCAGGTTCTCCTCTCTAAACGGTAAAATCAGATATTTATGTTCCCCAAACTATTGAAACTGACCAATTTATCTCCCTAGATGGTTTTTTTCAAAGCGGTTTTGCTACCACGAGAGAGGTATATTAAACTTTTGCGACAGTTCACGGAGGTCCATTAGATATTCAGACTTCATAAAAAATTATATAAATATTTATTTCAAAAATCAAATTGTTTTTTAGAATAATCGTACATTTAGAGATAATAAAAATATTATTTAGTATTACAAAAATTAAGAAGTTTGACAGCATGCACAAACAACATTCCTGTTCTAAGTAAATCATAGATAGCCATGACCGCGCGCCACCACCCGGTGCTTCACGCTCTTGGACCGCCTGTCATGGGCGGACCCAAGTGAGGGCAAGCCTAGGCATCCGCCCAGGCTCCTCTCCTACTGCTATGTGGTGATGTAAACTATTTTTAATAGATTTATGTAATTATAGATTAAAAAATATGTTAGTGATTGCCATATTTGTGTAAACTTGTTATCCTTTTTTATGTCCGCCCAGGCTACATAAAATTTCTGGATCCGCCACTGCCGCCTGTTGATCTGATGAATATGGAGATCCATGGATGGAGTGAGCCAGCAAGGTACATGCATGCATCACGGAGCAAGCTGAATAACCAGTGGTGTCACACATAACAGAACAGAAGGCCGTACATGTACTTGCCCATGTGAATAGATGTATATGAAAGGTAGAAAGGAATAGCTACGATTTTATTGACTTAAAACAAACTTATGATTTTTATAACATTAAATAAAATTTGAGTATTTTTAAATCTATATTTATTTTCTAGATTTCTATATTTATTTTATGAAATCAAATGGACCTCTCTGAACTATTGCTAAAGTTCAATTGACCTTCCTCTTGGAGTAAAACTGCTTTGAAAAGCACGTAGAGAGATATATTAATTAGTTGATCTCAATAGTTAGAGAAGTTGTACTCCGACTGCAAGCCCCTCTAGATCGTACTAACCTGTTCCTAAACGGAAGCTGTCCAATTCTACTCGCGGCCGGCTCTGTTCGTTTGAGGTTATGAGCAATTTATCTTGGCTTCTGTTTAACTCAGTAACAATATTTTCCTCTCGCACGCAATCAGCTGAGGCGAAGAGAGGTCAGCCAGCTTCCGTCTCGCGATCAACCCCGGCCCACGTCGTACTGTGGAACACTTGTTAACAGATCTGAACTTGTACCCTCTGTATTTAAGTCATGGTGCAAAAGTTCCGTACGGCGGCGGACCTCGCCGTGGCCTCGTCCGCGGTCTGCGCGGACTTCGGCGCGGCCCTGGCCTACCCGACCGGCGCACCCACGGCGACGGCAGCCGGGCGTTCGTGACTGGATACTGCGCGCTCCTCTTCCTGCTCCCGTTCTCCGTCTTCGCGCTCGAGTTCCTGCGGCCGCCGCGCGGGCTCCACCAGACGCCCCGCTCCATACTGGCGTGCGCCGTGGCCACGCCCGCAGCGCTCCTCGCCGCCATCCTCGCGGTGCTCTGCGTGGCCACCCGCACCCGCCACGGCGGCGGCGGAGACGACGTCGCCCTCGCCGCTGGCGCCGTCTGGGTCGTCAACGCGGCAGCCGTCGCGGCGCTAGGCTGGTGCCTCACGAACGGCGGCTTCACGGCGGTGGCTCTCAGCAGGATGATGCAGTACTCCAACTTCATGGAGGCGATGGAGCGGACGCCCCAGATTGGGTATCTCTTCCTTGCTTCCCGTGACCCGGCGACGGCAGAGAAGCTGCGGCGCGAGGCCGTTCGCCTCGTGGTCGCCGTGTCAGCCGCCTGCGCGGTCGCTGGCGGAGCGGCGGCGGGCGCTCTTTCGAACGATTCGGCCGCCGGCGGCGGTGGTGTCTCGACAGGGGCCGCGGCCGCCGTCGTCTTGTTTGCGCTTCCCATGTGCCTCCTGCCCTCCTGTACGTCCCGGAGTATCACATGGATCCTTTCCCTACCGTCGACGGCGGCGGCGTGCTCAGGCGCAATCCTATGGCGGCGTGGTACGTACTGCTGGCGCCGGTGGGCCTCGTGCTGGCTCGACTAGCGGTGGCGGTCGCCATGGCCGGCAGCGCAACTGCTTCCACCTCGGCGCCAGCAGATCTCACGGCCGTTGCCATCGCTGCCGCCGCCGTATGGGCTGTGGATGCTATCACTGCCGTGGTGCTCGCTGCTCGGCCAACACATCGCTAGGGAGATCAGAGAGCCCTCCATCTATCGGGCTAGCTCGTCGGAGATTGCCTCGGCGATCCTCGTCGTCGGCGTACGCTATTGCTTGTACCTACATGTTTTCCATATCATTGGATGCGGTGGTCAGCTGACATGGTTCAACTCAGCGTTGTAGTTCATAGTGATTAGTATTAATTAGTCATGTGAAAAATATGCTGCTTCTTTAAGTCCGTTTTGAAGTTCATGGGTTGCCCTTGTAAGAATCTAGTAGCTGGTTAGAGAGAGTTGAATAGGCTATAAAAAAAATTCTATAAAACCACACACTAAGATCCCGTTTGGTACAATTTGGCTTCATAAGTAAATCTGTTTTTTTTTTTAAAATGGCTTTATGAGCAACTTGTTTAATGAAGCTGAACTGTTTTGAGAATGTTCAATCTATTCGGCTGGCTGGTACGGTACGGCGGGCTGGCTGGTTGTTCTAAGAGAAAAACATTGTTGAGGGGCTGGCTGGTGCTGGCTGGACCAGTCAGCCGAACAGGGTGGTTGTTTAGCAAAACAGCTTCACCAATAACTTCATGCATAATTTAGAGAGAGAAATGAGGGAGGAAACTAGAATGAACTATTTTTCAGCAAGTCATCCTTTTTTGAAAGGGAGAGAAAAATAACTTCACGCATAAAGATGTTGTAGAAAAAGATGTTTGGCAAAAAAAAAATAAGCCATACGAAACACTTCCTAAGAATTCTATTGATACATGATTTTATCATTTGATCCTAAACACCCTAAAAGTCATCATAGTCAACTGGTTAGATCCATACATAAATTGTATGCACTGCAGAAAATGAAATTATTCAAAAGTATATAGACTAGTGTTGACGGTATTTATACCCAGTTTTCTACCATCATAACCGTCAACAAAACACTCTTTTCAGAGAATAAACAAGCAAACACATAGTGACTTAGGTACAAATAACTTGGTTCCACATGTACATGTCAGCATTTGCTTGCAGGAGCTCAAACCAGAAGTTTTCAGAGTATAGAAGCCTCAAATCACACTATTATGCAAATCAAGATATAACCAAATGGTAAAAGAATGTCACAATCATCAAGAGCTTGGCTTCATGAGCAAGAGGACCCCTGGAACCCACCAACATTGGGTCGGACGACCCAGGCTTGGAGGGTACAAGACATGTCCTTCAAGAAAACACTGTAACACATCCTGCAGAAGGAAGAGGGACCAAAGCAGAGCTCCTACATGGGTCGGCCGAACCATGTAGGGAGCCCTCTTGGCTCTGCTAACGTGGCACGATCCTTGGCACACCTCCTGGAGTCCATTTCTACTCTTGGATCACAAGTGTGTTTTCAATCAATGGTTAAGGAGCAAAGCACACGGATTCACGGGCCCATAACGGAGAAACCGACGTAAGAATGAAATAACCAATACATGGGCAAGGCTCTATGACATGTGGGGCACAAGATGGTGGGACCCACCTGTCATAGGGGGGGTCGGCCGACCCACCCTAGGTGTCCAACTTTCGCCCATCGACTCTTGGCATGAAAATAAGAAACGTGGTGAATCAGGCGGTTTGATGTCGGTGGATCCAAGGGCCAAGGTGGAAAGGCGCATAGATTGATGACATGGCACTCCCCTTTCATTCCCCTATAAATACCCCCTAGTCCTTCACTCTAGACATCAAGGAATGAAGTATCAAGTGTATCATAGAGAGAAAGACTACTTTAGTGTTAGAATAAGAGGGAAGAGAGTGAGGGAAATCTTCAGGAGAAAGCCCCGGGCCTATCAGGAGTCTTCTCCAAGTTGTACCTCAGTGGATGCAAGCTTCTAGTAAGTTTTACATCTGAGTCCTTCTAGTATTTGATATTCTAGTTCTGCTACTTTAGGTATATACTTGTTTTACTTGCACATTGCTTTACTTAGTGAAGTACTCTAGTCTCTAGCTAAGATTAGAGTAGTAAGTATAGTGTAGACGTGGTGTCTAGGCTATATCTTATCAGTGTGGGCCGCTTGTCACACGGATTGTTTATGGGTGGCAGCAAGTGGTGACAGCCTTGTCTGATCTTAGTATCCCTCCACGTGTGTAAGACAAGTTATTAAAACGGCAGGGCATCAATACAATAGCATAGCCGTCTCGGGAGGAGTTATATCTCCTCCTGTTTTGCCTATTGCCTCTCGTAAAGGGAGGAGATGGTAAACCTCTTTATACTTAGAGAGCCAAGACCTGATATCGTTTGCTACATAGAACCTCTCTATACCTATATCCTAAATCCCTTTGATCACCAAATCCTAACATCACTGTCTGACGGTCTTAAACCTAGTTAGTTCACTTCACGTTCCCCGTGGAAAATACGATACCTAGAATACTTCCGGTGAAGGCTACATTGACTACCGTACGCTTGCAGTATATCCATTTGCCACTTCTGCTGTCAACAAGCTTTCGAGTCGTCTTAGTTATCTTTGTTTGATCAAAACTATCTCGTTCACACACACATGGATCAAACACCTATCTTCGAGTATGCTGCTCCATCGGGCGCTACTATGGAGCCGCTTAGTTCATCACAGGCCATTTTGGCCGTTCGTTATGAGCTACGCCCGAGTCTCATAGCGATGGTTCAGGAGAAACCTTTTTCTTGGGATGAAGATGAGAACCCCTATACACACCTACGGGATTTTGAACAATTATGCTCTTGCATACATATCCAAGGGATGAGACGAGATACCCTTAAGTGAAAGCTATTTCCGTTCTCTTTGACGGGAATAGCCAAATGATGGTATACTCGTCACGTAGGTAGTGTAAATGGAGAATGAGAGAAGCTACAATCAAAGTTTTGTATCACCTTCTTCTCCATTTCTCGAGTTGCTCGTCTTCGTGTAGAGATCCTAAACTTTAGACAAAAGAAAAAGGAATCTCTAGGTGTGGCATGGGCCCGTTTCATAGACTTAGTATCTTCTGGCCCTGATTTAGCTATAACCGAGCCAGCATTCTTGCAACATTTCTACCTCGGTCTTAGCCAAAATTCTATACAATTTCTTGATTTAGCCTCCAAGGGAGCGTTCTTGCATCTCTCTATTAGTGAAGGTAAGGAAGTTCTTACGAAAATTCTCGAGAACACCCCCTACACTAATGTCGATGATGAAGCCCCCAAGGAAGATCAAACCCCGAAGGACGAACCTACGATAGCCGGAACCTCACCACTCACATCACAAGCTGTCGAACCTGAACCAAAACCACCAATTCCTCTAGAGGAGGTTAAACCTCTGGAATTTCCTCTTGATATCGAGGCTAATCTTTTCTCCGATTTCAGAAATGCCTCGAATCAACCTATGCAAAAGAAGTCTACAACACGTAGAGCTCTAAATGATCAAATCCCACATTGCCTTGAGACCCGCTATCTCAAGGAGACTATTCAAGAGCTCGCGTCTATTATGAGTGACGAATGGCTAAAGGAAGCTGAAGCCTCACCTAAGGTTATTAGGACCCTATCTTGCTTCACAAACATTCCTTGCGTCATAAATAGGACTACCATAGACTCTCTTTATGACCCCGCCGTAGGAGTGAGCATTATGTCTAAGTCATTAGCAAATGCACTCCTAGAAGAGGAACCTCTAGCCCCGACCAACAAATTTTTTAAATTACCCTCTGGGAAATTGGTCGAGAGCTGCAGGATTGCACAGACCATTTCTGTCACAATTAACAAGGTCCATATCCTCTTACACTTCTTTATTTTTGATATAAAGGAATTTGACTTGTTAATTGGACACCCGCTCATGAGATTCCTTGATGGATTCCATGGGGGGAACCTTGAAGGTCATCTCGGGAAGAACCTTTGTCTTTCGATTCCACTAGCAAATTATGCCAATTCTAAAGCAGAATTGCAACCTGAGTCTAACCCGATAGAGGAAGTAATGGTTGCTTCTCTTCTAGAACCTTCTCATCCTGATCTGGAAGAGGATGCTAATGATTTCATCCAAGAAGAGGCCGAACTAGAAGAACCCCTAGACTTAGATAAATCTGAACCCCCATCTAAACCCTCTATAGAACTTAAGCCCCTTCCTTCTGGACTTAAGTATGCCTTCCTTAATGGTGATAGGGAGACTCCCGTAATCATTAGTGACCAACTTTCTGAGGAGAAAACCTCCAAACTCATCACCATTCTAGAGAAACACCGCTCTGTCTTGGGCTACTCTCTTCAAGATCTTAAGGGAATTAGTCCCACTCTCTGCACCCATCGCATCCCAATTGAGCAAGATGCTGCACCTTCTAGGGAGCCGCAACGAAGGCTAAATAATGCGATGAGAGAAGTAGTGAAGAAAGAGGTCTTGAAACTCTTGCACGCAGGCATAATCTACCCTGTTTCTAACAGCGAGTGGGTCAGCCCCGTCCAAGTAGTGCCTAAGAAAGGAGGGATGACGGTCGTTAAAAATGAGAAAAATGAACTAATCCCTCAACAAACCGTCACGGGTTGGAGAATATGTATAGACTACTGAAAACTTAACAAGACCACAAAGAAAGATCACTTTCCATTACCATTCACCGATAAGATGTTAGAACGGCTTGCAAAATATTCTTTCTTTTGTTTCCTTGATGGGTATTCAAGTTATCACCAAATCCCAATCCATCCCGACGATCAAAGTAAGACAACCTTCACATGCCCCTATGGAACATATGCATATAGGCGCATGTCTTTTGGCCTATGCAATGCCCCTGCCTCTTTCCAAAGGTGCATGATGTCCATCTTCTCCGATATGATCGAAAAAATCATGGAGGTGTTCATGGACTATTTCTCAGTCTATGGCAAAACCTTTGATCACTGCCTAGAGAATCTGGACCGTGTCTTACAAAGATGTGAGGAGAAGCACTTAGTCTTGAACTGGGAGAATTGCCACTTCACGGTTTGAGAAGGAATAGTGCTAGGACATAGAGTGTCCGAGCGTGGGATAGAGGTGGATAGAGCTAAGATAGAGGTTATCGAGCAACTTCCACCGCCCACGAATGTTAAGGGTGTTCGCAGCTTTCTTGGTCATGCAGGATTCTATAGAAGGTTTATAAAAGACTTTTCCCAAACCTGCTTGCTAAAGATGCACCCTTTAACTTTGATGATGAGTGTTTAGACTCCTTTTATTATCTTAAGAAAGCACTTGTCTCTGTGCCAATCATACAACCTCCTGATTGGACGCTTCCTTTTGAGATAATGTGTGATGCTAGTGATTATGCTGTAGGTGCTGTCTTAGGACAAACCAAAGATAAGAAACATCATGCAATCTCATATGCTAGCAAAACCTTAACTGGGCCACAATTGAATTATGCAACAACTGAAAAAGAACTGTTGGTCGTAATTTTTGCTATAGACAAATTTAGATCTTACTTAGTTGGAGCTAAAGTAATCATTTACACTGTCCATGCTGCATTAAAGTACTTGCTCACTAAGAAAGATGTTAAACCAAGATTAATAAGATGGATACTACTGCTCCAAGAATTTGATCTTGAAATTAAAGATAAAAAGGGAGTAGAAAACTCTATAGCCGATCATTTGTCTAGAATGCAATTCAAAGACAAACAGGATCTACCCATCGACGACTTCCTGCGAGACGACACGCTCCTTAAGGTCACGGACTCCAACCCCTGGTATGCAAACATTGTCAATTTCATGGTCACAGGATATATGCCACCAGGAGCTGACAAGAAGAAACTCATCTAAGAGAGTAAGGTGCACCTCTGGGATAAGTCATATCTATACAGAGTCTGCAATGATGGAATATTAAGGAGGTGCGTGCCAATGAATGAAGCAATCAAGATCATTGAGAAATGCCATGGAGCAGAATATGGAGGCCATTATGGGGTATTCAGAACCCACGCAAAGATATGGCAAAGTAGATTCTTTTAGCCTACCATGTACAAAGATGCACAAGACTATATGAAGAGATGTGCAAGATGTCAAAAACATGGAAATATCAACACCCGGGTTGCAATGCCACTCACAAACAACCTTCAAGTGGAATTATTTGATGCATGGGGAATTGACTGCATGGGTCCATTTCCCAAGTCTCAAGGTTGTGAGTACATCCTGGTGGGTGGATTATGTGTCCAAATGGGTGGAAGCTATGCCTTGCACGACCGCTGATGCTTCACATTCAAAAAGGATGTTTAAAGAAGTCATACTCCCAAGATTTGGCACCCCAAGACTAGTCATAAGCGATGGAGGATCACACTTCATAGACAGAGGCTTCCGACATTTCCTGGCTGACATGGGAATAAAGCATAATGTTGCAACTCCAAATCATCCCCAGACAAGTGGCCAAGCGGAGACGTCCAATAAGCAAATCAAGAACATCCTACAAAAGACAGTCAATGAGATGGGGACAGCTTGGAAGAGCAAACTACCGGATGCATTTTGGGCATACAGGACCGCATACAAGACCCCAATTGGTATATCACCATACCAGCTTGTATACGGAAAGACATGCCATCTGCCGGTAGAGATAGAGCACAGAGCACATTAGGCAATCAAACAATGGAATATGGATCTGCCCTCTGCTGGAAGAAATAGAAAGGTGCAGATCTCAGAGCTTGAGGAATGGAGAGAAAAAGCCTATCACAATGCCAGGATCTATAAAGAGAGAACCAAAAGGTGGCATGACAAGAGGATCAAGCCCAAGGAATTCCATCCTGGAGACAAAGTCCTAATGTTCAACTCAAGGGTCAAGCTATTTGGCCATGGAAAGCTAAGGAGCAAATGGGAAGGACCGTACCTAGTAATCAATGCAGCAATGCATGGAGCCGTCACGCTTCAAGACGACGACAGCAACATCTTTAAGGTAAATGGTCATCGTCTCAAAGTTTTTCATGAACATGCACCAATAGAAGAAGAAATTAACATGCTAGAGTTCATCCCTGATAATGAATTAATATAATTAAAATACATGTCTTACCTTCTCTTTTCAATTATTTGTATAGCTTGATCACTAGATAGGATTCAAATAATTAGAAATTCCTCCTTTTAACATTTTGTGTCCCCAAAACCCCCAAGTAGAAGTGGATAGCCAAAATATCAGTGACCACTTGGGACCAATAATCAGGCCAAGTCATATAATTTTCAGAAACAAATAATTTGGTCGCGCTGGGTCATCCAAACCTAGGTTGGGTGACCCACACTTGGCTCAATTTAAAATTTTGGAAAATGGGACAGTGTTCAGGAGGTCTTGTAGGTGATGTGACAAAAATTTGGGGCAATTTTATGGGTCGGCCGACCCATATTTGGCACCCCCTCAACCTCGTCACGTTTAGGAAAGCATTTGGGGAGCATGTGAGGAAGTTGGCATGGCTAGATTACCCATTTATGAGGTCGGACGAACCACTCGTGGCACCCCGTTGCGACCCACCAGGTTCGGGAATGTTGTGCCAACGTTCCCCCGACGTTTTCTCGCAATTTCGAAAAGGAGAACGTTGGCACTCGTCTTCTTAACCCCTTCATCTCCTTCTTCTTTCTTCCACCTCCACCCTTCACCATTCCAGCACCTTCCTTCGACAGAGAGTTCCACATTGGCTCCCACTAGCAAAAATGCCATCATCCCCGCTGGAGAAGGCACTTCCAAGCCCCATAGGTCACTGACCGAGAGCCTAGAGAGAGCGATGGCCGTCGACGTGCCAGGGCTGGGTCACCCGACCCTAGGAGGGTTCGGCTGACCACCCCACGGCCATTTCCTCGGTCCACTTCTTCGCCAAGATCCCTCTCGCCGCGACGGGATCTCCGGAAGCCCCCTGTTCGTTCCACCACACCAATTAGGCCTACCACAGGCCAATTGGCATTGAAGAGGAAGGCTCCGGAGGTGCCAGAATAGCGCCCCAACTCTCTCTCTCTACTCGGATTCATCAAAGAGCATCAGCTCCTACACCCCTTCCACACCCACCATGTTGAAAGGCCACAAGATCGTTAGTGGTGGGCTGGGTGTAGGGAAGGTGTTCGTCCCTCCTCTCACTTCGGATGAGAAGAAACAGTTGAGGGAGTCCCTTGACTCCAACTCTCCTTCCCACATCCGGAGGAAGTTGGATGCACCACCAATCAATGGCCCGTCAGGCCAATTTAAAGATGATCGGGAAGAGAAAAGCGACGTGGAGAAGATGCTCAAGATTATAACTAGTATTAGAAAAAGGAATAATGAGTTAGAGGAGACGGTGTCGAAATTAAGGATGGCACATTTAGATATGGAGGACAACTTCCGCGCACTTCGCATTAGTACCAATGCGAAGCTCAAGCGCATGGCCTTTGCCATTGGCCAAGAAGACATCCTAAAACCACCTTCTCCTTAAATGAGGATTCCTTTAGAATAAAAGTAGGCACTAACTAGATTTTCCTTTCAAGTTTTTGTTTTTCACAATTGTAAACATGCCTACTTCAATATTAAAGAGTTGAATAAAATGCGTTTTTGCGTTCTGCTGGTGTGTTGCCACCAGCAGAACACATGCACTTGATGTTGTTCTCTGTTCCTGTGTCACTAGATGGAAAGAACCAAGTGTGGGGGTTGAACGACCCCCTCAATAGCTCTCGTGACAATTTGGAACATGCCACGGTGCACAACACGTCTGCTGGATCGAGAAGGACGTGGAAGCTCACAAAACTTGGGTCGAACGACCCACAAAAGGAAGCCCAACGGGAAAACAATTGTGCAGGATTACGTTTTGAGATGAGGAGATTCAAATGGAGGGGACAACGGCCCTTTGGTGGGATCGGCCAACCCCACTATTGGGGCCGGGACCCACCGGCCAGACTCCCTGCGGCGAGAGAATGCTTCCTGACTGGTTTGCACTCTTCCTCCCTCTCGAATCGTACAGTTCCTTAATTTATTTCTTTGTTCCTCAATAAAAATAAAAATAAAAATTTGAATACTTGCATCCTAAAATAAAAGAGATAAAATTCATGATATTTGAAGAGTAGAGGTATTTATGCATATGTCTATGCTTGTGGGTAAATATCTTGATAGGAAACCATATTGACGAAGATATTGATAAATGTGAGATAACTCTTAGCTCATGACTCATACTTTTTCCATTCAAAGTACTTAGAAGTTTATTTCTAAAAAATGTCACAAAACCATAGTGTCACTTACTCCTCAATAGTAAGAAAATTCCTACCAAAACCATATATGATCATCATGTTTGAAACCCCTTCTAATCATGCTACTTGCAATTGCTTTGAGTTTGATCAAACCTTGTTGACTCTTGTTGAGAAGTATGTCATAGTCCAAAGATCAAGATCACATACACACCACACATATATGCTGCTTCTACACTGGAAGTACGCAACAACATGCCATTCACTTCCATTAAATAAATGCTCCATGTTTTAAAGGTCAATGAATATCTCTCTCTTAGTTGATATAGAAAAAGAGGCAATGGCTATGCAAACTGAAAAAGAAAGAAAGATGGACAAGTGAAAGTCCAAGAAAAAGGAAATATATACATATTTGAGCGAGTCCAGGCTCATGACTAAAAAGAAAAGAAAATAAAAATGATAGCCATGTCCCAAAACAAAGTAGAGAGAGATCATCTCAAATAAAGGAGCATTATAGCTTACCATTTTCCACACACTTGCACATCTTGATCTGGGTCTATGATATTTTTCTCCTTGGATCCTTATTTTGATTTTACAATATATGCAATGTAAGTGTGCTTGTCATGTTTATCCCTACCTGAACTACACATAAGCTTGATAGATGTAGGAGGCATCTTTAAGATATGCCTAGGTAAGGAACCAAACACAACTGAGTAACTTGAGAGTACTATTTGAGGAGTAAGAATGAACTATGTGTGCTTTCTTTTTTAAAACCAATACAAAAAAAATTCTAAGTACTGAGAAAATGAAAATGAGAGATGACTTTGCTTTTAGATTTGTTCCATTTCTCAACATCTCAAGGATATATGTTAGACAATGCCACATAACCCACTAGTATAAGCTATGTGTTAAATGAAAACTTTGTTCACCACTATCTTGGATATGTCTTAGTCTTTTCAACCTTTCCTTCTAACCTTTACTCGAGGACGAGTAAAGACTTAAGTGTGGGGGGACTTGTTGACAGTATTTATACCCTGTTTTCTACCATCATAACCGTCAACAAAACACTCTTTTCAGGGAATAAACAAGCAAACACATAGTGACTTAGGTACAAATAACTTGGTTCCACATGTACATGTCAGCATTTGCTTGCAGGAATTCAAACCAGGAGTTTTCAGAGTATAGAAGCCTCAAATGACACTATTATGCAAATCAAGATATAACCAAATGGTAAAAGAATGTCACAATCATCAAGAGCTTGGCTTCATGAGAAAGAGGACCCCTGGAACCCACCAACATTGGGTCGGACGACCCAGGCTTGGAGGGTACAAGACATGTCCTTCAAGAAAACACTGCAACACATCCTGTAGAAGGAAGACGGACCAAAGCAGAGATCCTACATGGGTCGGCCGAACCATGTAGGGAGCCCTCTTGGCTTTGCTGACATGGCACGATCCTTGGCACACCTATTGGAGTCCATTTCTACCCTTGGATCACAAGTGTGTTTTCAATCAGTGGTTAAGGAGCAAAGCACACGGATTCATGGGCCCACAATGGAGGAACCAACGTAAGAATGGAATAATCAATACATGGGCAAGGCTCTATGACATGTGAGGCACAAGATGGTGGGACCCACCTGTCATAGGGAGGTCAGCCGACCCACCCTAGGTATCCAACTTTCGCCCACCGACTCTTGGCATGAAGATAGGCGTAGTGAATCCTGGGCATCCAATTCAAGGCAGTTTGAGGTTGGTGGATCCAAGGGCCAAGGTGGAAAGACACATGGATTGATGACATGGCACTCCCCTTTCATTCCCCTATAAATACCTCCCTAGTCCTTCACTCTAGACATCAAGGAATAAAGTATCAAGTGTATCATAGAGAGAAAGACTACTTTAGTGTTAGAATAAGAGGGAAGAGAGTGAGGGAAATCTTCAGGAGAAAGCCCCGGGCCTGTCAGGAGTTTTCTCCAAGGTGTACCTCAGTGGATGCAAGCTTCTAGTAAGTTTTACACCTGAGTCCTTCTAGTATTTGATATTATGGTTATGGTACTTTAAGTATATACTTGCTTTACTTGCACACTGCTTTACTTAGTGAAGTACTCTAGTCTCTAGCTAAGATTAGAGTAGTAAGTATAGTGTACACGTGTGAAAGACCCTAGTTTGGTTTTGGTAATTGATGAAACCTAGTTACTAATCTAAGTGCTAAGTATGTGTAGCCAAGAGAAGATTAGTGATAAGGAGGAAGATGACATGAGTTCAAGTAAAGATCAAGATGGAATGATCAAGGAGAAAGAAAAAGACTTAAAGAAGAAAAGCTAGAGGCTAAGGTATATCCAAATAGGGATTTTCTTTTAGTGATCAAGACTCTAAGTGGGAGTGATCACATTTAGGATAGATAGCCGACTATCAAGGGGAAAACTAAGCTATTGGATTACCTTCAAGTGCTCTAGGTTGCATCTCATGTGCATTGATCTAATCAACCTAGAGAATCTCTTTGAAAACCCTTGAAAAATGTTTGCAAAATACTAACACACTGTGCACAAGTGTTGGAGACCTTGAGTGTTAGCACATAGAAGTAAGGGGTGAGAAATAGACTTGAAAAAACGCTGAGAAGTGAGCGTTGGACTATTAGCAGGGGCAGTGTCGGACTATCGTCCAGAGTCCGACGCCTTAACCTAGCTCTAACCTGTGAGTGAGTGTCGGACGCTCGATTACCGAGCGTCGGACCATTTTCGTCTTCAGTCCGACGGTACCGAGCAGCGGCAAAGTGACGCGTGGCACGCTGAGGAGCGTCGGATGCTTGAGAAAAGTCCGACGGCGAGCGTCGGACGAAGTCCGACGAAGTTTTAGTGATTTCAAACCTCTCTGGAAGTGTCGGACGCTGAGTTTCTTTAGTCCGACGGTGCTCGCGCGATCGTCCGACGGTGCGCGCACAGTGAATTGAGAGAGGCCGTCGGACTCTGCTGTTTAGTCCGACGCCCCCAGTCCGACGGTGTATAAACTGGCGCGAAGTTGACCGTTGAGATCGGGCGATCGACGTTAAATCCAGCTGACACGTGGCGCGCATCCGAGCGTCGGACGCTAGCGTTTAGTCCGACGGTAGCGTCTGACGACATAAAATCGTGTTTAACGGCTGTTTCGAGTGGGGTAACGGCTAGATTTGCATTTGGGGGTATTTATACTCCCTCCCTAGTCACTTGGTGATACTCTTGCATATTTGGATCATTGTCATACACTTTGTTGCATTCTAGCCTTCAACTCTCTCACTAGTTCATCATCTTGATCATCCTTAGTGAGATTAAGTGAACCTCAAGTGCATCCTTGCTGTTGTTTTGCATTCTAGAGCACTTGAGAGCAAGCCTTGGGTCAGTTCTTATTCTCTTGGGACATTGCTGTGTCCCTAGACGGCTTGGAGGAGAAGAAGGTGTGGAGAAGTTTGGTGATTGTGCTTGCTCACACCGGTGATTGTGAGGGGTCTTGTGCCTACCCCGAGCGGAGAGCTCAAAGGTAACTGTAGTGAATTGCTCGTGTTATTGGGTTACTTCCTCCGTGGTAGGTTCTAGTGGCGCCTAGCGTAGGCTCGGTGTGTGATACCGATTAGCCACCGAACCACTGGTTGAAGTCGACACAACGAGGACGTAGCGTGCCGGTAAGCACGTGAACCTCGGGGATAAATCTTTGTGTTCATATTGCTTTCCTCACCTTCGAGTGAGTGACTTGATTTTTATCCCGGTGATTGACTTCATCTCAAGGCAAAGGTATAATCGACAATCATCTCTTTCTTATCTTTGTGCAAAGTAGCTTGTTCTCTTATCTTGAGTAGTTGTGTTGTCGTTTAGCTTTTGCTAGCTTGCTTGTGTGGCTTAGAACTAAGGATTAACTAGAATTGTGTAGGTGGCTTGCCTAGGTTAGTAGTTACTTTAGCTTTGCACATTTAGCCATATTTGTTACTAACCTCTTAGCCTAAGTACTTTGTAGAAATTTTATTAGGCTATTCACCCCCCCTCTAGCCATACTAGGACCTTTCAACGTGGTGTCTAGGCTATATCTTATCACTGTGGGTTGCTTGTCGCACGGATTGTTTGTGGGTGCCAGCAAGTGGTGACAGCCTTGTCTGGTCTTAGTATCCCTCCACGTGTGTAAGACAAGTTATATCCACCTCGGGAGGAGTTATATCTCCTCCTGTTTCACCTATCACCTCATGTAAAGGGAGGAGGTGGTAAACCTCTTCATACTTAGAAAGCCAAGACCAGATATCGTTTGCTGCATAGAACCTCTCTATATCTATATCCTAAACCCCTTTGATCACGGAATCCTTAGATCACTATCTGACGGTTTTGAATCTAGTTAGTTCACTTCACGTTCCCCGTGAAAAATACGATACTTGGAATACTCCCGGTGAAGGCTACATTGACTACCGTACGCTTGCGGTATATCCGTTTGCCACTTCTGGTGTCAACAACTAGCACGTTGGGCGCGCTACCGCCGCGCCGGTGCTGAACGGCGGATCCGGTGAAAAAATCTGGACGGAAAAAAATGCGCGCTACCGATGCGTTGGTGCATGCTAAACGGCGTACCCGATGAAAAAATCTGGATGGCAAAAGGAAAACTCATGAAAACACCGCATGGTAGGCGCTACCACCGCGTTGTTGCTAAATGGCGGATCCGGTGAAAAAATATGGACGGAAAATACGTGTTATGGACACGTTGGTGCTAAACGGCGCAACCGGTGAAAAAAATCTGAACGGCAAAAGGAAAAAGAAAAAACACCGCATGGTAGACACTACCATCGTGTTGGTGCTAAACGGCGGACGCAGTAAAAAAACCAAAAAAAGAGAGAAAATAAATATTAATGAACAGTAATGCTGACATCATGAACAGTGATGGTGACGTTATTTTGAACAGTACTGCGTCGCTTTCGTCTACATTAGTGAACAGTACCAGGGCTCTCTCCGTGCTCTATTTTATTTGCGTTAGTGAACAGTATCAGGGGTTCTCTCCGTGATCCATTTTATTTGAGGCGTAAGAGATGTACGTATGTATTATTATATGCCACTATGCATAAGCAATTTTTCTTTGATCCATGAACGCAAAGTCTGTATAAATAAATTTATGTGAACAAATTTCGATGTGTGGATCCAGCCCATGTGTGCTCTGTTTTTCTCTGTTACTGTACTTCATAAGCTCTGTTCTTCACTGAAGCTCATAGCTTCCTTTCAGATTGCTATTTGTACAGCAAGGCACTAACAGAACCCGTACTAGTACTCCCTTTGAAACACTAGTTCACAGAACAACATCAGGCTACAAGTGACGTTACTACTAGTGCGATAGTACATCAGTACATGTAGGTAGGATGTTGAATCATATACGTGTGCTCTGTTCTCCAGTACTGCTTGAGCACTGCCCAGATATTGGTGGCCGGCAAAACTACTAGTTTTATTCTGGATTGCCAATCCAAGCAAGGCTACATAATTAGGGAAATCTTATCATTTTTAACCCTTTTTAAAACAAATTTTAAAAATAACCGCACCTAAAAATATTTTGCAAATCTAGCCTGTTTCGATCGCACCAGTGCCGCTGGCGTGATAAAAACACATTGTCGCGCCACATGCATTGATGCGGCAACATTTACGGACGTTAGACGACGTTTCTGACGTGGAAAAACCATGTCGCGCCACAGTTGCTGGCGTGACAGTATTGTGACTTAATTTTTAAAAAATCATAATTCCTCCATACGACATTGTATGAAGACGATTTATATATGAAAATTGTAGAGCTCGACGAGATCTACAACTTTATAGTTTTGAGTCTTTTCATTTAAGGACGTTAAGATTCTCAAAAAAATTAATATAAGTTTTCAGCATCATAATTATCGCGTACTATCACTTGACGCATCAAAAAATTCCTTTTTATATGAGGTCAAACGAAGATACTTTCTATACCAAAGTTGTAGCTCTCAATGAGATCTATAACTTTGTAATTTTGACTTTTTACATTTGAGGCCGTTACGATGCTAGAGAAAATAATATAAAGTCCCAGCAACATATTAATCGCGTATCAGTCTTTATCGCAATATGAAAATTATATTTTTTTTATGGTGTAAAATGAAGATACGTTTTATATCGAAGTTGTAGTTATCGATGAGAGCAACAATATTTTAGTTTTGAGAGCTTTCATTTGAAATGATTAAGATGCTTAGAAAATAGATAAAATTGTGTATACTAATTGTATAGTTGAGATTTTCTTTTTAGAAATGTATTATTTTTATTATTTGATGTCACCTAAAATATTAGTCAAATGGAAAATAGAAACCTTTTATATAAAGTATAATTATTGAAAGATATAACTTTTTTAAAATGATAACATCTAACATTTCGTCATCGGTTAGCTTGATTATCTTCACACTAAGGCCAATCTCACTGGAGAATTTCATTTCGTCGTTTCCAAGACTACTATGTCATATAGAATAAAATGAAACCCGAGTGAAACTTTGCATTGAGGGTAAGAGTTCCATTCAATAGTTTCATCGGCATTAAATTCCATGACTCATAGGCTTTGTTCGGCTGGCTGGTCCAGCCAGCACCAGTCAGCCATTCAACAATGTTTTTCTCTCAGAACAATCAGCCAGCCAGTCATACCGTACCAGCTAGCCGAACAGAGTGATAGTGAGTTGGTAATCATGTCAAGAGAGTTTCATCTAGATGAAACTCGTTTCTTCTCTCTTCTTAAATACACTGTTATGTCATCGAATATGCCTATATGACAATCTATTTAATACAAATGAAAGTCAATTGAAACCACCATTAAGACTGGCCTAATGAGTTGAGCATACAATGAAGCTCACATGTGTAGGTGAAGTCAAACAACTCGACCCATTGATAGATTAAATAAGCACACATGTCAACCCAGTTGATGACATTGCAGTAATTGGTGGACCTTTTGGTTGGACAGGTAGCGTCGAGAGAGTGGATGCAGTCATCTTAATTATATATTTTCTGAGCATCTTGACCATTTCAAATGAAATCTCTCAAAAGTAAAATGTTGTTGCTCCCATCGATAAGTATAACTTCGATATAAAACGTATCTTCATTTTACACCATACAAAAAGAATATAATTTTCATATTGCGACGAAGACTGATACGCAATTAATATGTGCTGAGACTTTATATTATTTTCTCTAGCATCGTAACGGCCTCAAGTGTAAAAAATAAAAACTACAAAGTTATAGATCTCATTGAGGACTACAACTTTGGTATAGAAAGTATTTTAATTTAACCTCATATAAAAAGAATTTTTTCTTTAATGCGTCAAGCGCTAATACGCGATAATTATGGTGCTAAAAACATATATTAATTTTTCTGAACATCTTAACGTACTCAAATGAAAAAACTCAAAATTAGAAAGTTGTAGATCTCGTCGAGCTCTACAATTTTCATATAGAAATCATCTCCATCCGATGTCGTATGGATGAGTTACAATTTTTTTAAAATTGAATCACATTACTGTCACGCCAGCTGGGGTGGCGCGACAAGGTTTTCTATGTTAGAAACGCCCTCTAACGTCCGTAAATGTTGCCACGCCAATGCATGTGGTACGGCAATGTGTTTTTATCGTGCCAGCGGCACTGGCGCGACCAATACATGTTAGATTTGCAAAATATTTTTAGGTGTGGCTAAAAATGATAAAAAAATCCCATAATTAGGTGCTGGACAAACATACATGCAACAAAGAACTAAAACTATGAAATGCAGCCACGATTAAAGAAAATACTAAACAAGCTACAAACATAAGCAAAAAGCGAGGGACCATTCTTACCATTTGCTAATAGAAAGTCAATGCAAAAATCGAAGAGGAGTTGTTGGAGTCAGCAAGGAACACAGACGTAGCTGATAAGCACGGCTGCAGCTTAGACGGTGGAATGGACAGGTGCTTCACGAGCTCACGTGTGTGCGCGCGCGCGCTCGCCAGTATCAGCAAGTGTGTTGCCCGACCCGTGCAAGCAGCTGCATGGCAGCACCAGATTCTAACAACAACTAGTACTCCTCCACTTCAAAGCATATGGGATACATATTAACATAGTGTAATGAAAGGGCACATAAATAGGTTACTGCAAACTAACAATTTGGTACTTTCTCCACAAATCCAATCAAAATATGTTGATTGATTCAGAGGCCTAAGGCAGGGTGATCCACTCCCTCCTCTACTCTCTGCTGCGCTAGGAGTGTGGTGCTAGAGAAAGCAAAGAACAAGGGGCTCGCCAAAGGGGTTTTGGATAACTTGATTCCTGGGGGCATTACTCAGTACTCACATCCAATACGCTGATGATATTGTAATCATGGTTGATGGCTCTAATGAATCTATCAGAAACTTTTCTTATACTGCTTTGAGTGGTTCTAGCCTGTCGATTAACTTTCACAAGAGTGAAGTGATTGATTTTTGGCGTAGATCAATGTTCGATTGTCACGACGAGATGATCAAGAAGGTTTGGTTGTGTTGGTTCTAACATGTTCTGAACTAACCAAGGCATTTAGTATGTGTATTTTGCAATATGTCTTGGCTTAGGGATTTGTAGGTGGCAAGTGCATCAAGGTGCTCAGTGGCAATGGAGAATCTCAAGCGAGTGGTTCAGGTCGATGGAACTGTTTTTAATTTCTCAAAAAGTTGCTACGCCATTTAAATATCCTACTCATTCCTTATTCCTTCAGAGTTAAGATCAACGGTAGCAAGACTTCAAATATTACAAGCTACAGAAATGAAATGCGCAATCCAATTTCCAGAGAATATTGGAAGTACGCTACACTCACGGTGGTGCAAAAATCAAGGACGGGCACATTAAAAGAGAATATTGGAAGTACGCTACACTCGCAGGGGTGCAAAAAACAAGGACGGGCACACCAAAACGTTTCAACAGTTTATACGTCCAGCACACTGATTAATGACAATACATCTCAGTAAGACTCTACTACACCGTCTGACAAGTCGAAACAGCACGGCCGAGCAGAGCTAAACAAGAATTACACCAGGAAGTGCCAAAGCAGCCGAAGGATGGGTATCATAATTACTCTACGAAGGCATTACAATATATTACCACAAAACAATATAATAGAACATCAGAAAAAGAGTAGCTTATATCTAATATACGATGCTAGGTTAAAGATCATGGTGTGCTCGGAACCGGATCGGTGACAGAAATTTGGGAGGCCACATCTTCTTTGGATGTTGCTGCCGCACCCACAGGTGCAGCTGCAGCTGCATTGTTCCCAGGAGATGCTGTCTTAGCCGTGTCTTTCTTGCTATCCTTCCCTCCAGACCTGACGCCATGGCCACCACCGTTCTGTTGGCCACTAATGGAGAGCCTTCTGTTTGGAGGAGTGCCGTTTGAGACGCTGCCGTTCAACTTTGGGCCAATGGCCTTCTTCGAACTGGCAGGCCGGTTTGGACTCACTCGTGATCCGAATGGCCCTTCATGATCAGTGTTCAGTTGCTGCTCAATGTAGCGCTTTTGTTCCTGAGATGTCGGGACACCATATACAAAAAGGAGTGCTAATCAGTTAATGATCCACAAAAGGGGCCAAAACCACATTCTACAAATTGAAACAATCAGAGCATCCTCTGTCAATATTTCCACAGCAATAATTAGATGTAATACCAACACTCAAAATGAATTGAATTCGAAGAATAGCACAATGCTTGGTGAAGTCAAATGAAAAAATGGAAAATGCAGTTATATATACCAAATATCAGTAACCAAAAAATTGCCCAGAATCCAGCAAAGGTCCAAACAGAATTTGATTCTAGATTTAAAGAGCATATCACACTAACCCGCATTCTTTTCTTTTCTTCTTCCCTTTCCTGCCTGAGCATAACATACTCATCCAACATCGCTAGAAGAGGTACACCATCATACATAAAGGACAGACCACGGTTCTCCTCCCATGCCCTGGTCTTTGCCACCAGAGTTTCAACAAGTGCTAGGATGAAAGAAGACGTTACATCAGCAATCAATGGAACATAAAGCATATCTAGCAGATCAAGACACAAGTCCTCTTTACATAAAATAATTTTTGCAAGGGACAAACTAAAGTGAAGGGCATTCATGTTATAATTTGAACTGATACCTGGGATCTTGTTAACAAGAATACGAGCTTTTTCTGCACGCTTCAGATTCAGGTGGGCACCTCGGCTAGAGTTATACCTGTTGTCATCCTGCATAAGTTATTTTAGTTTTGGGTTAAAAGCTACTCCATAGCCAGCATAGCATTGGTATTATCACATAAATGATCACAGGATACATGCAGCAGTAATTTTGACTGGCCGAACCAATTATTGTCATACCCGGTTATAATCTTCAAGCCAGCTCTCTTCTTCACATGCAGACATCCATCTTTCTACTTTATCAAGGATGTCTTTTCTACTCAATGCTTCTTCCTTCGCTTTTGCTATCTGGGCATCCATATCTGCAATTAGTTCTGATGGTTCTATGTTACCTGCCTCAATCAGCGCCAATATTTTCTCATGAGCAGCAGCTGTGTCTATTACTATATGAGCACCAGCATAGATATCTTCCAGCTCAGTTTGCTTCTTGAAAGCTATTTCTTTCATCTTGCTGTATTTCAGCTGGTCTAACCTTTGAACCTCAACCTCAGCCTGAATAAATGGAGAAGTAAATGTCAAGTAGGCCAAAGGAATAGTTCATATCAGGTGATGGCACCAAAAAATTATTGCTAAGACCCACTTGTTCAATTAAATCTAGAGCAAGAGATCCAGGTGCTGTGACTTCATCCACAGATGCTGATCTGTTGCAGGTGACATGATCAAACATGCACCTTTCTTCCTTGGGGGCATCCATGAGATCCCAAAGATCATAGAGCTGACCAGCGAGTTCTTGAAGCTGTGAATGTAAGAAAGCCAATGGTGAGATCGTGCACATAAGCAAAGTGCAATTCACATTTATAGACTACGAGATGTGCTTTTACCTTGTTTAGACGCATCTTCTTATCTTCATTAAGTGTAGCTACCGTCTTATCAAGTTTTGACAATGTATCATTACTAATGCTCTTACAGTTGTCGCCAACAGAGTCATCTAAACTGGGATGAACTTCAGTCACTGTGCTGATAAAGTCCATTCCCAAGACGGTACAAAGATCATGTACAATGCTTACATACTCAAGAACCTTCTCCAACCTATTACTCTGCAAACCAAATTATTTTCATGAATAAGAAATCAATATTAAAGCAATGGCGAAGTATGAAACGCCATAATGTCATAACCAATAAGAAGGCAGAAGATAGAAAAGTACCTTCTCCTTCTCAAGCTCCTGGAGCTGAGACCGAAAATCTTCAAGCCTCTCAAGTGTCAAATCATCCTCATTGACTTGGGGTGTTGTCACCTGCTCACCCACCTCTATGGTGCCAGCGATTTCACCACATATTTGATCAATTTGTGATTGTACATTAACAAACTCTCTTTTTCTTTCATTTTTCTTTTTAGTCAACTGCTCAAGTGTTGGTGCTATAGCAGCTAGCTGCTGTTTGATTGTTCCTGTTGTCTTCTCAGGCTGCATGGATTGAATATTCTCAATTGTGTGCCCAGCAATAAAGCAAATAGATTCAAATATAAACACTTAGCAAGGCTTCATATGACTTCTGAGCTAGAACATCAAATTTGCTGCACAGGGCATTCAGTGGCAAAGTATGTAATGCAGTTAGTTTCATAACTAGACACCAAACGCCAAAAAGAAGCATACAATGTAATGACAAAATCTATAAGGCCCCGTTTGAATCCTTGGAATTGAAATCCATTCTAATAATCATAATTTAATCATAATTTAGCCACATATCAATTAAGCTAATATGGTTTGTATGCAGAATATACTTGGCCATAAGAGGGAGGTACTTATGTGCTGCATTTGTGTTGTAGGGGGAGCGAGCCGAAGAGCGTGCTATAAGTTGCAATGTAAAACATAGCACGGTGATCTGTAGAATCAATTTCATCTCACATCCTATGAGTTTAACATAGGCTTATATCTGAACTTTGGAAAGTTTTGGAATGTCAAATTTCAAGGCAAATAGCCTAGTTATTAAGTGGATTCCGATTTCTCCAAAATGAAAGAATCCAAACGGTCCCCAAGTAAAATAGGGCTATATAAGAAGGCAGCTAGTTCCACTATGTAGGCATAACATGCCATGAACAACACACTAAATCAGGCATATGGACTTACTGGAATTCGTTGACTGCTCTTGCAAAGCATGTCTTTGGTGTCAGAGTTACCGAAGACAGAAATCAAGCTATGAATTTTGCTAGCATGGGCATATAATCACTTACGGTTCTTGCAATAGCTTTTTCTCCAAGAGCAGAAAGAAGCCTAGCAAGCTCTATCTTTGAGTCATCCAGCGCCTGGATCAGGAGATCCCTCGAATTAGTTGCTTGGTCAACTTTCCTCTTGTAAACATCAAGGCATTCCTGATCCAGCTGATAAAGGACCTTGTCACGGTCCTCCTCACTCTCACCAACTTCATCCCAAATCAACTACAGTAGAAGTACAAGCAAGTCATCATCAGACACACTATCAAGCAAGAAAGCATAGAACTGCTGCTATTTGCGGACAACAAAATGCGAACATACCTGCAATTTTTGCAGCAAGGATCCACATGTAATGTCACCGGCCATCACTGACCAGATCAACCTGTAAGGAAGAAACATTAGTTCTGAAAATTATAGCTTACCAATTAGTGCCAATAGAACAAAAAAGTGCATTTCCAAACTTGATCATTCCAAGCTTTTATTCAACCAAAGTGACGCAATAATCATGTTGGTCTAAAGGAGGCATTAAATCCACAAAGTACAGAGACTGGCATTCATGCTCCCTATGCCTAACTAGCTCATCCCAAATTTAGCAGCACAAATACAATCAAACACGGCTAATGACCCTACTGACACTAAACAAACAGATAATGATCCCACTAACACTAAAATCCCCAATCATTGGCAGTACTAAATAATTAAAGAGACCTAAAATTTAGGGGGCCTACGCATCTAGGATTTCAGCTAAACCCCAGCAAACAACTCTGGTAAAACCCCCTAAATCCCACACACACAAAAAACACGTGAACTCGCGAAACTGAAGTGTTTGACCACATTTGACCAAGCAAGAGAGCGCCCAAAAGAACGCGATCTGAACATGTCGCTATCACATTTTCCTTTACCGGATGAAATCCTTACTCCAGAACCCAATGGGAAGCAGATCCCCACAGTCAGGCATGAAACCCACCTCCTAATGCCCAACTACACCGCCTCAAACCCACACTATCCGGAGGCGTACCACCGCATTAGCGCCCAGGTAGCTAGATCCCATCCTCCAGAAACGCCCCACCCCGACCCCCACCTCCGCCGCCACCACGAATTCTGCTGCGGGAAACAGAGAGAGAGAGAGAGAGAGAGAGAGAGAGAGAGAGAGAGAGAGAGGAAGCAGCCGGGCGCTCTTACCAGATCACGTGGAGAAGACGAAGGAAGCCGCCGACTGGTGAATGCAGGCCCGCAGCGTGGTTCAGCGCTCCACTCAACGGGAGTCGATGGTCGCCGGTCGCCGGCCGCCTGCCACCACCGCTGAGCTCTGAGCTGCTGGGACTGGAGTGGAGGCAGTAGTACTGCTGCTGCTGCCACACCACGTTGCAACCGAATTAATTGGGGGCGTTGAGGGCCTGGTGCGCGCGCGGGGGGGCCGCTGGATGCGACTGGTCGGGTGATCGGACGGTCCCGGTTGGCCCAAGGATTTACCACGGGTGTCGGTGTAAAAAAGGTACGTGGTGATTTATATATGGAATAGAATAGAATATACGCGGGGACCACGAGTGTACTACTGGAGTAGTACTAATTTTTAATTTTGTGCGTTAAAAAATTTTGTGCTTGGTTTGCTGCGTTGGGGAAATGTTTAGACCAACCGCACCGGATCCGGCGAAACAGTTCGGAACATATTTCTGTACGAGTTTCTCGGACGGAGGCGCTGCAGTGAGGTCCTGCATCCGGCTCCGTCATCCAGCCCATCCGCGAAGAATCACGGCATCCAGGACGTCCGGCAACGATCACGCGGGGCCCGCGCGTCCTCGCTCCTCCCGCCGCGTGGCACCGGAGAGAGAGGGGAGAGAGAGGACGCTGGGGTCGGAGGCGGCGCGCCCGCGCCGGTGCTGGAGGCGGCTCGTCCCCGCCAGGGCCGGAGGCGGCGCCCCCAGCGGCGGCCCTCACCTGCGTAGGGGCTGGCCGTGGCCGGAGGCGGCGGCGCTCCTCGCGGCTCGTCGCGGTCGGAAATGGAAACCAGAGAGTGAGAGGAGGGGGAGCCGCCACCGCTCGCCGCGCCGGAGCTGGCCGCGCGCGCTCGCCGGGGCCGCGCGCGCTCGCCGGGGCGCCGCGCGCTTGCCTAGGCCGTGCGGGCGCCGGGGCCGCGCGCTGGGTCCGCGCCGGAGCCCGCGCCACCCGCCGGGGCCGCGCCGGAGCTCACGAGGGAGGGAGAGAACGGGAAGGGAGGGAGAGAGAGTGGGGAGGGTGGGAGAATAAAAAAAGTGAAAATAAATATAGAGTAGAGATATAGCGGATGGATGGATGCGAGAGAATATGGCATAGAGGAGAGAATCTTAATGATCAGGACGGAATATTCCTTTTAGAGGAGGGATTTAGAGGATGATGAGTACGGTTGGTCTTAATTACAATTTGTGGTGAGGCGTTGACCGGTCAAATCTGTCTCCTTCCGTTCTGGGTTTGCTATCCTACGGTGTTTTATTGCGATTTTTTAAATTTAATAATTGGGTTTCCGAGGTTAGGAGCTTGGGATTTTGTAGTGTCATAGCTGTCCACTGTCATACATTAACCTGTTATGAAGATTTAACACTGATGACGATGTATATATTTATATCAGAAATTTGATCAGTGGGGATTCATATTTTGAAGCGCTTCCAGATTAGTTTTCCGGCAATGCACGTTATTATAGAACAGAACATGACATATTAGGGCATGTTTAGATGACTTGCAAAATGGTAAATGCTAACAGCCTGTTCTTTTGACTGAAAATAAGCGCTGATTTCGGCTCGTGCTAATTTGTTGTGAGAGAAAAATATTATTTCGTGACTGAAAATAAGCGCTGATTGGTCAAAAGAACAAGCTTTAAATCTTTTGTTGCAACAAATATCAAATGCCAAAATTTACATCTTGGTGTTTAATCGCATATCCTATTATATTAGATAATAATGAACAAAGGTTTAGCTCTAGGAAGGAAATACTCGGTTTGCAGTTTTCCTCTTGCAATCGGAGCCTGTCATTGTGAGGAAGTCGGAGGTAAGTACTCGGTTGCCGAGGAGAAGCACAAAAACGAACGTCGTTCCACCTGGGGGTGTCCTGTCCCGCAGACATCCTTGGTGCGAAAAGAGGAAAAGCCACCGCGCATTTTCCTCTTGAACGGAGTGAAGAGACGGAGCAAATTATTTGTAAAAGGAGCCGGAGAAAGAAAGGGCTGCTTCTGTCTGTAGGTAAGGAATCCGGGCTAGCCGATCAGATCGGTAGGCTTTTCCTTTGAGCACCAGATCGGTGGCCCACCTTTGGTTCTTTAATCACAGCCAGTTCCCCAATCATCCAAAAAGGCGACTTACCGCCGGGCTGTCACTCCCAAATCGCTGCTCATGTCCCAACCAGGTGCCGTTTGGAGCCGGGCACAGGCGCAGCCAGCGCGGCAAGAGCCCATCCGTCCGGCAGCAGCTCCCGTGTTTTTTTTTTTTTTTTTTACCGTCTGGTCCGATTGACCGGCCTGGCGTCCCAAGGCGCTGTGCTGTGCGAGCGGAGGGAAGCTGGGAAAGACGAAACAGAAGGATGTGAGCAGGAGAAACCCCGTCGCTTGTCCTCTTGCGCGCGGTGGACGGGGAACGGGTGGACGCCGAGGAAGGAGTGCGTGGCGG
This sequence comes from Eremochloa ophiuroides, assembly GCA_038502445.1. Taxonomy (NCBI): domain Eukaryota; kingdom Viridiplantae; phylum Streptophyta; class Magnoliopsida; order Poales; family Poaceae; genus Eremochloa; species Eremochloa ophiuroides. The sequence goes on from JAHLJS010000003.1 coordinate 30,165,130, forward strand.
GGCCCGCGGGGCCGGGGGAGGGGGGCGCCGAGCACATGGCCGTCCACGTGCTCCTGCAGGGATCTACCGCCACCCCCCGGCCTCGCCTGCGCCTCCGTGACCAGCCAGCCCGCGTCGTTCGCCAACATACGTCGCCGAGATCGCGTCGCGTGCCCGCAGCGACACGGCACGGCCACGGCCACGGCCACCGGGTCCCACTAGTACTAGGAGTGACTATGCCGCTGCCGACGTGCCGTGCCCGTCCGATGGCCGCCACGCACGGCGCGCGTCCACGTCGGCTTGCGTCCGTCAATGTCATTCAGGGGCCGCGCCGCCCGGACGTGTGGGGACGGCCGGACCTGCGTGCTGCAGCCAGCGCTCCGTATCTGCCCGATCGGCTGCTCCTACGTGTCCGTGTTGGTGGTGCTCCTTTGCTTCGGCCATGGGTTTTGGTTTCTTTTCTGCACCACAGCACCAGTAGTTTACACTGGAAAAAGGAAATGGAAGAGAAGTGGCTCGTCACAAAAGCAGAGGTCAGTGTACCGTAAAGATTAGCATGACAGAAATAAGACGCTTGTTCATTAGCGCCGTCTCAGACTCCTCAGCCTCTGAGCTCGGAAACGAATGGGCCCAAGGCCCAAAACTTAGATGGATATGCGCGCAGCCCATTCATTCTTCTTCTTAAAAAAAAAAAAACTAAGGAGCTGTTTAGTTGGATAAAAAGAGGTGAAAAGTGCACTGTATCACTTTCGTTTGTATTTAACAGCTTTTGTCCAATTATGATCCAAGTAGGCTGAAAAGATTCATCTCGAGCTAGCCAGACAAAAAGTATAAACATGCAACCGCTGTTGCTTCATTTAGTATTCCATACAAACGTAAAGTCCAATTAATGTGATGAGGAAATAAAAAAAATTGGGAAGTAAACAGGGCTTAAGACAATTCCATATATAGTAGACTTCAGAGTCGGGATAAACTTTCCGCCCTTTGCACTTGCACATGTACTTTTGCACATGAGCTCATTGCAAACTTTCCCACGGTTGCTCGCTGGCTGGCTCACTTGCTTGCTAACAATACACCATACTGAATACCGATTAAGTTGGTGGGACAGATATCACTGGAGCTATATAGAATCGGAAAAATCTAGTCACACATTTTTTTTTTGACTGTTGAGTGGTTGGATTGGGAATTTATGGGCTAAGAATGTGAGGCGCATATGTAAAAGTTGATGACTATAAAATGCCACGAGTAATTATAGAACACATGCATCCTGCCCTGATCTACTGTTAGAGATGGTACCTTGTTACGACTTCACTTCAGTCGCAAGCCGAGCCTTAGGCATCCTCCTCCTTACGGTTAAGGGTAATGACTTCAAACCTAGCCAGCTCCTATAGTGTGACGGGCGATGTGTACAAGGCCTGAGAACGGATTCACCGCCATATGGCTGACCGCGTTACTAGCAATTCCTGCTTCATGCAGGCAAGTTGCAACCTGCAATCCGAACTGGGGATGGGTTTTTGGAGTTAGCTCACCCTCGTGCGATCGCAACCCTTTGTCCCGTCCATTGTAGCATGTGTGTCACCCAGGGCATAAGGGACATGATGACTTGGCCTCATCCTCTCCTTCCTCCGGCTTAACACCGCCGGTCTGTTCAGGGTTCCAAACTCATTGTGGCAATTAAAAACGAGGGCTACGCTCGTTGCGAGACTTAACCCAACACCTTACGGCACGAGCTGACAACAGCCATGCACCACCTGTGTCCGCGTTCCCGAGGGCACCCCTTTCTTTCAAGAGGATTCGTGGCATGTCAAGTCCCGGTAAGATTCTTCGCTTTGCATCGAATTAAACCACATGCTCCACCGCTTGTGCAGGCCCTATCAATAGTTCCTATGTTTCTTTATTCTTATGTTGTGGATTTCTACGATTCAAACATCTCTTTTTTATCTCCATTATATGTTTTCTATTCCTTTATTATGCAATGACATTTCTATATCTTCGTGTTTTATGTATTTCTTTGTTTTCTATTCCACCTCCTCATTATTGGGACTACCATTTCTTCTCTTCTTCTCCTTATTTCTACTTTTATCTACTACCTCTTTCTCCAATTTTTACCCTTCATCTCCTTTAGCCATATCTAAAAATTTGTTAGGGGGGGAGTTGTTTGGACTTTTGAGGGGCTAGCTCCGTGGCCCACATAGGGTAAAGGGGCTCAAGACCTTAGGCCCTGTTTAGTTAAAAAAAATTTTAGATTTCCTGTCACATCGAATCTTTAAACGTATGCATGGAACATTAAATGTAGTAGCAGTTGTTGTATGTTCGTACAGTTTACCTGTTTTTCTTGAGACGAATCTTTTGAGTCTCCTTGGCCATGATTAGACACTTATTGGAGAAAATTCTTCATGTGCTACATTGACTTTTCACACCACTTTTCGCGAACTAAACGCACCCTTAATCCTTAACGTTCACGTTGGACCACCCCTGATTCCGAGCCACAACAATATATATATATACACATATATATATATACATATATATATATATATATATATATATATATATATATATATATATATATATATATATATATATAAGCTTAGCTCAAGGTTTATGCACAAATGCTGACACTTGAGCAAATACCATGAGAAACTAAGCTCTAAATATCATGAGCAATAGCTGATGGCTACCGGCTGGATGGATTGTATGGCTGGCTAACTGATTGTTGTGAGAGAAAAATTGTAACAACCCTAAAAATCCACACAACCTAAAAATCCCAACCAATTAAAATTTTTCATTTATTTATTATGAAAACCCATTTTTCTTGTGCAAGCATATAGGTTTCATTATGAATTTGGTAAATAAAGGAGTATAGTTTGCATTTTAATTCTATTCACATAGAATAATAACTTATGCATCACATTTGGGATTTATTGTAATTTATGTTTGTATTTACTCAATATTTAAAATGGGCAATATATGTATATATACACTAAAATGAAAATAGAAAAAGAAAAAGAAAATGAAAAGGGAGAGAGAGTTAGGCCAGCCATTCGGCCCAACCGGCCTGCTTGGCCTCACCCACGCGCCGCGCCGGCCCAGCCAGGCTGCCCCATCCTCCTCTTCACCGCGCGCGGCCCACGTTGCGGCCCGGCAACGCGCGCGCGCGACCGGCACACACGCGCTCGCGCTTGCGCTCGCTGCCAACCCGGGCCCGCGTGTCAGCACCACGCCTTTCCTCCCTGTTCTTCTTCCCTGCCGAGCCGGAGGGGGAAGAACACGCAAATTGCGTGACCCCGGCCCCACCAAGCCGACAGCACCACGCCCCGCAGAGCTGTCCCCCTCCTGTCCCCTCCTTTCTTGGCCGCCAAGCGAACCCGCGCCCATCCGGAGCCCTAGATCCACTCGAGCCACGGCCCTCCGATCGGTCGAGCGCGATCAGGACCGTTCGCCATTGGAGCTGGCCAAGCTCACCTATAAAAAGGAGCTCACCCCGAAGCCCTACCCTCATTTCCCCTCGCCGCCACCGCGGCACAGACCGGCACACCACACCATCGGAGAGAGAGGGAGAAGAAGGGGGGCGGAGCAGAGGAGAAGGAGCTGCCAGAGCGCCGCCGCCGCGGAGCTCGCCGGAGAGGAGCCCGAAGGCGGAGCCGGAGCCGCGAACGAGGATCGGCACGGCACTGCGAACACTCGGCATGGCTCCGACTCTTCACGGCACCACCATCCTCTCTCCCCCAACACCTCGGTGAGCCGTCGAACACCTTGTCCAATCTCGCCCTGCTGACCGCCATGGCGCTCCGCCTCTGGGGCGCGAAGGCGCGAGCCTCTACCGGCTCAAGGACACACCCGCACACACACTCGTGACTTACCGCCGAGCCCACTGGTTGTCGAACACCCCGACGGGCACCGCCATTGAACGCCAAGCTCTCGGAGCGCCACTGACTTGCCGGCGTTCCCACTTACCACGACCACCGCCCACCTTAGCAGCCGTCCGAGAAGATTCGCCACCTCCTACCACTGCTAGACCGAGCCCCTGCCACTAGAAAGGAGGACCCGTGACTGCTCGGCCCTGTTCATGCCAAGTCTGCCGGAGCGCCGCCGTGCCGCGCGCGTTCCGAGCAACCCCGACCATCTCCGGGTAGGATAGATCATCGTGGAGCATCGCCGTGACCCCACGAGCCAACCATGTAGATCTACGCGCAGGAGAAGACCAAGTTCGCCTCGAACGAGCACATTGCCGGTTCGCCGGAGCGCCGCCGTGCACCGTAGCCATGAAGAGGGCCCTACCGTAACCTTAGCTCACCGCGGCAGGGGTGGTAGCCTTGCTGATCGTACCAATCGAAGTAAGCCGCACCCAATTTTGCCAGCTCGTGGCCGCAACCGCACCAACCGCAACCATAGACGCCGGAGAAGCGCCGCCGTGCGCCGTAGTCATAGAAGAGGCCGAGTCGCGACCATAGCTCACCATTGTGTACTGGTGTGCACTTCTGGACGCACAAAGTTGGAGGAACCGAGCCCGACTGAGCCAAAACTGAGCCGATGAAGCCTCGCCGGCGCGTCCGCTCCGCCGCCGATGATCGGACCACTTTTAAACCGATTCGGGAAGCACAAGCTACCTCTTTTAGTTAACCCTACCACTTCGCTGGACCGTCGGTGAGTCGTCCGGGCCATCTCCGGCCGCCACCGAGCTCACCGGACCACAACCGAACCTCGCCGCACCGGCGATCCACTGAGAGCTCTCGTCGAACACTTGGTGCGCGCTGACGTGGGCACAGGCGTCAGCAAGGTGCACAACTCACCCGCAGCGCCACCTCCACAGACCCGGTCCACCATGAGCCGTGGGCAGAAAGCAGGGTGGTGCGCCTAGTCCACCGTGAGCCCAACCTGTGGTCTATGGACCACGCAGGCATAGACCACCGCAGAACGCGTCCACGCCCAGGAGCCGCACCGCACGCCAGAGGCCGCCGCGTGGCACGCCCACGCGCTGCCATGTGTCCACACGATGACGTCACTATGACGTCACCCGACCCCACCAGTCAGAGGAAGCGTTGACTCGGTCAACGCTGACGTCAGCAATGACGTCATGCTGACGTCAGCAGAGCCCTTGCCGCCGAAGCCGTTGACTCGGTCAACGTGAACAGTACCGACCAATCAGAAGCTGCCACATGTCACCCCCTGATTAATCGGCCATTTTTCCATTTTCAGAAAATAGGATAATCTTCGGAAATTCATAACTTATTCATACGATGTCCAAAAATTGCGCACCACATATCAAAATTCTCAGAAAAATGAGATCTACAATCTAAGACTATGTTTGTGTGCATTTGGCTCTTTATTTTATTGGATTTTTCTGAAATACTCTATAGGAGTCGCTGACGCGACTATTTCGTGTTCGATTTCAGAGCCGGAGAAGGATCTGACTAAGGAAGATGACCACGAGTACCTTCAGGAGCTAGGAGACGACTACGAAGGTGCCACGTCCCACCAAATCCTTAGATCCTATTTACGCATTGCAAATGACATTGTTGCTATTGCTTATGATTATGTATGGATTGGTTGCATGATAGTATATTTGAATTCCCTGCCTTGATAAGACTTTACCCTGCTGTCCGCTGCTAGGTTAGCTGCTGCTTAATTTACTGTTACTCTTCCACTACTTACTACTTGCTATATGCTATGTGGTGGAATTGGGACGGTGTATAACTGATTATAACCACTGGGAGAGAGTGCTGCGTGCGTCTTGGGTGCGTGGTAAGGGTTGATGTCGACCAAATGGGATGTGAGACAAGCCCGTGGGGCAAGTCGTGCCGGGGGTGCAACCTGGGCATCCCCAAGCGAGATACCTGTGGCGGGTAAAGTTGTTGAGGAGGTTCCGGGTGGGATAGCCTTGGTGGTTTGAAGCCCGTGGATGGAGGTGCTGTGATGGCACGGGGAGAGTATCCCCTAAGTGAAGATGCCTGCTTGGTCAAACTTAGGACGGACTAGTTTCAGGTTCATGGGAATCCTTTTCTACTCACTCGCTTCTGATGGGCGGGAGACGGCTGGACTACTTGGTAGGACGGTGTCACTACTGCTAGGTTGAGAGGTGATAAGGGTGGGCGGAGACGGTCGATGGGTTCCCGTTCCGTTCTAGATGCGCAGTACCACTGGATGGGCCCGGTACTGTGTCTCCCAGTCTCAGCATAACGGTGTAGGATCCGGAATATCCCAGGGCTGAGTGGTAGGGTGGCATCGACCTAGGCAAGCAAGCACCCGGAATTCTGCCTAGGTGTTTGCGCAACACCTATGATGACTAATCTTGTCGGTAGTGAAACCTCTGCAGAGTGTACGGTTGATCGATCGATACATATACCAACTTGTTGGCTATGGACCTTTCCTGTGAAGCTTCTACTAATGTAGTGAGTGTTCTCTTCTCCCCCTGGATGACATTTTCCGGCAGTGTACCCGTTGTGGTAGTGTGCCGCTGAGATAGGCCCGAGAGGGAGTTGGGCCTATCGAATGAGAGTGAGGTGTGGGTATGTGAGATGTGGTGATGGGAAAAGGGATGATGGTGTAATTGGAGATAAAACTTGACTACTTAAACATTGATTACAGCTGCATAGGAAACCTCAGCCTGTAGGTCTGCTTGTATAGCCTTGCATCCACTTTTCACAAAGCAAATGCTGCATAGGTGGGCTCCGTGGCCAGTACATATCGTACTGATAAATTTGCTGTCAGGTGACGAGAATGAGTACGACTTCGAGGAAGATGATGGCGAGGAATAGGGTCACGTGCTACACTCAAGTTGGCCGTGAAGGATGAATCGTTTCCACATCTTCTAAAGCTTCTCTGAATGTTGATTCCGCCAGTGTGGCGATGTAATAAATGTTTATGTAAGACTTAATTACCGTTGTATGGATCCTGGTGTCAACTGAGATATGGGTAAATACATGGATTGTCCCAAGCAATCTGTTGAATTACAATTCGAGCCTGTGGATTTCCCTTCGCGGAAATCGAGGTCGTTTCAAAAATACTGCTGAATGGCTGGCTGATACTGTCTGGTAAGTTCAAGCGAATAGAGCCAAAGCAAAACTCCACTAAAAGCTTATCTCAACCTGCAAGGTATCCACATCAGCGGTCCACAAGCATAAGCAATTAATATCTATCCCTACAACATATCTACGTTAGCAAGACAAGAGCTATCCACTAACATACATTTATTTATCCATGTTCTTCGGTCACTAAATTTATTCGTGATTTTCTTGGTACTACATTTATTTGGACATAAACTCAATTGTCCTGAACATCCTAAAAATACAAGTTTTCTTGGTACTGTATGTATAATTTTTTAATAGATCCGGACCTGACGCATAATAGCGATGACGTGTACATTTCTCCTCTACATTTGTATGTTACTCCCCGCGATCTCCTTCACTCCGTACATTTCTACAGTGACTCCTGTCTCACGTCTAGGAGATTCGATGCTTCTCGTCTCTCCTCCATCCGTCTCTATCTTACGCCGACCCACGCCCTCTGCCCTTCCTCCGTGGCGCTGCCCAGTTCCTATCCCTCCCTTCCTCTCTCTCTCTCCTCTGAGGCGGCAGCAGGCGGAGTGACGGCGCCTCCCCACCCCCGCGGGCAGCTTACCGGCCCCTCCCCCTCCACCCCCGCGCAAGTGAGTCCCGACTGTCTCTTCTCTTCCCCTTCCCCGTCTCTCTCTCCCTCTCTCTCTCTCAACGTGGGAAGGGCGGTAGCACAAGCTGACCTCCGCAGTGGCTGGCCGTCGGCGTGGCGGCAGGCCCCGCATGGCCATATCGCGGCACGGCGCCGTGTGGTGGAGCCCTGCCGGTGCCCGCGGGCGCTGCTGCCCCGTCGAGAGTCGCCTGCACCACTGCAGCGCCGCGAAGGCTGCCGCCCCGTTCCCCGTCGACTGCTCTCCGCCCACCTCCTCATTGAAAAAAAACGCTTCCCATCCCTTTCCATCGATCTTTCTCGAGCCCCTCGCCGCCGGGCCAACCGCCGATGGAGCCCCCACGGGCGGCGCGCCAGCGGCCTCCTCCTTCTGCATCCTCTGGGCGGGTGCCTCGCCTTCCCTTTCCTCTATCTCCCGCCCTCCCGACGCACTGCACGCGTGGTGCAGCGGCGCCCCTCCCTCCTGCTACGGCGACAGCGTGCCGCAGGCGGGCCCGATGTGCCCGCTCCGACCGCGCCTCCCCTTCCCCTTGCTCAACCTCTCTACGTCTCCATCGATGTGGTGGCGCGCCGGCCGGGCTTGGACGCGGTCGCCTTCATGCGCTGGACGGGGCCTGGGCGCGGTGGTGCCACAGGTGGAAGGAGCCCCGCCGGTGGGCACCTCTGGCATGGTGCTCCGCTGGAGAGCCCCGTTACTGCACGGCACGGCGCCGGTGGGCAACCGACTATGGGGAGTACTGCATTCTTCAAATTAGATGTACACTATGGACAATTATATAGGCAAAGTTCAATTTCTTCCTGGATTTGAGTTTTATAGCATAGAGAAGCTACTGATTAGTTTCTTCCTAGATTTCAGTTTTGTAGCATAGGGAAGCCTGATTAGTTTTCGCTTTTTTTGTGTGTATCTGGGCTGGGGGTGGGGGGGAGGGGGATTAGGCAGCACAAAATGAACATGACAGACATCTGTTATAATAAAACATCAAGCTCATCAATTCTAGAACAAGATCATGTCGTTACCATCTAGCTGAAAATGGTTATTTCCTGGACAAGATTTCTATGCTTGCTTTACTTATTAACATTTACTTTCTACATCACACAGGTTGTTATGGAGTTGGGTCACCTGCAGTGCCTTCAAATCTAGCTGAGAACCTAATTTTACTGCCTCAACTAATGTCAGCCTAACAATTGTACCAGATGAATTGCTCGCAGGTGATTTTTTAGGTGTTCATTGCATTTTTGGATGACAACACTTCTATTTTTTTGTCTAACCTTGGAAATATTACAAAAAGTAATTCAGAACTTTTGTTTTAATAATGCATCAGTCCATTACACTTGTTGTTATTGATGTCCTTTCATGTTCCCTACATAATTTATTTAGATACCAAACCATTGTAATACATATGGTATTACAAAGTAATTAACCTGCCATGTTATCATGTTTAAATTCAAGCATCTGCATATGATTGTCCTTAGGGTCACTAGAGTGCTTTGATTTCATATGGTGGATTGTGTAATTAAATCCTCAATCAAAAGTAAAAAATAAAAATTAAATAAGAAATCAAATTAAGCCCTATAGTTGACTTAAAACCCTAATTCAAAATCTATAATGAATCTGATGAAAGTGCCTTAATGAAAGTTGTAGAACTTTTAAAATAGAACAACTTTTATTTTTGGAGATTTTGAAGTTATATTATAGAAATTCAAATTAAACTTAAATTACTATGTAGGAATTCAAATTTGAAACTTTAATTTCAAAAATATGTTGAATCTTCCAAAACTCCTTTAATAGAAGTTGTCAAGCTCACTGAGTAGAACAACTTTCATGTTGACATTTTTCAAGTTGTTGAGAAAAATTAAAAGTAATTTTAAAATTTCAGTTTGAAATTCAAACCCTACTTTTACCCCCTTTGTT